>OZ024858.1:35767262-35877262 GCA_964017155.1 Oasisia sp. SBJ-2009
TTAGAATAGCTATAAATGACAAAACCTACCTTGAAGACATAAGATATCGTTGCTGTTGGAATGTGCTGATGATGTTCACAATGAGGGCCGGACTGTGGGGGTGTTGACTTATTGAATCTGCTGTGCCAGCATTTATCAAATGGCAGACGCGCAGTCGTTACAGGGCAGCCTTTTAGCACGATAGAATATTATAAATTACAGCAAACAGTTCAGATAAGGCCGGCTGTGTTTCCACCGGGTTTGAAATATAACATCACTTATTGTTCTCTTATGTTATTATGTTATTTACCTTCATTTGATTTGTATGTGTTGTAAATCTGTTTTGATTGGATTGGATTGGATTGGATTGGATTGGATTGGAATGGATTGCAGTGCAGTGCAGTGCAGTGCAGTGCAGTGCAGTGCAGTGTGCAGTGTGCAGTGTGCAGTGTGCAGTGTGCAGTGTGCAGTGTGCAGTGTGCAGTGTGCAGTGTGCAGTGTGCAGTGTGCAGTGTGCAGTGTGCAGTGTGCAGTGCCGTGCCGTGCCGTGCCGTGCCGTGCCGTGCCGTGCCGTGCCGTGCCGTGCCGTGCCGTGCCGTGCCGTGCCGTGCCGTGCCGTGCCGTGCCGTGCCGTGCCGTGCCGTGCCGTGCCGTGCCGTGCCGGACCGGACCGGACCGGACCGGACCGGACCGGACCGGACCGGACCGGACCGGACCGGACCGGACCGGACCGGACCGGACCGGACCGGACCGGACCGGACCGGACCGGACCGGACCGGACCGGACCGGACCGGACCGGACCGGACCGGACCGGACCGGACCGGACCGGACCGGACCGGACCGGACCGGACCGGACCGGACCGGACCGGACCGGACCGGACCGGACCGGACCGGACCGGACCGGACCGGACCGGACCGGACCGGACCGGACCGGACCGGACTGGACTGGATTGGATTTAACTACTACCGTTGCTGTCGATGTTTCAGCGAGGGAAGTTGTTCGCGCTGTGGCTGAGGAAGGTGAAGAACAATGACGTGAGGACGGTGACGGCGGACGAAATCGTCCAGCTCGACCAGCTGACATGTGGGGCGACGGCGGCCAACATCGACCAGCTGCCGCTCGACGTGTACAAGTAAGGCTGACCACTCGTGACGTCGCCGCACATTGCCGGTCTCCTACACCAGAACCCCTCGAAATCTAATGTGTCGTGTACCAAATGCACGGGCGACACTAAAAGTATGGTCTGGTTAAAAGAGTTGCAATTTGTTGACTTATTTGTGTTGACGAAGTGGAGACATTGTCACCCCACTCGTTTATTTCACCAATCATGCGAGTTGTAATTGATGATTTCAATTGCCAAGTGCAAAGCAACCGTATTTCACATTGATATGATATAGCTGTCTTGAAAAAACATTGCTTCTGCAGTTGCCATCGCTGGAGGGCTTCACGTAGCTGAACTACGAACTAAAATCTTTCCTGTTAACAACAGTCGTATTTATAATTCATTGCATACTCCTGTAAGAAAACCAATCCAGTTTCGATCATCTGGTTTTCATTTACGTCTGGTCCCTAAAGTTAGTACCAATATTGGGACTAGGGCTTTTTCTGTAGCTGAGCCTATTCTTTAGAATATGTTTCATTTTAGCGTTAGATCTGTTGAAAATATTGCTAAATTCTGCCGTCACTTAAAAACATGCATTTACAACCTTGCATATCCACTGGGGATCCAATCTGTGGACAACAGGAATCATTGATTGATTGAGATCAATTACCCTTTTGCATTGCTGCGTCTCTAACTTTAGTTTCCAAGGATATAGGAGCAACAAAATGTATATTATTATTATAAAATATTTCTGCAAAGAAAACACTATGACGTCAAAATGACGTCACGACCTATTCTTCTTCGTGTTCTGTTCCCAGGATACGCTGCCCTGTTCATCATTATTCTCCCTTTTTCCACGATCTGTGTCCACACCCGTCTATAACTGTTGTGTCCACACCCGTCTATAACTGTTGTGTCCACACCCGTCTACAACTGTTGTGTCCACACCCGTCTATGACTGTTGTGTCCACACCCGTCTATAACTGTTGTGTCCACCCCCGTCTATAACTGTTGTGTCCACCCCCGTCTATAACTGTTGTGTCCACACCCGTCTACAACTGTTGTGTCCACACCCGTCTATGACTGTTGTGTCCACACCCGTCTATAACTGTTGTGTCCACCCCCGTCTATGACTGTTGTGTCCACCCCCGTCTATAACTGTTGTGTCCACCCCCGTCTATAACTATTGTGTCCACACCCGTCTATGACTGTTGTGTCCACACCCGTCTATAACTGTTGTGTCCACACCCGTCGATAACTGTTGTGTCCACACCCGTCTACAACTGTTGTGTCCACACCCGTCTATGACTGTTGTGTCCACACCCGTCTACAACTATTGTGTCCACACCCGTCTATGACTGTTGTGTCCACACTCGTCTATGACTGTTGTGTCCACACCCGTCTATGACTGTTGTGTCCACACCCGTCTACAACTGTTGTGTCCACACCCGTCTATGACTGTTGTGTCCACACCCGTCTATGACTGTTGTGTCCACACCCGTCTATGACTGTTGTGTCCACACCCGTCTATAACTGTTGTGTCCACACCCGTCTATGACTGTTGTGTCCACACCCGTCTATGATTGTTGTGTCCACACCCGTCTATGATTGTTGTGTCCACACCCGTCTATGACTGTTGTGTCCACACCCGTCTATGACTGTTGTGTCCACACCCGTCTATGACTGTTGTGTCCACACCCGTCTATAACTGTTGTGTCCACACCCGTCTATAATTGTTGTGTCCACACCCGTCTATAACTGTTGTGTCCACACCCGTCTATAACTGTTGTGTTCACACCGTCAATGACTGTTGTGTTCACACCCGTCTATGACTGTTGTGTCCACCCCCGTCTATAACTGTTGTGTTCGCACCCGTCTATGACTGTTGTGTCCACACCCGTCTATGACTGTTGTGTCCACCCCCGTCTATGACTGTTGTGTTCACACCCGTCTATGACTGTTGTGTCCACACCCGTCTATAACTGTTGTGTCCACACCCGTCTATAACTGTTGTGTCCACACCCGTCTATAACTGTTGTGTTCACACCCGTCTATGACTGTTGTGTCCACACCCGTCTATAACTCTTGTGTTCACACCCGTCTATGACTGTTGTGTCCACACCCGTCTATAACTGTTGTGTCCACACCCGTCTATGACTGTTGTGTTCACACCCGTCTATGACTGTTGTTTCCACACCCGTCTATGATTGTTGTGTTCACACCCGTCTATAACTGTGTGTCCACCCCCGTCTATAACTGTTGTGTCCACAATGCAATGCTTCAGAGATTCGACCGTGACTTGGGGCTCGTTGGACAGTTGTGGACTTGTCCAGCGTAAGGCGATCGCCAGGAAGGCGGAGGACGCATTCGGAATCGACCCGACCAAATGGAATGTGACGACTCTGAGACATATTGGCCAAGCAGTAGGTACGTGTGGGAGCAAGGTAGATAGGCGAGTCAATTGAGTAGGTATGGCACCGATAGACCAGCAAGACAGGCCAGTCAGTCGGTACGTATGTGAGCAAGGTAGATAGGCGAGTCAGTCGGTAGGTGTGGTGGGTGAGCAGCTAGTGCAGACTAGGCCCTCATGCAGCCGTAACGTGTCGGTTCAGTCGGCATGTGTAGGCCCTCATGCAGTCGTAACGGGTCCGTTCAGTCGGTATGTGTAGGCCCTCATGCAGTCGTAACGGGTCGGTTTAGTCGGCATGTGTAGGCCCTCATGCAGTCGTAACGTGTCGGTTCAGTCGGTATGTGTAGGCCCTCATGTAGTCGTAACGGGTCGGTTCAGTCGGTATGTGTAGGCCCTCATGCAGTCGTAACGGGTCGGTTTAGTCGGCATGTGTAGGCCCTCATGCAGTCGTAACGTGTCGGTTTAGTCGGCATGTGTAGGCCCTCATGCAGTCGTAACGTGTCGGTTCAGTCGGTATGTGTAGGCCCTCATGCAGTCGTAACGGGTCGGTTCAGTCGGTATGTGTAGGCCCTCATGCAGTCGTAACGGGTCCGTTCAGTCGGTATGTGTAGGCCCTCATGTAGTCGTAACGGGTCCGTTCAGTCGGTGTGTGTAGGCCCTCATGCAGTCGTAACGGGTCGGTTTAGTCGGCATGTGTAGGCCCTCATGCAGTCGTAACGTGTCGGTTCAGTCGGCATGTGTAGGCCCTCATGCAGTCGTAACGTGTCGGTTCAGTCGGCATGTGTAGGCCCTCATGCAGTCGTAACGTGTCGGTTCATTCGGCATGTGTAGGCCCTCGTGTAGTCGTAACGGGTCGGTTCAATCGGCATGTGTAGGCCCTCGTGCAGTCGTAACGTGTCGCTTCAGTCGGCATGTGTAGGCCCTCATGCAGTCGTAACGTGTCGGTTCAGTCGGTATGTGTAGGCCTTTATGCAGCCGTAACGGGTCGGTTCAGTCGGCATGTGTAGGCCTTCATGCATGATATTTGTGTCCAAATGGCTGGCGATAAAGTAAGTGCATTTTCGTCATAAATCCATATGTCAACTATATGTACGAAATATATGCCTATATGCAGGTATCGAACTTAATGCTCGCTCTGGGGCGAGTAGACATTCCTGGGCATGAGTAACATTTGGCCGTTTCGGTTGGGTTGTTTCTTCTCACTGGTTTTGTAAATATATAATGCAAGCACTGCGTTAGGCGTACACTCATAATTTATTGCAGGTCAGTATAAGAATTTGCATAAAAAGATCGCATTTGGACGACGTCCACCAAAAATGTGGAATGGTGCTTTTTCAAGGGATTAAATAACATTTTAAGGCTACTCGTCCGACGGCCGAGTGGCTGCATTTCTTCATGTCTCCCCTTGCAACATGTAGGAGACAGGGACGTGTGTAAACAAAAAGGCAAGTTCTTATATAGCGCATAATCCAGTCCTCAGGACCGCTCAAAGTGCTTTACGCTTTACTTCCCTGACAGACCTGTTCACTCAGACACCATCTCGGCTTCTCTGGGAAGCATCCAGCCATATGCTACAATTAATGCGCGAAGGCTGCTCGTACACATATCCACCACTGTCTATTGCCAGGTACTCATTTATTCAGCTGAGTGAACTGGAGCAATGTAGAGTGAAAAAACTTGCCCAAGGTTTTAACACCGCAGCCAGGATTCGAACACGGGTTCTCGTAGTCGAGAGTCCGAAGCTCTACCCCTGAGCTACTGCGCTCTACAAACAATAGTGTAGGTGTTACATCGTTTGCACATTATAACTAGATTCACGCGAGATTCCAGAGTGATGACTTTCGATTGTGTTTGTGCTGTTGAGATCCGGTCCAGCTCGAACAAGTCACAGCGATGTGGATCTGCTCTTGGGTTGGGACTGTCAGCTATTTGATACAGACTGTTTGTATGCAAGCTACGCTAAGTTACGTTGGATGCCGTTAAATAAACATTATTATGAATAGCATACGTATTGTGTGTGTGAACGTAGTCTATCTACTTGTGTGTTTGGTGTTGGCAGTGGACGTCAACATGGTGACGATATCGAAGATTCCCGTATCCCTCCTCACTGAGATCCCCGCCGATCACATCAAGCAGATGCGACCGGAGAAGTTCAGCGTGAGTTGACACAGCGCACCACAATGTGCTTACACTGCATCCCTCACTATATAAAGTATGTAGCGACTAAAACTGCTTGACCGACTGTTATGTAGCTAGGCTGAGTGATTGCGCCAAGAAGATAGTCGGGTGAAACTTGTGTAATGTCATTGTTCGAACCGGAGCAAACTGTGCTTGAAATCCGACGAAGCCGTCAGATGGCGTCATGCACTGTCTTGGATTAATGCACAAAATTTATGTTTCTATAGTATGCATGAGCTTGATTACAAAATGAAGCTATGATATAAATAAAATAACAAAACGAAATTACGTTATAATATAAATAAAATAACAAGTATAAAATGTCCCTTCTAAACTGTCAGCCTAAATTGTCAGACGCGAGATACAGCTATCCTGGATTACCACTGACACAAGAAGAGCGATTTGTAAGAAGCAAAGAGCTATCATTAAGGCGAGGAAATTTATGAGAAAGATATACATCAATTGCATCAAGCTTCTAGGAAGTTAAGTACATAATACGCTCAGCAAACAAAAACTATTGTGTACACGGAAACTACTATCAACGAAGTGTGCAACGCCAATCCTAAGATTTGTTGGTGTTTCATCAAGAACAGAGGACAGAAGGCTTCAGGGGCGCCCCACTGAAGAGTAAAGATGGTATTCCGAAAAGCGACAGTTCCAGCAGAGCGGATATACTGAATGAGCAATTCAAGCGTGTCTTTACCAATGGAGTCTTGAGCAGGCCGGACAGAGTATTCAGCCCTTTCCAGTCGATGCATAACAATTAATATCGAATCCTAGCTCGGCTGTAGAAAACAGTGAAACTAAGCATGTCAATGAGTTAAAATATAATTGTCGATCAATCAATCAAACCAATTAACCAGTAAGCCATTCAATCATTCAGCCATTCAACCACCAAGCCATTGAGCCAGCCTGCCAGCCATTCAGCTAGCCAACCATTCAGCCAGCCAACTATTCAGCCAACCACTCAGCCAACCAGCGAGTCAGCGAGCCAGCGAGCTTTACTTTGTCTCTCAGTGTTACACCTTTAATTCTTCTCAACATCCTCATCTCTGTTTTATCGAGAATCTGTTCCTCCTTCCTTCTAACTGTCCAACAACATCAGAAATACCTGTCTAATGCCAGTCATGTAGAGCTTAATCTTTAATTTCCTAGGTATTTTCTTGTCACTAGTAACTCCGGATAGGTCTCTCCACTTGCCCCACGCTGCACTAACTCTTGCTGTTACTGCTTCCTCTGATCCTCCATCTTCACTGATGAAGACACCTAAATATTTGAATTTCTTCACCTGTCTGAAGCTCGTGCCTTGGCCCTCTTTGGTGTTTGCTTTTGTTCCTCTCCTGCTACTGACCATCACTTCAGTTTCCCGGTGTTGACTTTTAGTTCCTTGCTCTACATCTCAATCTGCCAACCAAGCCACCTTCTCTGCATCTCCTCCTCTGTATCTGTTACTACTGCCAGATCATCAGCAAACAGCAGTTCACATGGCAGTCCGCATCTGAACTCTTCGCTGATGACATCTAGTAGAATGATAAGTGGAATGGGATTAGCCCTGATCCCTGGTATAGCCCAACTTTAATGGGAAACTCGTCAGTTCCGCCACGCGTGGTTCTCACTAGTGTTGATGCTCCATGGTATGTTGCTTCTACAAGCCTCACTAGCTTCTCTGGGACCCCTCTCCTTCTCAGATACCAATACACCAGATCCCTGGGAACTCCGTCATATGCTTTGTCAAAATCTACGAAGGTAAAGAACAAATCCTTGTGCACTTTTAGGTGTTTTCTTGCAATTGTTGTATGATAAATACTGCATCTGTTGTACCTTTCCCTGAACTGAATCCAAATTGCACGTTGTTGACTGTGATCAGTTTTTTTAGTCTGCCCAGGATCTTCTCCAACATCTTCATCCCATGTTCCAACAGCTTAATGCCTCTAAAGTTCCCACATTCTAGTGGGTCTCCCTTTTGCTTGTATATGGGGACGATCTCACTTTTCTCCCACTCTTCTGGCATCTGTTCCTCTTCCCAAACTCTCTTCGGTATTTCATGCATCATGTCCACTCCCCTCTCCCCTAGGTGTTTGACAAGGTCTGTCGGGAGGCGTGAGCATCCTGCAGCGTTTCGCTTCTTCGTGCTCTCTGTGGCTTTCTTCACCTCTTCCCTTGATATTTCCTGGACTGGTCCTTCTACTGTTGGTACTTCTGCAAGCTGTTCCCTGGCGTTTTCTACATTTAGTAGGTTGCTGAAATATTCTCTCCACCTCTCTTTGATCGTTACGTCATCTGTTAACATCTCCCCTATTTGGTATTTAATCACATTCACTTTCTCAATGTCTCTTCTTGATATTGCCCTTTGTTTTGCCACTTTGTAGATGATCCGCTCACCTTCCTCTGTTCCCATCTTGTCATACCACTCTTTGTATGCCTCGTTTTTAGCTTTGGCTACTGCAGCTTCTGCCTCTCTCTTCATGTTCTTTTAGGCCTCCTTCACTTCATTTCCACCCTGCATCTGCCATTTCTTGAATGCATCCTTTTTCCTTCCCGGGCTCTCCTGCACCTCTTCATTCCACCACCAGGTCTCCCTCTCCAGGTGTTTCGCTCCTTTAGTGGCTCCACATATCTCTTCTGCTGCCCCAATGATTGTATATCGCCATGAATACGTATAAGTACATTTATTTTCCATCAGACTTCTGTAAGTAAGTATTATAATTATATGAGCCGTCAACGTATTTGCCATTTTGCTTAAAAGTGCATGTTAGCGTCATGTGCTGCCTGTCGTAGGCACTGACGGCTGACCAACTGAAGAATCTGACGTTCGAGCAGAAGAAGGCCGTGACCACCGGTCAGATAAATGCTCTTGACGCTGACCAGAAGGAGGCATTGACCGGCATAACGGCTCAGACCTTCTATGGGAGGGGCCGTCTGGACGCCTTATCAGCACCTGGTTAGTCGGGGAACTACAGACCCGTCAAAAACGCCCACACGCACGCACGCACGCACGCACGCACGCACAGAGAGGTGCACAACACATGTACACACGCACACGTGTGGGCAGGGCACATGCATTTATATATGTATGCATGAAAAATAAGTACAGCTACTCATAGTAATAACTGCGTTAACTGCGTACAAAGTAACTGTACTCCGTGTCGTGTTGCGTGCATGTGACAATTTGTCGGTGTGTCCTGCAGTAGATTCCCCTCGGTCGACCGGCTCTCCACTCACCCCAGTGACAGTCACGATGGTCGCAGCCAGCGTCGCATGCGCGTTGTTGCGTCACTAAGTGTCCATCCAGAACTACACAAAGTGGCGACCAGATGAACGGTTCTATGCTAATGGCGAGGAACGCTTGAAGGATTAGCGTGTTGGGCCCGGCGTATATTTCGAATACGGCGTACGTTTGTTTCACACCGCGACACTGCCACGCAATGTACGCTGCGTCGAACAGTAACGTCAAATGTGTATGTAAGTGCATATATTGAATGGAATTCGCATTCTGAACAGAGCAGCCAATGCAGAGATTTACCTTGTGCAATACTGCTAGCAGAGCAATAACTGTAAGTCACGGGCAGACATAAACAGTAGAAAAGGATTTGAATGTCAGATACGTGCTTCGCACCGTAATACATACAATGGCCGAATGTTGATAAATGGCAACTGACACGCAATATATCATTTAAAGAAAGCCAGAAACGATAAAATGATACTATACTTTCTCTTACTGAACAACTGCATACACAACAGTTTGCCAATAAGTAGGGTTTGTGTTTGTCAATGCATTATTTGTGAAAAACCATTTACAACGCGCAAGAATGGTAGCACTTCACTGATGTCACGAACAGTGATTAAACAGAAAAGTAGACGAAGTGAATGACAAAGACATACTAACACAATCCATAACTACCTTGTGCGACTGATATGCAATATCATGCTATGCATTAGTTTTTATATTAACAAAAGTCGTAAAAGGCAATTTGCCACAAAGGTGATGTGAAAGGTGATAATGTTTGTCTTTTCTCACATACACAACTGATTGTCAAAATATGTGGTGTGTGTCTTTCAGCATTCATGACAGGTATTAGACCGTCTTGCAAGAGCAACGCTTCAAAGATTGGGCAGTGTACAGAACAGTACAATTGCACAAAACAACAACAAACACTCGTCCGGTTCGTTTATTCATATGGCCAGAGGAGGTTACACGGGACTATACGTGACCATACGTGACCGTGTTTGTCCCTCAAATTATTACAATACACAATACGTTCAAAGTGAACCAGGCATTACTTCTGATCATGATGCTTCTGTGGCGTCTAATTCCAGGATGCTACTAAGTTCATAAGCAGAGATGAAGATTCTTGCTGATTATACCACGTGTCCACAATCATGATGGCGACAGTTTCTTAAATATATCATACACTCAAGGTGAGTTATATCAAAGTTGTGAACTCTCCACTCTTCTATATGGATCAAAATGCTGGCGCATAATGGAACATGACCTCAAACACCTTTCTACATGTAACCCTGGTGGATACTGATAGTCGCCAGAGGGCACTGTAGTATAAGGTCACGCCCAGCTGGTCGAGCTGGACAACTGCTGAGGTGCAGTTTGCCCTGGGCCATCGACTGGTCAACAACTACATCTAGCGACCGGTCAACACTTGTACCCAGTAACCCAGTATATAACCAGCGGCCTGAGCGTGCCGCCCTCTGGAAGCGTATTCTTTATCAATAAACGCATTGAATACCAAACGACCGTCGTTCGACTTGCTTACAAGTGGTGTCAGAAGTGGGATTCGACGACGGAAGCTCCCAGGGGAGTCGATGAAGAATGGCGACAGCAAGAGAAGACTGGATGACGGAGGAAGACAAACTGGCTCGTCTGGAAGAGATGGTGGAAACCCTGAAGCGCAACCAGCAGACCATCAACGTCACGGTAGCTGTTCCTCCAACCCGAACTCTCCGGGCATTTTCGGGGCGTCCCTGTGAACTACACGACTGGATGGAAGACGCCCGCAATCGTTTGCCTTCCCTCCCAGCGGTCGAGAGGTTACCTTTCCTGATCAGACG
Organism: Oasisia sp. SBJ-2009; assembly: GCA_964017155.1. Taxonomy (NCBI): domain Eukaryota; kingdom Metazoa; phylum Annelida; class Polychaeta; order Sabellida; family Siboglinidae; genus Oasisia; species Oasisia sp. SBJ-2009. The sequence goes on from OZ024858.1 coordinate 35,777,997, forward strand.
TCTAGAAGGACCTGCCCGGGAAGAAGTCAGGTATGCGCCCGAGGTAGAAAAGGACTCGGTAGATAAGGTGTTCACATTACTTTTGTCTACCTTTGGGGAAAACCGTAGTAATGCTCAACTAAAGAGAGAGAGAGAGAGTTGTATGAGAGAAGGCAGAGGAACAGGGAAAGTGTTAGGGAATTCTCTCGGGCCCTATTAGAAATCTCTGAAGGTATATCTGATAAATTGCAGAGTAAAAACGAAATGGTAATTGAAGTGTTCTGCGAGAACCTGGTGGATATCCACATAAAGAGACAGATGAAAAGGTTGGAAAGAGGACAATCGACCATTTCCTTTAGTGCCTTAAGATCTGAAGCTATTCGTCTCGAGGAAGACGGAATGGGTAGTTCTTATGAGAATGCATGTGTCCGGGGAATTCAGGAGCCTCACCATACCCCAGGCGAACCTAGTCCACTGGACCGAATCGCAGCACCATTAGAACTACTTGCAACAACTCAGTCGGAAATTGTTTCTTTGTTACGATTACAACAACAGGCGCCAGTGGGTGTGGTGAACCCTGACAAACCGGAGCCCCGCAGCGGAGGCGCGGTGTGTTGTGAGTACTGTAGCCGAAGGGGTCACACCTTCGCGAGGTGCTGGAAGCGCTCTAGTGACAGGTGGCGTAATGGGGAACGATCAACAAATCGCGAATACAGGGGTCATTCGAAAGGTAGCACAGCGACTAATGCAATGCAGTGTAGCCAGGTAGGACATCCTAGGTATCGTCCCGGGCGACTTAATGCATCGGGTGATGGTCTGAGCGGGAAATCATACCCCACTGCAACGACGGAGTTCACAGTCATCGGAGAAGAAGAGATAGCGGATATCCAGCAAGTAACGGTTTTGCCGTGCGACTTACGCCAGAACTTACTCAAAGGAACGTTCTGAGCCACCACTGCTCAAAGACGCGACATACTGGAAAATGTAGAGTCACCGGTTCTACCTAGTTTTAGGACGGACGAGATCCAGGAAGCACAACGGACTGATCCGGTGTTGGGCCGAATCTGGCATTACATCGACCGAGGTCGAAACGCGACACGTGGAGAAAGACGGAACGAACAGCCAGCAGTAGCGAAACTGCTATTACAATGGAACCGCCTACACATCTGTTCTGGCCGATTATGCAGAACAATGACAGATCCCACAAGTGGAGACATAGTAAACCAGTTGTTGCTTCCAAGTTCCATGAGGAAGGAAGTATTAGAGGAATTACATGATCGGATGGGACATCAAGGCATAGATAGGGTCGAGAAATTAGTGCTGGCAAAGTTATATTGCCCGAATTTACGCTCAGACATCCATAATTGGATTGCCAGGTATGGACGTTGTAATCTAGCAAATATGCCTCATTTTAAAGTACGGACTCCTATGCATAGCATTGTCGCCAAGGAACCGTTAGAGGTAGTAGCAATTGACTTCACGATACTCGAACCCGCTAGTAACGGAATTGAGAATGTACTGGTCATGACCGATGTGTACAGTAAATTCACAATAACAGTGCCGACTAGAAACCAAACAGCTCAGACAGTGGCCAAAGCACTAGTACGTGAATGGTTTCTGCGCTTCGGAGAGCCCTTCCGGATACACTCGGACCAAGGAAGATATTTTGATGCTAAAATCGTCACGGAGTTATACAAGATCTACGCTGTCGACAAATCACGCACAACGCCATATCATCCCATGCGAAACGGGCAGTGCGAAAGATATAATCGGACAATGCACGGATTGTTACGCACTCTGACACCAGCTCAGAAGTCCAAGTGGCCAGACCACTTACCGGAACTTACCTATGCGTACAATGTAACACCTCATGCTGCCACGGGATTTAGTCCTTTCTACTTGATGTTCGGTCGAGTTCCACGCTTGCCAATCGATATCAGATTGCATAACGACGAGACACTCCAGTCTCAAACGGTTCGTGGGACCAACATGAACTGGGTTGATTACCATCAATCTAAGTTGAAAAGCGCTTATGCTAAAGCGACGGAACAACTGGAGTTAGACAGAGCAAATCGAAAGGGGACTTATGACAAGCGTACGAGGGAAGATACACTGCAAATTGGAGACCATGTACACTTACGCAATAGGGTGAAAGGACGTAACAAAGTTGGGGATGCCTGGGACCCGACAGTGTATGTAGTGTCGGAACAGAGGGAGGACACTTACGTTGTCGTACCCGAGAGGGGACATAAGAAACGAGTGATTAATCGTAAAGACTTGCGGGTTTTTGATCCTGAGACAGTGAACAGGCAGAGTAGATTAGGCCATGAGAGTGAGGTAACAGTCCCATTGTACGAAGTGACAATTACGTCTCACCCGAACAATAGCGAGGCAGTTAACCCTCCAGCACCACCTCTACGTCGGTCAACGAGACGTAATGCGGGTCATCACAGTAACTCACATAGAGAACCCAGATTGGTATTAGATAACTAATTTCACCTATAAGGTTTCAATTTAAGTTCTATTCATTAGCCGCGGTCGGCTAATGTTTTAAGTTGGGGGACATGTAACCCTGGTGGATACTGAAAGTCGCCAGAGGGCACTGTAGTATAAGGCCACGCCCAGCTGGTCGAGCTGGACAACTGCTGAGGCGCAGTTTGCCCTGGGCCAGCGACTGGTCAACAACTACATCTAGCGACCGGTCAACACTTGTACCCAGTAACCCAGTATATAACCAGCGGTCTGAGCGTGCCGCCCTCTGGGAGCGTATTCTTTATCAATAAACGCATCGAATACCAAACGACCGTCGTTCGACTTGCTTACATACATTCCACACAAAATGTCTTTGAAACATAATGAGAATAGTGTGGCCACAAACAATTTCAAACAAGCAACTGTTCAGAACTACCGGACAAGATGCTATGAACAATAAACTCGCCACAAGAAGATGTAGATGAATTGGCCACGTCTTAAGAAAGAAAGATGACAAAACAGCACTTCGATGGACACCTGTAGGAAAAACGAAAACGTGGACGACCCTAAAAAATGTGAAGGAAGACAGTAGAAAAAGAATTGGAAACATTACATTTGAGTTGGGGGCCAGGCTGCAAAGCAGGATGCAGATAGGACAAAATGGAGGACCCTTGTTTCTGCCCTGTATGTCAGTGAACACGAAGAGGATTAAGTACGTAAGTAAGTAACACACAAGAGCATTTCTCTTCTGACTTGGTCTGGGATGATTGCCCTCTGGAATATTATTCAGTTAGGTTTGACCTTCAACCAAACATAAGACAACCAAAAACAGCAAGAATGTTCCCAAACCCCAAAAGTTACAATCCATGCACCCCAGCTAAAAAGGTAAGTTCATACACAGCGCAGTATCAAATTCTTAGGACTGCTCCACGGGCTTTTCATTTTATTTCATGGCAGACCTATTCAGTCAAGCACCATCTCGATTTACCTGGGAATTATTCAGGCACGTTATAATGAATGCACGGCGATTATTCGTACATGAATTTCCACCATTCTCTTTAGCCAGATATTCATTCAACCAGATGAGTGAACGGGAACAGCGTAGATTGAACGAACTTGCTCAAGGATCGACCCAGGTTCTCCCAATGGGGGGAACCTGGGTTCTATTACTGAGCCACAGCGCCCCGCACACATAATGTCGTCAACATTTTCAAGGTACTAAGTTCCTTAACACACGACACATCTTATCATCATTGCGCTTCGCAACTTTACGTTTTCGATTTGGTTTGAGAATGGTTCAGAACATGGGAACATTTTAAATTCCGATTTGTCCAACGCATGCTGCAATGTCTGGCAGCATGACCGGAGACCATCGGCATGAGAAGAACAACAAAGGTCAACGTTGAGTTCGCATCACGTCTGTATACCAACAATGTGTTGCCACGCGTGGTGTCGGGTACTGCTCATGAATGTTGCACTGCTTTAAATACTACATATTTCATGCAATTACATATGTCCGAGTATGCTTCAAACGAACTTTATTTATTACCGTAAAGCAAGCAATCTGGCAGTTTGACGATAGCGACACCATCTAACCTTTTGTTTTCATCTCGTACAAATATATGAGGTGAAGTCCAATGACATATTTTGTGCCCGGAAAGTCGTCACATACGTTTCCAGCGACCGATCTCCACGTTACAGATGGGGCAGGTGTGAATGGCGTCCTTGCAGTCATCGATACAGAAGGGGATGAGGCAACATCCCAGGTTACACCTGCGCACCAACACAAACAGTCTGACATCACGTGTGCACCAACACAAACAGTCTTGCACCACGTGTAACATAGCAACACATCAGCCAACGATCAGTCAATTGTTTCGTGTATTCCTAGCTTAGAATCGCAGCAAATTATTCCCCCCACTCTACCTAGTACAGGATCTGCCCAACCTTTGTTTTAGGTCAAGGGAGTTTTTCTTTTGATTTGTATTCTACGCAGCGTGTCTTTCAACACTTAAGAAGATTTTCGTCTATAATTTTGGATCTAGAAGGGATAGACAGCCAATAGCCAATCTTGGTATCAATTCAGCCTGAAACATTTCATACACGACTGGTGTATATATATATATATGGTCGCTCATTTAGGACGATCGACGACTGCAGAAACACGATCAGCCATAACTTTCGATATAAATAGAAATTGGATTTTGATGTTTACATTTAGCGTTTACAGAGTGTTGCAAAACTAACATAGTATAGGCCTATGTGATGGATTTTATTTAAATGTAATTTTTGTGATGACCTCTCTTAAAGGTAGAAATCGGAAAAATATAAATACATTTAGTGAAACCAATCATATACGCACACACGCACACACACGCACACACGCACATACACAAACAAACACACACACACACACAAACAAACACACACTCAAACACACACAACACACACACACACACACACACATACACACGCACACATACACAAACACACACGCACACATACACAAACACACACACACACGCACACACACACACACACACACACACACACACACACACACAAACACACACACACGCGCGCACCTACCCGACAAAACACAGAGCAGCGGAAATCACATAGGTCAACATGCCGATGTCATAGTTGACAACCGTCCAGATGGCTGCGTGACATTTCGGACACAACACCTGCACCGGTGTATTTTGCAGCGGTTGAAGAACTGCAGTTGAGGAGGCATAGACAATATCAACAACTATGGTCACAGTCATATGTATGCTTCTATGCGGTACCGTTCAGTTAAAACACTATGCTATGCATATACGTTTGCTCATAATACTATATGGGTGCATTCGAGCTTGTGTCAGGCAATACTTGAAATGTGTACACATAGAACACACAGTTGCGTGAAACATTTGCTACTGAACATTTGCCATTGAACGCTCAGTCTACACGAATACCTTACCTGGCGTAGCGGTCGTTCCATAGTGTGCTGCGAGAGGCGGAAAGATGCTAGTATAGGGCGGAGGTGGAAACGTTTCCCTCTGGAAATAGTGCAGTTTATAGAAACATTAATATTTAATAGTTAATGAGTTCTCTGTAATAAATAAAAAACATCGCTTTCGGAGGGAACCAATGGCAATTTAAATAATTCATTTCGATTAAACATCCGAGATCTTTCTGAGAGAGCCGTGTCTGTTTATTTGACTATATTAGGAGTGAGAACCTTTTTTGGTCAGTTTCTAAGTTTATACTGCCGACACAAATCTAACTCCACTTCGTTTGCACTGAATTCACACACTTACTTCATAAATACACCACTGCAAAAATTATTGCAATGATTTGCCTATTGTAATGTGATGATCATTGTTTTGTAACATAAACAAATTGGATATAATATAAATGTGAGCATATTGCTTATTGTATCTAGTACGTGCGCTGAATCCTGTGCACAATACGGCATATTGGCATCTACGAAACACAAAACACTCCAGGCATAACAGAGATCTATGTGTTTGTAGCAATGAATCCCAGTTGCAGTCATAATTCCATCAAGAAAATATGCAATTACAATAATTATACTTTACTGAAAACACCAAACTAATATAATGCTGGACTACTACGATAGCAACCATCAATGATCTTAGGGACAGCGTCACTGATTCCATTATAGTTTCTCTACAGCAAGCTGATAGTCTATGGATACAAAAAATTAGATTAATAATACACAACACTGGTAAGTATTATTTGCTATTTTTAACAAATATTAACCAATATTATTTTAAAATGAGCTGTATATATTTCATATTATTTCAAAATGAGCTGTATATAGTTTTGCTTTGAACGTTGTGGTCTTGTTACACACAATTCTATACAGAGTGAACAAGGTTAATTATATTAGTGGAATATGCCTTATTCGACGGATGTGTTATTTAATGGTTTGCTAGTCGTCTAGTCTGACATCAGAGCGAGTGATCTATCTCGTCGTCAGCCATGTTGCCATGCTTATTTCCATTGTGTATGTTTTGTTAAGCTGTTCTGCAGAGCCATGTGTTCGTCGTCCTCTATTTGCCATACATTGTATTGTTTGACCTTCTGAAATGTGCGTGCAAACCCCGAACTACAATGACAATTACATTCAAGTACTTCGTATTTTATCAACACCAGACATTCTGCATTATTTTGCTTAGGACATTTTAGAACTTTTTAATTACAGCTTAGATTGTTTCGTCTCGTATACCCCTTTTCCATTGACAATGTTCTCGCTCCCTTATCTTTAGCATTATCACGGAAATAATAAGCTCATTAGTTGCATTATCACGCGCATTAATTGCAGCGTGGCTGGTTGCTTCCCTGAAAAATTGATATGTGTTTGATTACACAGATCTGCCAGGGAAGTAGTGTAAACACGTTTTGAGCAATCCCGAGGAATGAAATATGGAATGAAATTACGTTTTTCATCCCATAAAATATGGTTGATTTGCAAAGTAACTATTCTGAGCTAGATCAAAGGCACTTGCATAACGTATAAACCCATAAGGAAGATGTGGAAACAACCCTTTTAAATTTAACATGTATTTGTGGTAATTACTATGATATTTTAGCAATATACATCCCGCCAAATTACGCCACAACAATTATCATTATAATGTACTGCATACAAGAGCTATCATCAACATTTGCCTATCTTAAAACGTTACTATGAGACCTATCGAAATCACATGATGAAATCGATTTTATGCTAGCCAAAAAATTAAGTGACTTTGTCCTTTTGTAGAAAGCCTGAAAGACAAGATTTCGTTTCGAGATCGCGGCAGAAAAAGTACCACGAAATTCACACTTCTTCAGATATTAAAATAAAAGTTATATTTCTAACATGCCACGCATGCTTATATATCACATGTATGTCACCCACCTCGGACATAACATTATTATTTATAATGGTATATATGTGACCACCATTTCATAAATTTACATAAATACACAACTACGGCGGAAGGAAGAGGTTTTAAAAGAGTAATTGTATAGAGAATACTGTGAGATTTGCAATGCTATCACCTATTTTCAATATACAGCAACATATGCGAACATTTTGGTGCAATAAGGACCTTGAAAGATGAATATATGAAGTTATTACCTAGATTGCATTTGATATCATGGTAGATAGAATGTCATAACATCCGTAGTTATCAAGATATTAAAATAGTTTTAATACACATGAGAAGCAGAACCATTCCCCATTCCTACGCTTTTTTTTACATTTTCATCATACTCTCGAGTTGTATACTCATTATATGATAGCGGTTTGTATAAGCCAATTTCATTTAAAATTTACAGTCGTGAAAATGCGATTAGTGTTAAAAAGAGTGATTTCTCACAGAAATCTGTGAGTCCTGCAATTCTGTGGATATAGGCCTATCCAAAAATCACCATGAGCATTCGTCCCTAAAATGTACCGTCAAACTCATGACCTAATACAAGATAACATTCAGTACAACCTTCGTGAAGATCTGGGTATATAAATAGTGATTTGTGGAATCCATTAGAAACGGTCATAAGTCAATCATTGGAGAAATATATCGTATTCCCAATACAAATGTCACATATGGGTCTATATTAAGTCGTAACAGGCACTGATCAAAATGTTGAGTATGTCAAAATGTAATCCTATCAATCCTCATCCGACACGCACACGCACACGCACACGCACACGCACACGCACACGCACACGCACACGCACACGCACACGCACACGCACACATTCCAAATAAACTGAATAGAAGGATGCTGATTTTATTTGTAATAATTAATTATAATTTCATCATTTACTTACATAAAAAAATAAGTGTATATATATATATATATATATATATATATATATATATATATATATATATATATATATATGTATATATATATATACTTATTTGTTACTCAACATAGCAGTCGAAATATGGAATGGCACAAGCGAAACAGAATGTTAATCACGTCTGCAACGCGAATCTGCAAATAATAATAATAATATTAATAACAATAATACTATTTTAATAAACGAGCCAATTGATGTAGGAGTTATAGCTCATGAAGTAAAAATTGCGAAAATTATACGTATCTTTAAGTCAAACACTTAAGATGAGATTTCTCATTATAGACCTAGGTTCTATATCTTTGTTACCATCGAATTAAAAATATGGTGGAAACAATATATATAATATATATATATATATATACAGTATATATATATATATATATATATATATATATATATATATATATATATATATATATATATATATATAGTGTATATATGTAGATACATATATGAGTCTATAGCAGGACTTATAGAATATAAGAATCTAATGTATCTGTCTAACTATCTATCTGTTTGTCTGTCTTGTTATCTAATATATATATATATATATATATATATATATATATATATATATATATATATATATATATATATTATACATATATATACACTTCTGATTACGATTATCTTGGGACCAATCAGCAACGGTGCAATTATTTCGCGGAAATCGTCAGTGCACAACATTTATATCCATTAGACGTTTTTGGTTTAGGCAATAACAGGGAATTGTTCTTGATCTTATACTCACATTTGGTGCACTTGGCTCTTTCATTGCGCACTATCACGCACAATTTGTCGCCAAAACTAACATGAACTACCGGCTTGGTGGAACAAAACTGATGTGTCCAATACGTCACTATTTACGCCACAATCAAATATTAAAAGAAGCGTGATTACGTCAAGAATTGTATACTATTATGCTTATATTTACTCTACAAAAATGTAATGGCTAAGGTTATCAGCATCGTAGCCATGCTCGTCTAAATACAGCCCGCTGGGCAGGATATGTCTCCAGAAGTGAAGATCGTCGCCTGTCAAAGATATGCTATATGGAGACCTATCCGCTGCCATCGTGACAAAGGAGCACCTCGGAAAAGATATAAAGCCACTTTAAAAAAAGTCCCTCGCCACTTGCAACATCGACCACCATTAGCGGACAACACAAGCAACCAGTCGCTTGAACTGGCGACACACACAGTTTACCAGGCCACCCCTTCCTTTCAAAATACACGAAGTGCCACCATGGAAGTGCAATAGGAGAAGGGGGCAAACCTGGACCCTTCTGAAACCACCACTGAACAGACCGTATCAACGTGCATCCACTGTGGACAGATTTGCCTATCTCGGATAGGTTTCATCAGCCGTCGGCGTGCCTGCACCAGACGAGGACTTCGTGAATCTTCGTTCGCGAAACGCACCCATGATAAGGACACTATATGGAGACATTGCAACTTTACAACGTTCGCAGCTTTCTAGAGAACGTGGACTATTTTCCCGTCAGTTCACCCTTAGCATAGCAGGTAACAGCTACACACCGTACCTTATAAATATGTGACGATGCCATTTGGTAAAAAAAAAAATTATGTAGATGTGCCACCATTGTTACATTAACACATTTTAATGACGCGAACGGTGTGACTGCGCACTTATTTGACGTTGCATTTACGCTTGGACACGACTCCTTTGGATAAGAGATGTGGGCTTTCAAATGGTTTAAAATTTGGATATGTGTATGGGGCATTACAAATTCCTAGCGAAAAACACTTTTTGGGGTGTTTGTCGTGTTTATGTTACCTGTACGAATCGTACAGTGAGTAAGTTTGTAAATCGATGGCATGTCTACATATTTTGTAAATTCACAATAATTGTTAATCAGATCACGTTTTTACATTTGCGAATGTCTGCTTGAGCAGTTACCAGTTATACTCTACACGTTATTGTAACTAAATGATTATGTTATTGGGTGTTTTCGTAATTGAAAAGATTTGTTAAATGCCGTATTTAATTTGTGAGTTTACAAAAGCTACAAAATAATGTGCTTGTATGTTATGGTTTATATTGTTATTATCAAGTAACAAGCTACTAAGGTAGCCTACATTATATATAAGAGAGAAATTGTACAAATTGTGTAGTTTTCTATCTTATTACAGTTAACACTAATGTTATACATGGATGTTACAATCTATCCTGTAGCTTGGTACACCCTGCCCCGTATCAGGGTGAATTGTAAAACCATCATGATACATCATTATACAATACTACACATGTGTAATAGGGCGTAATTCCGATCAATTAAAAACCTATCCGCAATCTTGAAATGAGTTTTTTTTTGTTACAAGTAGCCCCGGTCTGCCCTACTATTCTTGGCAACATCCATGTACAATACAAAGTATGCACGAGACCACCTTCGAGCTTTGCCAATTTGCAAGCAATGTTGATAATGGTTAAATAATTTAATTATGTTATTAGCCATTCCCCTCTGTTGACCGCTTGACATAGTTTGATAAGCAATCTGGGTACACCAATTAGTTGTTTGCACAAGTAGTGTAGCTATAGGATCCTTGCCCTTACATCAAGGATTCTATAGCTTCACAAAGATACGCAACTCCTCGCGATTTTGCCGTAAGTAGGACACGATAGCAAAGGTTCAAATGACAGAGGCAGCACCAGCGGTCATATATACCCCCCTCTCACCCTAACTCACCCCACTCGCCTTGTAGATAGTGTTTTTTTAAGCTAGTGTATTATTTTAATTGAGGTTAATGACACAGTACATTCCTGGGCCTATTCCGTAATAAACGCGACCGTTATGACCCCATATTCAATCAATCAATCAATCACTTTATTGTCCTTAAAAAGGATATGCATTGTACAACTCATGATCTACAATATGTGGGATGGTCACAACAAAATGCAAGTGAATTCCAGATGTATCCACTATAAGAACAGTTCAACCGGTTGACAGCAATATGAATCATTTAGCATTCAACATTCTAATGGCCACAGGCACAAAACTCCTGCTATAGCGAGATGTTTTACATGTTATACAACGGTATCTCCTTCGAGACGGAAGTACATGGAAGAACGTAGAGAGCGGGTGATCAGATTCAGTAGCGACAGCACGAGCTTTCTTCAAAATTGCATGGTCAATTATTTCGGAGAGCATTGGTGTAGGCAAGCCAATGATCTTGGCGGAAACGTGTGAGATTTTCAGGAGCCTGTTACGGTTTTTCACCGAAAGAGCAGGGTAGTAACAAATGCTGCAGTAGGTTATGAGAGGTTCAATTATGCTACGGTAAAGACGTAGAAGAAGTAGTGGATCAACGTAGAAAGCTCGTAACTTTCGAAGAACGTGCAGTCGCTGCTGAGACTTTTTCTGCATATTAAAGATGTGAGAATTTGTTCAATTTCTTGCTCGAAATGCTTGTTCAATAACTCCCGTACCTGTTTTGCTCGGTTTGAAGCGACAAAATTGCAAGAATTAAGACATTTGGGTTGAAAATGCACATAGATAGTAAAGTCAAATTCCCATACAAGCATGGCCATAGATGCATTGATTGTGCAATTAAGACAAACATAATATGAATATAAAGAGGTAAAGAATATTTATTCACAGAATGATAACAAGCCCAAAAGTCCCAATTAATAATGTGTACAATTCAAAACGTAAATGATCGTTACAGTTCAGTTAAAATGGTAAATAGTGTGTATATAAACATAAACGTTCCAGTGGCGTGTATACAACCCAAACAAAACGGTGACTAATGGTTACACTCCAATTAAAACGTTCCTATTTTTATTGTGCGACTGAATATCTATTCAGAATATCTGTCATGGATAAAACACACACCATTATTATGCCACAACCAAACGTCATGTTTTAATAATATTATTACCCTAAACGGTATCTTGTGTACAGTCAATAGCCTGAAGTAAACATGGAATACTAATATGATACTCAAAGCTCATTAATAAAATTCAGGTGTAAGTCATAGCATACACAGAATATTTGAAAAAGCTTGCCTTGATTTGATTAAATAGGTCAAAATATGCCATTTTGTTTAGATTTAGATCTACCTGGTACATGTAATAGTCAAGAATGTATACAACAAATGACACAACATCTAATAAAATATATATAGGGGAAGTAGGGGCATATCCGCATACTGAGGCATGTCCGCACACCCTATTATTTGCGCATCGCGTAACATCTGGTTAGTGGAATCATGCTAAGCGGCATCGCCTAACCCCCAAATCATCCACTTGCATATACTTTTTGATAGAAGTGACTAATTAAAAAGTTATAACATAAAATGTTATTTTCGTAAACACTGATGTAATTTTACTCATATGCTGTTATGTGTATTACTTTAACTGTAAAACGTGCATATACATTTTCTTTCATAATTCCAAATTGCATTTTACTGTTTTATGATGTGTGAAATAAAGGATACTTTTATAAGTAGCATTTTCGCGCAATTCAGAATTGTTCACGTGTTGGATGCTTGGGGCATGTTCGCACAGGCCTGTGCGGTCATACTCCACGCGCTGTGCAGACGTATTTCGTGCATCGGTGCTTATCATATTATGTAGTCTACTTAGATACATATTAAGATACTTCAGCTGCTTACCACAAATATTATAGGAAACTTTGATGTGAGATAGTATATGATGATTATTATATAAATATTTAACATTATCAAACTTATTATATCATTCATCGCTTCGTCAATGTGTAATAGGCTTTATCGTGCTGACGTCACATTTTCCATGTTGTGTATCCGGTTGTTAGGTCCGTTAAAGAAATAAAGCTTAATTGATCATTACTCAAACCAAAATGACAAATAATGTATAATCTATAATATAGAACTTTGCCCGTATACATTAGTCCATACAAAGCCATGCTCGCATAGCCGACAAACTGAGTTTTTAGTTTGACTTTGCGCTTTACGAGACTGTGCTGTGTTAGCTAGAAGGCTTTAGACAAGATGGGTTGCAAAGTTTGACTTTCCCCGTTACAAAATCATGCTGTTGTTTGCTTTGACTCTCAAGGAGGAATAAACGTGGACTACGATTCAAGGCCACTGTATTTTCTAAACTTTACGTATATATGAACACTTGAAACCGTTGATTTGTTTTCTCTGGTTTTTTTTTTATAGTAATGCACGTGTCAGTAGTGTACGCATACCAATACATATTATTACTGTAGTTAATCGTCAGCTCTGTGAGACCAGCTGTTGCTTCGCCATTCCTGGGGCATAACCGCACACAGTGTGCGGCTATGCCCCGTACCTTGGGGCATGTCCGCACAAACGTATCCCTCTACATTTGATCAAATATTTAAATATCTGATGGGATATGCGATTTCTTAACTAACTGACAACAAAGTAATATGATTGCTGATTCTAAATGCTAAATATCACCCTCTTAGCACACACAGTGCATTATCTATAGCGTGTTTCACCTTAAGTGTGCGGACATGCCCCTACTTCCCCTACTGCTATCATTGCTTTTACTCTTGGATAGCCAATCAAAGATTCCTAGCAAGAACACTTTGTGGCCACTGGTTACAGTCAGAGCGTGTTGCATCAGTGCTGGACTGGTCAGCGTCTGGCTGTTAAAGGCATTGAACAGTTGGTCCATCCTTTCGATGAACTCAGCTGTGCCTGTGTGAGCTGCTTCTTCTGCAACATGTATTGAACACAAATGTTAATTCAATTCAATTCAATATTATTTGTTCAAATAACATTCAACAAACATTACAATTGAAGACCATGTCAACATGTTGTACATATGATGTTGTTTGAAGGAATACACAAGAATGTAAAAACTATCCTTGGTGACATCTTGCAAAAAACTAACCGCTCCCTAAGACTAATGTTCTACATAATATATTGCATACAACAGCATGGAATAAGAACTTTGCTTAATGTTTTACATACATTATCCACTTGTAATAATACAATATATGTTTCGTGTACCGATAATAAAAATGTGTAATTCTGTTTGTACAAGGAATTAGATAATAGTTGATCCCTTAACCAGTATTTAACATCAAAATGGCGTCCAAACAGGTGGGTAATAAATGCTTGCAAGTGTTTTGTCAAGAATTATCCGTGACTTTACTTTTTTTTGGAATAAGGCGTGCAAGTGGGTCACAATGCATGGAGAGACTCCGCGCGAATGGAGCTGATTTGGGGACTGGTCACAAGAATAATATTCAATGGATGACAGTTGTAACTTCCGACTGATGAATACTAGGAAAATCAGGACATAAATAATAATATCTTGTGTTATGCCTTTCTTATCTAAAATGTCCGATTTAATATTGAGTTTATCACACAATCATAGATATAGGTCATAGCGATTTATGTAGTGCAGATAATAGACACTCCCCACAATTTTAGGTCGTATGTGTCTTTTATAGGATTTTCATTTTATATAGCTGTACGTTGTGGTTTCGATAAGTACTTATTATATCTGACAAGTTGTCTAAATGCACATAATCATAGCACATGTATACGTTTGCCCCAAACAGGTTGTACTGCGCGAAAAATTGCACTTTTCATTATTAGTCAAGATCGCCAAACACAAGTGTTGAAGTGACAAGTACAAGCCGGCGATGCTATGGCAACCATCATAATAATCGATTACAATTCATGATTTCCGTGAGCATTGTCACCGGCAAAGTGTTCCACTGCTTCTGCTTGTAATAATCCTTCGGACAGTGTAACTGAAATAGTTAGACTGGAACATTTCGATTATTACAACCAAAAACAAAACGAAGTCCTATAGTATACGTTAACATGGAGAATATGGACTTCCTGCCCCCAATTGTCCCCAGTCTCGTTTTCGCGCGCGAGACTTGCACGCCCAATTGATCAAAAGTAATAATAAATAAAATAATTATCGGGGGAGAACATGTTATGCATATTATATCATACCAGTAGGCAGTACTGTTTCATAAATACGTTTAAAGAAACGATTACTGCTAACATTAATAATGACTAGACTAATGATCACAACATTGTAGCAGTATTGAGTAGACAAAGTTAATTGATTAGCCTACCAGGATCACAGATAGCTCAACTACACTAATAGATAACATATTCACGAATGAATTACGCTTCAACCTAACAATGATCATTTGCCAATTTTTGCACTCTGTGAGTATAACATAAGCAGGTATAATGTAAACGAATTTAAATTTATCAGAAAGATGAATGAGGATACAATGACATAATTTTCCAATGAACTGAGTTAACAAACCTGGGAAAGTGTCATAAAAACTAGTGATGTTAATCAAGCATATTACTCTTTTGTACACATATTTATGGATATATTTAATAAACACTGTCCAGTAAAAACAGTTTCCCATAAAAGCTTTGAAAAAAGAATCCTGGTTCACCAACGGCAACGGTTTAAAACGTGCTTGTACAAAGAAATATAAGTTATATAAAGCATTCATTGGAAAGAGATCTGCAGAAGCATAAAAAATACAAAACGTAAACAAAATTAATTAACATCTATATTAAGAATTACAGAAAATAAACTATTATAGCTCGTTAGAAAAACAAAAAGGAAATGTTAAACAGACCTGGAAAATACTAAATGAAGTAATTAACAAACGCAAAAATAAGCCAACATATCCAGAATACTTATATAGTTTATAAAAAAAAAAAATTCAAAGAAAGAAGATATTGGTAATGGATTTAATAACTTCTTTACAAATGTTGGCCCCACTTAGCAAAAAATCCCCGTACCTAAAAACGATACTACAACTATTTATGATTACTTAGAAGAAAAACATTGAACATACTATGTTTCTACGTCCTGTTGATGACCTAGCAATTATTAAAACTGTTCAAAATTGTAAAAATTATTACAGATCAACTGATTTCAGAGACATTAGCATGAGCCTGCTTAAGAAAGTAATTTCCAAAATAGTTAAGCAATTTACTCAAATATGTAATGTTTCATTTCAAACAGGTGTTTTTCCAAATAAAATATAAAACTAGCTAAAGTGATTCCACTATATAAGTCTGGATAAAAAACGTTTTACAAATTACAGGCCAATATCTTTATTACCACAATTCTTTAAAAGTATGGAGAAACTATATAACAACAGATTGAAAATGTTCCTTAATAAATGTAACATACTCAGTGCAAGTCAGTATGGGTTCAGATATAGCATGATATACTGTGTAAAAACTGCATTTCTATGGTTTGCATGGTGTCACACAGAAATGGATTCAGAGTTATTTAGAAAATAGAAAGCAGTTCGTCAGTTTTAATAACTGTCATTCAGAAATACTAAATGTGTCGTGTGAGGTCCCTCAGTGTTCCAAAATTATTTATCATGTATATTAATGACATCTGTAAAGTCTCACATGTGTTCAAATATATTTTATTTGCTGATGATACAAATCTATTATGTTGTGATAAAGACTTAAATTAACTTGTTCGGGTGATAAATGGTGGATTAGAACAACTGCAGACGTGGTTTTCTGTTAATAGATTGTCTCTTAATATCTCAAAAACTAATTACATGATTTTTAGTAATCGCAGAATAACTGCCGATATTTGTGTTAGAATAAATAAAGAGAAAATCAATGGAGTACATTCCACAACATTTTTAAATGTAGTAATTGATGTCAAATTAAACTGGAAAGTCACATTTTATCACTGTTACTGGAGTTAAAGTTTGGAACTCTCTCGATAATTCACTGATTAGTTGTAAAAATAATTATCTTTTCAAAAAGCGTTATACAGATAGACTGTTGAATAGTTAATTAGATAACTAAATTAAACATCCAGATTGCTTATTGTTATAAAGATTTGTTCTTCAGTAAATGTCACAATATCTTTTTTTATTAGTAGTAGTAGTAGTGTTAGTAGTAGTGTTAGTAGTAGTAGTAGTAGTAGTAGCAGTAGCAGTAGCAGTAGCAGTAGCAGTAGCAGTAGCAGTAGCAGTAGTAGTAGCAGTAGCAGTAGCAGTAGCAGTAGTAGTAGCAGTAGCAGTAGCAGTAGCAGTAGCCGTCGCCGTCGCCGTCGCCGTCGCCGTCGCCGTCGCCGTCGCCGTCGCCGTCGCCGTCGCCGTCGTCGTTGTTGAAATAAATTTCAATTCAATTAAAAAAACTAATACATATTGCACATCACTACAGTAGTAGTAGAAATAATATTAGTAAGTTAGTGCAGCCTATTTCTATGACTATGTCCCATCGTGGTATCTCAGTTTCTGCCTCACAATGATTACATCAGTGGATCTTTGGTTAGTTATACAGGACACTGAGCAAAGTCTAAGGATGTCTACAAACGTATAACACAGTTATTTGTCTCAAATTAATAGGACATGCTGATCACGACTTTAGTGCGCCCAAATCCGTGGCAGTTATGTAAACAATCATAATATTTCAATGTATCGAATGACATTTTAAGCAACGGTTCACAGTAATAATTCCAGGAAAGATAATGAACAATTCGTGGTGTCTATAATAGTGAATGCGGTATGTATTGTCGTACCATGATGATTCTGAATAGGTTAAGACTGAATCCTAGTATTTCAATAGCATTGAAGACCGAAGTAAGTGATTTCTTGTCAATTGTTTTTAATGATTGTACCAACAGTGGCATCCATTTCATATGTCTCGTCGCCGAATAATCTATCGCAGTATTGTTTCGGTTTGCATATATCTCCGCTATTTATTATTCACGTGACACGTGACATTCATGGTTTTATGTTAGCCAAATATTTGTGTAGTGGGGAATTGTCTGCATCACTGTCCGTCTGCATTATACATATATATTGGGAATACTATATAAATTCTGCCTTTACGTCACGTCCCTGGGCGATTGGTCGCATTGGTCGCATCTGAAATGATTTAAACAAGGGTTTGTGCTAGAGTCTAATCCATTAAAAGGAGCTGCAGTGTGATTTTTAAATATTGATAAATTATATTCCTTATTACCTATCATCATTTACATGGTAGGCCCTACATACAGATAATATGCCAAAACAAACTGACACGTTCGTGCCTACTTAATTGTGCAATAAAATAGGCCCAAAGTCTTGTACTTTCTTCATTTTGAGAAGAAAAATATTTTATACACAATAGACACATCACAAGTTCCCTTTTGTTGTTTTACCGTACTAAGTAACTAGACGTTGTAATAACTGATATACTTATGACTTTTGTTGCGTACATTGCGCTTGATGTGAATAAGGTATATTTTAATTAAGCATGTTCAGTATGGTTATAAATTAAAATAGTATAAATACACACGCCGAAAGTCAAGCTATGTTGAGAAGATCGAGGTGCTGGGCTAAGCCACACATTCGCGAGCATGACGACCAGAGGGCGTACAACAACCTTAGCTTATAGTTATACACCCACCGGGACTAGCTGGATTACACAGCGAAGCCGAAGAGAGAATTCACAAAAATGCACCGGATAGAACCGGCACAATTCGATTATACCTTGAGAAAAATAGATGCTGTCATCGCTCGTTTTGACACAAAATTCAAAAGTTCCAAGTCGTTTGCAGATAAATTGGCCAACACGATTCTAGACATGATATTAGAATAAGCGACGAAGAACACGACACAAGTTGCAAGCACCGCTAGGCGTCTTGGTCTGGAAGAGGAATTTACAGACTGACAGGCGAGGCACTGTTTAAACTGGTACAATACTATTTCAAAAGAATAAAGTAATTGCGATCATCTCCATAGAATTCCATGTGATTCCAACTTTTCTAGCCACTTTCAGCAAAAGCATAAACATCAAAACTTGTCTCACCCGCCCGTCGAGTCGCACCATACACTTCACGACGCGACAAAATAGTGACAAACGCAGTCATCAATGCAAAGAAATCGTCGCATCGTGACGAGTATGCTTTACCAGAAGCGCTGACGCTAGCGGTGTGACCATGTTTGTAAACATATTAGTTGTACACATCATAACACCATTTTAAATACGTGTGGGCTATCGACTCTGATAATGGTTACTCCTGTCGACACGAAGCATATAAGTAAGGTCGGTTACAATATATAACACTATTGTCATCACTTGATAACAACTGATGCATAATTCAGTGTAGTGTATTAATTTACAACATTAATTAATACATTATTAATGAATCACACATTTGTGAAATGACAATCTGTAATGATATAGATATAATATGTCACAAATGTAATGCAACTTGACACATGAGCACGTGTATTATTAAAATGAACTATCTTAGCATTCTTCCACGCTGTGGGTATTTCTTTCTGATAAACATTTAGTGTACAACTTAATAAGTGTCTTCGAGATGATATCTTCTCCTGTTTTCACTATATCGATGTTTATACCGTCGGCCTAGCTATTGCTGTCCCATTCTTCATATCTCTTAGTGCTGCTTCCGTCTCCGATGATGTTATCTCTGGTACCTCTTTTGGGTCAGTGTGGATTATGGTACTCTGTTTACTGTCGTATAGCTCGATGTAGAATACTTCTTTTAAGGATACTATTATATGTTTTTAAATTTGACGTTTTAATAACATGTTCGATAGATGTTGGATTTAAACGTTTAAGTTGATTATGTAGATTGTCTCTGTATTTTATAGATTTAAGTATATCATTTGTTATCCATTGAGAATGTTTATGTTTCTTAAACTTGACTAATTTGTATGGCATGTGTTTACAATTTGCTTTTCCAAGTACCTCAGTAATTATTTTATAATTTTTATTAGGATCAGACAAACTGTTTTTGTCTAATTTCTCCGTTATGTTTGAGTTGGTTATTTCAGAGGCAAAGTTCCACATAGCTATTTCATTCTGTATATGTATTTTGATTAATTTGGGAGGACATTTTTTGACTGGAATATAAATAAATATAAAATATGGGTGGTGATCTGAGAATTGTTTGATAAGGATACCTGCTGTTGATTCTAGCATTAATTCACTAATTTTGCCAAACAAGTTGTCAATCAGAGTGCCATTCAGGGAAGAAAATCTTGAGATGCAAGTATAGTCTTCTAATTGAATGTTACGTAAGTCGTCTTTTTCAGTTAGCCAGCTTTCCTGAATACATATAACACTGAAAGCATAATTAAGTAGCCGCAGTTCTTATGTGAAAACCTCTATTTCGTTTAATTTAGCATTAATAGATTGAATGTCTGTGCTCAATACACCGAAATTATTTGTTTTTGTATTTATCAATGATTTACAATTGTTGGTGTCGTAGTACGATGTTTTCATTATTGGCAAACTATCATTATCAAAGTTTTCATCATCGCTATGATGTAAAACTTTATTTAGGCAATTTCTATGAATACCTCCGTAATGTCGTAGACATTGGTAATCTGAATCTAACATTTGTTCAGTGCGTATTTTATATATTTGCTTGTAACATTTTTCAAACAATTCTGTAAATATCTGCTAGTGAAACAATTCAAATAGTAAAACATGTAATACAAAAGCATAATCAGATTAATTATTCCAGTGTTGCGTACTTTCATAGCATAAAAATACATTAAACACAACGAGTAGATGGAGACAGACATCACACGGATTGTAGTCTCAAGACAAAACAAAATTAAAATAAAAAAGCCAACTTCACATGAAGTCAAGAACACTATGACATAATAATTCAACATAATTGCATACATAGTTGACTGAGTAAGAACCATTGTCAACAACGAAAACACAATTAGGTAAAACACAACTAGTTAATTAGTATGAGTACAGCAAAGCGGGTCTCATTAACAAGTATTAAAATGCTATAATAATTATCCCATTTGAAATAAGGTGAAAACAATTATACCTGCATCGGTATACATCGTGTACGTGAGCCTATTAACGGTATAAGTGCGTGTCAATTGTCACACAGCCTGCTTGTCGAGATCACGAATGTTCTTGATTTGGGACACACGACTGGCGTTGTTCCGTATCAGGATATTTCCATCAATGCTCCAGGCTTCCTTGATCTAGCCGTTCTTCTTGGCCTTGCAACACTCATAGAGGAGGTGCGAACGTGTCTTTGTCAAGTCGTCATTGACAAAGACTGGGTGAGTCGTCAGTGTTGTTGACGGTCCCGGCACTGGCTGCGTGAACTTGATGCCTCTTCTTGCCGTGAATACATGGCGTCTTGTTCTATACGTGGCGAGTTTGATCAGGATCTGTCGAGTTTTGTCCGGCAGCTTAGGTCCGACACGATGCACACGATCAATCTCCTCAACCGTCAACGGAGGGAGGAGCGTCGAGTTGACGACTCGAAGCGTCTCCTGCAAGACGTCCTCCCCCTCTCGTTCCGGAATCCCTGAGATTCTCAGGGAGTTCCTTCTGGAATATTGCTCCAGATCATCAGCCTTATCCTCAAGGACTTCCACTTTTTTCGGCAGATCTAAGATCTGCTTGTCTTTTGCCATAATTATTGTACGTAGCTCAGCTACTTCGTGCCGTAGCTCGTCCACGAGAAGTTCTTTTAGTTTTTTGGCCACTTTTGGCTCACAAAGAGCCTCAAAGAGGTCGGAGGTGAAGTTTGTGGTCGACGCGGTCGACGCCCCCTTGATCGGATCATTGCGCTATGCAGAATGTTGTATCTGGCAGACCTGTACTCAATCGTGGCGGGATCGCAGGCGTGGCGCAGGCGATAATATAGTGATTGTAGGTTCTGTACAAATGTTCCTCTTTTCCACAATACCAACGCATTTCTACCAAGGAAAAACTACCCAACTCTTCTTACTACAACATCACTGCCACAGTGTCCATGGTTCACCTTTCTGTCAAAACTACCTCCTGTCGAACGTACATACTTCTGAATACCACACCGCTGGTCATGCACTGTCACTCGCTCATGGTCACGTGGTAAGGCTATCTTTAGTCTACCTACCCTCTTTCTGCGGCTTCTTCCCAGAAATTCTTAACACCACCTGCACGTAATCCTAGTTGACCAGAGCCGCCTCCTTGGTCATGGACTCTTTCTGTTTCGCTGGGGCTGGGAGCCATGGCTTTGTAGTGCTTTGTATGCTGGTGATGTTGGCCTACCCTTCCACGCCGGCCAGTGCGGGTTGGAAGGAGCAGGCGATATAGGGTGGAAGAAATTGCTTCAGTTTCGACACGGTGGCTGTATCAGTACCGAACCACCGACCTGCCGGCAGCTGGGTTCGAACCCCGGTCCCTTGTAATCAATCTCAGTTACTTAGTTGTTTTATGGATGGGCACATGTAACTATTTAGGCAGTAGCCACATTGACAGCGTCTCGCTTAATCGTTATCGGCAAAAACATTCCTTATCGGATTAGAGCGTTCCGTGCACACACATCCTCGCAAGCCAGTGGTCGTTGCGCTGCGCAACGGCTCCCGACACCTCGGGTATGTACACTGCAATCATACAAGTCTCAATGCAGGACACCTGAACTATTAAAAACTAGAATTACTTATTATTATGTGTAGTTGAATTCACACATATATAGGGGTCTATTAGAAGCAAATTAATTATATTATGTTTTCATCAGTTTAACAATAGGGAAATAAGAGATTGACAATATTATTGCTATAACAAAGCATAATAAACTAATATAAAAAACAATGAATACATATGTATAAAGACAATGTATACATATGTAGATATAAGAAAAACATTTAATAATATAAACCTGTGCTAAACTTATCGTTACAAATCCTGGGGTGTTGTTTGGGCACCCAGTGCATACGGTGGATATATGTGGTACAGTTCACTCTTCTTTTGCAAAAAAGTGGTAATCTATAATATGTTACAGTTCAGTTTGATCAATGATTTGAACTTTGTATTGCGGTATCTATTTCATAGGATCTCCATAGCAAAACCATATCCGAGTTGAGCTCCTGCAGCGAGAGCAATCTGCCCCACAAACAAACCGACACATTATTTCCGCGGACAGAACTTTCAATTTAGTATCTATTCTAACATTTTAAAATGGACAAATCAGTTTATGTTACACAACGTTGTGTTTATTTATCCCTACAGCCTCACGATCGAAATAACACAGCAAGCGCAACAGGAGACAATGCGTATGAAACAAGAAAAGGTGAGTACTAAAATGAACGTATTAACACAACAAATCATCGACGTGCGGCATACGGCCGTCTGTAACAGAAAAAGACAATACAACAAAACAGTAGCTGTAATAATTCGTGTGCCAAGGCTGCTATTTTCCGCATATTGCACACATACACACACACACGCACGCACGCACGCACGCACGCACACACACACACACACACACACCACACATACACACAATATAAATATATATATATCTATTTATATATATATATACACTATGCATCCACCATTTTTGTATATATATCATAGTACAGCCGTTGTGTCCCGTAGTTGGGCGAAGGCCTCGGCATGCTGTTTCCACATCTGGCATTCTTGCGCTATCCTCTGCCAGATGGTGCCCTTCCAGTTGTCATCTATCTAGTTCGTCTCTCCATCGTCTCCTTTAGGTCGTTTCCCGTCATAAGGTTTCCAGGTTGTAATGCTCGATGTCGATCGATTATCTCATACTTTGCTGACGTGCCCTGCCCAGGTCCACTTCCGTCTTCCGACTTGTTCAATCACTTCTGCGACCTTTGTCTTTTCTCTTACCCTGGTGTTTTTTTCCGCTATGGGATGTTTACCCTACTTCTTTCCATCTGTGTTTGAGCGCCTGCTAGCTTGGTCTACACACACACACACACACACACACACACACACACACACACACACACACACACACACACACACACACACACACACACACACACACACACACACACACACACACACACACATATAGACCAAGCTAGCAGGCGCTCAATATATATATATACATATATATATATATATATATATATATATATATATATATATATATATATATATTATTGCTTGACATTAGCCGTGTCTGTGTAGGAGACCCGGTGACCATGCAACCGGTGACAGTCATCGCAACAGTGCAAGAGTTCCGGAACAATCCCACCCACACTTTGTGCCCCTATTGTCAAAAGGAGATCGCGACAGCCGTGACATTCGACATAGGCACCTTCACTTGGGTCGTGGCACTCGTTACATGTCTCATTGGGTATGTGTCTATTGCGTATCTTCGGTTGTGGTTCCCTAAATCGAACATACAGTACTTTCCCTCATCAGTACATTTGATTCTTACCGTATGCGCAGTTATATTGGGGCTTTTACCGAGGCGGCTTATGTAACATGGTACTCTATATACGAGCCCGATTTTCAAGTCATCATTCCGGAGATGAAAGAATGTTGAGGGAATTATTTACATGACAACCAAAGCATGACCAGAGAAGACCAGGTTGTGATTTAATAATTAGGGTGATTTTTTGTTTTGTTTTGCTATTTGCAATATGTTGATCTGTCACAACTCCGAAGTGATTACGACAACGTAATTTTTTCCACAACATTTTATGACATAATCCCGTGAAGCACAATTAGTCTAGTCGGAAGACGTGCACCCTGGAAATATACTTTTAATTGGTATCAATAGATCGGACAAAAATACGTAGAAAACGGTTTGCTATGTTAACAAGTCAGCAAAATGTCCCACGTATCATTTTTATGCAAATTAGTGCCACCATTATTGAGAAATCTATTTTTCACTATATCTTAGCCAATATTACAGATGACTGACAAAATAAGGTGTATACTGTATAGACCCATGTTATGAGGGTCAGTGACCATAATAAAACTATTTTTTTACGTTATCACATGTATCTATGACAGTATAATATGCAAATTAGCGCCGCCATTATTGAAACATCTCGGCCAATAGTCCACACGACAGCTCAAATAAGGTGTCCAGACCCATGTTTTCAGAGTCAGCGATCATGAAAGAACCATTCTTGAATTAACTACGTGTGTCCCTGGCATGCTACGCAAATTCTAAAGTGCCAGCATTACCAAACATTATGTGACCTTTTTGCTGTATCTCAGCCAATATTGCAGGTAAGTTGAGAGGATGTTTGAGGGCATCTACTTATGTAATCGTGTTGTTTTTTTTGCGACCAGGTTGATATGGGGATCAATTCAAGGTATTGTATTCCACCAAGTTCCTTTACCAACTCCTTTATAGATCCAGGTAAATAGCAAGCCAGAATGATCTGTTTTAGCAGCCGCGCCTCAACCTCTCATAGGCTTCATACGATAAATGTTAGATCATCATTCACATCGCTTTCACTAAAATCGTAATAATAATAATAATAATGGTTTATTTCATTCTCTGGGCAATCAATACAGATTAAAATAGGTACATAAAACATGCAAAATATATTTGTTAAAATATATTGAAATAATATATAATTTAAAACATTAGCATATATATAAAATTTATTAAAAAAGTAGAGAATAATTTATTTGAAATGCATCTATAAAGGTAATTTAAATAGGCTAAGACATTAAAACATATTTTCTGTGATTATGTGACTAAACATATAAAAATACTTTAATACAATATTTTAATAAATACTTTAAAACATTAAAATAAATAGATCTAAAGAATAATTTAAGGTTTTACAATATTTTACACATTTCCATCTATATCAGCATTCACGAAAGTTTGCTAAGTGTCACTTTGAGTTATTTTGGTTGAAAAGGCACCAGTTAATGAAGCAGTTCTTGGTCCTGTTGGTTTTGACTCTGGGATAAGGATATCGTGTACGGCATCTTGTGTTGTATGTTGCAGTTCTTGGGTTTGGTAGAGGTTTATGCAGTTTGTGCTGCGGCTCTTCAAGTAATAGTCAAGCTCGTCCTTCCTCGTCGTCCTCCCCCCTCCTCTTCCTCTTCACGATCACTCGCTTCCGGGGGTGGCAGAGCTGCTTCTTGTTGTCGTCATTTGCACGGAACATCTTAAAGTCGTATGGTTTCCTTGTCGCTGGCCCAGCCAGAATAATCTTCTCTGAACGCGCCTCAACCTCTCCTGGGGTTTGATAGACTGTATATGGTAACTGTCAGTCGAGAACAAGAAGTGCTTTTAGCTACCATCTGATCAAGAACATGTAGGCATATCTCACCACATGTCGGGGGAAGATTGTCTAGGGAATGGAGCAGCATCGTGCGGTCCTGGACGAATAGGGGGTCCTTAGGGTGTGGCAGATTTTCTGGGGTTGTGTCTTCCAGAGGGTAGTGTAGAGTGACGGCTTTGTTCGACGTGGAGAAAAACCAAGGCTGGTGGCAGGCAACAGACAGTACTTCATGAGTTCTTTCAACTCCACTTGGTCATTTTCACTCTGAGATTTGACGAGTAGCAGGAAAGCGAGGTTGCGTTGAACCTTATACTGGATGACGGATGACCTGGAATTATAAATCTGGAATCAACTTCCAATCACTACACAATCATCTGACACTATAACCATTTAAGTGAATTAACTAATATATGTTTGAAATTGCATTACAGCCGTAAACTTTCAGAAGTCCCATCCTCCAGTGATGAATCATGTATGTCTCCATCTACGATTACGCAAAATGATTCTGTATATGGCACATCTCTGACCTCGGATTCCTCATTATAGAGGCGCTACATAAATTTACTATTATTATTTGTGCGAAATAAAAAACAAGATCACTCTACAATGTAAAAGTAATGGCAAGCACTAAAAATGCAACAATTAAAACAAAATAGATCTCAGGTATTTGAACTCATGATTACCTTTCCCAGGGATGATGTGAGGGTGACCCTCTTGTTGCAAGTCTCCGTGATCTTGAGTTTCTTCTTCTTGATAGAGTCGAATAAGCTTCCTGGCTCTCCGCTCTGCAGGTGTCCGATGAAGTCAGCTTTAACAACCTAGCCCAAAGCTTCTGCTCGGAGCACGTCCATTTCGACGTCCATGAGCTCCAGAAGCCAGGAGTAGAACACGTTCTTAGGATTAGTTCCTGACAGCAGCGAACTGAATCCTCACCCTTCTTGACCTCGGCCTTCTCCAACTCGCGATGTCTCCCCGTTGATGATATTGACCATCTCGTCTGTTCATAAAACTGGGCCTATACGGAGGTTGTGGAATATTGGAACCGGTGTGGTCATGCGGTCCTGTGTTACCAAACTCACTGGATGATTATTTTCTGAACACTGGTGATCTTGAAGATGAAGAGGAGGAGGAGGAGGACAACGATGACAGTTTGACTTTGACCATTTCAGTGAAAGCGATGGTGAATGTTGATCTAACAATTATTATCTTGAAGCCCATAAAAGGTTGAGGTGCGGCAGCTCAGAAATGATCATTCTGGCTTGTTAATTGTTTACCTAAATCAGTAAATGAGTTGGTAAATGAACTTAGAGGAATTTCTTTATTCACATTACCCTGAATTGATCTCCATAGTAACCTTTGGTCGCAAAAACAACACAATATTTCGTAAGCAGATGCCCTCAAAACCCCTCTCAACTTACCTGCAATATTGGCTGAGATACTTCAAAAGTCACTTGTTCGGTAATGCTGGCACTTTAGAAATTGCATAGCATGTCAGGCACACGCATAGTTAAAAATAGATTTCTCAAAAATGGAGGCACTAATTTGCATATTAAATTTTCATAGACATATGTGATCATGTGAACAATAGTCTTATTATGGTCGCTGACCCTCATAACATGGGTATATGCAACTTATTTTGTCAGTTATCTGCAATATTGGCTGAGATATAGTGAAATATTTATTTTTCAATAATGGCGGCACTAATTTTCATACAAATGATACGTGGGACATTTTGCTGACTTGTTAATATAGCAAACCGTTTTCTACGTATTGTTTTCCGATCTAGTGGTACTAATTAAAAGTATATTTCCGTGGGTGCAAGGTAACCCCCTCTTCCGACTCGACTAAATGACACTCTGACAATTGCATAACCACCAGGATACACGATTTTTTTAATTCTCTCATTCCAAATTACATATAGCCTATTTAGTATGGATGGCAATTAGAAACTATTAAGTGTTTCTGATTAATACACCTTAAGGGACTACATCTATAATGATCGGTTGCCTTGAAATTAATACATTGTCATGTTTTTTCGAATAGACGTGTGTTTGTGTTCTGCCAGTTGTCCGTTAGGCTGCTGCTTGATCCCGTTCTGCTTGAGTAGCTGCAAGGACGCCATTCACACGTGCCCTAACTGCAAACAAGAAATCTTCAAATGGCGTCGCCTCTGAATACTCATCGCGATGGCATTATATATCGATATATGTTGACAGCAAGGTCAAACAAACCCTTTCAACCCCAATGTTCAAGATAATGGACTGCATCTACTTGAAGCATTGTTTCGTATTCAAAATATCGTTGTGTACGAATTTGCCCTGACTCTACTCTCCACTACTACGTATTTGGAAGACTAATAAAACGTAAAGCTAAAAACCGAATATGCGGTTTGTGTATGTAATAGTTTATTGTTGTACAAGTGTCACTCACAGCCATGCTGAGCGCGACCGCACGCGATGTTCCATCCAGGCTCACTTAAATGCTGGAGGTGCCTCACGAAATTATTGAACTTATCATTACAAGGTAGTGAACTCTATTTTTATAATGTTGTACTTTTGAAATTTGCGTGTACGGAGGAGGATATATCACTGGACCGCAAGTAATTGGACAAGATCCGCGTTCAATTAGTTTGGTAACTTTGCCGTCTATCGCGTACGATTAATGCAGATTGCACAGGTACCAATTATTGCAGACTCTATCGCTGCAGTCGGTTGTCATTTAATTTTAGCAAACTAGAATGGCCTATCGTCTTCCTAAAATGATTACGCAAACAAACGTTTCATCGTCATCTTACGCGTGTTAACAACGTCATGCGCGATGACAACGTCTTAAATAAACGCATAGAACGCAAATGATTATGAACTCAATACCGTAATACTGGACTTTTTAAAAGCAAATGTAGATTAATGTCAGAATAACAGATTTATCTTGATTTGTATATATATATATATATATATATATATATATATATATATATATATATATTCTACTGAATATGCCGTTTTCTGGTTGAGTCCGTTACATTATATTCATTTAAGAATTCTACAAAATTATAGCATAATAATAATAATAGTCTAGAAGTGTTTATTCTGCGAGATATCTAACATCTCCGTGAGCATAACCATGACTGAGGACAGGCAAGAATCATGTTTGAAGCATGGGACCACCGAACGTTTAGGGTGGTAATGCGATTTCAAATATGTTTTGATGTTTTTCGAAACGTGACATAACGATAGCGAGTTAATTCCAGGCCACAATTTCATTCTCAGAAACATCATCGTGCAGTGCACAGAATGCCAGAGAGAACTGTATATAAACTTTATAGACCTCGAAAAAACCTTTGACACCATCCATAGAGACAATTGTGCATATGGAATTCCACCACATATTGTGGAGCTCATCAAGCTCTTCCACGAGAACTATACATGCTCCTCAGGACAGTCGGATATTGAATGCTAAGTAAAGTGTGGTGTTAGACAAGTGTGCGTGATGCCAGCTGTCTTATTCGTACTCATTCATAGTCATTGTCATACACTGAACCCAAGATAATGGGAATAACCAATGAAATCTGGTATCGATCTATATAGATCATAACAAACCACGGACACGTTCACGTGTCTAGGAAGCATTATATGTGAAGATAGAGGGGCCGATGGTGACACAGAGAATCGCATCAATAAGGTTAGAATTGGCTTTCTTCAGACGGTAACCTGTTTGAAGATCAACAGTATATTCCAGAAGAACAAACCTGGAGTTATAAACTGTGTTCTCTGCACTGTTCGATGTGGTTCAGAATGCTGACGTATGACAGAATATTACCTAAGACACGTTTCTATCTTCCACACAAAATTTCTTCGACGCTTGTGCCAGTGGGCACGAAGAGAATTAGGTAAGTGCGGGTGGATTGCGCAACATCGCTAATGTACGCCGGATAGCAACACAAAAAAACGTTTGTCGTAACAACGAACCAATCGCAGTACAGCGGTTTTCATGCGGTGAACAACAAATAGACATTATAGGGAGTGGCTAACAGAAGTCTTTCTGCAGACAAGATGGACTTTCTGAATTATGTATCAAAATGGGCCTTGATAGAGTCTATTTATTTTTTATCAAGGTAATTTTTGTCGAAGTGTGCCGGTTCCATCTGGTGACATTTGGCAGGTTTGTCACCCTGTTCCCTATGTAATTCAGCTAAAATGTTGTGGTACGCCCCTTGCTCGTCGTGCTCACGAATGTGTGGCTTAGCCCAGCAGCACGTCCATCTTCTCTGCATGGCTTGTCGTCGGAGTCGTGGCAATTAAAGCACGCTTTTTTGTTCGAAAGTGGCACCATTTTAATAATTTAGTTTTCGGAATTCACCTACAGAGGAGGGCATGCCTGCGCTAACTATGCTAATTATGATCATGCACATCGCATATCACCATCTGGAAACCATACGAAGGGAAACGATCGAGAGGAAGACCGGCGAGACGATGGAGAGAAGAACTAGTACTGGAAGGTACCATCTGGCAGAGGATAGCGCAAGACAGGCAGATGTGGAAACAGCAAGTTGAGTCCTATTGCACAATGATGATGATAAAGAAGTTAATGATGAAATATGCTAGGATCACGGCAGTGACAACATTTGGCTGGTAGTGTGCGCGTATGTAAATGTTCTGTTGCGTAATGTGAGCGGTCCACCAACATGTGTCGTCTGTTGTCCAACCACCCAACACAAACCTTTGTTGTGTTATGTACGCAGCGCTTAAGCTAAGCCTAGGCAATTTGATCGTGACAGATATGACAAAAGAGCCACACTTTACATGGCAGTTTCCTTGAGAAAAAAGATTTAATTCTTCGAAAGGAGCTGGTGTGTACATTTTGTTTTTACTTCTGTAGAAATAATATCGTTTTTCTAATGTTCCGATGACAAGGAATATACCTAATCAATGCACCAAATTGTTTTACCGCATCCTTAAATGCAATACTTTGCATATCACGTTTTTATCGGAATCAAACCTGTTGGGGGCAAATCCTTTATTTTCACCCCATTGAACAAGTATACGTCGTTCTATTGTTTTTGTGCCGAGCTCCATACAAGAACAAGCATATTCAAAATATCGCCCACTGTTACCTTTTAAAAAATGTTATCATACAAACGTTTTGTGCACAGGCAGACACATAATATGCCTGGAGGCTGCTCATTGACTTTTGGAATGTGACTGCGTTTGCCTGAGCTAGCCTTCCCTGCCCCCCAGACCGTATACACAACCCCGACGAGTCAATCTGATGGGAGAAGTTCCGTGTGCATCAAAATGTATCACGTCGAGGCAAAAACAAATTACAATATGAAAATATTAATGTCAGTAATGTGCTACCTGTAGTCTGTTTTTGCCTAGATAAATTAAGACAACAAGATAACACAGTGCAATTCACACATGCCACCACATTTAGTAATACAGTTGTCATGCAAACTCTGTGTCACGTGTCATTTCGCCCACCGATTATCCTATTTGTATAGCACTATGTAGCGCTAAACAACATTATTCATCACCATCGTTCGTTAAAACATGGACCGCTGAAAACAGAACAATCAAAAACAGAACACAACCCAGGCATGCTTATATATTTGGTTTTCTAGTTCAGGCACGCAATGTTTTGCAGTCGCATTTTTTGTATCTTACAGGTCCGTTAAGTAGACACAAATGAGGAGACTAACTTGATATGAAAACAGTATGTATAATTTAAACAAATACATTTTCATAAATAAAACATTATTTAAATATTTATTATTAAATGTTACAAACATTCGAACAAATGCTCTGCCAGATCAAAATATTGGTTATTTTATAAAACAAATTATACATTCACTGTATGTGTCTGGGAAACTAAACCTAAGTAATAACAGGTCATTGGCGGTAAGATTAGTCGCTATGGACCAACATTCATACCATAAACGGATTAATACAGTGAATATTTGGCTCGTGTTTTTATATTTTTATGTAATACATAACAACATTTGCACCGAAACCAGCGGTCAACAAAGGTTGACTTGGACACCTTTGACCACTGGGCACCGATATTACGCTCAAGAGGACTTCTTTCTATCTAATCAATGAAAATTGTCGACTATTCCTATTTACTTCATTAATAGACATTTCTGCGCGAAACCAAAAATGCGGTGTCGTATTAAATATGATCAACAAATCATTTGTTTACGTTTTCGAAATATAAGACAGATTAAGTGAATTACAACGATTATCCATTTAAAAAGGCACGGTGCAAAATGCGGAATGGGGAGTTCCGTTGACTCAGGGACATCTCATTTGGAAAGTTCCTAACCAATTCCTGTGCGGATATGTTTCAAATTGCTACATCGAGATATTCAATATATCGAAACCACTTGATAAGTCATTCGAAATGGCTGTAGGGGAGACCGGGGCTAGTTGTAACACGGGTAAGTTGTAACAGAGTACGTGTAGACAAAACTGCTACCGCAAGTTATTATACAAGACGACCCCATGTTCATCAATAGATTTGAGCATGTCATGTATAATATCACGTGAATCCGTCGACACGCCATAAAGTTTCGCCATTTTAAAAGAAAAAAGATACTACCGTGCGCCTATATATAACTTTTTATGCTACAAATATGTAATAAGCCAGGCATTTAATTATGCACCAATTATCTTTGGGAGATGTGTGGGGAACCTTTGGCATGACAAAATTGTTGATTGGTTAAGAAACCTAACCGCAAACCTGTAATATCTTGTTTTTGTTACAACTAGCCCCGGTTTCCCCTACATAGCATAACACTGTTTATTTGATTGAGTTGGGAGGAAATATTTACGACGGCGCGAATACGAATTTCTGCGTCATAAATATAAATGAGGTCCGAGTATTGTATGTTTCGTTTAGAATTCTTTCATTGGTTTTAAATCGTAGTAATTAAACTTTTTTATTTTGAACATGCATACACATGATTTTTTTATCTATATCGCTTATCGTATATAATATGACACAATTATATTTATGATGTAAATCAGGAAAATAATTTTCGTTGATTAGATAGGAGCGAGTAAAACCGGATGCATGGTGGCACCCAGTGTTCAGAGATGTCTAAGTATGACCAAATATTAAAAATATACCATGGCAATGTGCTTATCGCGGTCACATATCCTCTAAATGGTATGTTCGTATGCTTGGGCGATGGTTGTCAAAGTATTTCAGCTACCTTTAAAGCAATTAGTGCTCATAATAACAGTAATCTATTGTGAAGGTCATAAAATCATCTCTCAAAACCTGACTGTAACTCTACAACCTTGTCAACATGAATGTCACATCAGTTTGCTGAATTACACTTAAATATAAACATGAACATTACAACATTCAGCCGAGCAACACGATCTATCTAATATTGTGTATCACATTTGTTTTCCAAACCCTTAAAACAGTATAATCCATACAATATCACATACAATAAGACCTATATGGTGATGCTAATATATACATAAAACCAACAGTGCAATGTTAGTCTTTTGCCCATATCTATAATATAGGAACAGTTTCAGCAGTAACAAGTGACATTTAAATACCAATTTAAAACCCGGATCAATAATAACTATCTCCTGTGAATGTACAAACTGGTTTTAGGAATGTCAAAATAAGATTAGTAAAGGTACGAAGACTAGTAGTTTTTATTGTAAAATCATGTTATAAAATATAGTAAACAAAATGCTTATATGCATCAACAACATTATTACGGTAGTTTGATGGTAAAGGTTTTTTTTGACGTCCTCTGGTAAAAACACGTGCTAACCTTGAAAAATATATCCGGATACATGCAAAATACAACTAACCCTGTATAACTAGCTTGGTGGTTTTTAAATAAATGACCAACTGTAAGGGAAACATAGAAACATTCCAACAACTTAATTTAAGTTTAAGATAATGTGAATTTTAACTGTATGAGAATTGAAACTGCCGCTTTGCGTGGACAGCCAACGTTACATTCGAGTTGAAACAAATTAACGGGAGTTTGGTAAAATACTTATTCATTGGTTTAATAAAACACATTAATATTTTGCATGATTAATATGACAGAACAACACCATGTTTTGTTTAGAAACAGTCTTCGTTTCTTTCACATTGACTAAAACACGACGTTTAGTGCACTCAAAGTATAACATCAAAATACACAATTATGTTATAGAGATACATGTGGGATATATCGTGCCCAAGTACAATCTAAAACCCACGTATACTTATATTTATCGCATTGCATTTCGTGTAATTCCGTACGTTTGTCCGTCTGTTAAGCTAAATAAAGCCTACATTTCTGCACCAGTGTGCAATACATTACGCTTAACGAAACGACAAATTTGCGTTGTTATGTTACACCATACGCACGCACATACCACAAACACACACACACACACACGCACACACACACACACACACACACACACACACAGACACACACACACACACACACACACACACACACACACACACACACACACACACACAGAGAGACACACACACAGAGACACACACACAGAGACACACACACACACACACACACACACACACACACACACACACACACACACACACACACACACACACACACACACACGCAATGAACACCGTGAACGTCGGATGTTCACGTGCGGAAGTATTCACGTGCGGGAAGTGAACGCGGTCGCTATGCAGACTAGCTGGGTAAATTAGCACCTCAACAGACAGTTGCATAGAAAATAAAACCAAGCTCAAACATTACTCTTACAATGGAAATGGAACGAAATTTGAGTTTCTGACAGTTTCTGACATGTCAAGGTCAGAAAGGTATTTCTGACAAGCCAGCAGAAAAAACCATTACTTTTAATAAGCACGCCATCGTCTGCCAGATTCCTGCCAGCCCCCGGGGCGACTCCAGCGGGCCACCTGCTGCTGACAGCTCGGACAGTGGTGGACCACGTCCTTGCAGGCATCAATGCAGAAGGGAATGAAGCAACAGCCCAGGACACACCTGCGTGCACAGACATACACATATATGCATCTGTGTGCATGAAAGTGATATCACGTGTGATGGAAACTGCACGAGTGCACCCTTGGCCAGCCTATGCTCGTGTCATCATGAC
This sequence comes from Oasisia sp. SBJ-2009, assembly GCA_964017155.1. NCBI lineage: Eukaryota > Metazoa > Annelida > Polychaeta > Sabellida > Siboglinidae > Oasisia > Oasisia sp. SBJ-2009. Next base: position 35,813,434 of record OZ024858.1, read on the forward strand.
AATTGTGATTACTTAGTTGGGTCACTTCCACAAAGACCCTACACATTCTAACCTCCTACAGTTCTGACCCATACGCATAAATTACGATACACAAGGTATGTCCATATTATAACAAACATTTATTCATTTCGTCTTCACATTATGACGCTGGAACAATTAGAATATAGTGTTTTAATAAACTAAACATATAAAATGTTTCTTTTGATTAAACGCAGCATGGTTTATATGGTCATTGTCATACAGATAGACATTTTGTGTCTTTCTTCTTATTTATATATTTTGCACACTCAAAAGGAAACAAGAAAGGTCGCCATGATGATGTCATGTCTGTCTAGGTTCATGGAACAAGTTAAAACAATTTACAACATACGACTCATTCGGACAGGATTTTAGCATCAAGCCGGCACAGATGTATAAGCAGACATGTACGTACCCGAAAAGGCAGACAATGCCAGCAACGAGCCAAGTGAAGAGGCCTGCCTCATAGGTGACGGCTGTAACAATCTCTGCATGACAATACGGGCAAACACTCTGGACGGGTGACTCTCGGAACTGTGGCATTAATGTGGTAGTCTGGACTGGCTGGATGACCACGGTCATTGCTACAGACAGACGGCGGCACCTAGAGCAGTGACGCTCTCAACTAACATACACGCATCTAACGCTTGTTACAAAACCGCTAACCAGCAAAAAACACTTCACTTACATGGGAATGAGGGTTTCCTGATTCTTCCAAGGGGTCATAAACGAATTCTTGAAAGCCTGATGCCTGACATGGAAGCATCTGGGAGGAAACGTTTAATACTTCCACTAGACAATTAGAGTCTATTATGACAAATTTACCTGATCTGATCCATAACGAGTCTATCACGCGATCTACCGGCTGAAGCTAAACTAATATTTACACGCACGCACGCACGCACGCACGCACGCACGCACGCACGCACACACACACACACACACACACATATATATATATATATATACATATACATATACATATATACATATATGTATATATATATATATATATATAACTGTGTGTATATTTGTGTAAACGTTTTATTGATCACACATTAATGCACAATAACTAGATGTAGTACTAATAGCATTTCGATGACAAGTTGTTTAAAGGCTGTGCCTTTTTTTCACACATTGACAATAACAAACATCTGGAGAAACCCATACATTTACTCTACCTACCTTGTCCAGGCTGTGGTGGATAGCCATACTGCATTCCATCTTGGGGGTAGCTCTGTGGGTAGCTCAGTCCTCCCTGTGGGCTTCCGGCAACCGCTTGTGGGTATCCAGGAGCCGATGGATTCATTGGAGCCGTTGGCGGTGTCGGGGTAGCCTGTGAATAGCCAGAACCATCCTGGGGACACGGCTGTGGAAGAGGGTCATGTCCACACAGGTAACCTGATAACAAATTATAATATGATCTGAGTATATGACAACAAGTTGATAGATGAACAAGCATGCTTTAGAAGAGGATGCAGCAAAGCATAGTAGAACATGTAGTGGAACTGCAAGCAGTGTTATATGTAACAGTTTATACACTTCGACAGGCATGCATGCACCAAGAGAGCCTTTCGTAAAACATAGGAAACTGTCGAATCCTACACAAGACAGTGAGAATATTCCAAATAGTGTACGTGCCACTACGTGGACAGTGAATATGCAGTGTTAGATGAAGGTGAGCAAATGTAAAAGTGTTTACAATGTAAAAGTGTTAGATGAAGGTTTACAATGTAAGTGTTAGATGAAGGTGAACAATTTAAAAGTGTTAGATGATGGTGAACAGTGTAAACGTGGAGTGTCAACAAAGGAAATGTTATGTCAGGATTTCTGTTCTTGGTAGCAATCAACTAAGTCAGGAAAACAATTGAAGAAAACAACATGATTACATAAGATGGAGATTCGTGTCAAAACTTGAGGAGTTAGCAATGCGCTTACGTATGACATACATGCAAGCAAAAACAACAAAGATGACTAAATTTGCATCGAAAAGCTTCAATAAAAAAAAACTGAAGCAATATTGAGGAGGCTGCATTGACATGATATAGATTGCAATGACAGAATACAAATCGATGACCAACAATTGAATGAAGTAGAAAAATGTTTATGTCTTACATAAAACGTTATTGTATATATGTATGTATGTATGTATGTATGTATGTATGTATGTATGTATGTATGTATGTGTGTATGTATGTATAAATGTATGTATCTATGTATGTATGCATTTATGTATGTATGTGTGTATGTGTATATATATATCTATGTATGTATGTATGTATGTATGTACGTATGCATTTATGTATGTATGTATGTATGTGTGTGTATGTATGTATGTATGTATGTATGTATGTGCATGTAAATGTGTTGGGTGATGATGGCCCATTGGAAATCACGATATACCACGTGACATCGTTACCATCAGGAAAGAAAGCTTCAACTACTAGACTACTACTCCTGTACATACCTTGGCGCACACGTCAGCAATCAAGGAGAAGATGTGGCGATATTATAACTGAATACGAAAAGCCAGGACATGAAGCACAGCAGATATGGAGCTCAAATGTATATACATAAAAACATTAACTGAAATTATTCAACGCTTGTCAAATCAGTGTTGTTGAATGGATGTGGAACATTGAAAGTAAACAAAAGCAACAACATGGAGTCTACATTTTCAGTTTAATTCTCTCAGAAAATATTATAGAATTCGATGGCCAGTAGTAATTTCAAATAAAGACATTAAGAACACAACAGCAAAAGTGACGCCGGAAGGAAAAAGAAAAATTGGTCGGCCAAAGAAAATGCGGAGAACCAAGGTGGAGAAAAAACGGAGACAACTGGGCTTGAGCTGGGCAACGTGGAAGCAGTCATGTGGTTCACTAGGCTCATAGTGGACAGACGAAGTGAGGACATACACGTATGTGGTCCTTTCAATATAATGTCTACATCGGGGATAGAACAAGCTCCCACAAAAAACGAAACATGCAACTATATGGGTGCTGATTTGTTGACAATGAATGTGAAAAGACATTGCTCTGTTCGACGCGTGCTTTATCTTGGTGGACACCAGAGCTACGTATTAGGCCTACAGTTTCTTGGTGTGCATAACAAAGAATAAATTATAGGACACTGCATACGTACAATGAAATAACTATTTAAGACTACATTGATGTGGTTTTTAATATGTTAATACGTAGATGAAGGTCCATTGCGCAAAGAAAACACGAGCATATAGAGATAGGAGGAGGGGAGTAGGTGGATGTTGACATCAGCATACAGAAGTAGGTGGATGAGATGCACTTCCAGTGAACAAACGTTGGAATGAAATGAATTCAGATGAAAAGAAATGACCTGCTGGTGGCGGGGACTGGCCCGTCTTGCCATCCAACATGTGCATAGCATAGGCATAGGGTGGTGGCGGCTCAGACATCTTCTCTGTTTTCTGTAACAAATTACAGCACTATTCACTGCGTGTGAAACTGTTCCGTTAGATATACATATTTTGAATAATTACCATATTTTAAATCTAGTTTGAAAAGATGTTTTAAGTGAAATACAATTTTAAAAGGCGGAATTGCGTTATAATCGTGAAAATACGCTAGTGCAAAATAGTCACGTTATGCACAGACAGTCTATAATAGGTACGTCAGGTTGTCTTATTTGTGTAACATAATATCATCCAAATGTAATCGTTGTGTCAACGTGAGGTCTTTGAGGAGTTGCGTTACCATTCCTGTATCTCTGGATTAGTTGTGCGCGAAAATCAGGCAAGGCACACAAGTCTATGGCCAGCTTATCCCATAGAAACATGATATTTCATGCAGCGTAAGTGGCTCATTCTGCTGAGAGGCTTGGTGTGCTAAACATATATCAACGTCGATACGTAATTCTCCATGTCATGTCTTAAACATATGTATGGCTAATAGAGCGCCTCCCATGCATGCACGGCGGAAATATCCATCTATACCCTCATGGCTTGCATGTATAGCTGCCGTCAGTTCAGTTGTCGTGCACGCACGAATCCCAATCCTGCGGTCCTTGAGCACGAGTTGGTCCGCACATGGCTAACTAACTCATCACGGTCGTCCCAGTATGGCTGCACGGCCGGCGGCACATAGTACACATGTGTGTCCTTGTCGTATACCGCTTTCACGTGGAATGTCTGGAGCTAGTGCTGCATTCGCTGAAGCATCCAGCGACGTATTGTGATTTCATCTGGATCGTATGTACATACAGGTCAAGCTCCCCACATGCGTATACAATTGCAAGCGCTCTTTTTCCATTTGTGCGTATCTGGTTCCTGCTGATGTCAGGCAAACGGCACTGGTTATCCCATTCGCATCTGTTCTGCACCAAGCTCATGATAGTATGACTTCGTCCTCCAGACTGTAATCCCTCAGTACTGTAGCACTGGAGAGAGCATCCTTGATCTGCTTCGTCGCTCTCTTCTACTCTTTCCCTACACCCAGCCGTCAGTTTCCTGACGAGCTTATCCACGCACAGGCCCCATAACCTCACACACACACCTTGCCAGGATGTAGTTTGTCCATACCTTCGTATACAGCCTGGTGTCTTATGAACGGTGCTTCTGTCTGGCGCAGCTGAAGCATCTCTGTGTTCAATATGAATCCCTCTATTCACCGCGATATAGGAACCTGACTATGTTTTGTTCAAGATCCCTGTTTGAGCCTCCACGGTTGAGCCACAGCCAATCACTGCAAATTGATCAGCTACCAATTCAACTGATGTAAGAACCTCGGTGCGTTCTTGCATGTTTCTCTGCAACACTTCTGGTGCATTATTGATTCCAAACGGCCGACAGCATGCCTCAAACTTGTACAACACCGACTGGATCTACCCGCGTCTGTTGAGGGCATCCTCGCAAGCGAGGGCTGATTTCGCCAATCATGTCTTCTTCACCCGTGAGCACAGCGCAAATACCCGCCCCAAATTAGAAAACGGATAAACAATTTCCGGGAAATCCAGTTTAATGACAGGGCCACCAAATCCCATGAGTTGCTGAACGGTTGTGTGCATTCGAATATGTGCTTCTACGTCCCAAATACTGCATACTGTGGCTGAAATCACGACAAAATGTATCATGAGTCCGACCACTCCTCGTCAGCAATTCCATTGACTCGGCTGAAAAGAGGAGTTTGCCAAGGGATGTGCTAAGGTTAGTGATGGCAGGCACTGACGCAATCGGTAGCAGCGTGCGAGAATGGTGTTACGGAAGCCATGTTGATGGTCAGTTAGAATATGATGCTGTTCAAGGTGATTCATGGTGTAGTTGTATAGGATGTGTTCAAACATGAAGTTTATACACCACAGGTGTCAAATATTGGTATGTATTTGGCAGAGCCGGAACGATACACTAATTCGCTATGCGATATGTATCGAAATAAAGAGGTCGTAATATGATACGTATCTCGAAACAAACTACACTGACTAGAATGGTGTAATAGCACTAAAACACGCGTTCGATTATAATTGTGGACGACTTGGATGAGTAGTAAATGTGTATTGTTCAAACTCAGCCCATCCTGTTGCACTTTCACTGTAGCTTGTTAACCATGTTGTGCAGTGCACACCCTCATTTGGAACAGGGGTCCCGTTTCATAATGAAAGAGTTCTTTAAACCATCATTAAACAACATCCGTTATTAAATTTACTAATTTGTGTTACAAAACGCAAATATCCATTGCCGTATTACCGAGGAGACTATATTCGTACGGCTTTACATCCAGATAAAATGGCGAATGAGACCGTATCTCAAGAAGACTATTGCTTATGAATGTGCATCTGGGCTCACGTGGACAAGCCAGCAATACTGCAAACGTCACGTCATTCCTCATAATTACTATGTTCAAATCGCATGCGCGCATTGAAAACTGAATAGTGTGTTTTGATTTTACGAAGGTTATAATTCGATAATACGCACGTACTATATAACTGGATGTTATCGTTATAGACAGTTGTTTGCGCTGGACGTTTATTGCTTTACAAAAGGGACGCAAATAAAGTTTTGCCTTCCGCAATCGTACATCGCAATTCGGATATGGTGTATCACCAAGCGGTTTCGTTTTAAACAGGTGTATCGTTCCAGCTCTAGCAGTTGGATGTGTCCGCTGTTTCCGTTCTTAAAAATTCTATTACGTTTACTTCTTTCCATGCGTTAGATTACCACGGTAGAATAGCATCTGGTCCTTGTTCATTTGCGTTGACCAAATACTCCTTTATGCATTGTTTTTTAATTTGGAGATAGATATATATATATATATAATATGTGTGTATGTGTGCGTGTGTGCGCGCGCGTGTGTGTGTAATTGACTTCTGTCCACATCTGGTAGTGTTCATTGAATTTCCTTCATCCGTAAGGACATATTTGAACAGACTGTTTAAGGGTACCGTTTTGTATGTCATCGCTAATTATGCTTACCTGATTATGCTGTCTTAGTTTTCAAAAGAAGCTCCGTGGTGATTTTGATCCTATTTGCTAGTGTTAGTAATTAACATTGGCTGTAGGACAGTCTAGCAGAACGAAAGTGTTTGTGCTCTTGCCAATGTTCTGGATTTGGGATTCTTTTTGCTTTGTTCTTATATAGTTGTTTATTTTTTTTGCACACTGTCATTAAACCTGGCTGTAGTGGAGACTTGTCTAAATTACTGTAGTTATGATTTTGTTTAACTTATCTAGATCCAAGTTAGACTAGTCTAGATACTCCCTACTGCTGTATACTCAGTGTTACTGGAAACACCCCGAAATTGTACACAGGTATCTCGGCCAACATATGTTTCAACAATCGATGAACCGTGACTGTTTGCACTCGCGCGGGCTGAATCAACAGCTTCTGAAGCCGGTACCGGCGGGTAGTACGGGCCCAACCGTCTGTCCTGTTTCAATAATTAGAACCCTAGCATTTGCGTATTTAATTTGACCAATGTTTCAATAATTGCTCGTAATGATAATTATTATATCCGGTTAATATTTTATTATTGAAAGGAAATACATGCAGCAATAATTTAATACTTTTATTAATATATATATATATATATATATATATATATATATATATATATATATATATAATACAACCAAAATACCACATGCACGGAATTCAAATTATTATAAATATACAAATAATATTACCAAAATAACACACCTATAAGGGAAACAGATCATTATAAATATAGAAATAACATAATAAAAATACCGTAAATGCAAGGAATACAAATCATTAAAAATATACAAAACATATTACCAAATATCATATATCGAAGGAAAACAAAACATTAAAGATATATAAATATCATCAAAACATCATAATTGCAAATCATAAAATATAATCAAATATTATCACATCACAAGAAATACAAATCGCTAATAAATATACGAATGATATCACTAAAACACTATACATGCATTGTTCTTAATATATATATATATATATATATATATATATATATATATATATATATATATATATATATATATATATATATATATAAAATCATTCAACAAAGAGCTTGAGCCGAATCATCCATCCTTAGTGTTATATTTTCGCTGCTTTGAGTTCCAGGCCTCCGGTAGGTCGAAACACCTGTCACGGCACTCAGTGTTTTGTGTGGACTGTGCCTAACCATCCGTCGGCACTATCCCAATCATCCGGCCCAAACCATTCGTCCGTATGGGTCGAACCCATCACGTGAGCCGCATCTCACTGATCCTACCACGAGCAAGGCGGCTACAAGCCGTCATTATTGTTGAAATTAATTTTGTTTCGGTTACAAGTACAAATCTGTCAACATGTACAGTGGATTCAAATAAATATTGCAACCGTGGGTATCGATCCTCTAGAAACTCCTGCAGGCTTACATCGAGACCATCAAAGGCAAAGCATAATAATTTCACACAAGTTTCTGATACAATCAAAACATAAAAGCAGGGTAGTATAGTCTTCTGGAACAAAATGAGCAAATAATTACACAGATGCATGTAATGTGTACATAAGTACTAATTAAATGTCACTCATTAGAACATAATATATTCTGAATATATTAACTAGCAAATTTATAATTTGGGGAAAATAATACAAAGTCAAATACCATCAAAGTACAAACACTTAATCATTTATCATAACAACTGAATTGTGTCTTTATGGGAATTTAAAAGGTAAGTTCTTATATATAGTGCAGTATCCAATCCTCAGGATTGCTCAAAGCGCTTTACACTTTACTTCCCATACCAATTCAATCAGACACCATATCTACTTCTCAATATCCAACCATATGCTGCAATTAATGCGCGTAGACTGCTCGTGTATTTATCCACCACTTGTCTATTTATGCCAATTGAGAAAAAAAATTGATAATTATGTTTATGTATTATCAATTATAGCTAATTTATTAATATTATGCTACACGTGATCGTGATGTTAGTATACTTATTACTATTGCTAATCAAACATGTTGCAAATCATAACCATAGAGAGTACCAGTTCATAAGTGCTGTGTGTGTGTGTGTGTGTGTGTGCGTGCGTGCGTGCGTGCGTGCGTGCGTGCGTGCGTGTGTGTGTGTGTGTGTGTGTGTAGCCTATCGACTGTACACGTGTACTTGGGTATCATGACGGTATGTGCCAGCTGTGTGCGACTGTTTCGTTATTAATTAATTGTATTCACTGAGACATTGGCACTGATGCGGCCATTTGCAATAATGTTCAAACGTGTTTCTACCACCACTAAGCGTTAGCACCATGTTGGCTAACGTTACATCTACACAAACACTGACACACTCTACCTTTGTATCTTTGACAGTATCAACCACAACGCCGGTCACAAATTTAGTTTTGTTCACTTCTCGTTCTCATGCAGGCCGGCCGTCATGCACCAGTATGTCTGACTGGCATGGGTTCTATTTTAGCCACTAGATGCCGCCATCATAGCACATCATAAATCAGAGCTGACTCATCCACCATGTATTGCAACTATCGTTGTCACAAATGTTCTTCGAAATGAATAAAAAAAAAGGCAGTACGTTTATTTTAAAAGGGGTGGTGCCTGTTCCTCTGCCCAGAATTGGCAGAGCAGTATTTAGTAACAGGAAGTCTGCTGTCTAAAACGTGGGTGTTAATTGCTGCTCGCGTCGGCATTAGTCAAGCCTTATTGGCACGATATTGGCAATGTCTGGGGCGTAGCTAGGCATATATAAATGTGGAAGCACCAATTAATATATCAATCTGAATTCTATCATCGGGGTCTGGTGTTCCTGAATGTTGTGTAGCGTGTGTTATGACCCAATCAGTTGAAATGTAGTGCATTTAAAGTCACACTATAACATAGGTAAATAGAACACGTAATTAAAGCAGTAAATAACAAATAAAAAAATTCTGTGCATGAGACATGTTGAAAAGGCGGAGGACTTGAACGGTTAATATACCATATTATACATAGCATATGTTTGAATGTGCTACATAATTAATAGACTGATTCCGATGACTAATGTATCTGAACTCTATGAATAATATTCCTTGTGTGCATCCATTTATTTTACAATAATCATATTAATGTGACTAATGAACTAGGGATTATAAACTAATTTTGTTTATATTGTTTAGTTTTCTTTCTTATTCGTGTAAGCATTTAGGATGTGTGCAATATTTACGTGTCTAATAATTTCTTATGATTATGGCCACAAATATTCAGGGCTGCCTACCATTACGGATATTCCGTAATCATTACGGAAATTGACATCAGATTACGGTAGTACGGAAACTGCTCCTGTATTACAGAGATAGGAACTGCTGGAACTTAAACTAATGTCCTGACAAGTGCATACCCAGTGATTGTGCCTAAGAAAATGAAACAATGCACTACTTGCAATTTATCAGTAAATGCAGCCGGTGGCTGATGTGGTGGTTGGGCAGGGGGCAAACCCAGACTAGGGAAAGAAACAATTCATCAACGTTTTAATGACTTGGAATTTAATTACTGCCAGGAATGGGCTGCCACTGAGAAAGGCTTGATTAATTACTGTAGGGTGGAGTGGATAGATAAGAAGGGGTGGCACTGCCTGTAGTAGTAATAGCGGATGTGCTGACTGGTTACCTATCAGTATATTTCGGTATATATTGGCAACTACTCATGAACATTGTATGGGCAATTTAGCCACATAACTCAAGAGGATCGCTCAATGACCTACTTCCAGTTCAACCAGATTTAACAAGATTGCCACCTGGAGAATCAAAACTAGATGTGTATTGCGGTATCTGAGATATATGTCGATTTTATTTTTAAACATATTACCACTACTAGCACCTACACAATCAACTGATAATACGTTCCATTCATTTACAATTCTTTGTGAAAATGAGAATGTTTTTTCAACAGTGGTATTATAAGTTATTTTTCTTTATACACTATATTTCACTTAATTAATCTAAGAATTTGGTTTCCCGGTGCTACAATTCCACAACGCTCTGATACCGTCATATGTCAGTACTGTTTGACCAGGAACAGGAGATAACGTCACACATTTGTCCCTAGAACAAGGATAAAATTGTTGCTCTTTAATGTAAGGGTTTTAAATTTGGCTTTTTTGTTCATGCCAGCTTTAACTTCTAGTCTTGCAGTTTTAACTCATGAACATAGATACATTTTTCTGGTGCATTGCCAGGATAGCCTACAGGCAGCGCCAGCTGTTTGTTCCGTGCACAAGCATCTGGAAACTTACTATATATAGTGTTGTCGAAATGTTGACAAATTGTTCCAAGTGAATGATGACGTTTTCGTTGTCAAAGGCTATGAACATATCTGGACATCCTCTGGCCACTGTTTGAAATGGGTATTTGTGGTTTTCTTACTGATGTGGAAGCACGTGCTTACGTGCGTACTAGCTATATATGCCCCTGAATGTCAATCAATTTTGTTTTGAAATTGGATGCTGAGTTTACCATCTTAACGTGTTGCGGGTGGAATCTGTAAAATTACTAACATTGTTCCGAGCTTAATAAAGTAACTATAATATAAACACAATTTGACAGGCAGGAAACCTTCAACATGTATGCTGTAATTCATCTTTTAAAAACAAACAAATTAACCTAGGAGCTCCATGGCATCGTCGTTTCAAGTTACAACATTTACAACACAGTAGTAGGCCTCTGCTACTGTATCGTATTTTACGCAAATTATTTTAACCATAACGTATTATTCGATCGTTATGGTTTGCGTTACAGATCAAACGATTTTGTTACCCAACGCGCTTGAAATATGTTCCTTGAACATACCATTAATTATTGTTATCATGCATTTGAAGTATTCAACCAAACTTTGTCATAGTTTTAGTTTATACACTTCTGCGTAATTGTTATGCCACTATACATATACCGTAGTGTACAGCTAAATACGCATAATACAATAAACGATGACAAGTTAGTGAAACATCTTATTGGCTTAGCTAGTGTTGGAAGAAAATAGCACCGAAAAAGACACTGAGCAATCAACATACAAAGAAGAACACATATATTATAAGTAACTAACGTAGAAGGGGCATGCTTGCCAATCCTGAGGATTAGATACTATGCTATATAAGAACTTACATTTTTTCTCCATATTTGTTTTTACTACCTATGTAATCGAAAACTGAAATTATTTGGTCAATATCACTCTAAAAAGATGCAATTCTGTCACAGTAGTAACATGTCAAGTTTCGTTATAGTTCGGACATAATGACAAGGGTTTGCATTTTCATGTTCAATTCACACACGTATGCTAAATCGCGTAGAGCATGAACAAGATGCCTCTCTCTCTCTCTCTCTCTTCTCTCTCTTCCTCTCTCTCTCTATATGCGACGCGACAATTGGCGCCCACGGGACCCGTAAGTTAAAAGTAATAGTAGAATACTTCGTTGTTTTATGTCGCACACGCAAATATGCACCCAGGCGCACACAAAGATTGTGCATCCTATGGTTCTGTTTTGTTCAAAGAAAACAAGATAACACCATATAATTCATAAATGCCAACATATTTAATAATTCAGTAATTGTGCGAACACTGTGCAACGTGTAATTTCGTCCACCAATAATGTCATATTTGGATAGTACTACATAGTGACATAACATTAATTGTTCCGCATCCATCGTTAAATACTGGCACACGGACTGCTGAAAACAGAGCAATCAAAGATAGAACACACTCTAGACGTGCTTAGATAGTTTGCTTTTAATAAATGATAATCTGTTGTATCACGTTGCAGCTGCATTATTCGTATCTTAATACGATTATGTCCTTTAGGCTTACCGGGATGAGGTGGTCAGCTGAATTTATATAACCTTGTTAATCTAATCTAAACAAATGCGTTTTCAAAAACCAAAAACACATTTTAATACTGACTATTAAGTTTGTCAAACATTGGAACAAATGCCCTGCCATATCAAAATAGTATTACCGGTACAGGAGGTCTTTCATGGCACAATATCCATAAACAATAAAATAGTTAAATTGTTTTGGCAAATATTTTATTCCAAGGTTTATCAAACACAAATACGTTTGTGCTGAAACCAGAGTTTCATCAGAGGTCAACAAAAGATTGTCTTGACATTCAAACGCAAATTGGATCAGTATTAATATATATCAAACTATCTTATCTAAATCTGCACACGTGTTGGTTATATTCGCTCATCTCCATCCAGAATTTACATAAAAGTGTTTTCAACAGTACAGTAATCACCCATTCTCGTTAGTTCACTGCATACAGTTAAAACAAGGTCATTCATATCAATTTATAGAGTTAAAACAAGTAATATGTAGAATAGCAGTAGGGGCTACTGTTGTGACACTCGCAAGTTCACAATTAAAAACAAACTGGGCTGTGTTCACTGAAGCTAAAGATAAAATATCTTTTGAGGTGTAAATATGAATGTATTAACATATATTTGCTAAAATATTGTGAATTTTCATAAATACTGCTTTCAAAATGAACCTGCTTGAGTATCCAGTATGTTGCAGCTACATCTTGGTGTAACTGGGACACAACTGCTACTCCTGCCTCCTGTACACAGTCCGGGTGGAGATATGAAAATGTGTGCATTACTCTATCCCACATGAATAGGGCCGTCGAACAGGTAAGCAATATCAACAACACATAGGTCGCACATTTGAACAAAACACAACCATAGACTGATACCAAACAACGTCCATGCGTTATAATTTAATTGCTAAGGAGTATTAAAACCAAGGCCATATATCTTGTTGAGAAGAGAATGCTACATTTGTAGCATTTTAGATACTTTGCAAAAAAGGTAGTACTGCTTGCTGAATGCCAATTAAATATACACATACACATTACAATATTCAGCTGAAAAAATATTATCCAACATTTGTACCATAGTTGTTTTCTAAAAATGTAAAACTCATAATACATAAACAATCATATGCAGTAGAACCTATATGTGTAATGCTGGTACATACAATGCAAATTTTTAAATTTTCGTCCATCTCTATTGTACTATCAGAACAGCTCCAGCAGTAAGAATTGCGACATTTTAATACCAGTCAGAAACATGGATCAGTCATAACTATCACCGGTGAAAGTACAAACGGGTTCTAGGAATGTCAACATAAAAATGTTTAATTACTAAAGGTATGAAGACTGGTAGTTTTTATTGTAAAATCATGTCATATAGTATAAACTATGCAAAAGCATCAACAAGCTACTCATTACGTAGTTTGATAGCTCTGATGAAACAGTTGCTCACCTCTCAACATGCCTACTTTTCGATTTTTTTCCCAGAGGTGAAAAGCATATATTGGGAACATATATCACTCGAAACAACTACCTTGGTGTTCTTTCTTAATACACTACTCACCGGAAGGGAATGGACATAGAAACTTTCCAACACCTGAATTTGTAAACATAATTTGACCTATGAAAACTGATAGTTCATTACATCTGAATAAAAACAATTTAAACAGACTATGGTAACATTTGTATTGATTGGTTTAATATTTAGTGTGGTCAAAAGGTCAGAACAACACGGTTTTGTAATAAAAAAAACAGTCTTCGGTGCCTTTACATTGGGTAAAAACGTGACAACCAGTGCATTTAAAATATAATATCAAATATATAAATATGTTATAGAGATGCATCTAATATTATATCACACTTTGCACAAATCTAAGTATAATCAAAAACCAACACACAGTGATGTGTTTGTCACACCGCATTTGCTGTGATTCCTTCTGTAATTCCGTCTGTACATATGTTAGGCTAAAAACATGTATTTCTGCATTAGTGTGCAATTAATGAAGTCTAACGAAACGACAAAGAGGGGTTATTCTGGTGCACCACACACACTCTAAAGAATTTCTTACGTGGATTTCGAAATTGTTCACGTGCGGGCTGCTGTGAGCAACGTGAATGTCGGTCGTTCACGTGCGGATTGAGAGCGACGTGACTGTGAGGCGAGGCGGTCTACATGCGACTCCAGCGGGCTACCTGCTGTTGACAGTTGGGGCAGTGGTGGACCGCGTCCTTGCAGCCATCAATGCAGAAGGGAATGAAGCAACAGCCCAGGTCACACCTGTACACAGACATAGAGACTCGAATCAAGCCTGTATGGAGGTATTTCATTAAAAGTGTATCTGTCTAGACTTTTTTATATGTAATTATCTATTCCTCTATGTCATATAGCAACTAATTCGTGCGAGACGTCAGAGGATAAGCTATGAAGGAACTGACTTACTAACTGCAATCAAATGTCTTTTAAAAATAACAGCTATTTGTGACAAAATGGGGTGATGAATTGAGATTGAGACTAATACAATGATTATCCTTACATGCCAGGCCTACTTAGAAGTGTCTCCAGGCACCGATCTGGTGGCGACAGTTGGGGCAAACATGAATCACGTCCTTACAATCATCAAGGCAGAAGGGAATGAGACAACACCCCAACCAACACCTGCAGGGTACACGCAACACAAACACATCAAGGATTATGGTATACAACTGAACACAGCTGACCAGGTGTGTTGTTCCTGCGTATGGTTTGTTTGTCTGTCTTCACACATCTATGGGACTGCCCAAGCAAAGTTTCACTCAGAACAGAGACAGAGGAAGGGTTAAGAGGTTACATGAGAAATCCACTCTGAAAAGCTGTGCGATTGACCTGAACACCTGGAAATGTGAGGTTCAATCATGAGCTAACTGGTAATCATCAACACACCCATTCAAAACCAACAGACTACCACTTGTAGCCAACCAGTGAGAGATGAGGAAAATGAGAACCTTTAGTAATCTACAAAATCCACCTACGAGACATTTCTATTATACGTGGCCACACCAAGAAAAACTGTGCAGGGCTAACAACGGACTGAGTAACCTCATATGAACTCATAAACACACAATAAATGAAACTGTCCATGGAAAGAATGTCCTGTCTTTGCGGCATCACATAATGTGTGACCATGATTGGATGAGCATGGAGCCACCGTGATTTTTTTATTATTTTTTATAAATTAAATTACAACAATCTGTAACCAATGAAAGAATTTCAAGACACTAATATATACACTACATATCTTTACAAAGTACAATATACTGTATTATATATATATATATATATATATATATATATATATATATATATATATATATATTGTATGTATATATATGTATATATATATATATACATTATATAATTATATATACATTATATATATATAAACATGTATATATATATATATATATATATATATATATATATATGAACCAACTTCGTTGCTTGCCAAAACACTGTATGCAAAAGTAAATCACATGGTCTGTACTTAGCTCTACATTGCTAAGTTTCTAATTCTAAGATATCAGAGTGACCCATGAATCTGAAGCACAACACAGTGTCGTGCAGCCAAAACAGCAGGTGTGGAACCAGGATCATGAATAAAATAGATTGATGGTCAACATAGTATTGACATGGTACCGACACAAAAAACGTGTGGTTTATGGACAAAACTGGTTATTGAAGAGTGGATAAATGTGACATGACGTAAGAAATGACACTGTTAAAATGTCATAACAATGTCTTGAGAGATCAAAAGTATATTGTGTTGTTTTTAATTAAAATATCTCAACAATAAATGTAACCAATTTAATTATCCCCTGAAATAATATACAGCTGCTATTCTTATTGTTCTTCAGTTTGACTTACAACTTACGACTTACTTATTTTGATGGTAATGTGATAACACCAAAATAAACTATTCACCACACTGAACCTCACATCATGAATTAAACCATTTTAGCACACTGACTGACTGCTTAGTAAAAAAGGGATGTATCCTATTTCTGGTGTATGTTGGTGCTTTGAGTGATGGCATAGTGAGTTAGTGACAGCACTGACATGCATCTACTTGATTTACCCTTGGTCCAGGCAGTGCTTGTACAGTGCAACAGCAACCCACAAGGTAACTACTATTAGTAGAAGCTTAAGGGCAATAGAATAAATATAGTGTGTGTGTGTGTGTGTGTGTGTGTGTGTGTGTGTGTGTGTGTGTGTGTGTGTGTGTATGTGCGTGTGTTTGTGTGTGTGTTTTCGTGCATGCATTTGAATGCATATCTTTTGTAAGTTATCAGTTCAAACAATTAAATGTCAAACCTATTTTGATGGTAACATTAAAAAACTATTCGCAATACTGAACCGTACATCACCTGAGCTAAGTCAGGCACACTGACTGGCTGCTTTGCAAAACAGGGCTGTATGTTATTTCTGTTGTATGAAAATGACATGCTAAACATTAATTCTAATTGCTCAAATCCTGGTCTTAAAGAGAGCAGGCATCAATGAGCAAGCAGACAGGTACATACCCAACAAGGCACACAATGGCAGCAATGAGCCACGTGAATGTGCCTGTGTCATAGCTGACAGCTGTCACGATCTGTGCATGACAGTACGGGCAAACTGTCTGGACGGGTGACTCTCGGAACTGCTGCACCAGTGTGGTAGCATGGACTGGCTGGATGACCACGGTGGGACCTACAGACAGAAGATGACACCTAGACTAGAGCAGGCACTCTCTCAACTAATACACAGATCCAATGGGTCCCTACACACTTGACTAAACATTAAAAAGCACCTGCACCCATACCCAGTTTTACAAGTTAATGCTTTAATATGTGTCATGGTTGGTGACTGACATTGTGACACAATTGTATACTACTAGCTACAGTTCAAATAAGAAATGAATATCATGACAAACATGCTATGTGTAAAAATTAAATGACAAACATAAACAAGTTAATTATATAACATAATCATTTTTTTAGAAATGTCAGTACTTTACACTGGATCCCAATGTTGTTTTACCTTTGAGAGTCAAATGGATTTCAAACAACCTTTCCTCAAGGTTTTCTTAATTCTATATCAGATCACACACAGATTTCATTTTGCTGCCCAGTTTGGGTGCAGGGTTCCTGAGACTGTCGCCACTGCTGGTGTACCACTTAGCTTATGCAGCTTAATTAAACCACATGCATAATTAATATCCCCAGGGAATATCGTACGTCATGGACAATGCAGTGAAAATCAATATGTTCAGACATACAAAGGTCTGTGGCAAGTTCTAAAGTTAAGCTGTTTTCACACACACGGCAGCATATCTCATATTATACAACTGCATAAAGACTTGCTCTTGGTCAATCAAGTTGGCATAATAAGATTAACACTGTCAACATATGCTTGGTTGTGTGGCCGAATTGTTCACATAAATTCACATTATGGTAATGTCCATTACATATGCCTTTGGGATCATGTTTTGAAGTGACAAGCAAACAAAGGATAACCACGATACCAGAAGAACTAACAACCCTTACATAGAATGTCAGTACTTCCTCCTAGAAGACCAAGGTCAATGCCCACTGTGCTTTCACACAGTGCCAGTATTATAACAGTCACACACACACTATCTTATATGTTTGTCATGTCTTAGGAAAGACAGAAGAATGCATCTCCACAACAGGTCTGAGATGGACGTTTTATGAAAAGGAAAACATCTACCAAAAACAAAAAATACCTGATACAAAATAGTAGAACTCAAGCGACTGCACTTGAGCGGGGGTTAGACTGCAAACAGGGCAAAGTGGAGGACCCTCGTTTCGGCTCTATTTGCCAGTACCCATAAATAGGATTACCCGGGGGGTAAGTATGTTTTTGTTTACAATAAATAAAGCTGTAATACAATATGATTACATATATATAATATGTACATAATTCTACAAACTTATCCAGTCAAGAGCATCAACATGATCACAGGGCCAATATAAAACACAAAGTACTTTCTATAACAGGACACTCTTAAAACTGAGCTTGCTACATTATAGATTTAATGGTATTTCCAAGCAACAAGTTCATTCAAATGCTGATTAAATGTTTTTACTGAAGGTACATTTCCACTGAATACTGTGTGTATCTTGTGCGACATATCATCCTTGCTGATAATCAACATAAGTTGTTCTGAGCATGGCATCCTTTGACATGTTAGTATTAATGTAACATAAAATGTAATTAACAAATTATCAACAAATGATACAAAGCAATTACTTTTGCATCCACTCACCCACCACATATTTTTTCTTTGGATCCCCTAAATTAAGCCAATACAACAACATTATATTTACAACAGAATTTACAAATATTTAACTGTAAGTAGTTATATAGCAATATATATACAGTGTGTGTGTGTGTGTGTGTGTGTGTGTGTGTGTGTGTGTGTGGGTGCGTGCGTGCGTGCGTGCGTGCGTGTGTGTGTACCTTTCCATGCCTTCGCCATGTGTATTATGTAATGTAAGTTTCACTGATCACACAGTAAAATACAGTATTTGACAAGATGATCAAGGGCAAATATTTTAGCATCTTCTAGACACGGACAAAAGTAAACAAAGAAGAACATTATGGTGACAACCAATCACACTACATACCCTGCCCAGGCTGTAGCGGGTACCCAGGCTGCATTCCACCCTGAGCGTAGCCTTGTGGGTAGCCCTGGCCTCCCTGTGGGTATCCAGGGGGTGCTGCTTGAGGGTATCCAGGAGCCCCCTGGGGGTATGGAGGGGCGGCCTGGGAATACCCAGCTCCATCCTGGGGATATGGTTGTTGGGGATATCCAGGCTGGTAACCTAAAATAACAATAACAATCAGAGGGTATGCACATGTCTTTGGTCCTTTCAACCTGTGTGTAGGTATTACGTACCCAAATCCTCACATATCATATCAGTCATAGTCTCCAAATTCCCTGTATTCTCTTGTACGGTTGTACGCTGTACCGTCTGAGTAACGTGGTTTGACTGCCTCTTGTGCTACAGTTTTTTGGCATAATTACTATTTTCCCATATTGCTTGGCTCCTTTCAAAATTGCTATTTATTTTATTTGTATTATACATATTCATAGCACTTGATAGTGCCGAATCACATTAAAAAATACCTGTGACATTCACAAGCATTGTCATCAAGTCACCAAATTTCAGGAAATAATACTGTCTGCAATGTCGCATCGAGAGAGTGATAATGTGAATACCATGAAAGTGTTTGGGTACAACTGATATACATATTTGCAAGTGGCAATTGCATTTGAAACAGCTTAATTCACAACATGCAATTTCAAACACAGCCAGATGACAACAGCATGCTGGACAGTCTTGCATATAACTCTGGGATCTTCTCAGAATGCAAACAAACTGTCAAGTTTCTGGCTGCTATCTTCATTGAGTTGTAGTCTGGATAAGCCTAATACGTGCACAATGCAGACTACTTTATTGCTTGTATATATATGTGGATAAATCTACAGGTTACACCGACCCAAGGTGTGCATTAAACAAACCATATGTTAACACTGTCACCATCCAGTGACTTAATCACAACTTAATTCCCTCAAGTAAAAGCAGGGTTGGGTCCAAAATCCAAATACACATGTTGGGATCAAATACAAATACCTACAACTCAACCAAATGAATCACCTGCTGGTGGAGGGGGTTGACCCGACTTGCCATCCGAGGGGTTTGGGGCATAGGGTGGCGGTGGCTCAGACATCTTCTGTGGGAAGAGAAAATAATGATAAATTATAACAATATCATTATCATAGGTAGACCTGCTTTTGATGACCACATTGTGTGCTGAGCTAATTGTGGTTTATTATAAATCGACTTTGACTTAAAAATTGCCTCAGAAAAAATTGGCATATGGTCGCAGCGCTTAATTGCATTAGCTGTCTAATAATAGGTAGTAGGTCTACAACGTTGTCGTTTGTTTCTGCATAATTTTCTTCAGGCAGTAGAAGAACCACCTTCTGGTTGAATTCTTGGTGATATAGTAAGTGGTGCTTCTGCAGTGCACTGCCTACAAGCAGTGTCTAATTAAGAACTCGATGTAAATAGTTTATCTTCCCCTATACTGCAAAGTCACAGGATCAAGGTAGGTTCTGAGCCTCAGCTAGCAGTCCATAACTGAACTGGATTAGCAATAATTTGGCGTCCTTTAACTGGATAAAGTCTGCTGTTAGTAATAAAACATGCAGCATGTCATAAAGACATAACCTTAAATCGAAGTAACAGGGAAATGAGGAGACACTTTTTTAGTCGGAGAGATGTGGATTTTCCCAGCCAGAAACAGTAGTTTCTCAGAGTAGTCTCAGCACCATCAGTAACGCGCTCAAAATGAAACAAAATCGACTTCACTAGACAAGGACTGGAATAACCATATGTCCATGAAAGGCATGATGTCAGACTTGTAAGTTGTATACGTATACTGTATTACTGTAACTGAGGACTATTATACTCGGTTATAGCTTCAGGATGCAAATATAGGCAATATCGCCCGACGAGCTAAAAGGATATATATGTATGTATAAATGACTGTTATTATAGCAGTACTATATATATTATGCCAAGTAAGTGCCAGCTCAATATGTGTATACGATTGTTTCGTTATTTATTCATTGATGCGGCCATTTGCATTTGCAATAACATTTCAATAACATGCGAAACGCAGACAGTTCAAACGTGTTTCTAACACCGATAAGGCTAAGCGTGTACAATGTGTTGTCTTTTATCTTAACTAATGTTACATCTACCCAAACGTTGAAAGATATTTGACACACTCTACCTTTGTATCGCCGATAATGTCAATCACAACGGAAGTTCACAAATTGTGTTTTGTTTACTTCTCGTGCACCTGTGCGTCGCTAACTGGGATGTGTTCTATTCCAGTCACTAGGTGCCGCCACCATAGCACGTCACAATGTTCGCTAATCCACCATGTGGCGCAACTATCACGCAACGGCTACAAAAGCACACTGGCACGGCAACTCTAAAATAAAACAGTAATATGTGGCTTATGATGATACACTTATTTCACTATTTGTAGTGTATTGATTATCCCTACTGGACTACGCGTATGAAATATACATTTGGACACGTGATAATTTACATATCCGGAAAGCGCATGCGCACCATGTACGATGCCGCGAGTGGTTGGTTGGTAATCAAATATGCAGCGCGCTTAAACCTGTATTAATTTTGATTCCATTCGTTTCGCAAAACAGAGCCGTTACAGAATGTGACATTGACGACGAGGATTCTGAAGAACACTTTGTCTTACGTTTCAATACGATATGGCTGACAAAACTACGTGGAATATTCAACTGTAGAGACGACCCGGCTACGGTAGACACGCGGTGGGCGCGGTGGTTGACCGCGTTGTAACTGTTCGCAGATGGCAAAGGTTTAATCATAATGGATAACAGCGCCACGAACAGACAACAGGAACGTGCCCAGTTACTGCACTTTGCCGGTCTTGATGTCCAGGATATTTTTCGGACACTTGACTACACTGCATGGGAAGGTACGTGATTACGACAAAGCAGCAACCGCGCTATGTGTGCGTATTTCATCCCTAATAGTCGTCCCAGCATACGCGCGGCATGCCTTTAATAAAAGGCTTAAAACAGATGACCCAGCGTCAGGGGGAGACCGTCCTACAATTTGTAAACCGCCTGCGGGCTGCTGCCAAAGACTGCGGCTACGGCGAGGACACGGAGAACCAGATACGGGATGAAGTCCTGTGTACGTGCCTGGCCAATCTATTGGAAAGCGCGGTCAGTGCATCTCTGCACTACCTATTAAGGAGCTGGTATCTCTTACGTACGACTAGTAGCCCTCTCCTACTCACACAAGAACTATGCCTGGTATCCTTAGCGAACTTGGACAACTGGTTGTAACTGGTTTAAGGACACCAAGCTATGCTTCTAGCTTGATTACTGCATTTCCACGCCATACTGTTAATTATGACTAATTATAATATTTCACGGAAATCAATTTACAAGAAGTTTTAAGCTACCATAATTCCTTACAACTGGACATCGATCCTGGGGTGAAGCCGGTTGCTCAGTCAATGAGACGTACGCCAGTCAATCTGAGACACAAGGTGGAGCATATTCCCGGAACACAGAACATCGCTGGTCCTCTATCACGCTTGATAGATGGCAAAGTCGGATCACCAGAACACTCGTGAGGTAGAAGAGGCGTCAGCCACTGATGATGAACTATACAACGTGAGAAGAACCATCAAAACCGGCTGCTTTGATGACTGCAAACCAGATTCACTAATCGCAGGAGAGCTATGTGTCATCGGTCAGTTGGTGCTACGTGGTGCATGCATTATTCTTCCAGCCAAACTACGACCGTGGGCACTAGCTCTGGCACACGAAGGACACCTAAGCATAGTTGACACGAGGCAGAAGCTCAGAACGAAAGTTTGGTGGCCAGGCATTGGCAAAGCAGCAGTGCGACACTTCAGATCCTGTCATGGTTGTCAGATGGTAGCACGATCTGATCCATCTGAACCATTGAAGCCGACACCTCTCCCGGATGAACCACGACGAGACCTCACTGTAGACCTAATTGGTTCACTTCCGTCAGGTTATCACCTGCTTGTGGTGGTAGACTACTATTATGAAATTCAAACCACCACAGTAGGAAGGGTAATCGACTGTCTGACCGAAATATTCAATAGACATGGTCTTCATATGTCGCTGAAGTCTGATAACAGTCCACAGTTCGCATCGGAGGAATTTCAAGAGTAGTGCAAACAAAAACAATATCGTGCATTGCAAAGTGACCGCCAGGTGGGCACAACGAATGGAGAAGTAGAACGCCAGAATGCG
This sequence comes from Oasisia sp. SBJ-2009, assembly GCA_964017155.1. Lineage (NCBI taxonomy): Eukaryota > Metazoa > Annelida > Polychaeta > Sabellida > Siboglinidae > Oasisia > Oasisia sp. SBJ-2009. Next base: position 35,836,657 of record OZ024858.1, read on the forward strand.
TCACTCCTCAAGCGGAACCAGACCGCGCAGGCGGAATCGCGTGATTCGAGAAAGGAGGTGAGGAAGTACTTGATTTCCAACAGGAGCATCGAACATTCCACAACAGGGGAAAGCCCGGCGGAATTGCTGTTTGGCCGCAAGATGAGAGGCAAGCTACCTCACATGACTATGAACCACGTATCCGACGAGGCAGTACGCGACCGTGACGCCGAGCAATATTTTTGCTTTAGGTCTTTTAACCTGTTTGGTTCCCGCTGAACGAAGTGATCTGGTTGGCGCATAGACATGCAAGTTCAATGGTCCACGACAGTTGACCGCTCTGACCCGTTCCCGGACTGGTAGTCAATGAAGTTCTTTCAGCACAGGCGTAATGTAGGCATATTTTGGCACATGCATGATCAGCCTAGCAACCGTATTTTGAAGACGTAACCCGACAAAGTTCTTGTCAACTGTGCCATATAACAGAGAATGACCATAGCCAAGCCTTTGTCACTATAATGCATTGAACACCCGCTCCCTCGTCTGCCGTGTCTTCTGATGACATCGCCGACTGGATGGACATTCAGGAAGAATAGTGCTGGCCCCAGCATGGTTCCCTGCGTCCTGTGTTACATGTGTGGTGTCCAGATGTAACCTGACCAATCACAACCCTCTGTTTGCCGTCTTGCAGATAGGATGCAATCCACCGTAGGGCATAACCTTGAATAACATAACGCTTGCTAAGCCGATTTAGTAAAATACTGTGGCCAATTGTTTCGAAAGCTGAACTCAACTCAAATAGCACAAGCAGAGTATCTTGTTTGTCATCCAAGGCCGCCCGGATATCGCTGCAGACTCTCAACAAGGTGGTTTTTGTTGAATGTAGTCTTCGATATGCTGAATGGAACGGTTCATTCAAGTTTTGTGAATCAAGATGATGAGACAATCGCAGAGTTACGACCTACGAGGGTGAGAGAGAGGGGTCGAGAGGGCTTCCTTTAGAGAAGATGTCATTGCCCCTTCCTCTAACGACTGGTTGGGAATAGTGGTGTTGACGGGCACCAATCATGACAAGCTCTGCTGAATCTGTTTGCCGGGCAGCGGAGCAAGTTCACAGGTTTTTGTTAGACGAAACAATATTTTTTTCATCATCCGATGTTGGCTCGAATGAAACGAGTGGTTCTGTGAAGCATGTTTACTCTACCAATGAGGAGCGCGGCATTTCTAACTCTGCCCGAATCATTCGTACTTTCTCATTGAAGTGTTTTGCAAACTTGCTACAGTCATCTTCAGTGGAGCAAAATTCTGGGTAGATGGCCTTCTGTTTAGCTCACAAAGACCTGACAAGCCGGAACAATGACTTGATGTCAGCTCCCTGCAGAGTGTCTTGATAATGTTTAGACGGTCAACGCATTTCGGGCCTCAACATAGAGCTGGCGGTGAACGTTTAGTCGTCATCCAGCGACGCACGCACAGGCGCCTCATCTCCCTGGCTTCTTTCACATCGGTGGCGTACCATTGGCATGGCCTAGCTAGCCCTTCTCCTCACCCTGTTCGTGATTGGGGCGTGCTTTAAACAAAGCGCGTCCAGAGTAGCTAAGGCAATCAACAAGCCACTGAATTCGAGAATATCATCACCAACACAAGCCCTGATGATAAAACGACGAGATACGGTAAAAACAGCAACAATAAACAACGAATAGAGAAATATGCAAGGCCATCGAAAAGAAAGCAAGATACATCAAGAAATACAAGATCATACGAGAAACGATCGTGACATCAAAGAGCCTGAGGAAACTCTAAAGAACGCAGAAGCTAGGCTAAGGCAGAGTGATCACACTCCTAGACATGCAGGGTAGATAAATCCATAGAAAGAATAGAGGAATTCTACACCGAGCTATACGACAGTGAACCATAATCCACATTAATCCTAGATATACCAGCGATAATATCATGGGAGGTGGAAGCAGGACTACGATATGAAAAATTGGAAAGCAACAGGCAACGACCATATAAACATCGAGACATTGAAACCAGGAGAAGATATCATCTCGAAGACACTTACTAAGCTCTACACTAAGTGATACATGTTTATCAGATAATGCTGTATTATAAAACTAATCAAAATTAAACTTATATTAACACGAAAATAAATAAACATTTGCAGTTATTTATAAAATAAGAATTACGGCGAAGTTACGCAGCCGAGCGATAATCGGTTAAGTGAGATTAGATTTTGCCATGCCACTCTGGTGTTTTTGCGCGTGCGTGAAAGATTGATATCCCATAGATGCAACAATCATGTGATCGTCCGGTCACGTGAGGACGTCCTCGGTTAGGACCATGTCCACGGTTAGAAGGTGTCTGTCTATTCATGTGTAAGTCGTCGGTTGTCACCATATACACGAGCGCACACACGCACGCACGCACGCACGCACGCACATGCCCACTTCACACATAACAGAAAACGGAACAACTAAACTAGCTCATATGTACATCACATAAAACCAATTTTAATCAGCTTTACAATGTCCTAATAATTACACATACTTCAACATGCACACGCACCACATAGCAACCAATTATGTATAGCCAATCATCGCAGTGGCACGATAGATAATAAGCCGCGGATATCATCTGTCCTTGAAAATATCACAGTGACACCGAGCAGTGCCGTATCTCTGTCCTCACGAAAAATATTTCACACTGCTGAGGCATACGGCACTGGACCCTCGGTTAACTCGACGCCAAGGCTTTTGGATAAAGGCAATAGCCTTGTGGAATATCGGAGACTGTGTCGCTGGAACCACCTTCGTCGAATCGTACACTGATAACGTGTCTATTTCCAAGTGGTACTTGTGACACTAGCGCACTATGTCTATGTCATAGTTTAGTGACATGATTGACGTCAGTATTTGGCTGAATCAAGTCGTACACACTGATATTGTCCTGCTTCCGATGCAAACGTTACGCGTATGCGTAGGTTTGTCGTACAGTTACATGCAACGCTCTTTAACGACACGACACAAGTGACACGGTAATTACTACACGACGCGTACACAACGCACGGCCTTGCTATGTTACACATTTGACCAATGGCTGCGTCTGTGTTCTGCGGACACGGTGGCCGCGGTATCGTGTACTCGTAGCAACGGACTTGGCACTAACGTTTTACGTCGACGCAACAACTGAAATGGTGGAGCGTCGTTGACTGTTTGTTGCTGTGGATCCTATGTAAGCAAGATCACACGCCATCGTCAATGTTCGAGTAGCCCCTTCCGTTCGGCTATGTGTCGTCACGGTAACAACATACCATCTAAAAAGGACAGTTCGTCCGTAGGTCAATGGATGACATTGAGCAAATAAGCACAGTTGACTGGTCGACCACGCGTCTCCACGTGATGGCAGCACCTTGTAGACATCTAACAATAACAGTTACTGGCGGATCTATCCAGCGTACAAACTCCGTTGACAACGTCTCGGGGGTTCCTCTCGACGTCAGACGTGTTTCATGTATCAATAAATAACCTCAAGGACGCTTGAAGAATATTATACTAAATCCTGCTACACGAACTATGCTTTGTTTGTTCGGGAGGGCCAGATAACCATCTTCAGACAGATCCCACGACCAGCCGGCGTGAGGGTGAAGCCAGAGTTCATTCTAAGCCAAACGACGGTGACGGCTGTGCTTACTCGACGGCGAATCCACACGTCTCTTCGACCGCACACGTCAACTTGTCGACGAACTTCTCATACGACTCGTACGGGGGAATATCAATGCGGTTGAAACTGCAACAAAGATGGATATATTGGCATAAGCGTTTGTAAAAATCAGATAACAGATGCTTGCACAACAATTAAATATATTTTATATATAAACAGACGATCGACATATTTTCGCAGCCCATTCAAGTGCTCGCACTCTGGAGTTTAGACCAAGTATTTCCCCAACATTTGCCACGGTAGTAGAGTGACGTGGATGCACGTACCACGTGTGAGCCTTGGGCAGGTTGTCTGTACTCGCATCGATCTGGTGTATTGTGAATAATCTTGGTCCCACGGCACCGGTTGACCCTGAAAACAGTCGAGTGAATCATTAGAATCACACACAACACATTGAGTTTGGTCACTGGTGCAAATACAGAGAAATAACTCGCAAGGTATTATGCGATCAATGTCGTTTTTATGAAGTGGTCGTTGGCCTATGTACGAAGTCATTGTTGCATGTTTGAAAGTGTTGCAAGTACATTTCATATGTTTAAAGAATTTATTGGTGTAAGTACGAAGTAATCATTAGCATAAATATGACGTGTTCATTGTAAAGAAGTGGCAATGCTTAGCATAAACTACATAAATAAACCACATTAGTACTTATACCAATGTCACTCATCCTCACTACAAGATATCTGCATTATTTCTTCCCACAAACTACAACACCATCCAGGCTATTATCAGCAGCATATCGCTCAGTCACTCAGTAACCCTCAAGACTTGGAGACCATGTTAACGTTGGGGTCCAGTCTCAATAATTTCAGATGTAAATAGCCTATTATAAATGTATGTTTTAGTGGAGCATGGTATCTCGTAAATGCGAACAGGGACAGTAGCAGTGTTCAGATGGTGGACTGGAAGGACATAGGACTGCATACAACGCTGTACACTTTGCCCTCAGCAAACAGAATCCATTCACACGTATTGCCCACTGCCTGTGGCCAAGTGTTTAGTTACACACCTGAGCACTGAGGCAACACAAGCACATCGCTTCTACCCTGGATTCCCTCAAATGAGAGACTGGCTAACGTCTTTATTGCAGCACCCCACAACTACACCGCCACGGAGCTGTGTCACCCACACTCACCCTGCAAGGCCTTGAAGCCCTGGAGTGGCACCCTGGAGCTGCCAGTGACAAACTGGAGCAGTCTCGCTCGCTTCTCCTCGTCGAACTCCGCCACACTCCTCCAGAACCACTTGACGATGCTCGTGTCACTGGTGCAGTGCTTTAGACGCGTGTGGGCCTTCCAGTCCTCCATGTCTATCTTGCCCAGCCCACTGATCATCAACTGAAACACACACACATGCAACTTGTTTACGTCGGTCTGTAAGGTGAATTTTTATCTGATATACGTGTATCCATCTATGGCCTGGTCAAACGTCTTTGTTCTGCCAAAGGCAGGGCTGGGATCAATTCAACAAGAATTGGAATTGATCACTTCAATTCCAATTCAATTCCGGAAGTGGAGTGGGAACTGAAAGATTTTGAACAAAATTAATTGAAAGATTTTAAATTAAATTGCAATTGAATGAAAAGGAATTGACCATCAGGTATTTTGTGATGCTGCAAAGGATATTTTTCACACCGATGGGAGTCAAGAAAAGTTGGAAAATGAAGCTGCTGGTCAAACATCACCCAGCAAGTAATCAGTGGATGAAACTGAAGAATGGGAAGTCAGTGGTCCTACTGCCTTGTGTGAAACGAGCTGGCCAAGGATACCTCCAAACAGTCCTAAGTGTAACCAATTAAGGTCCAAAGGTTCCGAAATTAAACATAAGCATAGTGAAGACTGAAGAGCTTTGTAGACTGTAACCAGAATGTGACAATTGCAATAATGGTAATTGCTAATTAGTTGATGCCAGAGTGAGATTAGACTCAGACATTGTGTGATGCTTGGATTAAAATGGTTTTCTGCAATAAAACGTCACTGAATTATTTTTGTTTACTAATTTCTATGTACTTATGTGTGTATATTATATAACCGTTATATAATCATATAAATATATCATACAACAGGGGCAGAAACTAACTTTTTTTGCCACTAGTCCACCGGACTAGTGGCCAGGAGAGTTCACTAGTCCGCAGCCAAATCCACTAGTCCCGTCAAATTCATCAACACGGAGTCAACATGACCAAATTATACGCAAAATTTATTTATGAAAAACATACCAGGTAGTAACGATAATACACCTCTCAATCTGCACCATCCAACTACTTGTCACAACTGGCATCATTGTCCCACTCTACACAATACTGGCCTTGACATTAAGCTTTTGCATCCACTGGCCTGGGGGGCCAGTATATTTCAAAAGTTACTGCCTCCAAAAAAGTTACTGGCACAAATATTGTCAACAAAATATGCTTCTACCGAGGTGCCCATCACTTTATAAGACCAAGTTTCGACAGGAGTGACATCATGAAGACTTTCTGACGCTCTTATGTTGCATGCATTTATTTTTAATGTACATTATTCAGATTGCAACAATAAAAAGAGAGAACTCGATGTTAAATTAAATGTTTTAATTGTGGTGTAAGTCTGGTAATAAAAAATCTGAGGCAACGTTCACACTATACAAGTTTAGCACATTTATTTATAAACTTTACATGGATTAAAATTAGTACATATTATGAGAAATTAAATATTAACCTCAATGACAACAGTCGACGTCTTCTGTCAGTGTTGTGTGTCTTCGAAATATTAAATAATGAAGTCAGTTTAAATTCGATAAATAATATAAAACAAAAACGTCTTTTCATATTTAATATTAACAATTGATTTGCTCGTTGGCAATATCTATTAATTAATAGTTGGTTTTGCATAACTGCATTGAGACTAGTCTAAACTTAAAGCAAAGTCGACGAAGTCGAATTCATGACTGACTGTTTTGACATGCTTGAAGTTGAGGCTTGAAGCTATAGCCGTCTCAGTGTCTGTCATGAAAAACATTTCTTAGTTTTGGTTGTGCCTGAAAACTATTATTGCAGAATCAGGCATACATGATACCATGATAAATTAGCACTAGAACGCATATAACCTGTGCCCCATCTAATGACAAGCTGCCTATGACTACGTAAACATCGCGTCTGTGTGCGAGGCCGAGAGCCCACGTGCGCCGGTGACAGTGTGAACGCTATCCAAAACACTTGTCCTCTTTCTTCCAAGATTGTTTGACAAAATCTACCGCTGCAGGAATGGTCGTTTGCAACACTATCAAACGTTTCATAGTATAATTACGTAGATGTCTTTCCACTATGGTAGGTGAACTAGCGTTTTATCATGCAGACAACAACGACATCGCCTACCACCCATAGCCAACGGCAATGTGTAACAAGATCGCTGATTGGGTGAATGATGAGTGAATCCCGCAATTTGCCAATCACGCAAGCTTTATAAAATATGATTTCCACAGTATATGGAATTAGTTGTGTTCGCACGACAACATTTTTAGACATACTGCGTAATAAGTTATATATAAAATGTAACAAAACAAACGTTAATAAATAGACTCATGTTATTAAAGTCGTTCTATTTTTCTGTGATGGGTCGGGTTACGGAAACATCGACGGTAGTCAGTTGGAGATTGAAACCATTTGATATTAAATTTAAAAACTGGTGGCCCGAACTGGCCCGACAGCTTTAAAACACGCTTCGGGTCATCGCGTTAGTGCCAATTTCGATCCCGGCTGATAATACACGTTGCTGTTCTTACGAAAAATTACGCGAGATTGGTGCAAAATGGCGGCGTATTTCAATTATAAAATTATCTACTTTTGTAACACCAGGTGGTGCCACTGAAAATTCTTATGAATTCAGTAGTCCACCGGACTACCAAGTTGTAATATTTACTAGTCCGTGGCACAATCTGGTAGTCTCGGACTAGCGGACGGTCCTTAATTTCCGACCCTGATACAAGACACGCTCTATCACCCCCGTACACACATTAATCATATCATTTTATGGTTAACTTTTGCTATGTGGAACTGGTTAGGGAATTAGAATTGAATGATGATGGATGGAACTGGAATTGGAATTTGAACTGAATAAAATTATTGCAAGGAATTGGAACGGGAATTGAAATTGGTTGAATAGAATTGACCCCAGCCTTGGCCGAGGGTAACAGTGTAGTGTACCTGGATGTTTGAGTCATGAACCAGAGCCAGAGATGGACCATTTGGTCACACATGTTGCAGTATGGAGTGCTCTACCAACTACTGTTACACTGCAAACTTACTTGGATTATTCAACACATCTGTAAAGATGGATCTCTTTATTACTATGTGCAACATATAGTATCAACTATATATATATATATATATATATATATATATATATATATATATATATATATATGTATAGATATATATGTATAGGTATATATATATATATATATATATATATATATATATATATATATACCTATACATATATATCTATACATATATATATATATATATATATATATATATATATATATATATATAATAGAAGCAGTATATTTATAATATTAGTACAATTTTAGAATAACTTATTATTCACACATATATAAATAAAACATTAGACAAAACAGATCATAGATTATTGGCACTGACAAATCATATCTGTTATTGGCACTGTGTGAATTGACTACTGTGTACCACTCACCTCCAGCTCTTTCTCGTCAAACGGTCGGAGTAGGTGCTGAGGTATCAGCTCATTGAAGCCCTTCTGTAGCGCGAGGAACTGTGCCTCAATGCCTCGCATGAAGCGCCAGTTCACAAACAACCTGTTGTCAAACCAGTAACACAAATAAACAACTCACCAACAAAATTAGCATATATTTTATTTATTATATTTGATATTTATATTATATTTTATTTCATGTTTTTCTAAGGGATACACATTTTATATATTTTATTAAACTTATTTAATGTTAATGTATAGGTCTAGGTACTTCAGTAAAGTATTCATATCCTGAATAACAGTATTCCATTATGCAGTGACATATTCATACCTGACATATTCCTTTTTGTTCTCGTCTGTCACAGGGATGTCTTTCCCTCCTGGCTTTAATTCGTGTGTTCTCATCTCCCCAAATGAGATTTGTTCAACACAGAAATTGTTCTCTAATACTCCAATGATGTCATTGTCCCTGAAAAATGGAACATTCAGTAAGATCAGTCCAGCAATAAACAACCCACCAGATGGAGTTAGTTAATGGATCGGATGCATTCACCAGATGGCACCACGGAGAATCGGCATTGTCACAAGTCATTGTTCTACACTGAATTCTTCCTGCCACTGAACCATAGACTTTTGTGCCCTGCTAGCATAAATCAGCCATGACTAGCCGTGACTCAGCCATGACTAGCCGTGGTAGCCAAGTCTCATTCATTGGATATGGACGTTATTTTCAAAACAGTTCTGATAGAAATGTATTGTTCTGCCACAAAATGTGTATTATTGCACCTTGTTTTCTACATTCCATTGATACCAGCAACACAGGGCCATTACAGGAAATCAGTCCACACTAGATAGAGCACATCGTTATTCAGATCATTCAGATCATTCAGAACAGTGTAGCCTATAATAGTTCAATAAGCCGTTCTTTCGACCGCGACTCACAGCATCCAGACGAGACTGCGATGTAGCTCGGGGTCGACACTCTCCATGTCTTCCAGGGTGATTGACTTGCCCAGCAGCTGCTTGTAGAAGGGCAGGGTGAAGCCCCCGTCCAGATAGTGGCCGTGGAACACAGCTATGCCGATGATACGCCCCACAAAGTGGAAGTATGACAGGTGCTCCTGAGATAGAGGACAGCACGTGAGGACGTCATTCTTTTGTAACTGTCTATGTTCACACGCAAATGGAAATTATTCACAGTAGACCTAAATGCAACTTGTAATTGTCAATACTGTATCGCTTTATGACAGATTGTTTAATAAAAGGTGGTACACATATTGGAAATTTGCCATTAATTCCAATTTTTTTCGAAATCTCTACACCTAAGATAAGAAAAACAGATAACTGCGTGGAATAAAAGAATGCTAGTGACATCATCAGCTGGGCATAGACAACAATCACACATGGTCTTAGTCTAAAAGTATCTTTCATTATATTACAATTTCTTAGTTCAAATTAACTAAAAATTGACCAATAGTTCTTTACATGTTCACCCGATCAACAGTTCTGGTTTATGTATGGTGATTACATTCGATTAATACGGAACAAAGCATGCCTTTCATACATGCAATGCTACTGAGGTACTACTAATTTGTTCTTCAACATGCTGTCATGAGAAATCTGGTTAATTAGTGACAGAGGCCGCAAAGTATATCTTGCTGTGAGTGAGGTGAATCTGTCAACTTACAGGGTTAATGCCTGAATCCTGGTTTATTTGCAGAGTGTAGATGTCATCTCGGGAGTATTGGAACAGTCCATAGTAGGGGTTGAGCATTTCATGTGATAGCAGATACAGCCACTCCCTGTAAGTAGGTGAACATTTCATGTGACAGCAGTAAGAAGTAGGTGAATATTTCATGTGCTAGAAGTAGGTGAACATTTCATGTGATAGCAGTAAGAAGTAGGTGAACATTTCATGTGATAGCAGTAAGAAGTAGGTGAACATTTCATGTGACAGCAGTAAGAAGTAGGTGAACATTTCATGTGACAGCAGTAAGAAGTAGGTGAACATTTCATGTGACAGCAGTAAGAAGTAGGTGAACATTTCATGTGACAGCAATAAGAAGTAGGTGAACATTTCATGTGACAGCAGCAAGAAGTAGGTGAACATTTCATGTGACAGCAGTAAGAAGTAGGTGAACATTTCATGTGACAGCAGTAAGAAGTAGGTGAACATTTCATGTGACAGCAGTAAGAAGTAGGTGAACATTTCATGTGACAGCAGCAAGAAGTAGGTGAACATGTCACGTGACAGCAGTAAGAAGTAGGTGAACATTTCATGTGACAGCAGTACAAAGTAGATGGACACTATCAGACAATAGCATCAATCCCAGAATCGGACTACACATTTTAGATTTTTCAACAAATTACTACACTTATTGATGAATAAGTCTGTTTGGACTACAAGTGTAAGTGCTGAGAAAATCAAGTCCAGGTTGGTATGATGCCTGGAAAGTAATTCATTAATGGCATGAGACATCACTAGTTCCATAGAGGAATGATATAACAGTGAGCAGAACACAACTGATGCACATGCAGTCCCGCATGCTGCTCTTTAACTGTGCCCTGTGAGAGCTGCCCCACCTGGCCACGCCCCCGTAGTCCAGCCCTGCCTGCCCCACCTGGCCACTCCCCCGTAGTCCAGCCCTGCCTGCCCCACCTGGCCACTCCCCCGTAGTCCAGCCCTGCCTGCCCCACCTGGCCACTCCCCCGTAGTCCAGCCCTGCCTGCCCCACCTGGCCACGCCCCCGTAGTCCAGCCCTGCCTGCCCCACCTGGCCACTCCCCCGTAGTCCAGCCCTGCCTGCCCCACCTGGCCACTCCCCCGTAGTCCAGCCCTGCCTGCCCCACCTGGCCACGCCCCCGTAGTCCAGCCCTGCCTGCCCCACCTGGCCACTCCCCCGTAGTCCAGCCCTGCCTGCCCCACCTGGCCACGCCCCCGTAGTCCAGCCCTGCCTGCCCCACCTGGCCACTCCCCCGTAGTCCAGCCCTGCCTGCCCCACCTGGCCACTCCCCCGTAGTCCAGCCCTGCCTGCCCCACCTGGCCACGCCCCCGTAGTCCAGCCCTGCCTGCCCCACCTGGCCACGCCCCCGTAGTCCAGTCCTTCCTCCCCTTGGAACTTCACCATGAGACGCTTCCGTAAGTCCTTGGGTCTCATCTTCATAATCTGACGATACGACTCCTGCAAACAAGACACAACCAACTTGCCACTTGCCTAGCCACGGAACATAGATCAACTGCAGAAGCTTGACAACCATCCTCCAAACAAAATGTCAATTTAACTTCATTTTCTAGTAGCTTTTAGAAAAGAAATAGTGTTCCCATTGGTACATACAAAATGTGGTGCATCATGTCTCTGCTTTATTCACTGACTGAACCGAATATCTGTACATGTGTGTGCATGTATTATGTTTTATCGAAGCCACAATTATAGGTTAAGTCCCGGTTCTGGGTGAGAGATCAAAGCCGTCAAACTCACTTGAGACAGTAACACATTGTTTACATAACTGAATAACTGAATAACTGAATTGTTTACATAACTGTGTACATGCAAACACAGAGGATTAAGTTACTGTGCATGGCCAAAACAGCTCCTCTTCATGCTTTCAGCAGTTGCCTTGTCTTTATTACCATCGTCCCCATGGATAAAACTAAGTTACAAATGGGATATAATGGGATTGCATGGTAATGTTTCTAAATATAATAGTACATGGAATCAAATGCACATATCCTGCACAATCCACCCAGTTGGGGGGGAACATTATAAAGTAAAGGTAAGTTCATATATCGCACAGTATCCAATCTTCAGCATTGCTCAGTGCTTTACACTTTACTCCTTGGCAGACCTGTTTAATCAAACACAACCTCGGCTTCTCTGGGAAGCATCCAGCCACGCTGCAACAATTGTGCAGACTATTCGTTCACAAATATCCACCTCTATCTATAGCCAAGTACTCATTCATACAACTGAATGAACTGGAGCAATGTCAAGTGAAACAACTTTCCCATAGTTTTAACATTGCAGCACAGGATTCGAACCAGAGTTCTCTTAGTTGAGAGTGCGAAGCTCTAGCCACTGCACTACTGCTTGGCATTATAATGTACATTTTGTTTGTTTACAATACACACTAGTCACCTCAAAGATCTCCTCCCGGGACACCTCTATGCGACAGTGGCCTGACTGCGGCTGCATGGCCTGCAGTTCCTGTCGTAGGATCTTCAGCTTCTGTACGAGGTCGCGCTTGTACTTGGGCAGGGGCGACTCGTTCACCTTGTTGTTCTTCAACTGAGGCCCAGAGAGACCCGGGGGGTCAGCCGGGGGGCTTCTTCTAAACACACAAACATCAACGTCACGAACGGATAAAATCAGCTGAATACCCCTCCCACGGAAGTGATGACTTGGCTGTTTGTAAAGTCACAATCAATGCTTAAAACAATTTCATTCACTCACTCATTCACCAGAGTGTAGCTTTTTGGGAGGCCCTGAGGTGCCCTTAGAAATATTCAATTAAATACTAGTCTTGTGTACTACCTATGCACCCTAAGTTATGCCTATGCAAAATGAGAGAACAAGTTGTGAAAAAAAAGTTAGTTTTACCAGTTCTGGGGCCTTCAGAATGATCCTATCAAATAAAAAATTCTTGTACAAAAAAACACTGTCACAATGAGCCATTTGATGACACCTGACTGTCACATGGAGCCATTTGATGACACCTCACTGTCACAAGGCCCAACACTCACACTCGCTGCTGCAGGATGGTGAGGTTGGCGGAGTAGCGGGGGTCAGTGAACTGGGTCGTCCGGTTGTTGTGGTCAACAAAGTACACCCGTCCATTGGCCGTGTGTCGCGTCTCCCAGCCCGAGGGCAGTGGACCGAGGTCATCCGCACACATGTTTGTGAAACCCCTACAATGTGAAGAAACCGTGACAATGTGAAGAAACCGTGACAATGTGAAGAAACCGTGACAATGCAGATCTATGCATCGGCTGGTTAGAATTCAACGTGGCTTGACACACAAACATTGTGCGGCGAAAATATTATTGGTCGTCTCAGATGAGTATTCTGAGGCTGGTTGAAAGACGACACTATCCAATGGTGGGTATTTTAATTGTAGTTTTCAATATTTAGTTGACTCAGAATTGTGTGTTTTGTGTGCTAAGTGCCAGGTTACTATTTCAAATCTTATTAGGTCTATGGTACCATATTATCATTCAACTTGCATAAACATAATTTATTTCAAAACTGTACACCAGTTGGAAATTTTATTCAGTTCAACATTTTGTAGTATATGGAATTTTAATATTAACGTTGGCAGTCTTAAGAAGTTATATAGGCCAGTGTATAAACTTTGTAACCAATGCACTGGTTAAACGGTGTTCTTGGTGCAGAGACAGTATTGGTCACTCCCAAAGTGCCCCTGGTTGTATTACTGGAGCAGACCATCAGGGCTCATTTGTATCATTTTGTGCAACTTAGATGTCGTAACAGTTCAATGAGACATCAGTTTGTTTCCAGATATTTACCTGGACAACTGTCTGGTGGCCCAGTCAGTGCGACATTAAAGCAACAAGACCCACCTTGGCACCCGTGGGTCGTGCCACGTACTGATGCCTGTCTGGCTGTGTAGGTAATACACTTGCCCCTGTGCTGTTGTCCGTTGCTCTGAAATATGAAACAACTTATGTACGTTGAAGCATTCATATTTACTTTTGCAAAGTCTAAAAAAGTGTACTGTTCTGTTCCACACACGTGGAACATACCTGTGTATTACTGCATCTTGTTACATGAACTCTTCAATAGCACATTATACACATAACAAATGTAAAGTAAGACAAATCTGTCAGTTCATGACTAAGTCAAAATCTATGGTACTAGATGTGTCAGTGTGCTGATTACTTAAAACATGTTACTTAACAGCATCTTATATTTTAATGAGTCAGGAATTTTTGACATTTTCTTAAATTAATATAATTTATTCACAGCAGACTATTTCCATTGTAAATTTATAATATTCTAAAATAATTTCTCAGTTCATTCATATTTGCCAAATGAATACTGCATGAATTTCAAATGTTTTTTTGCAATCTTCATTTTGCAAATATTGTATGACTATTTTTAGCCGCAGAATTTGTCCCCGAATGACTAGAAGACGGTCTGTTTCTTCACACAAATGTAGATATGCAAACAATTGTCGGATCTGGTATGAACCCCCAACCTTAGCTGTTCTATTTAAAAAAGGACCTTTACAGAAAATTGCTGCATTTGAAGAAAAGCACTAAATGTTTGGTGCCAGAGATGCTACGTGCTAGATACTGTAGTACAAAGTAAATGTTTGTAGGCTGAATACATTATGTTAACCAGGCATAACTGGTGAGAAGAATCACCCATCGCCAGTCACTATCTCACCATATCCATCTGGAAGTTCCACAGCCTGGTGAAGGTGTGATCGATTCAGATAGTTTCTGCGGCGAGTTGACCTTCGACCCTGGGAAGTTCGTTCCAGGCCTCCGTTGACTGGGGGGTTGTTGGGGGTGGAGGGAGGGGAGTGCTGTGGGGGTTCAGGGTTACTGGACCTGGGGGAGGTTTCTGTCGCCGGCCTGGAGGAAACAATTTAACAACTGTCAAAACTCAAACAAACAATCCTAAAGTCTCCTAGATAATCCAGTTTCTTGATTGTTATTATGTGACATATTTACGTCTCTAGAAAGTAGAAACGTATATTTGTTATTGTTTTTGTCAATGTCGTGTCTCATGACAATGTCATATGTTATGACTATGTCATTAATCTGTTCTTGAGAGGGTTAACAGTGATCGTGAATACCTGAAAACTGTCACCACCGTGAGGCGCTAGCAGGACATCGTCACTGGTGTGTCATGGAAATATTGTCTTCGGTAATACGGCAATGGATATTTACAGTTTGAAGAAAAAACCTCATTTAATAAAAAACAATTTGATGATGAATTTTCCATAAGAGCTCTTTATCTTAATGAAATGGTCCCCTGGTGTCTACATTATTAATAAGTGACCCGTCGCGTACCTGTCTGGCCGCTCCCTCTGGATGGTGCGGGTCAGGTGGTTGAGGTACACCACCCCGCCCGTGGCCGACCGCCGCTCCTCCCACCTACAAGACACGGGGCGTGAGACGGAGACACACTGTCTAGCCACACACCTCACTATTAACCCCATCCACCGCGCCTAACACACCCCACAGGTATCAGTATCCAGTGCACTGCTGTGTAACTATATATTTGTCATGGTTGGTGGGTTTCTCCCATGAATGGAAAAAGACAGTAATTATTGACGTCGTCGTCGTTGTGTACAACAACGTTTATGCCCTGCAACAGGGGGTAACAGAGAGAGAACCATAGCTGTATGCAGAGACCCTTTTGGAGGGTTAAAACCCGCTGTAGACCGATAGATCGGTGGCTGGGTAAAAAATGAAGGAATAAGTCTTCCAAAATCTTTATATTATGAGTTATGCCATGTAAATGGGCGCCACAGGGGAGTTTTTTTTTTTACATAAAGCACCTCTCAACTGGCTTGTATGTACATGAATTAACAGCCATGTATTAAAAAAAAAAAATAGCAACTGGCAAATTTTTTTCTGCATAACGCCCTGGAGAGGATATGATATATAAATATAGCAGATCATATTAAAAAATTGATTTGAATCATCTGGTGCATAAACTATGACACTGTTGACATTACTTTTCTCATTATATTTATAATGAGGTTTCAGCATTTTTTCAAACATTGTGATCTAATATATTTACTCATACTGAGTATAACTAATGCATCAGAGATAATTGAGCAATTAAATTATAACAGTACATTTTACAAAAACAATTTTTTTTTACAATTATCATTCTGCTGCATAATTTCACAAATGACTACCACATAAATAAACTGCATATTTGCACACCTTCCCTTGACATTAATTTAATATACTGACCATGTCGACCAATTCCTCTAATCCAGCCCAACCCACTTACCCCTCTGGAAGTTCGTTTGGGTCTTGTGGTATCGCTGCGATTTCAGTGAAGACAGGGGGCCCTGCCCCACCCCGATCACGCGAGATTAAACTGACCACAATCTGACCACGCACTGTATCACCCTCATCTGCATTGTTCTTCTGCAGCTCCAACTTCTGGACTGTAGAAACAAATACACAGTGTGAATGCCTGGTTCACAGACAACATGAAAGTGTGGCTACACATGCACAGTACATGTAATGAATGTTTGGTTACAGATACACAGTATGAATAATGAATGTGCAGCTACAAATAGCTGTGAGGGTAGTATAAAAGTCTGACTATATATACACACAGCATGAAACTGTTCTTTGTTCATATGCTCCTGGCGGTGATCAACTCAAAACAAACATTCCTGTGAATAATTAACCAGATCAGTATACATTTAACTGTGGTGCTTGCTGTATCTTCATTGGAGTTTGTGATATTAATTCCATTTATTAGACTAATTCCTTTAATAACAACAACATATGTTAACAATATCTGTACTGATCAATAAAGTTTATATATAGCTGAAATTAATATACTACATACTAATTGATTTGTTGTTTAAATGTCTATCAAACTTAATTTACCTATGGTTAGTCTTACACACACATTACTTTCGCAGGGCCACACTGTACACACTTGTACAGACATACTGTGTGCCAGTGGATCTGTACACACTTGTACAGACATACTGTGTGCCAGTGGGGTCTGTACACACTTGTACAGACATACTGTGTGCCAGTGGGTCTGTACACACTTGTACAGACATACCGTGTGCCAGTGGGTCTGTACACACTTGTACAGACATACCGTGTGCCAGTGAGTCTGTAAACACTTGTACAGACATACCGTGTGCCAGTGAGTCTGTACACACTTGTACAGACATACCGTGTGCCAGTGGGTGCAGCCTTTCTGCTCTTATCTTAACTAAGTATATAATCTGAATAAATCTGATAAGGCAGTGAAGTGTTACTGTTGGACAGCATCCAGTGATCCCAAAGTCATCTTAAATGTGTAAACAAAACCACCTCAATGTAACTGGCAAAGGTGGCCTTCATAACCTGACATGTTTCATGAACGAAGAATTTTATGATTCCAGGTTCAAAACTAATCAATGGTATGTAACTATTGGCAAGGGAAAACAAGTCATATTTAGTTTCTGATTAAATGCAAACAAAGATTAATGAATTAGTAATTGTAATTTATTGTCATTTAAGATTATTGTAAACAATTTAAATAACTACAGTCATAGTGTAAGTGAACAACAGTTATTTTGCAAACATATAAATGTAGTTACAGACTTAATATGAAAAATAGGGAATATTAATTAAATAATTAAACCCATAGAAGGGTGTGGCTATGTCAGTGCCATCAGTTCCTATCAACATATGGCCACACACTGGTACATCCTTGTTGTACACCACTGTGGGCCTAACATTCTGGCACCAAGGGTCTGCCCAAGAGTGACCTTGTTGACCTTCCCTGGCCACAAGTGGGAGTCAGTTCCCACCATACTCTGAGGCTGTGAGACTCTGGGTGCAGACTTAGAAGTCACAGCTGGTGGGGGTGTGGCTTCTATGACTAGGCCTTTGTGAGAGCATTCCATGAAACTGTCTTATACTAACCAAGGACAGTAATTTATTATATTATCATTTTAATCAGTGTCTGCCCTGCAGTTTCTTCTTAGAATTGCTTAATTGGACCTGCTTAATTTGTTTTTGATTATGGCATCAATGAATCATGTCACGATTCAATCCTATCTAGTATCCATTACTAAAGGTTTGACGAAACCATTGGGCATTAAACAAATTATTTATGTTCAAGTTACCTTACCACAGTACATTATTAATTGTGGCCAACATTGCCATGGAAGACTGATTCCCTGTGCTCACTGTAACTGTCACACTTCTGCATGTTAGCCAATCTAATAATACATTTAAAAGTATGTTATTTTAATTATATTAGCAAACATATAATTTTGTTTACCTGACTAATCCATAAAATTTATTACATTTTTCTTGAAATGTTTCATGATGCAAAACCACAGCCAACAGATTCTATAAGGATTTGTTATGATATATATATATATATATATATATATATATATATATATATATATATATATATATATATATATATATATATATATACATATATATACATATATTAAATTACTTAGTGTCAATAAGCATTAAATGAATACGTGTTCTACTCAGTACTCAATCAGTAGGTGGCTTCACCACACCAGTTTTTCACAATGTGTAGTTTCACTACAACATGCCAGTTGGTCATGTGGGTACAGCCACCTCAACCACTGTACACCACTGTACACCACTGTACACAACTGTAGGCAACAACAGTGAGAATTGACTGGCCACAGACAACAGCTGACAACAGCACAAAGAACTTCTGTCATTACTGAACTTTGTACCTACTAGTACTGTGACATTGGCAGAAATTTAATTACAATAAATTACAAACTCAACAGTGAAGACCTAATTCCTCGAGTCAAGTTCGGGCATGGATGTTGGATATACAGCTGTAGCTGTCAATGTGTCAGAGGCTGGTGTATGTCTATATATTTTGCATGTTTATACGTGTATAAGCTTCAGTACACCAGTGTTTTCTTACCACTATTGCCATTATTTGTATTATTAATTGTAAACATATTATGTTTATTTTTTTATTCAAGAGGTCGCTCCCATGTTAGCAACGTATTCAGTGTCGCAGTGGGAGTCTCCCTGACCATTAATTAGTTTCACTTATATGTATGTTGATTTTATTATACTGGTCAAAATAAATAAGTGAGTCTGGTATCATTATCAGCAGTCTTAACATTCATCACTGTTCTTACTTCTTACCAGCTGTGCCATTGACAACATGCACATCTGGTATGGGGGTACCAATGTCGATCACATTTTTGTTCACTGCACTTAACAACTTCCAAGACAATATACAAAATGTTAACAAATATGCATTTAAAAATTTGAATGTTGGTGACACCTTTTTGCCCAGTTGTTAAATACTGACACATGGTGTACACACTTTATAGAATGGATGAACTTATCCATGTGATAGTAGCTGTACTTACAGCCAGTGTCCTTGAGCCTGTGGATGGCTGTGTTCATGATGCGGACACAGCCCAGGAAGCCAGCACCCTGCTTCTTGTGCACCTTCTTGTGGTTCCAAACACTGATTGTGATCGAGTCTTTATGGCCGATGTACCTGAGACAACCACAGCACACTGGTGAGTCGTATGCTCAGTGGGCAGGCCTTCATGCAGGATAAACAGTTAGCTAGTCACCACTTTTGTGACAACCAGGCAAGTTGTGTAAATTCACATAGTGCAATATGAGTCTAGGGATGGGACGATTAATCGCGGTTCACGGTATTCGCGGTTTTAAGGCTCACGGTTCGATGCACCGTCGTCAGTTTGCATACCGCGGTTTTTTTCGATTTTAATAAATGGCACATCGTCATCGCCTAATCGGTGTTTCCGTACATGGCCACCACTGATGGCCACCGTCGATGGTTACGTGTAACTCTGTGATTAAAGTAATATCCATATTGTGTTATGTGTATGATTAAAGTTCAGAAACTTGCATATGATTAAAGTTTAGAAACTTAGGCTAAATACTAGGTTAGTTTAGGATAAAACCGGAATCCAGATTTAGTGACACAGCGATAAAATATCAACGTGACGCCACGGTAATCTACGCCTACGACTACGCTACGGCCTTCGCGTAACAGTCGCTGGCAATGTCAACTTTAGTTTAGCAAGATTTTGATTTGTAAATATTATTCGTCACAGCAATTTAAATGATTTAATTTTATGACCTAGATTATGTATATGTAATACGAGTTATTAGAGAGGAAGTTTCGTGGCTGTAGGCGGTCGTTTTCATGATTAGATCACAAAGTACAAGATCGTTTTGCGGCGCTGGAAAGAAAAACAAAATGGCGACCGTGGTGTGATTACCCAGACGCCGTGAGGTGGCAGCACTTTTTAGCCCCTCAGACCGAATTTGAAATAAATTAACTGAGAATAGTATTTATATCAAATATTATTAAAAAACAATTCAAAATGAGGATACTCTTTATCAGATATTATTTATAAAAAAAACGATTCAAAAGTAAACTTATACTGAATATAAAATAAACAGAATAAATATTTTTTTTAAATAATTTTTATGTTGTCTCATTTATTATTTTCTCCTTTTTATTTTGTGTATTTTACTACTTAGTGGTTGTAAGCGCCCCCTAGTGTTGATGTTAGTGGTTGTAAGCACCCCCTAGTGTTGAATGTTGCAAACCCCTCACAAGAGTAAACCCCTCTTTTAAGACTGCCCCACTCTGATCTGGGGGGGCGGTCTTAAATGAGGGGTTCCACTGTACTGCACTTAAAATTGTTCATTAAAAATGTTGTGTGATAGGTGGCGTGGTTGTGAAAAGTATCGTGAATATATCGAACCGTGGGTCAAATATCGAAAATCGAACCAAAAAGTCCCATCCCTAAATATGACCAGAAATAAACACGTATGACACAAATTTTTAAAGGATAATTGACAATATATATATGATTTTAGAAGAATTTCTTGTTCTTTTTTACCTGTCCAGTGATGTTTTTACCTTCACCTGTCCAAATGACCACTGTTTAGGTAGACACCCACCATCAAAAACCCATCGTGGATGGATAGAAATATAACAGGACACGGAAAAAGGAGCAAAAACGACTTTCAAAATTATAGATACTGCCAGTTATGCTTTTAAAATGGGAGTCACACATGTGTTTATATTTGATTTTAGGTCATGATCACTCAGCTCGTCTGGCTTACAAGTATTAACATGCGTGTGTCTACCAAACAATTGTGACTAGTGGTAGTACAAATTCTGCAGTGTGCATAAAGCCATGCAAATGGTGGGACTCTACATAAACATGTGTCAGTAGGGCAGGTAGGCACTTAGTAGGGCACAATGTGTGGCTTTGTAACTGTAAAGGCCCGTCTACGATGACATACGCCTAAATAAAAACCATTCTGTATCGAACTACCAAGACCCTATTACACAGCGTGATGGCAAACCATTCAACAGCAAAAATAGAAGCCATCTTTCTTAAACCGCTGTGTGGAAAATTTCTCTTTGACCAATCAGCGTTATTATTTTTGATGTGACATAAAATTATGTCGTGTCCTCTGAACTATCATAGTTTTTTAATTACTCATTATGATGTTTGTTTATGTACACTTTATGATTATTAATTGCTGTATTTGTTGGCATAAAAATAAACATCACGGTCATGTCATCCACCAACTATAACATTTGCGTAGGCTGTTGTAATATAAGGTTCTACTGTGGTGTGCCGCTTTACCATCAAAGTTACACTGAACATCACCTTCAAGCAGTGTTAATCTGCGACTACCCCGGGGTAGTTACATTATGCATACATTTTATACAGCAGTGACCAGTTACATTATAATTAAATCAACCTAGTTAGTGTTGCAGTAAAGGACAAAAAGGTCACCTTTAGAGAATACTGGACAAACAACCTCATAAATGAAAGATCAACTCAACTGATCAACTGAAACATTGCATCAACATTAGTGTATTATCTTCAAGTACTTTTTAAAACTTTTTACATAATTAATCCCACCATTAAGATTCATTTTGATGAGACTCAGAACTTTAAAAAATATTCATATCTCATTGATGACAATTATTGCATATGGTAATATATATATTCTTTAAGTTAATACTTATTATTTTATTTAATGAAGAACAACTGTTCCAAAATTAAATTTATGGAAAAAGTGATGCCAGTAATAGTACTGCAATTAATTAGTAGAAAAAGAACACACAATTATTTAGGGAAGAATTGTTGTGAAGACATTACACTGTTATCAGTTTGTCTGCTGTGGATGAGTTTTAACTGACCACCATTACTATCAAATACAGCATAGACCTACTTACAGATCATAATGCTGATTCCACTTTGGATCCAGTGTGTTTTTACATGTGTCTGTTGAATGGCACTGTCCGGACCCATCAACACTGATCTTTGCAAATGGGTCAGGCAATCCTGCAATGTCAAAGCTCACAATGTCACTGAGATAGTCGGCACATAGGAAAAAATAATATACAACAAGACGTGTGGAAGCTTACAGGATATTCTTATTGTAAACACTTGATAACAGTGGTAGTATGTTACACAATACGCATGGCTTCCATTTCAGTTTCAAAATGTATGCCATTTTAACAAGCCTGCCACTAAACAGTAATAACAAACAGCACATAAAACAGCTCTTACTAGTAGCATGGCACAATGTTGTAATAAGTACTCATATATTTCACAATTGAAATCTTTCATATATAGAAGATGGAGATTAATTAGTTAAATACTTACGAAAGAAGTCTTTCTTTGACAGATTCTTTGCACATAATACTGAAAAATAAACGAGAACATTTTAGGAATGAAACATCTAACTTGCACTACACGTTGGCAAAGCCTTTTTTAATTAGTCACATCCAAATACTTGACACTGAGTCAAATATTTCAGTTTTAATGTAATGGACACTTACAAAATCTCAAAGAACTACAAATTCTAAACATGAATACAATGGCCCTGTTCATATCTAGTTCTAGAGGTATGTTAATTTTTGATACAAGACAGGGTTAAAACCCAAAGTTTCATTATTCAGAATTATTCACAACATTCCCACACAGATATAAGAAACTATTACTAATACTGCCCTATGTCATAGATGTTATTCTGACCTATAAGCGTATATCATAATTCCAGACAATTCAATGAAACGTAATGGAAATATACAGCAGATAATGTTGTAGTAATAAACTAAAACCTGTAAGTATTCAAACCATTCTGTATTTTTTGACAATTTCAGCACATAAATCATAATACATGTTCATTTGTGCTGTGGAGCATAGATGTGGAGCTATTAGTTTCAACAACATGTGTGTAAAGAAGCCACAGACACAGAACAAATACAGTGATGTAAGCATCGCCTACCTTCTCCACTAAATAGAACAAACTTCAAGTGGCTACTGCTGTGCTGTCATAAAGACATCCTACTTGTTTTTAAATGTATCCTTTTAAATGTATCCTACCCACAAACATAAATGTTTGAAATAGATGATATTTCATCGCAATTTGTATATGGCAAGGACACGTTAAGCAGCGCCAAAACAACACGGATGGCGCTAGTCTTGAGTTACTCAGATTATGCCATTCTCACGGTCTCAGACACAGGGGTGAGACAGTTCAAATCCGCTTACTCGACTGCCATGACTAGGCCAGACGTGGTTGTTGTTGTCAGTCCTACCTCTGGGTCTACCATGATAAATATTGACTGTTTCTGGCTCTACCTAAGCATTGGGATTATAAACACAAGTATACTTTAGACATCTCCAAGTTCCTAAATAAATATAAACAGCGCTGACGTACACGATATGCTCGAACAAAATGCGGGGGGGTTGACGACATCGTTGTCTGTTGAAAGAAAGGGTGTGAGCAAAATGCGCTTATTTTCCGATCCTTGTAGCCAAGAGGCATTACATACAGTAGGAAAGCACTAGTAAAGTACAAAAACTTTACCTGTTAGTCTAATTTTCATCGTGCCATTTCGACGACTACTCTGGCTGGCCATTTCTTATGTTTTGTTTAGGCTATCATCGCACAGCCGACATTCTTCCTAGCGTAGTGATTTCGTTCGTCCTAGAACTATTTTCTCTCGCCGAGGTATACATGAAAATTTCATTACATTAGTCCGCGTGATGTCGCCACGATAGATGTTGATTTCTCAAATGGTCGCTAGGTGTCAATTATTGAGGTCGTAATGTCAATCACATGATACTTACTGACTGACGGATACGTGGATTCAAGAACGTGAAGCAAGTAAGTAAATGCTAATTCCTCGTATAATTAAAAAACAAAATTCCCGATTCGTTAGTAGAGGCGACCAATTAAGTGTTCATCGTGAGCCTGCCTGGTAATTTCAAGGAAGCTTGTGAAACAATCAAAAAGTGCAAATGAAAAAATTCCAAAATGTTGACTGTTGTTTCAATGTTTGTTTACATTACATTTACAAAATACTTCCGCCAAGTTCGACTAAGAATCGTCTCGTGAGTTGTGACAGAGACATGTCCAATAATTGAAACCGTTAAGAGAATATATGAATATCATATGGAATATAACAGGTTACAGTGCATATAGATTCGTGATAGAGAAGATATAACGTCAACAGCCAAAATAGATAGCTATAATGCCTATATTTGGGGATGACAGATATGAGATAAAAGAACCAAGTTACCAACCACTGACCTGTCACTGAAACTCTGTAAAAGACTCCAGTCTGCACTGAGTCACCAACTGAGGCTGAGCCTGGCAGGCACCCTGGCCTGTAACTTGTAATATAATATGAAAATAATGTAAACCATGTTATTTTTAATTTATTGGACTTGACTATTCCTATTCCCTAGAGCAGTGATGACACTGCTCTGTGAATTACCATTAGGAAGCACTTGCCGATATTCTCAAAGCAGTGGCGCTACCACCTTAGCTGTGAGTATGTGAGAAGCAGAGGTTTGAAACAGCCATCTAGGTGTTTTCTAGCAACGTGCTGTAATTATTCATGACATTTCATATTTGTCGCAAATAAATAGTAATAAAATGAAAACAATTACAATGTATCATTGTATAAAACAAATTTGGTTTATTGAGTGTATATTGTGGAATGGCGTGTGAACAAAACCACTGTGCAAGATTCAAACCAGTGATGCATCTACCAAGTGAGCTAGCGAGACTGACACATTTTGGTGCACTTCAGTGTTTCTCCATGGTAAGATGGTTGTGGGGACGGTGTGTTTTGCCCTTGATGTTGTAACTTATGATGTAGGCATAGCTTGGTAGTAGTAAAATTATTATCACACATCATACAGTACACAGCCACATTCTGAAATGATAAAAATTCCGGGTTAAAATCCTCTTGCAAATATGTACTCTTCTCGTTGACCCATTTCACCTGACTGTATTAAATGAATTAGTACCTGACCATGGACAGACATTTCTGTGTGAGTAGTATTTGTGCAGTAATTACAGTGTGGTTGAATGCTTTCCAGAGCCATTGTGACGGGCAGGTTTGTCACAGAGTGAAAATGTAAAGCACTGTATACAGTCACTATGACTGGATACCACAGTGCAACAGAATATAAGAACTTACTTAAATTACAACAAATAATTATTGTGACTTTACAGTTGTAGGAGAAAAATACATGACAAGCCATGGGCGACCCACCGCCCCCTTACAACACAAAGTATGAGCAGAGAGGGGGACCTCCTCAACCCCCACCCCAGTACCAAGCCACTCAAGGTAAGCAAGGCCACCACATAGGCCAGGAACTACTACTCAGTACGTACGGGTTTGATGTTTCTCAATGATGTTCCAGAAGTTTAAAACAAAGAAATTGCAGACCAATTTCACGCATGCACACACACACATAAACTCACACACCAGCCTTGCTATCATTATTTTATGTATTCATAAGACATCTCTACAGATACACATCTTTATTATGTTAATGACTGTTAATTCATGGTAACATTCAGCTGAAAATTCTTCAATTTTTATTAGTCTTAATTGAGTAATTTATTTTATGTTTTACATCTGAATCAACTTCTTTTATGTATTTATTTTGCATTATAATTTATTATTTTTACTTTTAAACCAACATAATAAATTTATTTGTTGCATGTCATATGTGTGTCTTGTGGTAAGTGCTACAAATGCTCTAGATATGGCGCTACACAAAATAGACATTATTATAATGTAAAATACATAATTATTATTAGCCATGACTGATTGTGGTCTTGAATGGCATTGCTTGTTGCCAGGAATGGGAGAAAGACAACCAATCATGTACCAGCAGCCATCGTACATGCAGCCACAGCCTTCCACTGTCATCATCCAGGCTCAGCCTCCAGTCATCCTGGTTGGAGGATGTCCAGCTTGTAGGGTAAGACTCTTAGCCTACTTCACAATGAAATTTATACAGATGTTATGCAAAATTACACATGCATGGGATGATGCTGTTATAGCATAAATGCTTACAAAGTGTTTTTATATTTACAAATATATAGCATTATTTAGACACTATGTCCACATGGATTAGACTAGGGTAATTTTAACAAGTCTGACATTTCAGTAAAACATTTAACAAAAATTAAATTATAGGTGACATTGTTATCTTCGCAACAAACAATCCTAAGAAAATGCTGAGACACCAAAATAAAATAATATACCATTCATGAAACTTATATTTAAATAAATCTGTGATATAATTATCAGTACCCTGCATTTTAGTAATGTGCAACAACTATTCTGATATGTCAAAAATTAATAGTTCTGTTGTATTTATAAAAAGTGGTTAACTATGACACTTATGGTATTTTACATTGTGATATTTAACTAACATCCTGACTGGACCATCCAATTGTTATCCTGAATCAGAAATTATGAATTAAATTGGGTCCTTTTTAATTTCTTTATTTATTATGTTATTAGCGTGTCATGTGTCTTAAAATAATGTTGTGTATTTGTTACGTCTTGTTTCTTGCTTTTTTATTACAACAGTCAAAGTCTGGTATGATTCATCACCAAAATTATGTGATAAAAATGTATTGGTGTACAGTATTCCAAATAAAACTATAAAACATGGATCTGTCATTTACAGAAATGTCAAAGGATTTCTTATTTATGTTTCTTGATCTATCTTTAGTTGTGCTGATTGTGATCCTAGACATGCGTACGTCATTGTGTTCATGCCAGGCTTGTCAACGAATTTGAATGTTTGGGATTCAAAAGCAACCTTCAATTTTTAATGCATTCAAATGCAATCCATACATTCGCATGTAAAATGTTTCAATGAATGCATATATAATGCTGTCATCTTGCAAACAAAATGTTTACTTGGCCTGCCACTGCCTGGACAGAGGGGTCAATGTTTCTCTGAACCAGTCACCAGCTAAGCATAAGTCAGCCCTCCTTTTCACACAAGACAATAGGATAGTGTGTCTTTGCTGGCTTCCCATTCATATCCATTGATGAATTGCCAAGAATTTTGTTGTTGATTCAAGTATTAACACAAAATTCATTATAACACAACTTAAAGTCAAGATGTGGTTAGTTGAGCCACACAAGGGAGGTTTATCTGAGCATATGTTAAATAATAAAAATGTATGTATGATTTCCGGAAAATGCATCATAAAATGTTTTCTAATAAATCAGGACAGTCACACTGTTGTTACAGTGGACCTTAAATGGTGACTTACTTAACAGTTTTGTCTTATTAACTAGGCATATTGTAAACATGTTTTGTGAATATATATGTTTATAATGTGTACATCATTATTTAAAATATGTAGCATTGGTCTTTCTATTCTTTATGCTTTATGAACATACAGAGTGTAATTTATTATGCAGACTCAACAATACACATAATGCAAACTAACGTTTGCATTTGAATGTGACAACCAAACAAGCCTGGTTCGTGCACATCATTTTCAGCAATGGTGATGTAATAGTTTAATAGTTTACTTTACATTGCGAACAGAACACAGAGAGAGAGAAGGGGGGGTTCTCACATGTATTGTATAACTGAGTACTAAGTCTATTCCGTCAACTCAGTTTCTCTTGTTGTTCTCTGTAGGTTGGTGTCTTGCAAGACGACTTCACGTGCCTTGGAGTATTTTGTGCAATCTTTTTCTTTCCTCTGGGAGTGCTCTGCTGCCTTGCCATGCGGGAACGACGCTGTCCAAATTGTGGAGCTGTGTTTGGTTGAAGATATCCTTTCATCAATCATGTTCGTAGCTACTTCAAGAAATCAACTTTCCGGAAAGAGACGAACATTGTATACAAATGACACATTCCTGGATGATTATTTGCTGAGTTTGTTTAAGTGCATGCCTTTCAACATTTACCCACATAAGATGTTGTCATTCTGTAGTAACCAGAAGTATTATGATCCTTTAAGCTGTTAATCTAGTAGAGAAACAAGAATCAATGTTCTGTTTATATCGAATTAATATTACAGTGTCCATCCTGATGGAAATGCTGAACTTGTTGCCATTTAATAACAGGGGTTTAGTTGGTGCTTATGTAGCATTCCGTTGACTTTTTCATAACAAAGTTGTCACTTTTCTGTCAAAACCTTAGATTGTACTGTCAAACATTATCTTTGTATAGTCCATCACAATGAATATGTGAGAACTTAATATTTAGTTTGTCTGTTAAGTGTGTATGTAAGTTTGAAATGATACATGATGAATAACTGAGGTAGTTCCATCGCATCACACAGCTTCGGCTATAAGTAAAATATCCATATATATATATCACAGCCCTTATGATATATCTTGTAAGTTTAGCTTATATCATTTGCAGATATAACTCGGTCTCAGTTTGACTACGTATGATGTGATGTAACAACTAGGAAAAACTTTTGTCTTTTTGACATTTTTAGAGTAACACCTGTTTATGGAAAGGTTTGATTATGAGATGACATATAGCAGTAAGAGTATAATTCACACGTATGTGTTGGTTGTCTCAACAGTAGTGGTAACGGTTAAGTGTCGTGGAATGGCGGTCATGTGAAAAGTTTAGTTGTGATACATGTATTGGCAAACCACAACATAAAGGATAACACCATTGTTCATATTTTTATGCTTGAATGATTTGTAACTAGTGGGATGCAACTCAGCTCCACAAGTCAGAGATGTTTATAGATGTTTGCCTTATATTGCTGGTAACTATTTAAACAGTTTTTAAAAATGTAACCTTAGTGAACCTATGAGTAGTGTATTCACTATCTGTATACACTGTACATGAGTCTGGGCATGTTGCTTGCTGGGAACCTGTTATAGGCTTATAAGTTACGAAACAAAAGATATATGTTGAGCAAATAACATATGGCTGAAACCATCTGATATCTAGGACTATTCTTATCTAGGATATGCTGCTTATGTTTCACAGATGTTGAGGGCACACATTTTTGTGACTATTGTAAATAAAGATAAAGTGTATTTACTCAAGACAAGAGTTATGTGAGCAGTTTATACATGACAGTAAAGTCACGCCATGTCGATTGGTACTAGCTTACATACACAGATGGAGCAAGAAATGAAAGAAAAGAATTAACATCATAGAATATTAAGTCAGAACTCCTTTATAGTGACACATTCTAGAGAATTTATTGCAATACAGTTCTCTTACATGGGAGAAAAGGCCTTAGGAAAGTTACAAATTGAACAAAATGCTGTTGTAAACACAAATACGCAACTGCCACAACAAATTGGTATTTTGTAATTTCTTATTCCACAGATTTTGGTACAGGTACTTCAATTGTTGAAATATCTTGCAGTTTTTTTTTTTTTTTTTGCAGACAATTGCGACATACTTTATAAAAACAAAAGTTTGAGAAACAAGATCATTCCGACTTTCTATTCTTTCATGATATGTGCATTTACAAAAGCATGTATGTTACTCGTTTTGGATTACTGGTATATACGAAGAAGAAAATAAATAGATTCACTGGATGTGACCTAGACCACTATTTTTGCCTCTTGTGCAAAATATTCCTGTGCGACTGAACTTAATACCTGGCACAAGTGTGGCTGACTCACACACATTACTAGGTAACAACCTTTGGTGCTCCCAGATAATGTTTCTTTATATGCATTAATCATCATAACACATCAGTGTTTTAATGCTTTATTCACAAGCACATAATATGTACAAATTTTAGTTTGTGTTTCCAAATGACAAAAAAGCCAGCTTTACAAATACCTGGTCTTTTGCACTAAGCTTGGATGCTTGATAATTAATATGCACAGTTTATACCCACCTTGGAGTATAAAACAAGAGTAACAGTTGACACAATTGCAATATTCAGAATAAACCCATTCCCGGGATCATCTGCCGTCACTCATTATGGCCTTGCATTCAGCTCATAATTAATGTTGCTCCATAGTGCTGCCACAGTGCAGGACTGAAACATCAACTTGTCTGAGACATTAATACATATGTGCAGACTACAGACCATAGGCTGCTGCAGGCAAGTGGTTCTCTGTGGCTGAGAGAAGATTGAATACTCCAACTTTAGCAAACCTGGGTACTAGTACTTCTGTTCTTTAACCTCAAATGTTTCACATCATTCTCATATGTATCAAGATGATTATTTCCATGATAGCGTAGATGGCATAGACACACATTTACATTGCAGCCACTTTCCACTTCAAGCCAGACACAACCAAATCAAAACCAGCACAGTTATTTCACTTCTCATCACATGTCCATCATACACTGATAGTCCTGAACACGTTGAAGCCCGAGTGGGCCGTGCTGATGATGACTCCGGGCAGCTGTTTGTGCCAGTGGAGTTCCTTCACGTCCTGTTGTCCTTGGTGTATAAACAAGAGCTGTGGCGGTACGTCGACGTCGTCGCTGCCCGTCACAGTGTCGGTGTCACGCTCCACAGCCAGGTCCCACAGCGTCACTTGGTCATCCGCTCCAGACGCCGCAAACACCGTGCTGTCTGTGTGGTGCCACTCAACCGAGGTTATTGGCGCCGTGTGGTGCTTGAACATTGCCACCGGCTTGCCCTGCTGCAAGGAGAAGGTTCTCGTCAGCAACAGCCATCGTTAGGAAGTACTGGACATCTACGGTTTACTGCGCTATTCCACAGGTGCCGGTTTCAAGTACAGTTTTGTAAGTTTAAAATATTAATAAATTAAAGAAATATGATTAAAATGTCCACAATGATAAAAAATAATACTTGTTAAATTGCCAACAGAAATTGAACTAAAAGTAATAGATCTGTAAATAATTTGAAAAGTTTCATGTTTTTTTTATTTTGTGACATCCTCTTCCAACTCTGCATTTTTCCCTATCAAGTGCATGCAGAGGTTTAAAATCAGCATGGCATATAATAATGCTACAACATTTTTGAAGAATGGAACTACAGACTGTGTAGATGCTAACAGCATGAATTTTTAAAAACCTGACAAATATCCAATGGTGGGTTATGATTACACAGAAATGTTGGACATTCTGTAAACCAAATGTCTCTTTTCCAACAGGTTAGCCCTGCTAATTCGTACCTACATCGTGTGTAATGTAACACATGATAATGTCAACCAATTAATTAAAATCACACAAGTAATGTCATTCTAAAGTGAACATGTTCATGCTAAGCCAAGTGTGGCAGCTTGCATTGAACCATATTCATAACACTTTGCACGACACTAATTGGTTCTAATCAAATCTATCTACATGTTCACCCTGCCTGTAATTACATTAATAAGTCGGTTGATATTTCTTTATTTTTCCAACTTACTGGGAATTGCCGGAGGTCCCAGACTTTGAGTGTCCCGTCATCTCCACCCGACAGGATGAAGGGTTCGTTTCTGTTCCAACTGATCACGTTCACGTCCCTCGTGTGAGCCTCTTCACACGTCAACATGCACGCCTTGTTGGGGGCCGCGCGGGCATCCCAGATACGCACGGTGCGGTCGACTGAGCAGCTGGCAAACACCTGCCACAACAACAATGTTTAAGACACAGTGCGGTCGACTGAGTAGCTGGCAAACACCTAACACAACAACAATGTTTAAGACACAGTGCGGTCGACTGAGTAGCTGGCCAACACCTAACACAACAACAATGTTTAAGACACAGTGCGGTCGACTGAGTAGCTGGCAAACACCTAACACAACAACAATGTTTAAGACACAGTGCGGTCGACTGAGTAGCTGGCAAACACCTAACACAACAACAATATTTAAGACACAGTGCGGTCGACTGAGTAGCTGGCAAACATCTAACACAACAACAATGTTTAAGACACAGTGCGGTCGACTTAGTAGCTGGCAAACACCTAACACAACAACAATATTTAAGACACAGTGCGGTCGACTGAGTAGCTGGCAAACACCTAACACAACAACAATGTTTAAGACACAGTGCGGTCGACTTAGTAGCTGGCAAACACCTAACACAACAACAATGTTTAAGACACAGTGCGGTCGACTGAGTAGCTGGCAAACACCTTACACAACAACAATGTTTAAGACACAGTGCGGTCGACTGAGTAGCTGGAAAACACCTAACACAACAACAATGTTTAAGACACAGTGCGGTCGACTGAGTAGCTGGAAAACACCTGCCACAACAACAAGGTTTAAGGATAATAGGTATAATTTATACTGTATAACTTTATTTTGCAATAACAATTAAAAGCCAAGAACTGATCATGTCGCTTCAAAACATTCAAATGTGGACCAAAAATATGGAGAGTGTGTTGCAGTGTGT
This sequence comes from Oasisia sp. SBJ-2009, assembly GCA_964017155.1. NCBI lineage: Eukaryota > Metazoa > Annelida > Polychaeta > Sabellida > Siboglinidae > Oasisia > Oasisia sp. SBJ-2009. The sequence continues at coordinate 35,869,462 of OZ024858.1, forward strand.
TCCTGCATTACTTACATTAGCCTCGTTTGGTGACCACTGGATGTCCTCAACAGAAGCAGTGTGTCCAGTGTATGGACGCTGGTCAACACGCCATTTACCTCCATCTTCAGCAAACCACAGGTGAATGTTCTTGTTGCAGTCTCCAGTTGCAAGACAGCCTTTGTAAAACAACACATGGATAAATCACTTTGTTATCATCATACAGTTGGTTGTTGTTTAACACCTACTGATAGCACATTTTTCTAGTTATTTGTTACTCTTATATGGACTGTATAGTTGATGGCAGTACATGTGTGGGCAGTGTGGGTTAGTTTGCCTAATTCATTTTTTATTTTAGTCTTGACCACATACATTTTATACTTTTAGCATTTTAGTTAACTGTTCAACTCTTAATATTTGTGAATAAAGTTACAATTTTGTTTTAATTTACATATACTGGTTGTACAGTTTGTCATGTTCAATTGAAAATTGGAACTGAAATGTATGTATGTCTAGTACAGTTGTATACCCATGCATTTTGTCTGGCAGGAAAGTTTATATAACGTTGTTTAGATACACTAATAACAAGCCAACCGACCTGGCACAGTTGGACACCAATCCATCGCAAAACCTTCCACCTGGTGGCCAGCGAATGTAAACAGCGCCGTGGGTGATTCCTGAGTTCTTGTGTACGTTGACATAATACTGGAGTCGTTGACAGCATTCAGTGGTCTACTCAGGTCCCATATGTGAACCTTGCCTGTGTCGGCCCACGTCGCTGCCAAGACTTTATCGCCCATGTGTGCTGTCTGAAAGTGTAACACAGAATCCCTTGCAAGGCCGCAACTACCTGTAAGTTTAGGATGAGGCTAACAGATTAGTGATGCAGTGTAAACAAAACAGGTGAAGTTCACATCTGTCAAATTTTGGATGGGCCTTTGGATGGGCCTTAAAAAAGCCCTCCATGGGTTAGACCCGGGTTGGGTTAAACCTCCATTTTGGGCTATTTTAAGGCTTTTTATCACAATATGAAACAATATAGCAGGCAGTTTTTCACATACATATATTAACAATATAAAAGAGGAAGAATCAGATTTAGGTAGCAGAGGATGAATCCAGGTGTTGGCTCTAAATATAAGTTATACAACTGTTGCCTGCTGAGAGGATAGATACCACCTGCCAGTCTCCAAGGCTCTACATACCCCTGTTCCATAACCTGCTGACACCACCTGGTCTACTGGTGTAGGGTATCTAACTGGAATCACTGCACTTCTTCAGAAGAGTAACCAGTTAATGTTCAAAGATTACCAGTGCAAACATAAGCCCAGTGAAGAATGGCAATACTTGTAGATTATAATCAATAATTTTATTTCTGCATGCTTCATTATGCTACGTGTTAGCGAGTCAAAAGTCATATCCATTTTAATGTGCTGATCTAGTGTTTCAACAAAATTACTGTTACGTAGGTGATGCTGGAACAAGAGCAGACCCAGGAGAACTCAGACAGTTCAATTATGTAGAGAATCCAGTGATGCCTCGATGAAAATACAATGCAATAAAATGTCACTGAATTAATTCTTTTGGTTTTGGTGATTATGTGTGTGTTATATAATGATTATATAATTACATAATTATATAAATACATCAATACATAGTATGCTGTATCACCCCCCTGTGTGCACATTAAGCATATCATTTTATGGTTAACTTTTGTTATGTGAATTCGAGTGGGACTTAGAATTTAATGATTATACATGGAATTGGAATTTAAAATACCTGAATTAAAAAAAATTGAATTGAAACAAAATTGAATTTTAAGAAATGTTATTGGAATTTTTAAAAACTGAACTGAAACAAATTTTATTGGAATTGAATAAAAAGAATTGCAATTAATTGGAATTGAAAGAAATGAATTGACCCCAGCCCTGCCTGTGACGGTGTGACCTTTTAGTGAACCTTACCCTAATCCGGTTAACGGCTCCAACATGTTTGATCATTGCCGTTTCCAGCTCTGGGGTATCTTCATCCGATTCTGAGTCATCATCGCTCGAGTCATCGCCCTCCTCTGGCTCACTGCGATTCTTGGACATGTTGCTCATCTTCATCACGATCACATTGTTGACGTGTGCCCGCTCCGACTGGGTGCCCGCGGTGATGTAGCAGGCCATGGGGAACTCGTCCCTCTTCTCCCCCAGAGTATCAGTGATTATATCAAAACTGAGACAAGGAGCACCTGTAAAACAGATGTTTCATGAACGCACTACAAATGTATATGCAAAGAAGACATGTAAGTTGGGGAAGGGAAACTGTGAAGTTTGCTTGTGCATTTGGAGGTTGTTTGTGACAATCAAGGGGGCTTATGAAATTTATGTTTTTTGGTGATAACAAAGTGAAGATGAGATATGTATTTGGTCAGTATATTTTTGATAAATAACTTTATTAAAGCAACTTTCGTTTTAATTTGTTTCCATGACATTGAACATAAAGCACTCCATGATTTGGCACTGGAGTACTGATCACATCTGCTACACACATGAACACACAACCTCCCGTCTTTCGCAGCTTTATGACACACTTCAGCTAGCAATTACACCAGCATCAAAATCCATCTGTAGATGAGCTTTTGGTGTACATAACTTTCATTGATGCTCACTGCCACTGTTTAAGCATCATCTGAAGATATATTTATAAATTTAAAAGAACATATTGTGCCAATTAGCCAGAAACATGACATTTTATTGATTTTTTAGTGACATTTAGATTTTTTATTAACAATTAATTTATAAATATTTTTAATGTTAAAAGTGGATATTCTTCCGGCTGCTGGAACCCAATTTCGGCTGGCTAATCTTCCGTGAGTGTAGTTGTTCATGCACCGTGATCGCCACCCTTGTGTGCATGCGTACTGAACCAGTCGCATGCAAAATAGAGGTTTCCATTTGTTTCCAGCACTCTGCAGGGTTCTATTAACTAACTAGTCTGTATATGTCAGGGGTCGAAATAGCGGGTGTCCGGCAGTCCGAGGACTGCCAGAAATTCGGTCGGACTGCCGAAGATGATGTCAGCGGCAGTCCGACGGACACCCGCCAAATTCGGGAATATTTTTACAATTTTTTATTCACAATGTCGATCTTCGACAACGGCAACGACCCCTATTGGCATACATGTTAAGTCTCCCGCATTCGGCGGGAGACTCCCGCAATTACAGAAAATTTTCCCGATCACCCGCGCGGGAGAAACAATTTCTTTCATTGTAACGTAAGTGAACAAATTTGCGGGAGCGTCCGGCTTCTTCCAGTTTTGAGTCCACCCAAAACAAACAAATTGTACGTAATTTAGCTTACTGGGTGCGGATAAATGGTTTATTTCTGGCTGGGCATTGTCTCAAATGTTTTTCAGAGTCACCTCACAATGAATAGCAATGCCAGTTAACTAATTGCAATCGAGTCTGAGACTGAGCTAATGCTCACAGACACCGCCGGGCGCTCGCAGGCGTGGACAACGATTTGAACAATGACCTGAATTGGAATTATTTAAATCACGTTTTACTGTGATGACTGAACATTAAAAACAGTCTAATAAATATGTAAGTACAAGGCCTACACCTTGCATTGGCAAGACTGACATTGTTTATCAGCTTCATAGAATCGCCGCAAGCCGCTTCGATACCGTATTATCGCCCACTGTGTACGTCCCATCTTGTAGAACAAAGTGAAATCCGTTTACATCTTTACAAATAATGTCCATCCATACATCTACACTACATGTGCATGTTTGTAAATGCATATACTTTTGCTAAGCACTTTATTATTTGAGTACATTTGACATGTAAATGGAAAACATTCTTAACAGAAGAAAGCATGGCTATTTAAATGGACTCCATATTTCAATATCTCCACTCGTGCCTATGTTTCCATGGCTCAGTCCAGCTCATAAAATAATGAATTCCATATTCAAGTTTTACATGTAAAGATTATGTTAGTTGTGTAATAAAATATTATGTAAATGCTGATGCTTTTCATGCAAGGGATTCTTTGCAACCTATGATACATATCAGAAGCTAAACAAATATGCCTATGTTAGACCTATACCTAGAATACTAGAAGTAAATTACTGAACATTATAATATTTATTGTTCTATAACCAAGTCTTCTTTTTAATTCACGAGGGCAAAACAGCAACACATATTTATTTATGAGATTAGCAGGGAATTTATTATATTTGTGGTATTATGACTAGTTATAATAAAACATATTAATATTGAATATCAGCCTGGATGTAGGCAGTGATAGCGAGAGTGACAGTTATCTGGCGACAGCTCTTGCCAGATTGGGAGAGATGAACGAGCTTGTTGATGTACATATGTTTTTGGTGTTGATTTATATATAATTATGTTTCCGGTGTATATAATTATGTTTCTGGTGTTGGTGTATATATGTTGTTGGTGCGGGGGTATGAATGTGTTTGATGTTCGCCTTTTGTATTAAATTTGTTCGATTTTAAAATATTGTGTTTGTCGTGTTATTTTGCTTAAATTTTTTGGGGCCATTTTCAGGACAGCCAGATATCTCTCAGGACTGCCAGATTTCTCAACTAGGCAGTCCTGCTGACTGCCAGATATTTTGGAGTTATTTCTACTCCTGTATGTTGTGGCTACAATGTTATGATCTTAATAAGGTCTCATTGAACTTGGTTAGCATGGACTTTGTCAGTGTCGCAGTCAGCGAAAAATTTATTTTCCTGTTTGTTTTAGGTTTAGTGGTGTTTGCCGCCGAAAATGCAGCTGTGCATGATGGAATAGCTTGCACTGCAATCTTGGGCATGCATTCTTTTTTTAGTCGCTTCCAGTGGAGGGCCTACGTTAACCATGCAAATAGGCCTATAACTGACCAAATGTTGCATCTTCTGCGTGTTTTATCTTCTCGGATAAAACACCAAAAGAGGAAACTTTATTGCCGACCACAACACAAACGAACTAATTTTCCGGCAGCCAGAAGAATATCCACTTCATTTAAATGTTTTTATTGTTATTGATTTACATCTAATCTGCGAGCACAGTGATTAACATTGAGTTAGAGATCGTGCAATAGAAGAACTATTCATATTATTCTTATCATTCTTACAGGTGCTTTTCTGGCATAATTTCTTAATTCTGATATTATTATCATAATTATGTGTTAGACAGTATCATCTGAGTATGGATCCGACAGTATAATATGGCTTCATTACGAAGCTATTTTATGGTGGTTTTGCTAAAATTGCCAAAACGCTTTGTACACGGAATATTGCTCATGCCAGTAGGAGACGGTACACCTTAGTCAGTACATGTGTGAAAATTACACGTTCTGTGACTGTGAGTGTGACGTTGTTACTGTTACTGTTAGCGAACCTGTTTGCGCTTGGTGGTACATGACGTATGCGGATTGATCACACACCAATTCCTCGTCATCCGCCAATGGTTGTCCAGGTAGGTATACCATAGGTGTTTCTGCGTTTTCGTTCATGTTGTCTTCTTCACCGTCTGACTCTTCGTTGCAGTCCATTTCTTCGGCCAACACGTCGCCGGAGCCTTTGCCTTCCTCGTGGTCCGCCATTGCGTTACTCGGGTAGAGGTTCTAGCGCGATTGTTTCATATTTACCAGGTCACGAAAGAGGGTAAAATTCGGTGTAAACCAAAACAAGCCTCTATCAGTATAAACATACACAATTCGCTGGTATTGTACCATTTCTATGATACTTGAACGAATGGCTTAGTTGCATGAAATGCGCATAATTAATTACAAATAGTATCAAAATATTAGAACCCTACGAAGTTGCACGGTAGCGCCAGTAACGCGACAGTTCTTAAAGTGCTGCCACCTCATGGAGCCTGGGTAACCGAGGCTAGACAGTTCTAAAATAATTAAGCGCTATTTAGAAACTGGCGTTTTTTTCTCGATAATCCACTACGTTCATCAACTGCCAATTTTGTTAGGCTGATTTGTATCCAATGTACAATTACAAAATAAACTGTCGAAATTACTAACCGGACCAAGAGATTAAATCGAGAAATACTACAGTCTACACTCGTCTTATGCAATTCAGGCGATCATCGACGCGTTCTAGAAAGATGCCTGTCATTCACATGGAGGGATTGATCATTCTGTTTATCGACGTTATGAACAACCAGTTAGTGTAGTGAGTTAATGGTAAATTTATAAGTTTACGATTGTGTAACTCTAACATACCGCCATATATAACTATCTTAGATTATATCTTGTCACTAATGTAGTATAGGCCTATAATTATAATATTGGACTAGTTACTGTTCTTATACACCGCACGCACGCAGGCACGTATTACTTGATATAGTGCTTCCGATGTAGGTTAATTCCATAACAGAGTTCAGCTTGTTTCCATCAATCATGATATCCTCCTGTTGGGTTCTTGTAGAGTTGGGTTGGTACAGCACTTTGGTCTTCTTGATGTTAATCTTCAGGCCGAACTGCTTTGACGAATCGGAGAAAGCATCCACTATTTTCTGCATCTTTTCAGCAGAGTGTGCAACCAGTGCACTGTCATATGCGAATAGCAGCTCTCTCAGAATCTTCGCTCTGAAGTGTGCGACGTTGAATAATCAGCGCTCTGTTTGGACTGTATGTAGACGCCATCCCCCATATCTCAGAAAGTTCCGTCGGGCATTGCTGATTTGAAGATGTAGAAGAGCGTGGGGGCCAGTACACAACCTTGCTTGACCCCATTTGTAACACTGAACGGTTCCGAGACTTTCCCTCCAACACTAACATTCGCCATAATCCCGGTATGTAGAGCCTCGATCATAGTCTTGAACGTCTCTGGGCATCTATACTTCCTCAGTAGCTGCCATAGCCCGGTCTTGCCAACTGTATCGAATACCTTACTAAAGTCGACAACTACCATGTTCAGTGGTCGGTCCTGCTCAATGCACTTTTCTTATAGCTGTCGGAGACAGAATATCATATCCACGGTGCTTCGGTTACTTGTGAAGCCACATTGGGACTCCCGAACTACCTCTGGTGTTATGTGGATAGATAGTCTGTTGAGGAGGATCCTGGCGAAGATCTTGCCTGCTATAGAAAGAAGAGAGATTCCTCTATAGTTCCCACAGTCTGTTCGATTTCGATCACCTTTCTTGTAGACCGTTACAATGCTGGCATCCTTCCCTGCTTGTGGTACGCCTCCCAGGCATTGGTGATTAGTTGGTGCAGTCTGCTGAACAGATCCATGCTTCCATATTTCAGCAGTCCTGAATTCCATCTCCCCCAGGTGCTTTACTTGCCATCTTTCAGGCCGGCGATTGCCCTAGCCATCTCATCTATGGTTGGAATCTCATCGAAGCTTGGCTTTGTAATGCGCTGCGGGATGTTGTCCAGAGCTTCGTGATCTATGTAGCCAGTGACGTTGAATAGCTTCTGGAAGTGTTCACTCCATCTTGTCACAACTGTCTTGCTGTCAGAGAAGGTCTCCATTCCATCTGTTGATTTCAATTGAACAGGTCCTTTCTTCTTGGGTCCCCACACTTCCTTCAGTCCACTGTAGAATCCCTTCATGTTCTTTCTGTCAGCAGCTCTCTGCAGCCCCACTGCCTTCCTTCCCTACCAGTTTGAATTATGTGCACGGGTGCGTTTTTGCAGCAGTCTGCAGGCATCTTTGTATGCTGAAGTGGAGGATCTAGTGCTCCTGGTTTGCAACACTCTCTGGTGGGCTTGGTGACTTCTGCTCATAAAAGTCTGTAGCTCCTGGTCGAACCAGTTCTGGTGTTTTTGTCTGGCTTGCCAAGATATGTGTTTGGCTGTGTTGTATA
>OZ024858.1:35879762-35989762 GCA_964017155.1 Oasisia sp. SBJ-2009
TACGATTTATGGTTGCTAACATGTACGGTATGAACGTTTGTGCTCGTATTTTCAGTGCATGTCTGAGTAGTTAAACGGTTCACGATGGTTGTATGTATAATGGTTTCTTAAATTATAGCGATTACATTAGAACACGTCAAGCCGTCACGCCTGACTCCACTGCCAGACGTGGTGTGGTGCCTGGGATTGTAAAGTCATGGCTAGACTAAATTATATATTTTGCTTCGGTTATTACACATTTTCTGGCCCCATGGATTATAATTTAGCTCAGCATTTGTGGGATACTCATTGACCAAGAGTGAACAAGATTGCTACCCATATAATTAACTGTAGATGGCATGTGGACTAGGAAGCACCTTGGCTTATCCACAAATGAAACATGTTTTGTGTGACAGATTAACCTAGAGACTGCTTGGATGTAATCATTATTTTAAAAGTATGCAACATTTCTATACATGTCATCGCAACATTTTCTGTAAATTAAAAAACAAACCATTTGTGTCATGTGCGAAAATGCAAAATATTTACCTGCAAATTGTGTGTGTAATGCCCTGTGACCATATATGTGAAGTCTTCAAACTTTATGTGACATCAGATCCCATGGCCCCAGAAGTTTGTAGGATGTGCACATTTTTTACATTCCCAGGTTCTGTGAAAACATTCCTTGCGTTACATTGTCTTGCTTAATTTGCTGCACATCAGTATTCACTGTTGCTATATCAGTTATTAAATTCAGCTTATATATGTACTTTATAAACTTCTTGTCCACCGTTGTGGTCGAAGATTTTTTGCAGTAATTTATATTTTCACTACAGCTCTTGTATATGCAGTTGCATGCAGTTTTGTAGACTTGATAACTTTAAACATTGTTACTATGTACTTCACAAATATCTTGCTGTAATAAAACTTTGAAATAAGTATAACAGGTCATGACTGAGTTTGGTTTGTAGGGTGGTTCCATGATGGCTGAGAATGCGGTGAAACGCACCCCATCAACAAGTGGTAGGTGCATTTTTGTATTATTATGCTCAACCTAGCAGCATGCCATGGATCACATTAGGAAACCTAGTAAATATTGTGGACGTGTACAACATATATAAAACGAAGATGGGATATGCCATATTTAAAAGTTATTTAGTCATTAGTAATCCAAATGTTTGGATTATGAGAGTGGTCGGGATTGTGAACCGGGCCTCAACAGAAAGGTTACATCTGATCAACTCATTTAGTAATATACATTCACACGTGGCTTGTCTTAAAGGGCACATTGTTGTTACCTCAATATCTGGAGCACATGCTATAATAGCTACAGGAAATGTCAATGACAAGCTTATATAATTATAATAATTATCTACTTTTTTTAACAAATGGTAGGTGCATTTTTGTATATGCTCAACCTGGCAGCATGCCATGGATCACATTATGAAAATTACGAAATATTGCAGATGTTTACAACATATATAAAACCAAGATGGGATATGCCATATTTAATTGTTGGCGCATTGTTGTTACCTCAATATCTGGAGCACGTGCGGATGTGCTATAATAGCTACAGGAAATGTCAATGACAAGCTTATATAATATCTACTTTTTTATCTAAATATATTGCAAGTCTGTTATCTGTTAATTTATTATTTAAATGTTCTTGATACGTTTGTAGTTTAACCTCACTAGACACTTTACAATATTTTGACTGCATCATGTATTCATTTTTAGCAGAATGGCTTGCATATCGCATAACACTGGCCACATGACACCGTCAAGTTCATACACAAAGTAGATACACTATTGTAATCCGAGTGTGTTGGTCATTGGCAGGTGTGGGCATGGGGAAGGTGAGGAAGAATGTCGCAAAGAAGTCGACAACAAAGCCATCAAAGCTGTCTGACCCAAACATGGTTTCCCTGGCTGCCAAACTCAAGACGGTCATGAACGGTCAACAGAAGAATGCACCGATCCACGGCTGCACTGATGGTGCGGCCAGTGACGAGACGTTGACCAATGGGACAGACATGCTACAAGGTTCCGGCGTGGTCAGTACTGATATTGGCTCTGACGATGCCGGGAAAGGAAATATTTCGGTTGTGGATAACGGTGAACTCAGAACATCAGATAATACTGCAGCAAATCACAGAGGCGGCGATACCACTAGATTAGTAAATAAATCTTGTGAACCGAATCTCGACAGGAGTATCACTAGTACATGTAGTGCAAAGTCACCCGGTCAAAATGGCGCACACTTACTCAAGCTAGGTCTAGACAGTAGTCAGAAACCAGCAGCAAAAAGTGGACTTGTCATCACGCCTAAGATGAACAGTTACGTGAGATCGCTAGCGAAAACAGCAGTGTCAAACGTAGATGTGACATCAGCACGTTCGCCATCTGGTGGCACGTCATGTAGCTCGACCACACATATCCCGGAGTCGACGACACCGAGCAAAGTCATGTGCAACAAAGGCAACCTTTTTGACAATCTCAACGATCTGTCAAGTGAACGCAATGGTCGTTGCAGCCTCGATCGTAAACGTGTTGCCAGCTGTGACAGTGGGATGTCATTGGATGAGGTCACGGGAAAGCTAACGCAAACAATAGTGACGCCAATGAATGTCTTAGGTAATGTAGCTGATGACAATGCTAAGGAAGACATTCTAATGGATGGTGTAGACGATGATGCCAATCTCAGTGATGTTGACGACTCGATCTTAGACGATCCACTGGACCAAAAATTAACTGTAAATGGTGCTGAAAAGAAAAACTGTGCACACACAGCACTCGCTACCTCAGACAAAAGAAACCTCAGTGCGAAACCAGAAGAGAAGGACCGCAAAGAGGAACAAACTAATGTGACAGAGCAGCAATCCTCGAACTGTGGCAGCGCAACCGTAACAGACGATTCTAACTCAGACAGTGCAACTGATTCTGTGTTAATGGCAGCTAATAGCAATTATCTAGTTCTGGAGAAGAAATCTGAGACCAAATGTGATGGTGCAGTCACTGAAAACAAGCCTAGTCCCACTACGCAGCATGGAGATGTTAACATGACGCACAGAAAGAGGGCCATGTTAGACACAACAGACACAGAACCAAAGAAAAGGTTAAAAGTTGAACTGAAAAAAGCAGACGGTCAAACAGACACCAGTGCGGACTCGGCATGTGTTGATAAGATTGTGGAATCGAGCTCTTCTGTAGCGGCAGCCAACAGTGGCACGACTGCCACAGAGACCGTCAACAATGGCACCATCAGTGTTACTCTTGAGGTTAGTAATTATTCCTTGTAAACTCTAGTTTCAGTCCTTTATCTGTTACTGCAGTGAGTTGATGAATGTGTGTATCTGGGCAATGTGGCTCATAGACCTTCATGCAGAATAACAAAAATTGCCAGTCCAAAAATGGCAAATAATTCCAGATGAACACATACATGTGAACTTGCATGAAATATACCAAGACTAGTCCAGACGTGTAATACGTCGTGTATTATGTTCAGTAATACATAATAATCCATGTGTACACAAGTGTGGCACCCATTTTCAAAACATAATTGACAGCATAATTATACACAAAATAATTTTGTTTGCTCCTAAAAGGTTTACCCATCCATTCTAATTTGTATGGACTATCCAAAATGACAGGTGGTTGGATCTCTAGATAATAGATGTTAAGCTTTGGTGGCCCATGGCATGGAAATGTATTTAAATACAAAAACTCTTGAAGGTTCAAACACAAATGGAAATATTTTGAAATGCAAAAGTACTTAAAATTAAATACAGATTCACTGGAAATTATTTTAGGTCTTTTTCAAATACTTTTCACTTTCAGGATATATAAAATTATAAGTAAAAGAAAAGCCAATCAGGCTGCATTGTCATCCTTGGATGGGTGATGTTTGAACAACATCCACTGTAAGATAGCCGGTAGCCTATGTCATTTGAGATAACTGGCTTGAACAAAGGGCTTGCTTAACGTGAAATGTACATAATTGCCAGTACACGTGTATGTGAAATGTAAAGGACTTGGTGCAATCTTGTGGTTTGTATACCATGTAATTAACTTAACCTGTATTTAAGGATGGTGAGAAGCCTCACTGGCTTCCCATTCATTCACTGATGCTATTGTTTGACCAATAGTTTCAATGTATGTCAATCTTACCAGTGCTGCCTGTCAACTATTTAACCTACTACAGGTGTGAAAAACATCTGACGTAAGACCACATTTGCATTTTCCATAGGCGACCATTATAACGTTTCCTTCATTTCCTATTAATCTTGATCAGCTCTCTTATTGACAATTTCACAGCATGTTTACCCTCCATAGACAGAGGTTCAGTGAAAAATCCGTGAACTTTTAATACCTCAGGCTCCCACAAAGTTCATTCAAACCTTAACCACCTTAACCTTAACCACCCACGGATTGCCCCTGATTACATCACCAAGCAAAATGACAAATGTATTAATACGCAGAAATGCACCGAATGACAGCTGTCGTAATTTGACAGCTCTGATGTCACGCTGCACAAAAACGTCATTTATAATCACTCCACACTACATATGTGCTCACAGAAATCCAGACAACGTGCATAATGCTGCTTTTATAAGGTACTCTGCGGTCGGGCAATGGCGGACGTGCACCTTTTGGTGGTCTTACGCCGTCTATCTTGAAGAAGCTTGAGCCAGTCTGACTATGTGATGCAATGCTTTGCCTTTTGTTGATTTAAAAAAATAAGTATTTGGTTGTATTTGCCAATACTTTCAAATACACACCAAATATTTATCAAATACACTGTTGTGAGTTCCAATTCAAATATAAATAAAAAATTATTCATTCTAATACAGAATCAATTACAAATACATTTGGACCCACACTGCATGATGTATGACAGTACATGCTAAATTATATGATAAATATACAGATATGTCGGAATCTGGAAAGTGTCATACCAGTGGAATACTTATGGATTGGTTTATTGAATATATATTGTGTCATGTTCAGCCAATGTTGTTGCGGGTTTCCCACAGACCCGGTCAGGCTCTGATTTTGTTATGTATCGCTTTGATATTATAAGTCGAACTTATTTTTAAATTTCCACATCAATATATATGTCGCCATAATGCCTTGACCTACATGCCTGACCTGATACTTGACCTACATTTTCATTTTATTTTTTATTTTATATTCTCGCATGAGCCACCAAATGTACTAAATGTCATCAAAATTGGTGTCGGGTGATATTTTGAGTGATTGATTTGACACTGCCACCACGGCCCACGTTACTTACTGGCACCTTGCCAGAAGTTCACTTCGAAACAGTTCCCAAAGTCAGTGTAACTGCCTGAATTGGTATAATAACTCTATCCATGGCTACTGTTAAGTAGTTTTTATGTCAAATTTGAAAGTGTATTAAAAGAAAATGGTCTGAAGATACCCTAGGTTATATCACAGACACTGGTGTCTGTGTTTTGTCATCTATCTCTTCCTCAGTTAGCCGCGCCATGTGCAAATGTTCCTTGGAAATGACTTGCCATGTCATCAAACGATCAAACGAATGTGGTACTGCAGCTGAATTTTCCTAATTGATGTTTGTGTGACGCAGGAACTTGACAAACTCATCCAGAAGCACATTGATGGTGACAGCTCTGCACTGGGTGAGCTGAGGGAGAAGATTGTAGCGATACAAGAGAGTACGGAGTCGTGGAAGCGCAAGATGACAGAGCTCCAGCAGCAGGTGGTGGAGGTGACACGACTACAGCAGCAACACGACCTCCGCAGGTCTCACCTCAGACACAAGGTCAGGTCACAGGGCATGACGATCTTGTTTATATCTCACTGGGCAATCGTACAGGTTGAAACGGGTGCATAAAACACGACACAGTGTATTTGTTAAACCTAGAACGAAATAATCAACATTAGCATATGTATAATTATAATTTAGACAGTATACAGTTTGCATGTGTAAAACTAATTTAAATAATTTAAGACGTTAAAACATGTTATCTGTAATTATTTGACTGAACTTGTTAGAAAATAGTAACTAATTTGCCATTAATTTTTTTTACTAAATAGATCTAAACAGGGTCATGGGTCTCACACAGATAATAAAATTATGCTCTGAGAGTGTTTATTTATTTATTTTTAATTTAGGATCGTTTTCATTATGGCAAAGTGATCACTTTTCTCTAATGTTTTCCACCCAAATTAGCAGCGTAACACTCTGGCGAAACTTGATATTTGAATCGCTAGCCAATGGCTAAGATGGTAATGGTTAGCATTGAACTTTGAATATTTATCATCTGAAATTGAATTTATTTTACATAATAATAATGCTAATGCATTTCTGAGAAGACGCATTTATTTGGCAATAGTCGTTCATGCATGCTGTAGAATGATTGAGGCCTTACATGTAAACATCATATTACTTCATGACGGAGTTCATGTTTGTCAACACACGATTATCTGAATTATTGGCACCGTCCGGTACCTGTGCTACTAGATCTGCCATCTGAGAACTATTTGTCTCTATGTCTAGGTGCAAACAAGAAACTGGGGCGTTCAAGTCGATGAGCAGAAGGTACAAAGCACAATGGTTGATTATTAATTTATCTTCTCCGGTTTCATTGATGTGAAAATTATGTTTTTTATACATACGCATACATCCTCATATCATTGCTGTTCTTACTTAGCCAGTCAATGCACGTGGCAGCCTATGCCCGGGAGAGGTAAGGTATAAGGAAGTAAGTCAATGCACTTGCGTTTGAACTTATCTTAAGAATTACCCATTTGTCATGAGGTGATTTCTTGAAGATCAAGTCCTGTCAATTAAATTGATGTATAATAATTTGTGGGGCAATAAAATGACAAAATATATTAATAGTTCAAAATGTGGCATGTTCAGTTTATTTGCAGTTTGCCACTTTGGCAGCCATGTCTGCACAAATTGTTGTAAACAAAACTATATAGTATTGTGTATATTGTACAGCTTGGTCATATTTGCTAGGTAAACAATTGCTTGTAATGACCACTGCCCCATATGTTGGATGCAGATCACGACGGCCATGAACGGTGCACCAGTAGCAGCAAAGGCAACCGACACGAGTACGATGAAGACAGAACCCAGTGCTCTGCCGGTATCGTCCGCCAGTCATATCAAATTATTGCTTCGATCTGTTCGACCAACCATGTCGGAGGCTACTGTTCGTCCAGCTGTATCAACGTCTTCCGTTCGGCCGACCTTGTCGGAGTCTGCTATTCGGCCACCCATGTCGCAGACGTCTGTCTTACTGACCAGTGCATCCAACGCTGCCCGACCAATCGTGACTGAGACAGTTGTGCGGCCACCCGTGTCCGATGTTGTTCGATCAACCGCAAAAGGGACCACTGTCCAGGAATTAGTTCCTGTTGGCATAACTGGTGGATCCACGATAACGTTAATGCCAGTCGGCACTATGCTTTCTCGACCGGTAGGTATTATCATAACTTGAGTGGGTATGTTGTGTTGCTTCATGTTGCAAACCAGGTTTTGGGAGAGGAATTAACATTCATTGTTTCAAATCGCAATGAATGTATTTATGGGAGTCGTTTTGCTGTTATTTATGCTGTGTTTTCATAAAAGTATGAAGACTGAAGCGACAATTTTGTTGTTGTTGAATTTTCTACATTATACCTTCATTACATAGAATTATGACAACATTTGTAAGTGTTGTATAAATTTGTATCATTGTACAAATTGTGTTACATTTTGTGTAATAAACCATCATTAATAACTTGGCATTTCCAAGCCAGAATGCAGCTGTAATGGCAAAGATTTAAAAAACATGTAACCAGTTTTATAAGATGTTGAATTATATATATTTTTTATTTGTTACCAACCCCTACCTACTAGCAACAAATGCTTTAACCGTACTTACATTATCAACCATTCCAATGTTTTTATTATTTCACTGAGGTCTTACACTATAGAATGCAGTTAAAAAATTAGGTGCGTTTGGTACAAATGTATGCCTTAAATGTGTTCTATTTCACTCCATTTTGGTGTGGAAAATACGAAACAATGTTTTTGGTCTTGTTAGTTGCTAAAGTAACGCACTGTTTTTTGCAGATGTTACCGACAGGGACGGTGGTGTCAACGCAACTTCAAAACGTCATTCCAGCCGTGCAGCAGATCCACAACAACTGCATGTCGTCAACCTTCAATGTGAGACTTCAGACAGGTGGCAGCAGCAGTACTGTTAGCGCACAAGCCAAACCCGTGACGACTGTGATCCCAGCGAAGAAAATTATAGATCTGACGGACGATGACGACGAAGTGTGTACCACTCTTGCCACTGTGAAGTCAAAGCCGATACAGACGGTCAGTGTTCGGCCACCATTGCCCACTGGACAGCTGATTGTGAGGCAGCCATTGTCGGCCACACCACTTCAGCCGGGCACATTCATCCTACAGTCATCAGGTGCAAACCCAGGGACGTTATATCTGCAACAAACGGGCGTGCGGGGAGTCACACCCCCCAGGGCACCCACTTACATTTACCCCAACACGCAGGCAGGTGGTGGCACGTTCATGTTTAAACCAGTTAGTAACACTAGTGGTGGCACCGCACCGACGGTGACGCTGGCGCAACCGTTGCCGCGGTTACAGGGTGTGTCAACAGGGATGCTGTTGATGACCCGGCCACCGCCCCCATTGCAATCGGCTCCAGGGATCCTTGTGAAAACACGGCTTGAAAAACCGGTCAGTATCTTCACTATCTTGATCGTTGTAAAATTGATGGCATTGTCATAAGCTGTAATAACACAAAACAAACTGTCTTTTTGAGGGCTTTGACATTGCCATGTTACAAAATAATGTCTATTTTGGCGCTTTCTTTATTTCTTTTCAGATTAACAATTTTTGTTTGTTTTGAAATGTACGTAAAACATAAGCATGAAAAAATCACATGAAATCAGGGTTGGCACGTTTTCCCACCCTGGTAAATACCGGTCAGTAAATACTGTCCTGCGAAAAACCTCAAATAGTGGTAAATACCAGACTACTGGGAAAAACTCTTAACAGGATTAAATTTGAACCAATTTTGCAATGCAAGTTACTGTAGCACCATGTATCATAATCACCATAATGATACATGTGTAAATATACATAAGTACATGTACTGGTTGTTTTTTAACATTACTGAAACACTGGGAAAACAACACAAGGCAAGGTACGACACTAACGGCAGGTAGAATGACGTTTTTTGCACACAAAAATTGGGTCTGAATGTTCTGCCTTGTTGAGTTGGAACTCTGAGACCACAAGTAATTGAGTCAACAGCTGGATGGTGTGTCCCAGCAATGTTTGCAGCACTGTTGCTTTTGTTGCTAGTGATACTGTGTATTTCTACGTGAAGGTGTGTTTGAGACTATGCAATAAACTGGCTTGTTTGTGAAAGGTGGAGAAGTTGCATCCAGCGCCACTTCCACCACTGCCTGTCCAGAAGGTAGATGCCTCCATGAAGTTGATGCCACCTAAGCCGTCTCTGAAGATCTCACGTGTCCAGCAAGGTGGGTGTTATCTCACTGAACACTGACAAATGTTTCTCAGGCAGGGCCAGAGTGGTTGTCATCTGCAACGTAAGGGCAATGGTTGTTGTTATGAAGGTGGTGCATTACATAATAAAAGCCATCCATGTGATAGTCAATGTCTGCTTTCTTGGATACGTTTGCCTCAGAATAGGTGTGTAAGTATGTTAAAAGTCTTGTCTTGTTATGACAACAAGGACATTCTTCCTGTTTCGTTGCATGTACCTCTGAGTGACCTGTGACTTAAGACAATTTGATTTCATCTGCACACGGGTGCAGAATTAAATTTGCTACTATTGTCCGTTTGTGTTGTCCTGTCCTTTATTATTATTCACAAATGTTAAAAGTAGATGACACATTACGTGATGTATACCAATATTTTAGCGATGCTGATATGAAAGGTTTTATTAAAAGCAAATAATTTTTACAATTATAGAAATGAGACAGGGTTAGTTCAGTACTACACTAATCTACAATTAACAGGCACTAAACAACTCGTTTATGTTTGAATTTCCTCAAATAAATAAGTTGCTATGTTGCATTTAAGTCACAGTTTACTATGAATGTTCACTTGTTCAGCAGATAGGCATGCAGAATAATGTTACTGCCCTTGCCAGAAGGCACATGTCCTAGAGAAACGTTTTTATGTATAATTTCAAAAACAGAAAGGCTGAGTCTTGGTCATGTGACTTTGACATCCTATTATATACATGGCAGGTAGATTCAATTCAAATGAGCAGTAAATTAGGATCAAACAACATTCTACGTTAGGTGTTTTATTTCCATGATGTACTGCACAGTGGATTCTTCCACATCAGGGCCTGAATAAAGATTTAATTGTTCTTGTTTCAGGCATTGTCCTCTCGTGGAGTATGAGCCTTGATGACTCTCATGCCAAGATTTCAAAATACCAACTCTTTGCCTACCAAGAGGGAACGCAGATTCCAAATCCATCACTCTGGAAAAAGGTAATAATTTTTGTTTTGACATATTCCTTGTTTTCTTTGGCTATGCATTCCCAGCAATGTACACCTGACTTTTTCTACAACAGAAGACAAGATGTAAGGTATTCATTGTTTCCAGTAGCATTAGCAAGTACAAAAATGCAAATGTATATTTAAAAATAAAGATTTTTCTCTGTGTGTAAAAATTCGTAGAAACACAAAACAATTGTAGAAATTGAAGAACTATATTATCACTTTCAGATGAGTAAAATGCCAAGATAACCATGATTAACAGAAATGCATGTTTACGTAATAGTAGTAGTTCCTTTATTCAAAACATTGACTACGTTATACAACATAATTTTATACATATGTCATTAATAATTGTACCTTATATTATATTGTAATTTTTCTGTCTCAACAGTGCCGTGTGCATCAACTCCTGTTTTATTCACTGCAGATTGGAGATGTGAAAGCTCTACCACTGCCAATGGCTTGCACACTTACACAGTTCCAAGAAGGAAACAAGTATCACTTTGCAGTGAGGGCAGTTGATACTCATGAACGGTTAGGAGTCTTCAGTGATCCCAGCAGTATTCATCTCACAAAGACCGTCTGAAGCGATATGTGTTCATGTCGTCATTTCGCACAAACTTAGAACCATGCACAAACTGGATATCAACTTAGAAGTGCAAAGCCCTGTTAGTATAGTAAAATAAATCACAGCACCAAACGAAATTAGTCATTTCCAACCACCATGGTAGCACCCATCTTCTAAGAATATCTTCAGTTGTGAACATTAGAAATGTCAAAACTACAAGCATATATATATATAGATATGTGTGTGTTATTTTCCCTACCTCGTTTCAACTTCAAATTATGACTGTGTTAACATTGTAAATCTCCCCTCATTAGTTATGTTGCATGTTGATAGTTTACTTTTAGGATTGGTTTTAAGAGGGGGACTTACATGGTGCTGTCAGTTGTACCAACTAGTTGTAAAGATATGTGAGGGAGTCTTGTTACATTGAGTAGAATGTTTTAATACTGTACAGTGTATAGCACATCCACACTTAGCAAGGTTGGGCATCATGTTCAAAGACAGCAGGCTTACACCATCATTTCTTTCACTCCGTGGAGTATCTGTTGCCAAACTTGTCAGTTGAGACAAATACACACAGAAGGAATGAACTAGCAGCACGTTGTGTGGCAAGACTTCATCTTATAGAGTTTGCATAATGCTAATATTTGAGAACCACACACATTTTTGTAATCAAATGCTTCTGTTGCATTTAACTCGTTGTTTCAACTAACTGCACCATGAAAGCCTATTTTTTATTGTTCTCTCGTTTCTACTGTGCAATTTCCAGTTTGTGCTGTGCAATGTTCATGTTGCACAGGATGGTCTCAGGATTGCAATCCTTTGTTTGCACTGCGATCTCCAGTTTCCACAATGCGATTTCCAGTTTGGGCAAGTTTCCAACATCGACATTGCAACGCTGTTGTATGAGTTGAAATACACATGACTATATATATTTATTATTGAGAGAGCAGTGGTGCAGTTAATGCTGTTAAATCCTCATTGTGTCATTTGTCTTCAATGGTCTTGGTCAAGTCATTAACGTCGTTGTCACCGACAAACGTCTGTTCTGTTTCTCATGTTAGGCCAAACGCATATTGCCTTATTTCTGAACTTTTGGATTCATTTTGTGCACCACTGCCTACTCGGCAATTTGTACATAACAATAATTATTGTTTTAGACAGATTCAAATTAAATTGTGTTTTGAATCTATTGTAATTTAGTTGTCTATGGTTCATGGGACCAACTTATGTTGAGTTGGCAAGGTGCTAACAGTCAATGTTTGAGTTGGGTTACATCAGTGTAACCAGCAGCAGATGAATCTTCACGTAGCATAGGGTTATAACAACAGTGTAAAGTCACTGTACGGAAGAAGTGCATGTTATAATAGGTCATCTCGAAACATAATCAAATATTGCTTACTCTGGTGTCACTGGTGATGATTATATGCTACATTTTGAGGTGGTATGCATGCAAGAGTGTGCGTGTGTTGCATTCGCGTTGCAATCAAAAACATGAGATTTGAGTGGCATTAATGTGATAACATGTGCATGTTTTGTATGTATGTTCTGTTGTGTTTATAAGCATAGAGAGAGGGGAGGGATTCAGGGAAGGGTGGGGGAGGGGAGAGTCAGGGGAGGGAAGAGGGTTATCATCAGATCATGTGGTTGTGGAGACAGTATTGAACTATTCCTGTCAGTTGTCTCAAAGTCTGTCTTTGGCATAGGCTGTCACAGAAAGACAGCCACATTGTGACTACGACAGGACAAACCTTTACACAACTGCTCAGCCAACTATTTATACGCTGTCACATTCTGTAGTATTCCTCAGGGTGGATAAAACATGGAGGTTGACCTCATCATATTTTCTACTACAGGGTTTCCATTTCATTTGAAAACAGAGTTAATGTTACCATGACTATTTTGTCAGTTTTGTATTTCTCATATTGGGGAAAGCAATAAATATTGTATATGACTTGTGGCATGGATGCCTGTGGAGTGAGTACATCGTGATTGGTCGAGCCAGAGCCTTACATTTGATTTATATAGTTTATATGTTTATTGCCTTACTAAAACATGACGTTATCTGCCATAGCAGTTTACGTCATATATTCCTCCCCCATAAACAGGTTTTCCCTAGTTTTTGGACCCAAGATTTTAATATAATGTGCAACAGAATCAAGAATTTTGTCATACTTGTGCAGCTACCGGTGTAAGCCATAACCACTGAAATCCAAATGGTCAATGTATGTAGCCAGAACTCAGCACAACTCGTACACTACCATGCCATGGCAAACAAACGACTGCCCATAAACAGTTAATAAGCAATATATAGGCTAACGAGACGATGGTATGATCATTTGTGTAGTACTTTGAACAAACCAAAAGATAAATATCCAGTGGATGGCTACACGTTGCACCAGATAGGTGAGCGTGAAAGGCAAGAGTGGCTTGACAGAAAGTGTTACCCAGGCTCCGTGAGGTGGCAGCACTATTTCGCCCCCCCCCCACATCTACCTAGTAAGTTAAGCGAAACTAGACAGAAAGCGGCGTTATTTTCTAGTATTATCTGCAACGACGCATCACCAATCTTAAGTATAAAGACTGTGTCCTTGGTTGTATGGTAAACGTTTGTGAAGATTGAGATGCTACAGGCGGATTCCATAGAGGTTCTGAAATGCCACCCAGACGCTATGAATGCGTGCGCCGCGAATTGTCAGTTGGGCTTCCGATGTCCCCGGCTTAGCGCACCGAGTTGCAGGTTTGTGCCCGGCCCCGCTCATACAGTTACATAGACATCTAGCCATAAGCTGACCCGCTGTATCTCCTTGCATAGCAGGAACTGTTGCAGTATATGTAGCATACACTTGTTCTGCACTTTCACTTTCCATTTAGCATGTGAGCCCAATGTCGTTTGGTGTGCGTATTTAAATGTTTCTTTTCATCACTACGTGAAGGAAGTTGCGATTTTTAGATTCGATAGTTAAAGACGTATATTAAAACGTGGTTTGCAATGTCACACATTTGCGATGAAGGGGAGGAATTAAAACGCCAATGCCAGCCACACAGTTTATTCTCATCGCAATACAATTTGGCGATGTCAACGGAGACTAACCGTGAACGTAGAACGCCTTCACAGTGCATAAGACAATGGACGCTTTCAAAACACCACTTCATATACAAGGAATATACAAAGAACACTAAAACCAATTTAGACGTTTGCAATTAATCGCATCATTTTTATAGTTCACCAAAATGTAGACCTAATCCATTGTAATCCATTAGATTATTAGTAATTCTCAGTGACATGGTTAATTGCCACGACAATGATTGGTGCAGTATGTCCAACTGTCTGACATTTCCCAAATAAATGTCAAATCCAAAATATATACCGAGTTATCCCTCCTTGGTTCCCCTAACGGGGATGAGGGTCGATGAGGTAGAGTATAGCCGAACAAATCTGTCTGTTCTTTTTCTACATAGTTTCCAATCATCAGCTAACGTTTCATGTAATTGCGCCGAGATTAATAATAACAATAGTATTGTTATTTTATCATCAAATATTTATGTAGTAAAGAAGATTGTAATTAACATTAATTTGGAAACGACAATTGTTTTTAGCATCACAGTCGTGGATATCATAAATCACACATTAAAGGTAACTGTCAGGCAGCTTTTTTGTTAAACAGGCACCTACAAGAGTTCAATACAATTTAACCACTTGCAACTAACTTCAATCAACATTTTCACGTCGATGTTTATCTCAGAATGTGGTCTCAAATTGAAAGATTCTAATAAACAGTCTGATATCTTGGAGGCAGATATATTTATCCATATGCACAGATGCAGTTGTTTAACAGAATCCTTTAAAAGAGTGGTTATAAAATATAATCATGATATTTTATGTAACTACATCTTGAAGTTTGAGTATGTTTGAGTTGTGGCAAAACATGTTCGCTCTATGGTCAAGGTATCAAGGCTATACATTGTGGTGTGGTTTATTGCGCGTCATAAATACTATTAACATACCTAATTATTAAGCGACCAATTAACAAATGAATAGCACAAGCTCGTGACGTCAGCCTTGTAAAACAAATGCTGCTGTCCATAGAAATAAATATGTGTGTATTCAACAATGGGTTTGTAGTAAACTACTGGATAATGTTCTTAAGTGTGTTTTGTTGCAAATAGATATTCACTATTAACAGTCATCATTAACACATTATATACATATACCCAAACAACGGTGTTCCCTTTATTGCAGTAAACACATTTACTGTTTGTAAACTTTTATTATGATTCGCCGTATGCAATGCCATAATATAATAACACCGTGACCTTCTGGGCGACCCAGTCAGACATCGCTGACGACAAACAAGTGAAGTCCGTCCTCGCGGTGCCGTCATTCTGCGTTTACTCAACAGTCGATGAGGCGGCTGCGTCGCCAAAGAAAAGATCAATAAAATATATGTAATCTCTACGAGTGCTAAGTTCGTCATGTAGCTACGACTAATCACTTATCTAAAATGTGTCCGCGTCGAGACCATTGTGGAGACCATTGATCTGTCGGTTGTTGTCACATGTGTAGGAGACATGTCATCATCAAGACCGTCGCCACACGGACGACACTGGCTCGTGACTTGTCATCTGAAAACAGAAAGTGAAACTACTCGTCATGATTGCAGTTCGTGACATTATGCAGTCCCCACAACAACGCATTACAAATGAAAGTAATTCCAACGATTTCTACATTTACGATTGTGTAGGATATTTTCACCCAAACAGTCAGTGGTACTCCATAGTTAGACAAGTTCCCATAGATTTAGTTTGCGAAGAACTTCCAATTTTGGCTGTAGGAAACAGTCATGTAATTATAGGTATTTTGCAATGAAAGAACTATGGCTTACCAAGAGCAAAAGAAGGAAAAATGAAGACGACGAAGAAGAGCAAATATGAGACAACCCAATGATGCAGTGCAAACTTATTACAGTTCAGACTAGAAAAGGGGCCCACACTACTTATTTCCTATGCGTCATTACAAAATGTCATAGGTAATATATATATAGATATATATATATATATATATATATATATATATATATATATATACACACACACACACACACACACACACACACACACACACACACACACACACACACACACACACACACACACACACACCAATATATTTTATATTTGGTTCAGTTCATCTAATTCGACAGTTGCGCCATTGCATCAAGGAATATTACAAAAACAACAGGTATACTGTCAGAGATGGGTTCTTTATGAATAGTTGGTTGGTGGAAGGCATCGAGTTCCTCCGTACCGCCGTTGTCGTCTGTTTCCGTCGCAGTGCCATTGACCGCCGTCTCGTTGTCTCTCATCACGTTCTGCGTCGTTACGTCGGGCTGTTTAGAAGTGAAGACCAAAGATGATGTTGGGGGCAAGTATGAATTCGCAATGTAGTGCACACACACGCACGCACGCACACACACGCACATATATATATATTTATATATTTATATATATATAATATATATTTATATATATATATATTATATATATATAATATATATATATATATATATATATATATATATATATATATATATATATACTGTATATACACAACATAATAATGATATAGACCTAAAGTATATAATATATATATATAATATATATATATAATAACAATGATATAGGCCTAATATATATATAGATATAATATATATATGTGTGTGTAAATTATTATATTTTATTTATAAACACTTTCTTTCGTATGCGTAAAGATACATTATGAACTATTAGTTATTTATACCTTTACTCTACGAATGTTCAAGGTCCACCGATCAGTTGGGATCTCAGAACAATCGCGAAAGAAAAAGAAATATGCTCAAATGTACGCCATATCAGACGTCATATAGGCCAACACATGTAGGAATACTTCGGGAAGCTGTCTTCTGCGTCTAGGTTCATTCGGAGGATGGACGTTCGTTTTCTTTATATATATATTGTAAAACACAAACACTACTTAATAAATAACTAATAAATAAATACAACTTACCTTAGAAACACCACTCTTTGTATTCGCTTGTTGTGTAAATGAAAACTTCAAACATAAATAATTATGTGTACAGATACGCATGTAAACGAAAACATTAATTTAACTTATTATTACTTTGTTATTATAACATGTTTTATTATCATTTTTAAATTAAAAACTACATGATCCTCCACATGCCTAAGTATTCTTACATAAGCATAATTCCAATCGTACCAGCTTTGGAATTGGATAGTAGACCAGGCGTTTTATGTCAAAATACCATGGGAACCTAACTTATTAGTTATTAGTCATAGTTATTAGTCATGTTTTATACGATTTTCCTAACACGCAAACTGTTGATTTTCTATTACTTAGCTTTTGGTCTAACCTTAGACGGTGCTCCATTCGCGGCCGCAGATTCTGTGGACACATCAGTTGCTTTTGTGGACACATCCATTGCTTTTGTGGACGCATCCATTGCTTTTGTGGACACATCCATTGCTTTTGTGGACGCATCGATTGCTTTTGTGGACGCATCGATTGCTTTTGTGGACACATCGATTGCTTTTGTGGACGCATCCATTGCTTTTGTGGACACATCCATTGCTTTTGTGGACACATCCATTGCTTTTGTGGACACATCCATTGCTTTCGTGGCTGTATCATTTAGTCCTGTGGACGTATCCTTTGGTTTTGTGGACGTATATATTGATGTTGTGGACGTATCGTCAAGTTTTGTGGACTTATCCGTTGTTTTTGTGGATGCATCCGCCGGTTTTGTGAATGTATCCGTTGGACTTGTTAACATATCCGTTGGTTTTGTGGATGTATCCGTTGATTTTGTGAATGCATCCGTTGGTTTTGTGGATGTACCCGTTGGGTTTGTGGATGTATCCGTTGGTTTTGTGGATGCTTCCGTTGGTTTTGTGGATGCATCCGTTGGTTTTGTGGATGTACCCGTTGGTTTTGTGGATGTACCCGTTGGTTTTGTGGATGTACCCGTTGGTTTTTTGGATGTATGCGTTGGTTTTGTAGACGCATCCAGTGCTTTCGTGGCGGTATCATTTTGTTTTGTGGGCACATATGTTGGTTTTGTGGACATATCCGTTTGTCGTGTTGACAAATCACTTGGTTTTATTGACGTATCCGTTGGTTTTATAGATGTATCGTTTGGTGTTGTGGACATATCCGTAGGTTTTATAGATACATCTGTTGGGTTTGCGGATGAATCATTTCGTTTTGTAGACGTATCGTTTGGTGTTGTGGACGTATCCGTTGGTTCTATTGACGTATCGGTTGGTCTTGTAGACAGATCCGTTCGTTTTCTGAACGTGTACATTGGTTTTGTAGATGTATCGGTTGATGATGTGGACATATCCGCAGGATTTGTGAACGCATCCGTCGATTCAGTGAACTTATCCGTTGATTGTATGGACGTACCCGTTGGTTTTGTGGCCGAATCAGTTGGTTTTGTGGACGTATTAGTTGGTTTTGTGGATGTATCTGTTGGTTCTGTTGATGTATCCGATGATCTTGTGGCTGTTTTCGTTGGTTTTGTGGAGGTGTCCGTTGGTGTTGGTGACGTATCATTTGGTTTCATGGACGTATCTGTTGGTTCTGTGGACGTATCCTGCAAATTGTTAACATGGATAGAAGATCACATTAATAATATTCAAATTCATTGCATATCGAAAGGTCTAACTATAATCAAGCAAGTTTACGTATTAGGGCTGGAACGATACAGTATTTCGCAATACGAGCGTATTGGAGCCAGTATTACATGTGCAAATGTTACGTGAATCATTGTTAGATAACAACGTCATATTGTTTTGCTTACTGCAATCGTATATTGCAGCGTATCATGATACAGATAATGTACCGTACCGTGCAGTGCACTGGTGTATCGCTCCGGCCTATAGTGCGTATATATATATATATATATATATATATATATATATATATATATATATATATATATATATATATATATATACACACACACGCATATATATACACACACACACGCACGCACGCACGCGCGCGCGCGTTTAACAGGTCAAACTTAACCAAGCAGATGCAGGAAACTGACATACTTCAGGAAACCGGCACATGCTTCACGGACTGGGTTGCTTGGTGTATTAAGTAGACGCTGACACAATAGGATTACGTCTATCTTGTCAACACCATAGCAATACGAATTGTTTTGACATGTGTACGCTATCACGACTAAGACATCTATGGACGTGGTCTTCATTTTGTTTTCTCTGACCGTCGTCATTTTTAACACACACCTAGTATGTGCGTAACATGATCGTCTACATTTGATGCGCGCTGAAAACGTTGTATGTCTACGCGCTCATTGTCGTTTTTGTTTTCTAACATTTGGTCAGTATCGTTATAACGTCTGCGTGTATGAATTACGAATTTATTCTGCCCAGAGACGAGCGTTGTTGGTAGTAGTCACAAAACACCAGCAATAGTTTTGTTCTAATAATTGGCTTTATGTTTATATTATATAAATCAAGATTTTAAATAAATAACATCATAATAATATTCCATAGACCATACACAATTAAGCAGCCACAGAGGTTGATTTTATGAAATGTTAATATTATTATCTAAATTACTATCAGCAAAGTTAAGCGTGTTTTACGACTGTTCCATGCTATTTCAAAGTGTCCACTCTTAGTTTGGGGCGAGCTACATTTACACCCGGTGGATTATTCATAGAAACAAGGACGAATTTCGAAACCGAGACACATGCTCACATACACGCATTCACACTCTCACACATTATAAACACACTCACACAAATACACGCACATAAATGCACACATACGCACGTGGTCTGTATACCATGGTTACACTATATATTTGTTTTAACCTTACCTGAGAAACACCGCCATTTGTATTCGCTGGTATTGTGTGGGTATCCTGAAAGTGTAAACCATCGTTACTATAACTATGCTAATGTTTTCACCGTAGACAGCTTGCATATCGGATGACACATTATCTGGAATTAAGCTACTACTCTTCGATTATGATGAAACAATTATATTTTTGTGTCAAAATATATCACATATAACCGCGCGCGACAAATACATCTGGAAACCATCACCTGCGTCACAGACTGGATTGCTTGGAATATTGAGTTGCGCTGCCACAATAGGATAACGTCTCTGCCTTGCCAATACCATAGCAACTCGAACTGTTTTGACATGTCTACGCTATCACGACTAAGATATCGACGGATGTGGTCTTCACTTTTTCAAAGTCTTCCATCATTTTAATATACAATACGTATTGCGTGACGCGGTTGCCTACGTTTGACGTGTGCTAAAATATTGCATGCTTACGCGATCGTGTTGTCGTTTTTATGTTGCGATGTTACATGTTTTCCCAACATTTCGTCATTATCGCTATCACGTCTGTCATGTGAGGACTATGAAGTTATCCCGCCTGTGTTCGAATGTATTTTGTGTGGTCACAAAACATCAACAATGGGTTTGTTCTAATAACTGTTAATATCTGTTTTTACGACTGTTGCATGCTACGTCAAATGTCCACTCTTAGTTTCGGGGTGGATCACGCAGCAACATTTGAAACGTAGGCGCGCACGCACTCGCATTCGCACACATGAACGAATACATGTATACCGTGGTTTCAATATACTTTTTTAATCATTTGGTTGGTGTCTAATACGTAATATTATTTGTTTTAACCTTACCTGAGAATCACCGCCATTTGTATTCGCTGGTTTTGTGGAAGTTTCCTGTAAGTATAAATATACAGATTACTACTGTTGCTACTGCAATATATGTGTAATATATGTGTAATATATGTGTAATATATATATATATATATATATATATATATATATATATATATATATATATTATTATTATTATTATTATTATTAGTTAATGTTACCATAGAATCTGGATTATTCGTCTCCGCTGATTGCGTAATTGTGTAAAAGTCCATAGCATTTATTTCTGATAATACTAATATTAATACTAATACTAATACCAATAACGTGTGAAGCGCCTTGGTCTGCCCTGAAGCCTGGATACTGCGCTAAAAACTAACCTTTACCCTTTGCCCATCGCACTGGTGTTTCAAATAGATTATATATTTACCCTTGCCCTAAAATGTCCACCAGCCGTGGCCAGTGTGTAGTCGTAACCGGCAAGACAATGTAAAATTGCGTGTTGTTATTATTATTATTAATGGTTATAATAACAATAATAGGTGCGTTGAAATAAATAATATGTTTAACTTTATCGGATGTGTGCGCGTGGATGTGTGAGTGCATGCGTGCGTGCGTGTGTGCGCGCGTGTGTGTGTGTGCGTGTGTGTGTGCATGTGGGTGGGTATGTGGTGTATGCACCCTTGAGGAGACTGTCAAAATAAACACGATTGTTTGTTTTATGACCGACGATATAAGTACAATATATTTTATTAATAGGTATAACAAAACAGTTAAAATGTATTGCATCCCTTTAGCACATTAATAGCACATACCCCAGGTAACTATCTCGCGTACCGCCGGTAAACATATTCCGTTCCTCCGGGGGTACGCGTACCAATGCGTGAGAACCGCTGTTCCAGTACATTTTACTATACCTTAGAATCTCCTCCAGTCGTGTCATTTTGCGTCGTCTGTGTAGTAACTGTTGAAAACTGCAATTGTAGAAATTTACATATGTATTACTACTGTTATTTGCACATCATATGAAGGTTATGATGATAAAACACCCAATAATTATGTCCAACTAAAACAATACATTTAACTATGTCAGTCATTGATATAATTTATGTGCGATTCATTAGTTAGTGTGTGTGCGTTGTGTGTGTGCGCGTGTGTGCGTGTGTGCGTGTGTGCGTGCGTGCGTGCGTGTGTGCATGTATGTCTGCTAACTTTTAAACTATCACCTAATCGCGTAACAAATCATCCCTTTTGAATGAAAGGTATTTCTGTTAGTGGTTGTTCTTTTTGGTGAAGTAATTGATATGCTAAGTCTTCCTTAAGAAACAGTGACTTTCGCATGTTTAGTTGTGAGTTGATTACAGAATGCTGTAAAGTACAGTACAGTTGATAAAAATGATAAGTATAAACAGTACCCGGGTAGTAGCTCCAGTGAAGTTCGACGCTTGCATTGCCGTCGTCTGTAAGTATAAATCTATTATTATTGCGCGGTCTATAAGCTGACGTCATTGTAAATTATATTCATCTAACGAGAGAATAACAAAAGAAGTATGTACTTCAACGCCATTCATCATACTACGAAAGACATCTTACTTCATGGCATAACCCATAAGTGATTGCTTCATTACGGAAAGTAACTCTAATCACACATACAGACGGTC
The DNA here is from genome assembly GCA_964017155.1 of Oasisia sp. SBJ-2009. NCBI lineage: Eukaryota > Metazoa > Annelida > Polychaeta > Sabellida > Siboglinidae > Oasisia > Oasisia sp. SBJ-2009. The sequence continues at coordinate 35,902,252 of OZ024858.1, forward strand.
AAGTAATACATAACGCACTACCGGTTCTGTTCGAAATATCGCGCCGATGACAGAAATACTTAAGTCTCTTTCAATACAAACTCGATTGCAAGATTCAGATAAATAGGTATAAATTGCCTCAGAATCATTAGTAGGCCTTAGTACATTTCCGCCAGTATCCCGTTATTTAACTTAAGCGTCATTGTACACGTTGACTGGACCGTACGCCCTAGTGCCTAGCCGATACATGTTCTGCCGTCGAAGTTGAGCTATGATGGATAGATGCGCGATTACATTACGCGCTAGGTGACATTACTTGTTTTATAAACACGCACAGAATCGTTCGCCAACTGAAAAGAATGACCATTTCTTAACAATGTCTGCTGGTGCATTTGGAGAATCAGAATTTCGCCTCAGATCACCATCGGACCGAAGACAACGCCGTGTAGAATCGCAAAGAAACAGATCCATTGCGCGAAAAGAACAAATATATCAACTGAAATTCCACCATAGGGGAGGGTTGTCTATATTGACAAGCACAAACAGGAATAAAATACATACATTCACAGTTAGAAAAATGACACTACGTGGACTTTGTGTACCTAATGTAGTTGAGCATAGTCATGCAACAATATAATGCATTCGAATAACTACATAGGCATGGAAACGATCGAACATGTCTGCAACCAGGAATCAATTTAATTTAGGAAACTGGTGTTTTATGTTGAACCGCTATGCAACCTATATTGAACCAGGTGCTCAATATTATGTCAAATCAGAGGTTCAATGTAATAAGCATTCCCGATACCTATGCATATTTTATACAATCACCCGCAAACGTAGATGACAAAACTACGAATGTATATTATAGTTTCCGCATGCACATAGTCAGCTCAATAGGTATTTCTTTAGACGCGAATGTCACCAGATTTCCCTGCAATTATCTTTAATGTTGATCACTGTTTTGAAGCTTAGCAGCGGACGTTAGATTATCGGATGCGTCTATAGTTCCTAAATTAAACTACATCTCATCGCGGTGATGGCGGCGGCTGAGAGCAGGAGTCTCCGGCGCCCGCGATGTGACCCCATGGCTTACAGCCACAACACTGAATCTTGGCTTTTCTACATTTATATTCTTCTGCTAGGCCCTGTACCGAATTATCAAAGCGAAGATTTAAGTATAGGCTGAACAGATACTAGATTCTAGACTGTAGCGAACACAAACAATGACGCAGACAAGGTATATAATATACGTTTTAGCCCCCGTCACATTCAATGTTCCGGGAAGATAAGTGCTGCCGTTCTCCAGTCGTTGCAGCAGAACTAAATAGAAACAAACATTCAGTCGTTGTCAATAAAAAGAACGACTCGCCAGAGAGAAAGAATGTAGTCCATACAATAAAACATCACGTTTAGCATGATGCCTCGTATAAACAATTAATTAAGCTTATTTTTTTTACTTAAATGCATTTCAGTTTTCCCTAACTCCGTGCGATAAGTAAAGTCGTAACTGCTGCTAGTTTCTGAACCGTCCCAGAGATCCGGTGGTTGAGTGGCTGCAGCCTATAACGTACCCACCGTCAGGTCTATTTTAAAAACAGGAGTCACGACGAACGCAACAGCTTAATGAGCTGCTTTCGTAACGACACGATCAAACATTTGACGCACAGCAAATTTCATCAATAACATTTGTCAGTGCGTTCGGCGGTGACAAACAACGCAGTCGACTCCGCAAATTGATAGCTTTTCGCCTCATGGAACCATTGCAAAGGCAGGAGGTTAGTGCCAGTCGGCTCATGTTCGTCATAGTCGTGGCTTTGATCACACTGTGACGAATGACAACGCGACAGTGCGTTAATAATGTCTGCCGTATTGTTGGTGACGTCGAGCCGTTGCTGGCATACATGTCAACGTCGAGTGCTGCTGTCTAATAACACTTGTAGTTACGCCTGATAGGCATGTACGCTCTCTAATTATTCAGTTTCAAGTTATTGACGCCATAGGCGATCCTATTTTAAAATAGTGTTCCACGACAACACGGCCATATCCCAGAGCCGAGGGCAATGTGTGGTACGTTCTGTATCCGCATCACCTCCATGTGATCTATGTCCGTCTCAGCAGCGTCATCTGCTATTTTATATTATGGAAAGCAAAATTATATATATATATATATATATATATATATATATATACATATATATACATATATATATATATATATATATATATATATATATATATATATATAAATATATATATATATATATATATATATATATATATATATATATATTGATATATTGTGTGTGTATGTATATATGTAATAATAATAATAATAAAGCTTTATTGCCATATTCGACGTGTAAAAATTACATGATAAATTGGAATGTAGTCTGGCGTTGACTTACATAGTGCCTAAATATACAGTAAAATAGAATACGGCAAACAAATATAAAATATAGATATAAAATATACATTGTACATGATATGTTCTTTAAAATATAAAAATTAATATAGTAAATAACTAAAGACAACATTAAAATAATAGATTATCTATTTAACAATAATTGTGGTGTAAATTAGTTAATAAAATAAATAAATAAATAATACAAAAATTTCCTTTAAAAATAGACATACACTATAAGAGGACTAAAATATCATTTAAAATTATATTTACAATTACAATTGAATTACAATTGAATGCGTCCAATTTTGTTTAAAAATATATATTTATACAATTATTAAGTTAAGCTAAAATTTCAGAAGATAAGATTGTTGTTCAGCACCACCGATCCGCCACTGAGAATAGGTACACCCACACCCCACACGCGTACAGCTCAGCCACACCAACCAGCATCAGAAAAATAACAATTCCGCCAGAGAGGCGAAAACAGCCAAGTTTCCAGGGTCTTTACAGCTACGTTCTATATTTCATTCCTGATAAGGCTGCTACGGCACTCGGGTAAAAACTGTTTCAAAAGCGATTTGTTTTCGTACGGATGCATCTATAGCGTTTCCCTGACGGTAATAATTCGAACAGATGATGGGCGGGGTGAGTTTGGTCTGAGATAATTTTGCCTGCTCTTTTTTTGGATCTGTCTTTATATATGGCTGTTAGAGAGGTGAGTTCACTACCGACAATTTTGGAAGCTGTTTTCACCACTCTGTCAAGCCTGCCCCTCTGGCGCTGGCTGATGCCGCCGAACCATACACATATTGAGAATGTAAGAATACTCTCAATAGCAGAACGATAGAACTGAACAAGAATTTCTCTCCTCAGCCCGAACTTCTTTAGTTGGCGCAGGAAGAACAGTCTTTGTTGGGCCTTTTTGACGACAGCATCTGTGTTGTTTTCCCAAGCTAAGTCACTTGATATTATCGTGCCTAGAAATGTAAAAGAATCCACCCTTTCGATAGAGTCGCCGTTAACAATAATGGGAGCAAGTGGGTTTTTTCTCTTCCTAAAATCTACGATCATCTCTCTAGTTTTGGACGCATTCAGTTGTAGGTTGTTAGTGTAACACCACGACACCAGGCTGCTAACTTCATGGCGGTATTCAGACTCATCTGAGTCCGACACCAGCCCTATTAATGTGGTGTCATCTGCAAATTTTAACAATGGTACAGAAGAGTGATGTGAAACACAGTCATTTGTAAACAGAGAATGTAGCAGTGGGGAGAGGACACATCCCTGAGGAGTCCCCGTGTTCATGATAATAGTGCTGGAAACTACACTGTTCATCTTAACAACCTGTGATCGCTGTAGTAAAAAGTCCAGAAGCCAGTAACACATTGATGGGTCAATTGACAGCAAATGAAGTTTGTCGTACAGCTGCTGAGGGATGACCGTATTGAAAGCAGAACTGTAGTCAACGAAGAGGATGCCCGCATAAGTGTTCGGATAATCCAAGTGCTGCATCACAAAATGCAGGGCCAATGCAACAGCATCATCGGTGCATCTGTTCTCCCTGTACGCGAACTGCAGTGAATCCATGCTGGAGTTGGTGACCGACTTCAGATATCTCAATACCAATCGCTCAAACACCTTCATCACCACTGACGTCAGAGCCACGGGGCGGAAGTCATTCAGCGCTGTCGCTTTCGGCTTCTTCGGTACCGGAATTATGCTTGCTGCCTTAAAACAGACTGGAACAGTGTGCAGATTGAGAGAGGCGTTAAATAAGTCTGTAAATACAGTTGCTAATTCATTAGCGCAGTATTTCAAAGTTGATGTGGAAACGTTGTCCGGACCAGCTGCTTTCGTACTGCTCTGTTGCCTGAGTAGCTTCCTCACCTCGTGCTCTTGAACAGTGAAGGGTGGAGGGAGTGGCACAGCAGGGTCTGGGAGGCTGACCGATGTAGTCGTCAAATTCTTGCGGTCGAAGCGGGCGTAAAAGTTGTTAAAGTTGTCAGGTGTTGCTGATTCAAAGCCAGGGATTGAATGCTTTTGCTTGTAGCCAGTAATGCACTGGAGTCCTTGCCAGACAGAGCGGGTATCGTTAGAAAGGAACTGGCCTTCGAGTTTGCGCCTGTAGTCAGTTTTCGCTCCACGTATCGCCTTTTCAACACCGTACTTTGCTTTTTTGTACAGTGCACGGTCGCCACTCTTGAAGGCTTCTTCCTTCTGTTTCAATTTAATTTTCAGGTATTTGGTGAACCATGGCTTATCGTTGCCGAACACTTTCACACTCTTTTCGGGAATACACAGATCCTGGCAGAAGCTTATGTATGATGTCACAGTATCTGCGTATTCATGGATGTCGTTAGATGCGTTTCTAAAAGAGTCCCAGTCCGTGCATGCCAGACATCCTTGGAGACGCAGGATGGACTCGTCGTCCCAGCGCTTAATGTTTCTAACGAACGGTTTCACTTGTTTAAGTTTCTGTCGATAGGAGGGCAGGAGGTAAATCATGGCGTGGTCGGAGAAACCAAGGGGCGCGCGTGGAACCGCGTGGTATGCCTCTCTGATGGTGCTATGACAGAGGTCCAATGTTTTCCCCTCTCTCGTGGCACACGTTACCTGCTGCTTGTACTTTGGAAGATCTTTAGAGAGTGTAGTATGGTTGAAATCACCAAGAATCAGCATAAGTGAGTCCGGGTTTGAATTGTCCGCGGTGGTGATCTGATCAACGAGTGCGCCGATCGCAGCGGTGGCATTGGCTTGGGGTGGAATGTACACTCCCACCATGACAACGGAGGTAAACTCTCGCGGCAGGTAGAACGGCTTGCATTTTATGATAAGTGTCTCAAGTTCAGGGGAGCAAGTTGTTGACAAAATTGATGAGTCGTTGCACCATCGTTGATTTATCATGAAACACACTCCTCCACCTTTAGATTTGCCTGATAGTTTAGGCGAGCGGTCGGCTCTATGAAGTGTGTACCCAGAATGAAGGACAGCTGAGTCTGGGGTCAAGCCAAGTTTCTGTGAAGCAATACACAGAACAATCACTAAAATCACGCCTAGTCTTCATCAGGTAGGACAGTTCATCATGTTTGTTTTTCAGAGATCTTACATTTGATAGAAATATTGCAGGGAGAGGAGGGCTTTATGTCCGTGTCCTAAACCGTGTCAACACGCCGGCACGCTTGCGCCGGCCACAAGAGGCGGGGCGTTTATTGTTGTTGTTGTTGTTGTTCGCGCTTCGGGTGCCGCGCTGATCAGTGGTGCGTGTCGGGTGTCTCATTGTTTTCACACAGTGAAATTTCAGTACAAGAAAGCAGGAATGTGGGTATCGACTTACTGTCAGAATGTTCACGTATGCGTAGTAAAGCGTCTCTGTCATACGTTTGCGAACACACAACTCTCTCCGTTAAAATAGAACATATAAATAGGCACGTAATAGTAAGAGCGTGTGTGTGTGTGTGTGTGTGTGTGTGTGTGTGTGTGTGTGTGTGTGTGTGTGTGTGTGTGTGTGTGAGTGCGTGCGTGCGTGCGTGCGTGTGTGTGTGTGTGTGTGTGTGTGTGTGTGTGTGTGTGTGTGTGTGTGTGTGTAAAAAACAGTAGATGACACTGCTGATACGGACACATAGATCACAAGGATATATATATATATATATATATATATATATATATATATATATATATATATATATATATATATATATATATATATATATATACTCCTAAAGACAGCTTATGTCGACCGATTATGCATATAGGACCGGCTTATGTAGCCCGCTGTTTTATGTAGACCAAACCTGGTCTACATAAAGATTCGACGTGTTAGTTCACAACTAACACAATTGAATTGATCAGTACCATTGCTTGTGCACACAGTTCATATGACAGTGAAGTACTGTGCGTAATTAATTTTTAAATGAACAACAGCTTAAGTGATTTTGAGCATGTTTTCCCCAGCGCCGTGCATATTTTGGAGTATATTGTGTGCCGGGTTATGTGTACCGGGTCAAAGTTCTTATAAATCTATATTTATGGTATATATCGAACGAAGGGTTGGAGTTTCGTGTTCAGTGTATGATATGCTTCATACTGATGCAAAAGGCTATATTATTATGTGTAAATTAGTAAAACGTGCATTTTGTCTTTGTTGCGGACTGATAGATCCCTCGAATGTTGGTGTTGCCGTTGGTATTCGGCAATTAATTTTACAGCATTCACTAAATTGTTAAATTTACTGCATTAACATGTATCACAACATAGCTAGATTCGGCGTCTACGGCAAAAAAGGCTAACTAAATAATATGTAGCTTCCGGCGTTGCTCCGGTCTACATAAATCGGCCTCTATGCATTACGCGGTTTTACGTAGACCGATTTTATTTTACATATACATTAATTATTGAAATATTTTGATGAACTTTCATTATGTGTTAAACATTAGTATTAGAAACAACGTTCCAGTGTAAAATGTATTAAATAAAAAAAACGTCTGGTCTACATAAGCCGGTCCTCTATGCACTGGTCGACATAAGCTGCCTTATATATATATATGTGTATATGTATATATATATATGTGTATATGTATATGTATATATATATATATATATATATATATATATATATATATATATATATATATATATATAATACGTTCCTTGACACTTTGCGATCGTATTCAACTTATACAATGGAGACACTAGGTCCTGAAGCAGAGTCAAAAGATAATTTACGAACATACCGAAGTAGTGTTATCCTGGGTCTCTTCCGACCTGGGGGAGGAGACGGCTTGTGTATCATTTCCGAGACCATCTTCCAATAGGCGCCGAGACCGGAAGCTGGTCTCACTTTTGAGAAATGCGCTGGACGACACTAAAAGGGAAGAAACCAAAGCATCACGGTGAAAGGAGCTGCACACTTGTCTGAATAAGTTGTGTTGACTTGTTAGAAAATAAGAAATTAAACTAGAGTATGGAAGTTACTTAAGAATCCAAAACAATTAAGGACATTAATTACTGAAACACATTTACATAATATAAGTATTACAATAATATAGTACCAACGGGTTGAAATGAGCGCGATGAGTGTGAGCGAGAGAGAGGCTGGGGGGGGATATGGGGAGTGCGAGAAACCACCGTCATGTACTAGTTTGCTTCGCAACATCAAGAACCAGTAAGTTTATGGACATTTTCATAGTAACCTATACAGCCACTAATTCTTTTGAGATATATTTTGAGTTATTCTTCCTGATATCTCAAAGAGGCGCTGGTTTTACCACTTTGGGTCCACATTTCAGAGCAATCTAAGTATGGCAAATTTCAGGGCAATCTGTGTATGTGCAAAGGTTGTACTTACGGCCCTACGCAAATAACGCAATAAGATTGCAGAGAGAGCAAATGCACAAGTGCGCGTACACGAGTGTGGCTATGGCGATTTATACTATGATATATCATAATGCCCGTCATGCACCTTATGGTTTTCATCTAAATACCGCACCCTCTCGCATGCGATTAAGATTTCAAAATAGTTGTTATTCCCCATCGATACTCTGGCGAGGGCGCAAATAGCAGGCAACATACCGAGTGAACAGAACGTTGCACCAGTAGGACTACATCACGAAGCAGGAGTGCGTAAGAACGAGAAACACTTTTTCTGGAACTCCAAACAAACCCAGTCACATTTAAAGTTTTATAATTGACGTCGGCCTCGTTTATTCCGCCGTGTTTCGCTCTTTCCCATAAGCAACGGACTCGTTCACAACTCACCTGACAAGAAGAGAAGAAGTATCAAACATGACATTTTCCGCAACTTCCTTCAAAATCCTCCTGCAAGCCTCTAGCCAGTCTTCCCTGTACAAGTATCTAACTGACGACACGTAACACAAACACATCCAGGACGCAGCATTGGTTGTGCGAGTGAACACCTCATGGGAGTATATTTACCTGCGTATGCACTCTGTGTCGACGTCGTCACCAAGACGACGATGACAGCGCAATTTCCTCGAAACAACCACACCTCGGAATAACTTGCAACGCGACAGCATCGATGTATAATTCGCCACGGTTGGCGAGGCGAACGCATAAATCTGTCACCCGCGAACGTAACAATCAACATCCGCTTCGGGCTTGCTTTTTCATATCAATTATAGTAATGCAGACATTGCATTATTATTTTATTATAGTTATGCATTCACGCGCGTACATGTTCACATACAAATTCATCGTACGAACGTACGCACGCTCGCACACTTAAATAATTGAACACGCACTCTTAAGGGATGGTGATTGCCATTCGTGTATGACTATTTACAATAAAAATGACGGGTTAACCAACCAAAGAAAATGGATTGAATGTACTTTTAGGACCGAGTGAAGACTTCCGGTCTGTTGACAGTAAAGTGGATAAATGTGCGTATTCTGTGACTCTAACTAACAATATACTAAGCAGAATCTATTTAGTAGCGCAGCCACTGACAAAATTAATGACCTTTTGCAAAAATAAAACACATTTAAAGCGACATGATCAGTTCGTGGCTTTTTATTTTTATTGCAAAATCATGGCAATCAGTATAACTTATAACTAGTGTAGCGTATTGACTGCCATTAAATGTTTTATCGAAAGAGAATTGACTTCGTAATGTTAAACGTCGAATGTTTGTAAGAATCCCGACGCTGTCACTCAAATCGCCGCGAGTGACTCCCACCCGTTGACCTTTACCACTTGGGAGCGTGCACCTGGCTGGGTGTGGCGTTAGTGGCGTCAACTTGTGTTCACGTGATACTGCACCGCGTGATCATGCATTTCCTTCTGGGCTTTTGGCCACGCTTACAACGGTTTCGAGGTGAAGACTGCTGTACATTTTTATTTTGTATAACAATGAGAGAATTTGTGAATCGTATTTTCTATCAATATTTTGTAATTGCCAACTGTGACAGAATGTCGTAAAATGGAGATACTAGAATAATCAAGAAACTGACTGTCGGCACGACACGACTACTGACACAGTACTTTCCACGACACGACTACTGACACAGTACTTTACACGACACGACTACTGACACAGTACTTTACACGGCACGACTACTGACACCGTACTTTACACGACACGACTACTGACACAGTACTTTACACGACACGACTACTGACACAGTACTTTACACGACACGACTACAGACACAGTACTTTACACGACACGACTACTGACACAGTACTTTACACGGCACGACTACTGACACAGTACTTTACACGACACGACTACTGACACAGTACTTTACACGGCACGACTACTGACACAGTACTTTACACGGCACGACTACTGACACAGTACTTTACACGACACGACTACTGACACGGTACTTTACATGACACAGTAACTTACACGGCACGACTACTGACACAGTACTTTACACGACACGACACATGGTCTGTTGACTGTGTGACACTCAGGGTGTGACACATGGTCTGTTGATTGTGTGACACTCAGGGTGTGACACATGGTCTGTTGATTGTGTGACACTCAGGGTGTGACACATGGTCTGTTGATTGTGTGACACTCAGGGTCTGACACATGGTATGTTGATTGTGACACTCAGGGTGTGACACATGGTCTGTTGATTGTGTGACACTCAGGGTGTGACACATGGTCTGTTGATTGTGTGACACTCAGGGTAATGCCACATGGTCTGTTGATTGTGTGACACTCAGGGTGTGACACATGGTCTGTTGATTGTGTGACACTCAGAGTGTGACACATGGTGTGTTGATTGTGTGACACTCAGGGTGTGACACATGGTCTGTTGATTGTGTGATACTCAGGGTGTGACACATGGTATGTTGATTGTGTGATACTCAGGGTGTGGCACATGGTCTGTTGATTGTGTGACACTCAGGGTGTGACACATGGTATGTTGATTGTGTGATACTCAGGGTGTGACACATGGTCTGTTGATTGTGTGATACTCAGGGTGTGACACATGGTCTGTAGTATGACACTCAGGGTGGCACACACATGGTCTGTCGACTGAACAGTTCCAGTGTGACACTGCTGAGGAATGCTGGGATGCTGTCAGCCCCCTGAAGGTAGGTGGTCGCCTTGTCTGACAGACTCGTTGAGAACGCATTCTCCAGCATCTGCATAGTCCCTGCCTCTGTCTCCTGGAACAGACCACACACGCAGTGTGACAGACAGAAGCCAGACGAAACATGTATTTCTATATTGCTACCAGTGTGTAATATAATTTTAACTTAAACTAAATAAAAGTTTTATTGTAGTCACATACTATTTATTAATTAACTAATACCTACAATACAGTTGTTCATAATTACATTATATTAAACTTTTACAACATTGATGCATAATATAATTTACATCAATATCACTTTTATTAATAACTTTTAGTCAGTCTAGTTCAGCTTTGTACAACAGTGCACAATATATACGTCTGTATTTATGTATATATTTTAATATTTTAATTATATAAATTACATCACATATTTTGTCAAGTATTGTAAACATTTCTGAACAATAGTTTGCCAAATGTGTCTTTGCAATGTCTGTCGGCATTGGCCGGTGTACATTACAAATTGGCTGGTAAATTAAGTATTAGAAAACTGAGACATTCATCTGCTGGAATTACTGAAAATAAATTGGAAGTCGTAATAAAAAAATTAAATATGTAAAAATGAGTTGTTTCAGTCTATGCACTTATACTGGTAAAAGACCATCATGATGACATGTCATCTGACTATTATATTATGTTTCTGGATTAAATACAGAAGTATCTACAGGATATTTGCACAATACATCTTTATAACATAACATTTTTAGAACAAATTGTAAGTCCCTAAAAGTAAAAGGCTTGGTGTCTCTTGAACATCTGTGCAATTTTGGCCAACACTGAAACAGTTACATGCCATTTAGCTTTCGTTTCTGAGAACGTTTCACCTAAAAAAAACTACCTGGAAGAGTAAGATGTCGTCTGGAGACTCGGCGTACATGTTCTGCAGTTTGTACTGGTTGTCACTGACGAGGTCGATGCGGTATCCTAGCAACGCGTAGCACACCTCCCGGAAGTTCTGACTCGTCTTCTTGAACACTTCCATCAGGCGCTTGTTCTTCAGCTCAGCAGACGTCACCTGAGCCTTCAGCTCTACAAACATCACGTCATCACTGTCAACATGCTCGTCAACTTGGAAGAATAAATGTGATCAGTCCAGTTTCACAAGCCTATTCTGCATGTGAGCCAAAAATTGCCACCCAGGTCACGTCACATCAATGTTGTAGTTTTGGCCAAAAAAGTCTGGTTTAGTTTCAACGAAAAAATATTCCAAATTAATAAAAATACTTAATGAATGATTGCTCAAATGTTATATTTGTGTTTCTCAAATTTGCTTATTTAAAAAAGAACTATTATTGAAGATATTCCAAAATGTGAAGTTCAAGTTCACCAAGACAAAGTGTGTGTTTTGATCTTTGCGAACCTATGAACTGACCCCTAAGAAGACACACCTGAGACCTCCTTGCTGGAGGAGGGTTCTGCTGTCGTCGGCTCCGCCCCTGGCTCCGAGGAGTCAGGTTGGTTCTCCTGCAACTTCTGTCGTAGCTGCTCCACTTCTGTCCGGAGTCGGGCCAACTCCGCGGCCTGTCGCTGCTGGGCCAACGTGGCTGGGTTCATGCACAGGTGGAGCACCTTCGTCTTTGTTGGGTCATAGTCACCCTAATCAAACAAATAAAAAAATCTTCATATTTTTGATTTTATTCTTCTTCATAATTTCGAAATTTCATATTATCTTCACGATTTTCCAATTGAATTTTTAAATTGTTTTTCATAATTTTCCAATGATATATTTTAAATGTTCTTCATAATTTTCCAATTTCATTTTTAATAAGTTCTTAATTTTCCAATTTCATTTCATTTTTCTCATAATGCCAAATGTAAAAAGTTGCTCTATATATACATCAAAAGCCAATATAAAAATGTAAAGAGAATAAAACAGAAGATAAATTTATGATATCAGACACTATTGTATGAAAGTATAACTAGTTGTGATTGTTAGACATGTTATTAACATAATTTTCATAATATATAAAAGTGTTGTCCATATTTCTTGACCCAATTCTGCAGCTACATTGGGGAACCTACAGAACTAATAATCTAGGTGGCGCCATTATGCAACTCAGACCGTGTGCTGTTAACCGCGTCCCATTACCTTGTTATGCCACATTCGTTCATTATATCCAGCATTTGTTAACACACATTGTAGACATACTTTATAGTTATAACAGTCGGTGACTGAAAGACCTCAAATATTAAATGAAAAAAGGTCCAGAAATAAATTCAGCAATTTCAGTTTTCACATGATTGAAATTTGTCTGTTGCTGGGCTAATATGAATTGCATAAGACAACAAACACTTGATATTAGTCCCATGATTACAAAGTAATACAAACAACATTCTAAACTACCCGAATACAATGAGAAATGGCAGTTACTATATGTATGCAAGGTGTTCTATCTGTATTACAAAATACTTGCAAAACTGCCCAACCACAAGACATTGTTACATGTTACACTATCTAACATTACCACCCACCTGCAGTAGTCCAACCACAGGACAGTGTTACATGTTACACTGTCTAACGTTACCACCCACCTGCAGTAGTCCAACCACAGGACAGTGTTACATGTTACACTAACTAACGTTACCACCCACCTGCAGTAGTCCAACCACAAGACAGTGTTACATGTTACACTAACTAACGTTACCACCCACCTGCAGTAGTCCAACCACAGGACAGTGTTACATGTTACACTGTCTAACGTTACCACCCACCTGCAGTAGTCCAACCACAGGACAGTGTTACATGTTACACTAACTAACGTTACCACCCACCTGCAGTAGTCCAACCACAGGACAGTGTTACATGTTACACTAACTAACGTTACCACCCACCTGCAGTAGTCCAACCACAAGACAGTGTTACATGTTACACTATCTAACGTTACCACCCACCTGCAGTAGTCCAACCACAGGACAGTGTTACATGTTAAACTGTCTAACGTTACCACCCACCTGCAGTAGTCCAACCACAGGACAGTGTTACATGTTACACTAACTAACGTTACCACCCACCTGCAGTAGTCGACGCTCATTAATGGACTCCAACCTGTTGTTTTCTTGCTCCACTGACTCCAGTTTCTGCTCCAGACTTGCCACAGTCTCTCTGAACCAGATGACCACATTTTACTTAATTGTATTAACCAATAACTTCTAATATTAATGGACTGTGAATCTTGTGATAATGCACAATTTCCATAATTACATAGAGCTCTACCCAGACTCTCGACTAAGAGAATGCTGTGCTGCTGTGTTAAACCATGGGCAAGTTTTTTCACTCAACATTGCTCCAGTTCACTCAGCTGTATGAATGTGTACTTGACAGCGGTGGATATGTGTACGAGCAGCCATTGCACAGTGTGGCTGGATGCTTCCCAGAGAAGTTGAGATGGTGTCTGAGTGAACAGGTCTGTCACAGAAGTAAAGTGTAAAGTGCTTTGAGCAGTCCTGAGGACTGGATACTGCACTATATAAGAACTTGCCTTTTTTTGTACTTTACATAGATCTTATTGGATTAATGCTGTTGACACTGAATTAAATTACATGTCAGTTTCATACAGCAGAGAGAGATTCCAATCTGGTCATTAAATCAGTGATGTCACACTACAGCAAATAGTATTCAACTGGAATCATGCCGACTAATTTCTACAATTACGACTTTCTAAAAAACGTTCAACTGAGTTTCATAATAAAAATTACGGCACCTTCATTATACTAGACTTGCAACACTCACCGTAAGGCAAGAATGATTTTCTGGTCAGTCTCCAACGTGTAAGAGACATTTGCTGTCTGGTTTTCTTTTGCTTTTGCCAGCTTGTTTTCCAGCTGCAAATTAGAACATCACACAATAAACTTAGTGTAAAAGAACCCACTAGTTGTCATTTCTTCTGACATAATCTCTGATTTAAACATGTGCAAAATCTCTTTGCTGTGTCATTAATTCCATGCCTGACGGTTTACATCAGTTTCTGTATGAATGTTTCATGAAACTTAAATATGTTTAATGTTCATACAACCCAGTAGGATTTAAAAATTCAGTGAGATTGTATAAATATACTGGTGTGATGTCGGAAAACTGGTGTGATGTCAAATCTTGGGTGGAAATGCAACTTCAGTGCTGCCTGTTGCTGTGCATTCAGCATCTGTTTCTGGCAGGACTGCCCAGATACAGACACCAATGTTTCATTACACAGTAACAATGTCGCTATCTACAGTCACCATGTGACCTCCCTGATCTAGACGCAGCTACATCTTGAAATAGAAAACAGCACTGTCAACTATGTATCTATGACACAAGTAGCCACCAGATGGTGCCACTTACCAGCTGACAGCGCATCTGAGCAGGCAATAGCTGCTCCCTGCATGTGGCCAGTTCCGCCTCGAGACTTGCAATCTGTCGCAGTTCAGCCGACTTGTCAACGGCCTTGTGCTGTGACAGACTGGGACCTGTCACTGTCACATCACTCTCGTACGAGTCCAGGATCTGTTTGAAACCATCTCTCTCCTGTAACCATGCAAACACTTTTGTCAATACTCCCCCAATGGGTATATTTATTTGGTCACCATTTGTCGTTAGACACCCTAAAAATCTACAAATAAAGATGCTGCAGTAATGATGGACGACTGTTATTTATGTAGTCAATGGCGATGTACCAAGTAACAACTTACTTAGATTATTTTATTTTACAGAGGCAAACCTGCACCTAACAACAGCAGTATACTCACCTAACTACATTACTTGTTGAGTAGTAAACTTATGGAATATATATATATAACATTCCTATTGATAAAATTCATTATTACAGCCAAAGTCTTGGGTTGAAGTGATGCAGTCGATTTTCCTGTCGAGACATTGAGAATGCAGTATTCAGTGATCACAGCGTCTGAGGGCTGACGCACTGACATGGGTAACATCAGATGAGCTGTTACCTTTGTGACAAAGAGGAGTTTGCGCTGGAGTCGTTTGATGAAGTCAGCCTGCTGTTGACTTGTGCTCTTTTCTTTCACGAGCAGCTCCTGAGCGGCCAACAGTTTCTCTTCTGTCACCTTCAATGCCTCCTCTGTCGAGTGTAGACTGAAACAAACCACTTCCTTGTAGAGTAAACATATAATGCTGGTTCTTCATTCCTGACCTTTGTGGGGGTAATGAGAGCTAGCACAACCCATGGCAGTAGCTCTATATTCAATGCAATGCAGTTACTGAAAGTTACTTTGAATTAGGTCCAAATAAATGTCTTTTCAAGACTTTCAAGGCCCATACAGAGTCTGTTCATCAGAGTCTGCTGTTCATACAACAACAGAAAAAGATGTGCTTGCTTAAATACACAGGATAAGAGCAGACTGACCTCGCCTGCAGATGTCCTTGTTTCTCCATCAGCAGCACATTGCTCCTCTGTAGCTCCGTGATGCGATCCTGGAACTGTTGGGGCGACCTGAGGAACACACAACTATTTCACACCGTGTGTTCCTTCACTAATACGCACTGCAGAACAGTAACAAGGCCTGTGCGTGTTCACAGTATTCACAGTAAGCATGCTACCCCGACAGCCTCGCTTGTGTAGGGACAGGGCTTTATGCATGATAACATTTTGCCATTCACACATTTATTGGTGGATTTTAACTCATACAAGCCAGCTGTACATACAAGCCAGCTGTACATACAAGCCAGCTGTACATACAAGCCAGCTGTACATACAAGCCAGCTGTACATACAAGCCAGCTGTACATACAAGCCAGCTGTACATACAAGCCAGCTGTACATACAAGCCAGCTGAGATGTGTTTTATGATATTTTTTACTCGTTATGTTTCCATCCACCACCCGTCCACTGATGATTCTACCTGTTCACAATGCATTTTACCCATCTGAATGATGGGTGGACGGGTCTCTGCATGAAGCTATCTAGAGCACATGAGCACTGGTTAATGGTTGGTAATTAAAGGATGCAAAGACTGACGTGTTAAAGTAACAATTTTACTGCCTATGGAAATAATATATACGGAAGAAGGAGGAACATATAAACCAACACAACTGTTGTAAGTCAAACTAATCTGGGATGTTGAAGAACTACAGAGGATGACAAGCAATCTGGCAGTGACCACACTCAGTGCCAGCCTGGAAAGGTTGGTTTGGTGATAATGTTCTGAAAAAGGCCAATTAGTTGCATGAGACATTATAAGACCATTGTAACCATAACATATACAACTGGTCAGTAACAGAACATTGCCAAGCACTAGAAACAACTAGAACTGGAATACACCTGGTGTGAGTCAAACTGTATAGCAAGTGAGTGTGTGTAGACTGTAGACAGACATAAGGAGTACATATTATACACTGTTGCGTCACTTACTGCAGTGTTTGTCTGCCGCTGCTGTCTCTCATCTCCCACACCTCACACTTCTTCTTCAACTCCTGAAACACACAGCGGAGGCTTCAAAGTTACTATTCTTAGCTAGGAGCACTGCGCTCATAAAGTAAAATATTTAGAAGCAAAGTTATTCTTTTAGGAGCACAACCATTGAATAATTAAAATCTGAACTAAACATGTCATGGCTAGGCTTTTTAAGCACAATCTGTTATCAATTAAGGAATACTGCACAATGTTATCTTTGCAACACCCTGTATAACATTGTTTGTAAAACAAATCCCGATTCATTCGAAACAAATTTTATAATTAAACAACTCACAATTCGACTTACTTCTACATTTCGACCACCATCGGCGGCCTTCTTCAGGAACTGAATGTTCAGTGGTCACTGCTCGCTAGATGGCGAGCAGTGACCACTGAACATTCAGTTCCGGAAGAAGGCCGCTGATGGTGGTCGAAACGTAGAAGTAAGTCAAATTGCTAGTTCGAATAATATACTGCCAACTTGATCAACATTTTCAAGAAAAAAATCCTGATTCAGTTATGTAATTTGACCTATCCATGCTTATGTAATTTGACCTACCTATTCATGTTTGATACCCAATAATGTTTTTTCGCTATTTACATATAATTATTTACAACCATGACTTATTCAACTATTTTACATATTTGTTTTGACTGTACAGCCCTGTATGTATGTATGTATGTATGTTTGTATGTATATATATATATATATATATATATATATATATCCATATATATATATATATATATGTATCCATAAGAAAAATTCTCCCTTTATCTATTTCTGACAACTGGGATGAATTTGGCCAAGATCTACTATTACACTTCTAATAAAAAAAAGCATATTGGTTTAGAATTGCCCCCTTCCCTAGGTAGTTGCCCCAATCACCAACAGATACGAGGGTGGACACCTACAGTTTTACGGGGGTGTCTGCAGAAGACTTTCTATTCATAGCTTTAGGCAGAACGTCTTCAGTCACTTGCTATAAGTATCAATACTTGCTATAGTGCAGTAAACAGGAGCTCAGACATAGGTTCAAATATCATTATTCATAATTTGTCTAGGTGATTGTTTTTAATACATCAATGAAAGGAGCCCAGTGGTCACTTGTATGGCAGGACAGTAATTAATGGACCAAGTTGCACATTGCCACTAAAATAATTGCAAGTGTAATATTATATTGATAAATGTGACTAGGTAGTTGTAACTTTGAGCCGTGCAAAGTGTTGAAACACGGAAATTCAGAAAAACAATTGCCAAATGAAGCCATGTTGCAATAAAAGCATGCTGTTCATGTACATACAGACAGGTGTTGTTTATCTGCAAATCGTGGTTCCATGGTTTTTGGGCAGATAAATTAAATGTGCTGATTAATGAGGCACGTCATTATAGATGGTATTCAGACTGCAGGGGCAGAAACTAACTTTTTTTACCACTAGTCCACCGGACTAGTGGCCAGGAAAGTTCACTAGTCCGCAGCCAAATCCACTAGTCCCGTCAAATTCATCAACACGGAGTCAAGATGACCAAATTATATGCAACATTTATTTACGAAAAACATACCAGGTTGTAACGATAATACACATCTCTCAATCTGCACCATCCAAGTACTTGTCACAACTGGCATCATTGTCCCACTCTACACAATACTGGACTTGACATTAAGCTTTTGCATCCACTGGCCCGGGGGGCCAGTATATTTCAAAAGTTACTGCCCTCAAAAAAGTTATTGGCCCGAATATTGTAAACAAAATATGCTGCTACCGAGGTGCCCATCACTTTATAAGACCAAGTTTCGACAGGAGTGACACCATGAAGACTTTCTGAAGCTCTTATGTTGCATGCGTTTATTTTTAATGTACATTATTCAGATTGCAACAATAAAAAGAGATAACTCGACGTTAAATGAAATGTTTTAATTGTGGTGTCAGTCTGGTAATATAAAATCTGAGGCAACGTTCACACTATACAATTTTAGCACATTTATTTATAAACTTTACATGGATTAAAATTACTACATATTATGAAAAATTAAATATTAACCTCAATGACAACAGTCAACGTCTTCTGTCAGTGTTGTGTGTCTTCTAAATATTAAATAATGAAGTCAGTTTAAATTCGATAAATAATATAAAACAAAAACGTGTTTTCATATTTAATATTAACAATTGATTTGCTCGTTGGCAATATCTATTAATTAATAGTTGGTTTTGCATAACTGCATTGAGACTTGTCTAAACTGACTAAAGTAAAGTCGGCGAAGTCGAATTCATGACTTGGTCTGTTTTGACAAATCGCTGATTGGGTGAATAATGAGTGACTCCCGCAATTTGCCAATCACGCAAGCATTTATAAAATATGACTTCCACAGTACATGGAAATAGTTGTGTTCGCACGACAACATTTTAGACATATTGTGTAATAAGTTATATATAAAATGTAACAAAACGAACGTTAATAAATTGACTCATGTTATTAAAGTCGTTCCATTTTTCTGTGAAGGGTCGGGTTACGGAAACATCGACGGTGGTCAGTAGGGGATTGAAACCACTTGATATTAAATTTAAAAACTGGTGGCCCGAACTGGCCCGACAGCTTTAAAACACGCGTCGGGTCATCGCGCCAGCGCCAATTTCGAGCCTGGCCGATAATACACATTGCTGTTCTTACGAAAAATTACGCGAAATTGGTGCAAAATGGCGGCGTATTTCAATTATAAAAGTATCAACTTTTGTAACACCAGGTTGTGCCACTGAAATTTCTGATGAACTACCGAGTTGTAATATTTACTAGTCCGTGGCACAATCTGGTAGTCTCGGACTAGCGGACGGTCCTTAATTTCCGACCCTGGACTGATTCTCACACAAACTGTGTGGATCAGAAAACAACTGGATCAGTGAAGACTGGATAAATACGATCTGACTGTATGAACAAACTCAGCGAATACTTGCCTTGTACAAGACATGGCTGTATAAACAAACTAAGTGAGTAATTGCCTTGTACAAGACATGGCTGTATAAACAAACTAAGCGAGTACTTGCCTTGTACAAGA
The DNA here is from genome assembly GCA_964017155.1 of Oasisia sp. SBJ-2009. Lineage (NCBI taxonomy): Eukaryota > Metazoa > Annelida > Polychaeta > Sabellida > Siboglinidae > Oasisia > Oasisia sp. SBJ-2009. Next base: position 35,922,188 of record OZ024858.1, read on the forward strand.
CATGGCTGTATAAACAAACTAAGTGAGTACTTGCCTTGTACAAGACATGGCTGTATAAACAAACTAAGCGAGTACATGCCTTATATAAGACATGGCTGTATAAACAAACTCAGCGAGTACTTGCCTTGTACAAGACATGGCTGTATAAACAAACTAAGCGAGTACTTGCCTTGTACAAGACATGGCTGTATAAACAAACTAAGTGAGTACTTGCCTTGTACAAGACATGGCTGTATAAACAAACTAAGCGAGTACTTGCCTTGTACAAGACATGGCTGTATAAACAAACTAAGCGAGTACATGCCTTATACAAGACATGGCTGTATAAACAAACTCAGCGAGTACTTGCCTTGTACAAGACCTGCCAGTTGGCTGAGCCAGCCTTCATCTTGTCTGACCTCTCCAGTTTCTTCTCCAGGCTGATGACTTTCTCCCGCAGTAGCACAGTGTTCTCCTGAATCTCCCTGAAACATGTCGACATCTTACCACTGACATCCTACACACTTCACTTGGCAGCTCACACACGAGGTTGTCAAAGCAGACCTGTTTATAGACTGAGGTCCTCACACAAACCCCTCTTCTCCCACCCTCTGTTGGTCACTGTCAACAGCATGGCACCACCTCATTTTGTCACCAGTATTCATCCATCCTAATCGTGGGCCAGGTCATCTTCATGATGCTTATGACATGCCCAAGACCTCTCCATTCCTCACATAGTGGCTCTGGCCAATTCCAAAGATCTTAATGCCAACTATCTTTTGCAGGCATTTGTAGAACGCAGTGGCTCAGGTGTAGAACTTCAAACTCTCGACTAAGAGGACCGGGTTCGAATCCTGTGCTGCGGTGTTAAAACCTTGGGCAAGTTTTTTCACTCTACACTGCTCCAGTTCATTCAGCTATATAAATGAATTCCTGGCTATAGACAGTGGTGGATATGTGTATGCACAGATTTCTCGCATTAACTACATCATATGGCTGGATGCTTCACAGAGAAGTTGAGATGGTGTCTGAGTGAACAGGTCTGCCAGGGAAGTAAAGTGTAAAGCACTTTGAGCAATCCTGAGGAATGGATACTGCGCTATATAAGAACTTATCTTTATACCTTTTTTTATTTAGTATCTGATACTAAATAACAAAATCAGCTGATACTATCAGCTGCTTTTTGTTGTCAGTGTTTTATTCTCAGTCTGTAGGCTACACGTTAAGTGGGCCAGGGAGTCCAAGTAGGACTTACTGCTTCCACTGACAACACAGTGCATGTGGGAAGGTGTAACAGTGACACAACATTGAACCACTAAATTTCAAGAACCTACCCAGTGTTGTGAGTGTGACTTACTTGAGGGAGCTGTTCTCCTGCACCAGTTGAGCATTCTCCTTCTCTAGTCTCGGCAGTTTGAGTAGACACGACTTGACGTTCTTACCCACTGTCTCGTCACTGCTCAACTGTGACACCTGAGCCTCCAGTTCCTACAACAAACAAACTGACCAGTCTTACTGCTGAACACCACACCACACCACACCACACCACACCACACCACACCACACCACACCACACCACACCACACCACACCACACCACACCACACCACACCACACCACACCACACCACACTAAAGGCACCTAGTTGTTGCAGAGACTGTGTTTATTTTGTTTTCTGACAGATTCTGTATTTAGTGTTGTTATATTCTATTTCTAATGAAATCGCATTTTTTTTTATTCTACAGTAATACAAAGTATTACCAAATGAACTTCAGCAATCTGACAAAATATGAAATTTGGGGGGATCCACAGACGACATAGAATGAGACATAATCTGAGACTAGCACTGTAACTTGTTGGTGCTATTTACCTTCATCCTAAGTTCTGTCTGCAGTAGTTTGGTCTGACAGCCGGCGAGTAGCTTCACCTGTTCCTCTGCAGCGTCACGCTTCCTGCACACAGAGTCACAGTTAGCTGGTTCTTTACTGCACAGAACAAGGTCATAGTTAGTTAATTCTTTACTGCACAGAACAAGGTCATAGTTAGCTGATCCTTTACAGCACAGAACAAGGTCACAGATAGCTGATTCTTTACTGCACAGAACAAGGTCACAGATAGCTGATTCTTTACTGCACAGAACAAGGTCACAGATAGCTGATTCTTTACTGCACAGAACAAGGTCACAGATAGCTGATTCTTTACTGCACAGAACAAGGTCACAGTTAGCTGATTATTTACTGCACAGAACAAGGTCACAGATAGCTGATTATTTACTGCACAGAACAAGGTCACAGTTAGCTGATTCTTTACTGCACAGAACAAGGTCACGGTTAGCTGATTCTTTACTGCACAGAACAAGGTCACGGTTAGCTGATTCTTTACAGCACAGAACAAGGTCACGGTTAGCTGATTCTTTACTGCATAGAACAAGGTCACGGTTAGCTGATTCTTTACTGCACAGAACAAGGTCACGGTTAGCTGATTCTTTACTGCACAGAACAAGGTCACAGATAGCTGATTCTTTACTGCACAGAACAAGGTCACAGTTATCTGATTCTTTACTGCACAGAACAAGGTCACAGATAGCTGATTCTTTACTGCACAGAACAAGGTCACAGTTAGCTGATTCTTTACTGCACAGAACAAGGTCACAGATAGCTGATTCTTTACTGCACAGAACAAGGTCACAATTAGCTGATTCTTTACTGCACAGAACAAGGTCACAGTTAGCTGATTCTTTACAGCACAGAACAAGGTCACAGTTAGCTGATTCTTTACTGCACAGAACAAGGTCACAGTTAGCTGATTCTTTACTGCACAGAACAAGGTCACAATTAGCTGATTCTTTACAGCACAGAACAAGGTCACAGTTAGCTGATTCTTTACTGCACAGAACAAGGTCACAGTTAGCTGATTCTTTACTGCACAGAACAAGGTCACAATTAGCTGATTCTTTACAGCACAGAACAAGGTCACAGTTAGCTGATTCTTTACTGCACAGAACAAGGTCACAGTTAGCTGATTCTTTACTGCACAGAACAAGGTCACAGTTAGCTGATTCTTTATTGTGCATGGTGTCCCTGTGTCCATGGAGTGTACCTGAATGCGAGCTCAGCCTGTTGTCTTGCCTCTGACACCTCACACTCTAGGTTATTGATGTCTCTCTGCTGGTCGAACGTCTCCGTCGTCAGTTCAGCTATCTTAGCCTTCAATGCTTCTTCTACCTGTAGGTCAGTGTACACAGTTTACTTTACTTTACATTGCTCTCTCTGAAGACAACGAAGGAGGCTGTCTTAGTGCCATATACTGGCCATTACAACTAGTGTGTACATTACGGTAAAATGCTGACAACAAAAACATATACTGCATCATAAAATTATACCCCCTCCTACATACCCCTCACCCCCTCCCACGTACCCCTCATCCCCTCCCACGTAGCCCTCATCCCTTCCCACGTACCCCTCACCCCCTCCCACGTACCCCTCATCCCTTCCCACGTACCCCTCACCCCCTCCCACGTACCCCTCACCCCTTCCCACGTACCCCTCACCCCCTCCCACGTACCCCTCACCCCCTCCCACGTACCCCTCACCCCTTCCCACGTACCCCTCATCCCTTCCCACGTACCCCTCACCCCCTCCCACGTACCCCTCATCCCCTCCCACGTAGCCCTCATCCCTTCCCACGTACCCCTCACCCCCTCCCACGTACCCCTCATCCCTTCCCACGTACCCCTCACCCCCTCCCACGTACCCCTCACCCCTTCCCACGTACCCCTCACCCCCTCCCACGTACCCCTCACCCCCTCCCACGTACCCCTCACCCCTTCCCACGTACCCCTCATCCCTTCCCACGTACCCCTCACCCCCTCCCACGTACCCCTCACCCCCTCCCACGTACCCCTCATCCCTTCCCACGTACCCCTCACCCCCTCCCACGTACCCCTCACCCCCTCCCACGTACCCCTCATCCCTTCCCACGTACCCCTCACCCCTTCCCACGTACCCCTCACCCCTTCCCATGTACCCCTCACCCCCTCCCACGTACACTTCCCATGTACCCCTCATCCCCTCCCACGTACACTTCCCATGTACCCCTCACCCCTTCCATGTACCCCTCACCCGTTCCATGTACCCCTCACCCCTTCCATGTACCCCTCACCCGTTCCATGTACCCCTCACCCCTTCCATGTACCCCTCACCCCTTCCATGTACCCCTCACCCCTTCCATGTACCCCTCACCCGTTCCATGTACCCCTCACCCCTTCCATGTACCCCTCACCCCTTCCATGTACCCCTCACCCGTTCCATGTACCCCTCACCCCTTCCATGTACCCCTCACCCCTTCCATGTACCCCTCACCCGTTCCATGTACCCCTCATCCCCTCCTACATACCCCTCACCCCTTCCATGTACCCCTCACCCCGTCACCCACCTCCTCGTGAGCAGCCTCTGCCTCAGTCCTACGTTTCTGGGCAGCGAGCAGCTTTTGCTCGTAGTGCTGCTTTGTCTTGTGCAGTTTCTCGCGACACTCGGCGAGTTCCTCCCTCGTGTCCTCCCCCCTCGTCAACAACTGGTCCAGCTGCTGCTTGCACTCCACCTCCTCCCAGAGTCTCCGCCTCTGTAACCATCACCCACACAATGTAACCACTCCAGCTCCTCCCAGAGTCTCCTCCTCTGAAACCATCACACACACAATGTAACCACTCCACCTCCTCCCAGAGTTTCCTCCTCTGTAACCATCACACACACAATGTAACCACTCCACCTCCTCCCAGAGTCTCCTCCTCTGAAACCATCACACACACAATGTAACCACTCCACCTCCTCCCAGAGTCTCCTCATCTGTAACCATCACCCACACAATGTAACAACTCCACCTCCTCCCAGAGTTTCCTCCTCTGTAACCATCACCCACACAATGTAACCACTCCACCTCCTCCCAGAGTCTCCTCATCTGTAACCATCACCCACACAATGTAACAACTCCACCTCCTCCCAGAGTTTCCTCCTCTGTAACCATCACCCACACAATGTAACAACTCCACCTCCTCCCAGAGTCTCCTCCTCTGAAACCATCACACACACAATGTAACCACTCCACCTCCTCCCAGAGTTTCCTCCTCTGTAACCATCACCCACACAATGTAACCACTCCACCTCCTCCCAGAGTCTCCTCATCTGTAACCATCACCCACACAATGTAACAACTCCACCTCCTCCCAGAGTCTCCTCCTCTGAAACCATCACACACACAATGTAACCACTCCACCTCCTCCCAGAGTCTCCTCCTCTGAAACCATCACACACACAATGTAACCACTCCACCTCCTCCCAGAGTCTCCGCCTCTGAAACCATCACCCACACAATGTAACCACTCCACCTCCTCCCAGAGTCTCCGCCTCTGAAACCATCACACACACAATGTAACCACTCCACCTCCTCCCAGAGTCTCCTCCTCTGAAACCATCACACACACATTGTAACCACTCCACCTCCTCCCAGAGTTTCCTCCTCTGTAACCATCACCCACACAATGTAACCACTCCACCTCCTCCCAGAGTCTCCTCATCTGTAACCATCACCCACACAATGTAACCACTCCACCTCCTCCCAGAGTCTCCTCATCTGTAACCATCACCCACACAATGTAACCACTCCACCTCCTCCCAGAGTCTCCTCATCTGTAACCATCACCCACACAATGTAACAACTCCACCTCCTCCCAGAGTTTCCTCCTCTGTAACCATCACCCACACAATGTAACCACTCCACCTCCTCCCAGAGTCTCCTCATCTGTAACCATCACCCACACAATGTAACAACTCCACCTCCTCCCAGAGTTTCCTCCTCTGAAACCATCACACACACAATGTAACCACTCCACCTCCTCCCAGAGTCTCTGCCTCTGAAACCATCACCCACACAATGTAACCACTCCACCTCCTCCCAGAGTCTCCGCCTCTGAAACCATCACACACACAATGTAACCACTCCACCTCCTCCCAGAGTCTCCTCCTCTGAAACCATCACACACACAATGTAACCACTCCACCTCTTCCCAGAGTCTGTCACTGAAACCATCACCCACACAATGTAACCACTCCAGACCAGACTACAGTACCTGGCAGTGCTGTTTGGAAGCCTCAACTTCTGTCTCAAACTGGATGCTGGCTCGCTTGAGAGACTGTTCCCGCCGGTCCAGTCTGGCCTCTCGACTTCGGTCCTTCTCTACAGCAGTGGACAGTTGGACACCAGACAGCTGTGGTGTTGTGCTCATAAGGTCACAGTTATTAGAATATGAAATGAATATTAGCATTAGAATTTGACATTGCCTGGTCACTTCTGTGGGGTCGATGAGGGTGATTACTGGCCCATTTTACTGATAAGGTCAATTACACGGAGGGGAAGGAGGCTTAATAGTATTCGAACACAATTACTTTATCGAGTGATTGTCTGAAAACAATTGAATGCATACACAGGATATATACATACAAATAACGTAATAGTAGACTGGTGAAATACACTGATCGATATGACTGTCAGACAACTGACCTCTATCTTCAGAGGTCTGTTATAATTAATGTTCTTTAGCACACACAATTACTACCAGCCTGTGCAGTGTACCAGGGTTAGACCATGCAGTTTAAGTGATACCACCTGGCATGGATAGAGCTGCAGCAAGAGTTGTCCCTCACACTGAAGTCAGCACCTGCAAGAGTCACAGTGTATACTTACCAACACTTTGAAGAAGCATCTGGAAATTTTTCTTCACTTCAAACACTGCAGTATTATCATCAAATGAGTCCATCTGAAAATATACGAAGGGATTCTGGTTAGAGGTATGACACAATCCTGACAAATAAATTAACAAAATATAGAAATTAATGTTATTGATATTTGAAACACATTTGACCATGTAGTGATGCAGGTGAAAATGTTATACACAAGGACATATTATGGACAATGAAATGATACATAAAACCATACGTGACTTAAAAGGTGCTCGCATATATATAAAAATACTTCCAAAATAATCAGGTCAAGAAATTGAATTCAATTTTTGCATTCCACCTTGCAGACAGGTTCAGATAATTTGACTGACTTCACAGAAATCTGCATGGAGACATTGGAGAATTAAAAGATATGATGGGCCAAAATTAAAATACGATTGTACAGATGCTGTATAGCTAAAATAAAGTAAATCATCATCATCATTACGTAAGAGGGCTTGTTTTGCCTGTTGTATGTCTTGATTCATCTTCGGTATATTTTAATGTAGTTATGGAGGTTGTAACAGTCTTTGGCCCAGTGTTTGTCAATTCTGCTCTTGAAGGTATTCAGTGAATGACTAGTTATAATGTGTACAGGTTCCAGTCATTAATGATTCTTGAACTGAATGAGTAGTTTCTTAGCTGAGTGTCTGTTATTTTCTTGAACATTTTCTGGCTGTGTCCTCTGGTGTTCTGCAGTGTAGAGGTAGTGAAAAAAGCCAATCTGTTGATATTTCTTATAAATTTGGATGATGTCACCTCATCGTTGTCTGTGGTGGTGTGACGGTAGGTTTAATGCTCTCAGACGGGCTTCATATGGCTTGTCTCTCAGGGGTAGTACTTGTTTTGTAGCACAGCTTTGGACTTTTTCTATTTATTTAGTTTCTTTTCATGTGTGGAGCCCAGATAACATTGTCTTGAACAATACTGGAATTGTTGCTACATCCAGGCATGTAAATGTTTTCCTGATCAGTCCATGCATCTTTGTTGATGACACTCTAATTCTAAACATGGGGTTGGAACATCAAGTCCTGGTCTATTTGGACTCCGAGATCTTTTTCTACTTCAGTGGATGGCATTGTCATCATGTCATTCATGAATGATTTTGCACTTTGCTTCGTTGAAATTTAGTTGCCACTTGGTAGACCAGTCAACCAGTTTGTTCAGGTCTTCTTATAGTTTGTCTTGATCTGTGTGGTTACTGACTTCCTCTGCAATGATCACGATTGTGCTTTCAATCTCTTCAGACAGGTCGTTTATGAAAATGACAAAAGGTACTGGACCCAATAGACTGCCTTGTGGGATGCCGCTTTTCACGTTATACTGATGGCATGCACGAAGTTGTTGTTAATGTTATACTTGGCATGGAATGTGGTCGGAATGCCCCACTACCTGAATGCCCCAGTCGCAATGCCCCTACTGCCTAGTCGCAATGCCCCAAACTTAAAGTCGCAATGCCCCAACTGCGAAGTCGCAATGCCCCCACATTTTGGAACACCATGGTCACAATGCCCCACTTTTGGACGGAATGCCCCACTTTCTTGGTAGTCGGGGTTTTAATATATTTTTTTTTTTTATAATACTAAAAATAATTGTTATGTTGTTGAAAGCGTTCCAGTTGCACTTGTTTCGTGCGGCAATATATATATATGATATTTTATATAATACTAATATCTTTTTTGTTACATTATTGAATGCATTCCAGTTCCACTTGTTTTCACATAAATGAATTAAAAAGTCACAATTACTATTTGTTGTAACCGATATTAATTTTCATGATAGGTTTGACAAATCGCACAAAGATGAAATATATACGGAGAAATATACGGAGACAAAACATAAATTCAGTTATACTTTCAATAATGTTCAGATAATCAACGAAACATATTTTTTATTCATTATACATTTACTTATGTAATGTCTATTATTGTATTATATATTACATACATAAGTTTGACAATAATAAAATGTTATGTTTTAACATGTTTTGATAATAATAAAATAACTGGGGCATTCCAACCAAAAGTGGGGCATTGCGACTTCGCGGTTGGAGCATTGCGACTTCCCGGTTGGGGCATTGCGACTAGGTTTGGGGCATTCCGGTCGTGGGGCATTGCGACTATAATTCCTTGGCATCTATATGAGGGATGCTGTTCGTGTAAATGCTGATGACGAATCTGGAATTTATGCGTGTTTGCCTAAAATATCAACAAACTAGGACCCTTGTGAGGGAACATCCATCCACACAATGAGTGACCAGTGACAAAAATGTTAAAAGGCCGTAATAATTTTAGGCCAGTTTATTGCAGTTACGGCGTCCTTGCAGTTAAGTATAAGATTACCTAAACTTCTTGAAGTTGAGAATTATTTAGTAGGCACAGCGCTGATAAACATATAAAACTATTCGACAGGTTACAAAAAAAATTATGTTCTAGGAATGGGAGTCCTGCGAATATATATATATATATATATATATATATATATAATGGGATCATTATAAGGCCTCGTAATGCTAACAATTTAATGCGGAAACATGAAAAAGTTGCAAGGGCGATAATACCGAAGCTTCATCTTCGCTGTGTATTATTAGTGTATATTCTGTGACAAAATGTAAAATATATGTGTAAATTACTCTTGCAATACCTTCTTTTTCTCCACTTCTTGATATTAATCAAGCGACGAAACGAATAATGGTAAAATATCACCGAAAACCGAATGGAAACTAATTCAAAACATCCGCGCACCGTGTAAATATCGGGGCGCCGTAAATATCCAACTCTGCCGAATTCGAAATTCGCGCACCCGACATCCAAGCCGACGTCCGTAATGTGGCGCCACCAGTTCTAGTTAGTTTCAGAGCTCCGCAAAGTTCTGTTCACTGACATGTTTGCGGGTATGTGGTTACAATGTTGTGATTTTGTTAGGTCTCATTCAACTAGTCAGCCCTTTTAGAGCATTATCGCCAAACGATCTTTCTATGCTGTAACTAAAGGTAGTTATTACCAGGATGCAGGCCAGGGGCGTCGATCCGGGTTTAAAAGTGGAGGGACGGGGGACCAATTTTAATTTATATATACATAATATGAATATATGTACGTACGGACGTATGTATGTATGTACGTATGTATGTACGTACGTATGTATGTATGTATGTATATATTATATATATATATATATATATATATATATAATTATATATATATATATATATATATATATATATATATATATATATATATATATATATATATATATATATATATATATATATATATATATATATGAACACACAATGATGTAAAAGGTGCCACTATGTGGCGGATACCGGCGCTATAAAAAGTTGCCATTAATATATAATATATTATTCTATTATAATATATATAATATATATATATATATATATATATATATATATATATATATATATATATATATATATATATATATATATATATATATATATGACCTTAAATACATATACACGTTTTTAGTAAATATAAAACGTTATTTAATTATTTATTGTTGGTCTGGTGTTAATTATAAATAAACAAAGGCCTTTATGTTATGTTATTTAAAATAGTTATGTTGGCTACGTGTATTTGAATAGGGGCCATGGCATACACCAATTACATAAATTTTGTAGAGTAGACGTTGGACCCATAACTGCTTGCCTGACTTATAGATTGACAAGATGCAGAGGTTACAGGGGTGAATGAATAGGACTTCCCAAACCCACCCTTTGGCAAAGAAATTTACACAAAGTGCAGGAATCCGCTAGTTCCGCCGTAGGCGATAGGTATCCACCAGGGCGAACAGGCTGCAATCCAAGGGGTGACAGGGGAAAACAAATTAATCATCTATAATGCGCTTGATGACAACTACCTTTCAATAGATCAATATAAGGGTGCAAAATGATATAGCCCGGCATGATGAATATTTACTGGACTAAGATCAAATTGCGCGCTGCGGCCAACCAAGCAATTTATCTAGTGATTTTCCACTGGTAGTCGGAAATTTATATCTGAACTCGTATATTAATTTTACAACTAGACCGATGTAGGGTTTTTAATGAGAGGGGAGTGATAAGTCTCACTATATGCATGCACATTTGATTTTCTGAACTAAAAAAATGGGGGGACATTTCCTATGCTGTCCCCCTCAGGCTGAAAAGTGGGTGGACGCATCGCCCTCGTCCCCCATCGATCGACGTCCATGTCAGGATGATTAGCTTGTTGCCTTCAGTGCATGTTCTTCACATTCATCCATTTGACGGCCACAATCGTCATGTCGATTATTCTGCCGTACACTATAGATATGAGGTAAGAGTTGCTTTTACCAAAGAGTCAGGCCAACATGGACCAAGTATAAAAGGAAGATTAAAAATATAAATGATAACGAAACCAAACCCAGAAGAAAAATCCCAAATATATTAATACGCTTTAAAACGCCCAATTTTTTTTTTTAAATATACAACTATCAATGATCAAGATCATACAACGAATAGAGGAATTCTACATCAAACTATTCGACAGTAAACACAGTAGGCCTACCAAAATCCGCAATGATCCGAAAGAGGTATCAAAGATAATACCATGCTAGGTGAAAGCAGCACTAAGAGATGAAGAACGGGACAACAACATACAACGACGACTTAAACATCGAGCCATAAAAAGCAGGAGAAAAAAAAACAAAAAATATATATATATATACATATATATATATATATAATATATATATATATATATATATATATATATATATATATATATATATATATATATATATATATATATATATATATATATATATATATATGTCATGGACCGGCATATGACGTAACTATATTTATATAATTATTTTGTTCAGTAATCAATCGGTGTCTCCACCTGGCGATTAATGGTTATCCCGGTAGTATTGATTAGCACTAGGTGGCACTGCGGTTTGTTCGGCGGGGATTGGGAGAGCGAGCAATTATTAGCCAAAGCACGAGGCTGTGTTTTCTGGAGAGAAATTATGATTTGCTTTGGTAAGTTGAATGTGTTGTATAGAAACATTTCACCCTTGAGTGTAGTTGCATTTGAGCAATTACTAAATTCCTTTACAATTGTAGAAGGTGATGAAGAATCACGCAGATTATCATTACATGCAGTAGAGTAAATTCCCATCGTCATGTCTCATGATCGTGTAGATCACGTCAGTCTCACGGGTAAAATCCACTGATAATGTGTTTGTAGCTAATTCAAGCCGCAGCTAACCATTATGGTTGCTATTTATATCGAACTGTACAGTACAGTGCAATTTTAAACACTGAGGTTGTTGTTCTATGGGAGAAGCGACAAATCGTTGTATTAATGTATTTATCAAATGTTGAGTCAAATCGTCACTATCCACGTGGGTCGATCGAGAAATGGTAACCAGCAGTATTGTTATGGTTAAGTGCTAGTACTTACCGATATATGTATCGTGAGAGAACGTGTTTAGTGTCACAGCATGGTTGTTGGTTATGGATTAAGACACTGTAGTTTGACATTAATGAGTGCAAACTGTTGCCTTGTTGTTGTACAAGTCTGGGTGTTTTTGGCACTAGGGGCAGCACTGATGTTGCTGTTTTTTTTTTTATTAGAAACGATGATCCAGCGCTCCGCGTCCATCCTTGACATATATAATTTCGAAGACAATAAGTTTTACTAAAGTGTACACGAAATGCTTATGAGAAATACGAATCCCACTCTGCATCGCGTTCGTCGATAAAGAGAAAGCCAATGCAACTCAATGCAAACGCAAGCAACACTGACTTCGCTTCAAGAACAGGAGATTATAGAATATGTGTAGTCGAACTCCTGGAAGTATATCCTGGCGAATATCTCAGTCATTTTCGCTTCGCTGACGACATACTCATATACATGTGCTAATTCATCACATGAACTACAGCAAATGCTACATGAACTATAGCTGATGAAGGTGAAAATTAGGGTTTGAAGATGAATTTGTAAGTCCAAGACAATGGTGATGAAGGAGAACGACAAATCAATAGGCCTATAATATGTTAACGCCACTCAGACAGGGAACGTTGAGCGCTACGTCTACTTTGGACAGAGATACAGTATCGCGGACAAACACAGGCAATATCTACAGCACACACTAGAAGAGGAATTATCAGAGCTTAATGGAATGGGTGTATTCTAGTTTAGCTCTAGAAAGTTACAACGCGGATAACACGTTTTGTAAAAACACGTTATGGCCACGATGCACATCAACATGAACGAATGCAACCATTTGGGAACCAATTTTGCAAATTGTAAAATGTGGACTACATCATGCTTTGTAGGTGTCGCTCGGCTGTCAGTGCGAAGACAAAACTGCAGATGCTTGAGCATCTCAACATTTAATCAAGGATCTTATAGCTTCACATATCCTTGATTTAATATTCGGGCGCATTCGAAAATGGCAACTCGACGGCGCACCGGTAAAAACTGGACAGCTATAAATTAAATAAATAATGCAATAACTTTCGCGCGAATAAATTGACGTCTACCACCTTTTCTAAAGGTCACTTGGCCGCAATGACTGCGTAATAATGTAAAAAATAGCGAAAGGTCGCAATGACCGCGAAATGTCAACAAAATTAGTTCAGCCTAAACTACACACATCCTTAAAATAACTTTACCCTGTTAGTAAATAATAATAATAATAATTAGTTAACTTCTATTGCGCCTATATCCTTAGAAACCAAGCTCAGAGGCGCATCAAAACAAAAAGGATTAATCGATCTCATAGTCGGTAAACAAATCAAGTTGTCATCAGATTGATTGATGCGCCAGGGAGCTATGGTGGATAGGCCAGATTGTACAGATATGTTTTTAAATGACGACGGAATTTAGCAATATTTTCAACTGATTTCACGCTAGAAGGAAGCATATTCCATAGAGTAGGCGCACCCACAGCAAAAGCCCTGGTCCCCATATTAGTATTGACCTTTGGTACAAAGAGTAAATCAGAAGTAGATGACCGAAGTTGAATAGGTTTTCTTATAGGAGTAAGTAAAGTATGTAAATACGATGGCTGCTTAGAAGAAAGTGCCTGGTAAGTAATGGTACACATCTTAAACATTATACGATATTGGACAGGCAGCCAATGCAGAGACTTTAGAAGCGGCTTAGAAGGAGTAAAGCGTGGAGACCTAGTCACCACCCTTGCTAAGCAATTTTGAACACGTTGTAGTTTTGTGATATCCTTAATAGCAATATTATGAAAAAGTGAATTACAATAGTCTAATCTACTAGTAACTAACGCAGTTGCAATAGTCTTTGCAACAGAAACAGGCAAATATCGACGAATACGCCGCAAATCACGAATGTGGTAAAAACATGTTCGACAAATTTGAGAAATGTGTTCTCTAAAATTTAATTTATCATCAAAAATTACTCCCAAATTCCTAGTCGAAACTGCAGGCATAACATGCTGATTAAGTAAGGGTATAGGAAAAAGAGTCTTAATTTTGTCACGCTGCCGGTGTGTACCAATAATAAGAAACTCAGTTTTATCAGCATTCAGCTTCAATCTACTCTCAGTCATCCAGCAAAAAATGTCATCAATACAAGTTCTAAGCTGCTGTAAAGAACTACTTGCATCTGAAGTGGATAATGATATATAAATTTGAGTATCATCTGCATAAAGATGATGGCTCAAATGATGCCTATTAATCACTAGACTCAATGGAGTAGTATACAGTGTAAAAAGTAATGGTCCCAAAACTGACCCCTGAGGAACACCACACGAAATATTAAGTGGTGACGAAAAACAATCCCCAATCTTAACTCTCTGGTGTCTACCACTCAGATATGATCTAAACCAGCGTAATGCTATACCAGACACACCATACCACACAGACAAACGATCCATTAGAATAGAATGATTAATCGTATCAAAAGCAGCTGACAAATCAAGTAAGGTGAGTGCAGTAACTCTACCATTGTCCATATTTAGAGTGATGTCGTTATGCACTTTTAAGAGAGCAGTCTCTGTAGAATGAAGTTTCTTATATGCAGATTGGAATACATTTGACAAATTATTTGAAGTAATGTGAGATCCAAGGCGTTTTGCTACAACCTTTTCAAGAATTTTAGATATGAAAATGAGTGCGTTGCAAGGGTACAGCTACAGTAAACCAAAAATCGTCATCACGATCCTCGAGGTGTATGTTTGCAGACAGTTTCGAGCGATTTAGCAACCGCCGCGAGGTGGCGGCATCAGAGGCGCCGACGCATGACGCGGAACAAGCCGCGTGGGACCAATCAACCAACAGCAACTGGCGCAAAGGACGCGACAATGAAGCACATGCGTTATGCGTTCGTTCTGTCCCTGCTCGCAGGTAGGACAGGGGACGTTTTTTTTTATTTATTTGAAGTGAGAGAAGTATATTTGTGTGATATTAAGGTTTATCACCGTACGTCTTGACAAAGTCCCAAATGTAGCCTACCTTGGAATTAGACAAGAAACGTCACATTTATCAGGTATAATCAAAGTTACGCAACTGTCACAACGGCTATGAGGTCGGATTTAATTAGGGCACTCGGATTAATAGTTGGCTATCTGACGCCTCGTCACTTCCCGTCAAGATGACCTTCAAGTATGTCACGTAGTAATCCACACATCGGCGTAGTGGTTCAAAATAAAGGAAATAAATATTGTTCATTCTCATCATGCACACCTGATGTTGTCTCTTTAAACGCAGCACGCTTTCTTGGACTGAACCTATGAGATGTTGTCGCAGCTTAATTGTACTTCTGGGTTTTGTAAGCAGATAAAAAAAACATAATATATAATAGTACCATTGTGTTATTACTGCGATACTTGAAACCCTGTCGATGTCGATATGTTAGCACAGGATAGCTAAGTACTAAGTCCACCCAAGTATCGAAATTTCCACGTTATGTTTCATGTTGGTTTTTATAATGAAAGTACAGTCGAAATAACTCAGTAGACGCATCTAGAATGTTTCGTAAAATGCAGAAACATTTAATTTAGTTTTCCTAAACATGAGAATGAAAATACTCAGTGTAAAACAAGAGTTCTCTGACGACAGCGCTGTGTCACGACGCTCCTGGTGACAGACGGTGGTCGTTGTGGATGCAGTGTTTTATAAGACAGTTGCCAATTATGATTATTTGTATTGCATGTTGTGCTACGTCGACATGAAAAAGTAACTTATCTTTAAAGTCTGGCCGCGGCATCGGTGTGTGTGTGTGTGTGTGTGTGTGTGTGTGTGTGTGTGTGTGTGTGTGTGTGTGTGTGTGTCTGTGTGTGTCTGTGCGTGTGCGTGTGTGTGTATAACACTATGCCAAGATAAAAGACACGTCACGACGGGTATGCCAGCCAAACAGTTTATTATCCACTCAAAGGTGCATTTATACAATACATCAGTACAGTAAATGTGCAAATGTGCCGGTCAGCGGACAATTGAGGGGACAGTTCAGTGACGTCACCGTGACACTTATGTTATTCGCCGGGTGACGACTCCAATAAGTGATGCTAAGCTTGACGTTGCTTAGCGCCATTCTTTCTTGTATCTGTTTAGTTGAATCTTTAAGATAAATTGTCCGGTAGATGGCAAAGTCCGAAAACAGGCACATTTAATCTACACATATGTCTTGACGGAACTTGACTGAGGATATGTTCGTCGTCATGATGCAGTAGACAATTTAACAAACACGTGGGAAGCTATGTCTGATCCTAGCCAGCTAGGATATAATAAATTATACAAGCACGTAATGTAATCGATTCTGCTTTAGACTATGCGCTAATGGTGGTTTAATTTGTTAAACTGTCGTGCGGTGTCTCAGACGTTTCATCCTGAGTCAACTTCCGTGAGAGACACTATGTATAAATAACGATACACAAGTAGTTATATATTCACAATTTTGTACTGTGAGCTATATAATGACATAACAGGATATACATTGATTGTGATGAGAGGCGCTGATACATTCGCAGTTTTGGTTGAGATGTGACTGACTATTTGTTCCAGTCGAATGTTTCTAAATATTATCATGATTATAATGTAACAGCATGCTGTGAATAGCGGTACACTAAGCTGCAATTTTGTAGTTTTTATGCGAACAAAATGTTTGTTTTCAAAATGGTTTATGAAACATGCCTCACAGCTGAGTTGTTGAGATTGCGCCGAACTATATATAGCCTTCACCCAAAACACTACGTATCTAGAGAAGATGAAAAGTTTACATTCCTGAGAAGACATGCAACACTGTATACCCAGTTTACTGGGTCATCACGTGAAATTAGTATATCATATTGCATTTTATATAGTAGAATAACAGATAACCAGATCTTCAACAATATCACATTTAAGTATATCACATATAGATTCATATAACAAATGACATCGTTATAATCGCGTAGTGCGTAACAGTAACATCGCATCTAAACCTTTACATCTTTCTGCAGGCTGCGCGGAATAGAAATTCCGTGCAGCGTATCACACCGTGATGCATGTGTGTATGTGTGCGTGCGCGTGTGAGTGGATGGTGCTAAAACAATTAAACATATTTCAAGTCGACGTGATTGTCTGTAGTTCTAGTTGGTCGTTGTCAAGTCGTGTCTCTTCAAAGGCTGAGCGTGGCGGCCGCCAGCAGACCAAGAACGAGTCCCAGCGACACCTGGACGCCGTTGGCACCGCCACCTGCGACGACACAAACACGGATTACGTAAGCATACAACAAAAGGACTACATACACAATCAGCAACCCAATAAAGTACGACGCGACGTTAATTCTAAAAGTGCAAAAAATAATACTTTAATTAAGTTGTAGTTTTTCAGTCTTAGCATATTCTGTAGACCTTTTTGAGACCAATCTGAAATGTGGCTTCAGGAGATACGACAATTGTTAATGCTAGGCATTGGGATGTGCCTAAGTCGTTGCAGTGAAATAAAATAAATGTATTTCTTGGACTTCTTCAGAATACTCTTTGATCTATATATTTTATGTTACCTGTGAAATACCAAGCATGACTGTCGTTTATTTGTTATCAGAGTAGAACATAGCACTGCTCACTGGACAATTAGCTAATGGTATTTTGTTAGATGGTAACCATCTATCTGTTATGTTTATATATATATATATATATATATATATATATATATATATATATATATATATTATAATATACTGATATATATTATGTGATACCAATGATATCATCTGTGATGTGTTTATGTATACGGTATGTTCTGCTTGCTTAATCTTTGTCTAGTTCTTCTAGTAAACGTAATTCCTTTGGGTAATAAACATTATTATTATTATTATTAAATATTTAACCTGACTTCAACATCCCCACGAAGTAGTCACGAGTCATAATTGATCGTGTGTGTGTGTGTGTGTGTGTGTGTGTGTGTGTGTGTGTGTGTGTGTGTGTGTGTGTGTGTGTGTTTGTGTGTGTTTGTGTGTGTGTGTGTGTGTGTGTGTGTGTGTGTGTGTGTGTGTTTTGTGTGTGTTTTGTGTGTGTGTTTTGTGTGTGTGTGTTGTGTGTGTGTGTGTTGTGTGTGTGTGTTGCGTATGGGTGCGTGTGGTCTGTGTCTGTATCTGCGTGCGTACAACAGCGTCGTGTGTTCAGCCTACGTACCGTTGTCGCCGCCTTCGCCGCCGTCGTCAGTGACCGAGACGAGCTTCTCTTTGATCACCTGCTGCTTGTCGGCGTCCAGCGACTGCATCTGGTGCGAGGCGATGGCCATGGCCTGGTTCACGTTGAACGACGACAGCTGTTCCTTGGTGAATCCCTGCAAACCGCAACGCGTCATACATCGTCACTGCTGTCATTGCTGTCATTGCTGCACTGCTACTTGATTTATGTATCGTCAGATATCACAACCAACAGCGATAGCACAACAACTACCACTACCACAGTGATTGCTTTGGACAGTAGGCTAACTATGTTATATCGACAAGTTCTAACTGGCAAGTCATGTGATCGTCACATAAACTACTATATTCAGGCCAGTTGTTTAGTATGTGCATCTAGGCCATACATTAACCTATTTTCTGATATTACTGTCAAGAAGTGACTTAAGCTTTAACATTAGGGTCCTACAAACAAGACGCAAATCTTCAGTTGCTTTCAGTTGCAGTAAATGTTTCCGTAATTATCCTTGATTTCAATTACTGTCGTTATTCTGTTTGCGATGTCATAGTACACTGTTCTTAGTTTATCTCTTAACAAGATTTAACAAGATTGCCACCTAGAGAATCAACTCAAGATGGCAGGTGGACAAGGAAGCCCTTTGGCTTATCGAGAGTCCAACCTATCTATCTAAATGTACCCCGCCCTTCTTAGGTACATGTCAATTTTATTTTTGAACATATTAACACTACTAGCACTTACACAATCAGCCGATAATCTGTTCCATTCATTTACTGTTCTTTGTGAAAATGAAAATTTTCTAATATCTAATCTACACTGCTTCTTTGCTAATGTAACTCCATGTCCTCTAGTCCTTCTCTCTTCCTTGACTGAGAAAAAAATATTTCTGTCAATATTTTCATACCCATTCAATATTTTAAAAACTTCTATCTGATCTCCTCGCAGTCTCCTGGTTTCTAGTGTTGTTAATCCACATTCTTTTAGACGCATTTCATAACTAATATTCCTGAGTTTTTGTATCATTTTGGTTGCTCTTCTTTGTACTCTTTCTAGTATATCAATATCCTTCTTGCGATATGGCCTCCATGCCTGTATGCAATATTCTAAATGAGGCCTAACTATTGTTTTGTACAGTGGTATTATTAGTTCTTTTTCCTTGTACACTATATTTCGCCTAATTAATCCAAGAATTTGGTTTCCCTTCGCTGCTGCAATTGCACACTGTTTCGATACCTTCATATCAGCACTAATAGTTAACCCTAAGTCCTTTTCCTTTACGGTAGTATTTAGTACAGTATCACCCATTGTATATTGTGCATCTTCATTCCCATGTCCTGTGTGGAGGCACTTACACTTCCCATAATTAAACAGCATTTGCCACTTCTCAGACCATTCGGTCAACTTATTTAGATCATCTTGTAATTGCTGTCTATCTGTATCACTTTTTATTTTTCTGAACACTTTTGTATCATCCGCAAACTTCAACACCTTGCTTGTTATATCATCATCCAAATCATTGATATATATTAAGAACAAAATAGGTCCCAATACTGATCCCTGCGGTACTCCACTCAAAACCGATTTCCAGTTTGAAACCTCCCCATCAACTACTACTCTTTGTCTTCTATCAATAAGCCATTTTTCTATCCAGTTAATCATAACATTGCCTATGCCATGGGCCTTCAGTTTAAGTAGTAATCTTTGATGTGGCACTTTGTCAAAAGCTTTTTTAAAATCTAAGTATATTATATCTACTGGTGATCCCTCATCTACCCACTTTGTGACATCTTCCAAAAAACATAAGATATTTGTTAAGCATGACCTCGCTTTTAGAAACCCATGTTGAGATGGGTTAATCAAGTTATTTTTAACAAGAAAATCAACCAAGTGCTCTTTAATTAGTCTTTCTAATAGTTTACAAATCACCGATGTTAAACTCACTGGTCTATAGTTCTCTGACTTGCTTCTTGATCCTTTTTTAAATAATGGTATGATGTTTGCTTCTTTCCATTCTAACGGAACTACTCCTTCCTCTAATGCCAAATTGAACACTGTTGCAAGTGGTGTGCTAATTTGTTCTACAATTTCCAGTAGTAATTTGGGAGGAATCCCATCCACTCCAGGTGACTTATTATCCTTCATGTCCCTTATTTTCTTAGCTACCATTTTTGGTGTTACAATTAGTTGTCCTAAATAGTCTGACTCTCTCCCTTCGAATTTAGTCTCTGGTACTGGTAATGCACTAATATCTTCCCTGGTAAATACCGAACTAAAGTATTCATTTAGGTTTTCTGCCATTAAGAATCCCTCTGTTATTATTTTTCCATCACTATCTTCTAGAGGTCCGACCTTATCCTGAACTTTCTGTTTACTTCGAACATACGCATAAAAACTCTTGCTGTCATGTTTTATATTAAAAGCTAATTTTTGTTCATAGCTTCTCTTTGAATTTCTAATTTCAGCTGTAGCTTGGTTAAGTGCTTCTTTATAAATGGCATAGTCTTCTTCACTTCCATTATGTCTATATGTCTTCCACATCATTTGCTTGTATTTGATTTTTCTAATGGCTTCTTTTGATAAGTGTTTCTTTTTTGACCGTTTCCCTTGTTTTTTCAAGGGGACAAATTTTTCGACAATGCAGTCAATTTCACTCTTTAAGATATTCCAACATTCTTTTGCTGTCTTATTCTCCAGTGTGTTATTCCAGTCTATCTTTGCTAAATATTTCCTCATGTCCTTATATCTTCCTTTGTGAAAATTTTTCCTGTACCGTATTTTTCGATTCTGTTCTCCTTTTACTTTGATGATAAAATATATCTGGTTGTGATCACTACATCCCAGTGGCTCACATATCCTGACATTATCAATAAATTCCTTCTGTGAGCTCAACACTATGTCCAACACGTTCTCACCCCTTGTTGGTTCTAACACATGTTGAATAAGGAAACTGTCTTGTACTAAATTTAAAAACTTTTGATCTTCACTCCCAGTACTCTGTAGAGATTTCCACTGTATACGCCCATGGTTAAAATCCCCCATAATTATACAGTCCCGTTTACTGACTTCCTTTATAGCGTTTTGTATTTTCTCATTCTCTTCTGTGTTTATGTTTGGACTTCGATAAACTAACCCAACAGTTAACGTTGAGTTTCCTGAAACTATGTTACACCAGACAGCTTCTTCACATTCTGCTTCTTTTTCTAATTTTATTTCGTAAGCCTGGATGGATTCTTTAATATATAAAATAACGCCACCTCCCCTTCTCCCTATTCTATCTTTCCTAAACATGACATATCCTGTCATTCCTAATTCGGCATCTGATATGTCGGGGGTGGCCCAAGATTCAGTTATACCTATTATGTGAGGGTCAGTATCTTCTACCATAATGTTTAGTTCATTTCTTTTGTTTACTATGCTCCTTGCATTTAAACAAACACATTTATAACCAAATGTGGTAGAGTTTTCCAGACTGTTCTTTGTCGTTTTCTTTGTGCTGTCCTTATCTGTGCCTCCAGTATTTGGCTTCTCTGTGAATCCCCCCTGCGAATCTAGTTTAAATAACTGAAACCTGTTCCCCTGTCCATAGATCGAAGCAAGTTCTCGGAGAAAACTGCTGCGCCCTTTCCGCTTAGATGGAGGCCATCTCTCATATACATATCTTCTTTTCCCACAAAGTATCCCCACAAATCTACAAATCCAACTCCTTCTTCTTCGCACATCTGCTCTACTAGAACGTTGATTGCCATCCTCTTGCAGTTTCTATAGGCTACACCCCTTCCTCCCATCACTGGCAAAATTCCTGAGAGAATAATCTGCTCAACTCTTGTCTTCTTCAGCTTCCCTACCAACTGTCTGTATCTTTGCACTATTCTAGTTGTCCCCTCCTTGTCTGCATTGTTCGTCCCTACATGTACTAATATAGATCCTCCCTGGCCATGCCCCAACACGTTCCCTACCCTTTCTGTCACATTCTCTATCCGAGACCCCGGAAGACAAACAACAACATCTTCGCCTTTGTTTAAAGTCTTGTCTGTCTTTCTCAAAATTGAGTCGCCCATAAACACCCTTTCTGTTCTCGATGCCCCCTCAATCACTGCCTCAGAGTAGCTCCTCCGTGTTGCATCTCCCTGGTCGTTGACTTTTCTTCCTCCCGCCTTCTCTGTTGTTCCTTTTTTCCCTGCGTCTTTTCGTCCTGTCATCATCCCTGTTATTGACTTCCCTTTCGGCACATTTACTCTCAGTTCCTTTCTTCCATTCATCTTTCCTCCGGTCACATGAACTTCTCTCCTCTCCTGTCCCATTGTCCCCCCCTCATCTACTGTCACTTTCTCCCCTGTCACCTTCCTGCATGCCGTGCTTTCTCTTGTTCTTTCTCCATTTGTTTTCCTTGCACTCACCCTCCCTCCTCTCAATCTCATGTCCTCATCCTTCTTGTGACTGCATTGCTCATTCCGTCCTCTTCCATCCGTCTCTTTGGTTATTTTCATCTCCAGCCCCTTCACAATATCGGTTAGTCTAGCTAACTCTACTGTAAGACATTCCACTTTACAACACCCTGTGCACTGGAAAGTAAAGTCTTCCTCCATTGTTTCTGCCCATGACTTTGTGCATCCGGATAGAGCAAAATCGACAAAGCTGTGACAATAGTCACATACTAAGTGCCTCCTTGCCTTCACTTGCCGCTTGCAAGGGGCCATATTATGATATCACAGGAACTCTAAATTTACTCAGTCTGTATACCAGTTAGTCTTTAGAAAGACTGTTTAATGTGGACAGTAACTGCAGCTCACTTTATGTTATACACAACTGACAAATTTAGTCTTTCCTGCACCGTTCCCTAGCGGACACGTTGGACACTACCAACATAAACAAACTAAGGTTTCTACTAAAAAGCTTGCTTATTTTTTAATAACAATGCTACCTGATCAAAGTATTATCTTATTTATGTAGCTGTTATGTTTGCTACTTTATATGTTACATATTCTATCAAATAATCAGATTTGCTAAATCTTGTAAACAACCTTGTCGAAGGCTAGATTACCCTATTATCACCCACTATGCTAATCTGCTCATAAATACTTTTAACTAACAAACTTTTACTAAAACTTTATGAATAATCTTCACATAAGAATAATACTGTAGCTGTTATGCTGAATACTATATCTGATAAATATTCTATCAAATAATAAGTTTTGCCAAATCTTGTTTACAAACTTGTCGAAGGCTAAATTACCCTATTATCACCCACTATATTCTAATCTGGTCAAAAATACTGTTAACTGACAAACCTTTAACCAAACTATTACCCAATATATGTCTAGTACTGCTTTATGAATAATCTTCACATAAGAATAATACTTATCAGTCAATATTTCCTCTTGTTTTTCAACTTTTATGCACCACCAATTTCAAACATCTGCTCCCGCCAATGTTCCCGCCAAGATTATTCTCTTGTCACTGATAAATATGTTACTTACGTTGAACACCATAGCAGGCATCTGCCTGATGACGAACGGCTGCACAGCGCTGACGTGTCCAACCTTTGAAATGTCCGACTTGGTCAGACCGCCTGTTAGCAAGAAACAAAAGACAAACGGTAATATACAAACCGTGACGCATTTTTGCATAAATGCGAGCTGGATGCGAGGCGTAAACGTGATATAAGCAACAGCTAGGTTAATTACGTGGCTTATTAGGGACGTGTTTATATCATGTACAAAATATATTTCTCAGAGTAAAGAATTTCACAGAATGTTATACCTGTTTTCGAACGGTAAAATTACATTGCTATTCAATTCAATTCAATAACTTTATTCCAGACTCAACATACAGCAAGTATATGTGACTCTGAGGTCCATATGTTACATTAGGCACACAATATGTGCAGTATATAAAAGTACAGAACAGTGTATAAAAGAAACATGCATACAGTTATTTCAATCAAGTGTGTATATACAAAAGCTTGTTCCAGTGTTTACGGATCCTGGAAGTGAATCTTAAGCTAAGCTATTGTTGAACTTGTGTTACATTTAGTGGCAATTAATTTATCAAACTCTCGTCATACCAATAGGTCACTGGTGTCGTTTGTATTCATTGTGACTTCGTAGACTGTAACAATGCTACATCACATTTGAACAAAAACAAAATAAAGAACGACAAAACTCACTTAATGACTATGGTCAACAAAATTAAACATTATACCCTAGCGCATATTTTACGCCAGATTCTGCGCAAACATTGAAAACAAAGAGAAGACTAGCAATCACAGAAATGATTCAGAATCATGCCTTGCACTATGAAAGATAAAACTCGACTGACAAAGACTACGAACCCAGGATACTGCCGACATCTTTGATAGTTGAAGAAGACCACGTGCTGACGTCATCACCGAAACACTTCTTGGCGTGACTGGCCCAGCTGAGTAGTTGCGCTGCCTCGCAGGTGTCCAGGGAACCAATCTCACCAGCGGCGTTACTGAAGATTTAATGTCAATACAGAAGTGTTATTTTTCTACAACTAACGTTTGTGTGTGTGTGTGTGTGTGGGTAGGTTATGAAGTGATGTGGTGTGTGAGTAGGTAGGATTATGTGTGTATGTATGTATGTATGTATGTATGTATGTGTATACATATGCGTGTGTGTGCTTGCGTGTATTTGTATGTGATGTCTCCATCCAAATACTCACCAGTACTCTGTCGAGTTGATGGCGGCGATATCGTCGTCACTCGCACCGCAAGCAAGATGACCCATGATCCGCAGGTCAAGCGTGGTGATCCGTGAGTTGTCGCCTTCAATCTTGTCACTCTTGTATTGTACATATGCCTCCTTTAGCTGTGATTGGCGAACAAACATGGCGAGGAGTTAATGACGATTCACAAGTTAGTCCTAGATGTATCGCACAATGTAATGAAGCATGCATAAAAAATGACGTGACAATAATTGAATATACATATATTCATGCATGCATGCATGCATACATACGTACATACATACACACATACATACACACACACACACACACACACACATATGTGTGTGTGTGTATATAGTTTTCCTCGACACTCAACAACAACAAATAACTTAGACTCTATTAGAAACAGCTGCAGGTCAAGCAGACGAGTCGCCCAAGGTACCGCTTCCATCACGACAACCCGCATTAGCAATGTGGCCATAACCGCCTATCCTCGGCAGTGCTGATAGTACAATTGACAGATGGTCAGATACCTTTGTCGCGGTCCAGTTTCCGTGTTTTCCAATAGCCGAAGCAGCGTCCGTTGAGTCAAGCTTGAGTTTGGCCAGATTTTCCTTTGAAAGTCCAGATACGATTCCGGCCGCTTTGACCAGCTTCTCTGTTTCCCACGTGTCCACGGCGTGCCACACCTAGAATTAATATGCAGGGATGTGGTGACGTCTACCCGACCACTCGGTGTATGAGCCACAGAAATAACATATTTACTCAAGTCAATAGTTATATTGCATGGGTAAATAAAGTATAACAATAATATGAAAATAGTTTAATGATGCCGAGCCAGAAAATGACGATGACGATGATGATAGTAATCATAACTAATGAAAGTCGCACGCTGTTTGTTATTTGAGCCCAGCGAGCGTATATATGGCAACCCCCTATATCATCCCAGGAGGTTGCCTATGGTTTTCAAACTGGACAATCTAAGAGAGTATCATATTCATACCCTGGTCACAGCTATTCTGTTGTCACGTAATTACGTAAACACGTAATGACCATCTACACGACAATGGTTATTGATGCTGTTACAAAAACGCCTACGATTCCTTGGGTAACGAGAGAAAAGCCTCTCAGCGCTTTCAAATTGCACCCACATTGACGGCGACTTCAGCCAGCTTCTGCCACTGCTCCCGAGAGAAGCCGCTCACGGCGCCGAGTTTGCTGACGCAGTCCTCGAACTCGTCGCCTTCCAGTGTGCCGAGCTCCGAGACAGACAGGTCAACGACCGAACCACCGAGGGTCGTCACCATGTCGCACGTCAGGCGGGCTGCGGGGCACGAACGTACGCACACCTTACTCAACGAGGTAACGCTAGGAAAACTAAAGTCTCAGTGTTGATATTCTGATGATACAATGATTCCAAATTTTTGATAGGATTGTGGTGTTTGGTGCTGATGGTTTGTTAATTTTACGTTTATAACACCAGCTGATAAAGAGCTCTTGGATAAAACTCTTACGATACTTGCCTTGAGTTTTTAAATGTTTACAGTAATAGGCAAGTGAGGGAAAGCAACACAACAGTATTGCGATTATAGCATGCTGTGCTTACTGCGTAGAAAACTCTCGAAAAAGGCAATGTGGCATCATGGAACACAAATATTTCTTCGTTCCCTGCTTTACTGCCTGACAAATGTACAATGTGCAAGAACGTTCTACTGTAGTTTCCATTCCATTCATGACCAATGCACTGCTAAATAATGACTGTTGTTACACACTCACCAGTCGCTCTACGTCGTCGACTGGCCCCGGCGCTGCCACTGCACACGCCATTCTCCGCTGCCTTCAGTTTCTCGAAGCACTTCTTGTGGGCGTCCGTCCGCTCGAAGCACGCGACGTCGCCCGAGAAGCCGTCCCGACTGCGGCGGCGCGAGTAGGCCGTCTGAGAGTCCCACACCGACGAGACGTACTCCAAGACTCCACACCGCTCTTTCTGCACGGCACAAGGCACAAGCATTGAACGTGACATCTATGTATATAATCCACTGTTAACAACTTCAATTCTGTTTATTTATTGTGAGGTTGGTAGTCTGAACTCGGTTTCTGAAGAGTTGTAAATGATTTAATAATAATAATAATGACATTTACCAACACCAACACCAACACCACCAGTGTGCAAGGTGGATACAAGGTGCGCTTAGCATTTTGATATGGAAGTGTATGTGACAAAACACGCATTACGTAGTATCCATGCAAAAGAAATCACGTTATCCTGCATACACGAAATCATGTAAGTGAGTCGAGATACAACGATCTCTATATAGCAATGGCTCAAATAACTCTTCCACGAAGTAACAAAAAGAAACTAAAAAACGGTTGAGTGAATAGAGAGAAATACTAAACATCAGATATGTTAACGGCAACTACTCACCTCTGGAAGTGCGTTCCAGTCGGCGTCCGTAAACTGGTCACATAGAGAACCGACTTGCATGAGTATATCGGTTTTGTTTAACCTGCGATACAATCATAGCATTCAACAACGGCTAACATCAGGGTAGACGCACTGATATCATTCGTGTAGAATTGTTTACTTAATTGTAATATATTCATGTATTTGCATGCACGATAGGTGGAATGCTTGCGTATTAAATGAAAAAGCTACTACGTTGTTTTGTGTATATAATTAGCCGAATCCGATATGTTGTTTTGTTTAATTAAAGAATACAGTTGAATTTGGGTAGCGAAAGTTTGTGAATCGTGCATTTTGAGAAATATCAACGACATTAGTAATATCGACATTCCATTTCCTGACAAATATGCTGTTTTAGCTACAAATTTCAACTGTCTTTTTGTTAATCTATGCCACAGCGTGGCAAAGTTACATCGAACTCAACGCTGCCTATTGTAAATGGCCAAGTAAGAGAGCGCAATTTGCAGACGAAAATGCGAATATCGCCAGATCGTTATGATTGTATATAGTAGTAGCACTGCTGCCGCAGAAGATGACTTACGTGAACTTTTCCTTCACGCAGTCGAGGAGTTTGCGGCGCGCGCCACAGTCGGCCACTTGCTCGTTGAGTCCGTCGACCGCGCCCTGCACGTCGACACACGTCATCTTCGCCAGCTGCTTCGGCTGCAGCGCGTACATGAAGCCCTTCACGTCAGACGACCCGGGACACGACAGCGTCCGCAGGGTCAGGTTAAACTCAGGCTGAAAACATGGTTTTACAATGCTCATTTATGTATCATTACACAAAAAATCATCCACGTATCCTATCAAACTCCGGCTGAAAACAACCTTTTTCAATGTACATTTTGTAGTTTTAAAATAAAAGATGGCGGTATAACCAGATGACACATCTCAGCTTTAGTTAAGGAACAGTGCAAGTTGGATATGAGAAAGTGCTCATTCTGTCACAGGACAATGAACAACAGGAACAACTTAAGTTACGGTTGTATTAACGCCAGCAGTATGAATATCTTTAAAAACACAATTGGCAGTTATCTAGAGGTTGTTAGAATACGAAACATTGTCGGCCAGTCGATAAGCAAAAGGCTTCCTTGCCTGGAGCTTATAGCTATAGACTGCAATATTTTTAAATTCTTGTTAAATAATTACATTCATAATCACCCACGCACACATCCTCTTCTCTAAAATGTGGTCTTTAACAACACTACTAACCGCAACCTACTGTGATGACAATACCAGTGTTCCCTCTTAACAGAACAGAACAGAACAGAACAGAACACTATCACTACTTTCATTATGCTACATGACCATCATAACGTCAACCTCGCGACACAGTGTTTGGAAACATGAATTCAGCTGGGAGGGCGGTCAAGTGAAGTGTTTGGAAACATGAATTCAGCTGGGAGGGCGGTCAAGTGAAGTGTTTGGAAACATGAATTCAGCTGGGAGGGCGGTCAAGTCAAGTGTTTGGAAACATGAATTCAGCTGGGAGGGCGGTCAAGTGAAGTGTTTGGAAACATGAATTCAGCTGGGAGGGCGGTCAAGTGAAGTGTTTGGAAATATGAATTCAGCTGGGAGGGCGGTCAAGTGAAGTGTTTGGAAATATGAATTCAGCTGGGAGGGCGGTCAAGTCAAGTGTTTGGAAATATGAATTCAGCTGGGAGGGCGGTCAAGTGAAGTGTTTGGAAATATGAATTCAGCTGGGAGGGCGGTCAAGTCAAGTGTTTGGAAATATGAATTCAGCTGGGAGGGCGGTCAAGTCAAGTGTTTGGAAATATGAATTCAGCTGGGAGGGCGGTCAAGTCAAGTGTTTGGAAATATGAATTCAGCTGGGAGGGCGGTCAAGTCAAGTGTTTGGAAATATGAATTCAGCTGGGAGGGCGGTCAAGTGAAGTGTTTGGAAATATGAATTCAGCTGGGAGGGCGGTCAAGTCAAGTGTTTGGAAACATGAATTCAGCTGGGAGGGCGGTCAAGTGAAGTGTTTGGAAACATGAATTCAGCTGGGAACGCGGTCAAGTCAAGTGCGATAGGAAGTTGCAGTCACCTTGAGACAGAAGTCGAGTAGGGTGCGGACGCTCTTCATCTCCATCACGTTGAGGTCGGTGCACGCTAGACTCTTGCACATGGCTGCCTTGTCCTTGGCTGTTCCCAACTTATCCATGAAAGACGAGCTACAAGAAATATAGTTGCGACGTCACGTGACTATGTGTTTGCAAAGTCCTCAAACACAATCTACTGAAGGGAGACAGACAGAGGTGAGGAGAGAGGGAGCGAGACAGAAAAACACATAATCAGTATTAAAACGAAACTATATAATACAATATTTATGTTACATAAAAATACATAATTTTAATAATATAAAATAATTTCGAAATCAAAATCAAAAAGTGTCGGCTCAATAGTGGCTACACAATTCTAACTAAAAGTGGCAACAGTTCGAATGACAATACTCTATAGATAATCTGTAGATGCTATTTTAAAGAGATATGTTGCCCAAAGCACAGACTAAACGACGAGGGAAGTTAGGCAGACACAAACCAATAGACATACAAACATGGTAGACATTTACCCGAGGTACGGCATCAGACAGTAATAGCTGGCAACCTTGCTCTGGTCGGCCAGGCCGTGGGCTTGGAGTCTTCGTTTGACAACTTCCACAAAGGCATCCATCTGAGGACCGCATTGGTATAGCTGGTTATCTTTCTTCGATGTCTGCCATAGGCCCATATTTTAAGCGAATTTGTTGTAAAATGTCTAGGCATAGTACCCGTAGCAGTTGTGAATAGTTGCAGATAACCTTACCCTGTGCAAATTTCACTGACACATTGTCCATAATTGTATGTATTACCGCTAGTAAGTGTGTACTTACAAATTCAGACGTAACACCATAGATACAAGAGTCTTGTGTTGCAAGCTCGGTCTTTAAGAAAAGTTATCACGTGGTCAAAATATCATAATTATCATATCGTTATGAACGGAGTGATTATTAAATGTACACCATGAAAGAAGCTGATAATATGCGTACAGCTTATACAGAGTCAAAGTTTGTTTAAAATATAATCTGCATTAATTATTTGTTCTACTCACTTGGGCCCGTGACGCAGCATTTGAATATTTGCAGAAGGCGTCGACCACTTTGTGCAGATTATCGTCATTCGTTGACAACTTGTTGATGCTGGAGGGCGGCGCGAATGCAATAAGCGGACCAAACTGGGACAGCGTCGTCGGGGACAGCTTGTGCAAGTCGTTGCACATCTCGAACACCTCCGCTCCCTGTTAGAAAACACATATTTAACAATCAGCTTTAACATGCCACAATGTTCGAACTTCCAGAACTAACAACATATGTCGATAGGTGAATCGGCAGTTTGCTTTTATACTTTTAAGCAATGATTACTTTCTATGTTAAACCTGATCGCACACGTTTCAATTCACTCCGTATGTCGATTAGCACTTCGGATGCTGCAGATTGCTTAAAGAAATGTTTTGACTGTTGATATTCGCCATGCTTGTTTTATTGCCGCCTATAATTTCTCTCTACTAAACCTTTCACTATATAGCCACTACATGTGAGTTTGTATTAGTATACTTAGTACTGTGTTGTGTAGTTGTCACTTGTGATTGCCTTACAATACTTTATGATTAGATTTACACCATGTTTATGTTGCTAAAATATGTTTTATAATTCAACGACAGCTTTTGTATTTCCGCGCGTTATTTGATGATGTAATTCACCCGCTCGACTGATGAGTTTATATAATTCACTGTATTGTTACTATTTACTAATCTGTGTAATGGTTAGTTTAACGACTATTGCCTGACCTGTTTATACTGATATTTACGTGCGCTACTTCTAAATGTATTTTTGCCGTGTAAAACTAACTAATCGCCGTACATTTATCGAGTGGGCGCCTTGCAGTAATGTTCAATTTTAATCTCTACAGTAGTCGCCAGGTGGCATCACTATTAATAGTGTGCTTTTTATTTTTGCAGTTCGACTGTTGTGTTGTGTGTATTCTACTAATCATGCGCCTTATTTACACCAATAACAGTTCGAAAACAATTTAGTGAAAGAGTTATCGCCAAAAACGCGCCGGCCAAACTAATAGGGCTATCTTCCACAACTTCGCTATGTACATATTTTGTCTGCGAACTCAACGAAGACCAACAACGTTGAAAATTAAGTCATCACATATAAACAGTTGTCATGCAGAATCTCGAATGCTCATTCTAAATCTTGGTTTCTTCGCACGATTAACATGTTTCTGATTTCACCCGTGAATAAGCATACTTTGTGTATGTAATAGTTGAAATAGTGGAAATGTTGTATTTGTCGAGTAAGGATGACATATCTATACACCAACCACGGCAGGCGAGGAGAGCAGTGCCGAGAACGTGTCTACGTCGATCTGACACAGTTTCTCTCCAATTGCTGCCACGTCTTGAACGGTCAGTGCCTTTGACTTGACCAACATTGCCATCGTTTCAGTACTACTGATCTTGGACAGGTCCTGGTTGGTCGCCTGTAGTCAAACACAAACATCAATCGTTAATTATACTTTTCCTGTATAGACAGCGAATGCATATTAACTGACTGAATGAGCTAGAAATGATTGTTCTGTCAAAGGACGCGCTTACCACCTGACAACTGACTGCGTTACGTAGTACCCTCTGGTAACAAGGAACTAGAATAACCTTCAAGTAAGCGTTATTTCAAGACATTGTGCTAAGTGCTATGGGTGCATGAAAGTGAACGTCGAAGAAAAAAACATAATAGCTACCACCAAGTGATGAAAATAATAAACAATGACATCGATCATCAATCGATTACTGACTACTGCACTAACCTCAGGCAAGCCGACATTTCAGACGGTAAGTTAATTTCGTGAAAATGTTCATCAAGTTTTCACATAATACGTTTGATACAATTTATTTACCATATTAAGCCAATATTCGTATTACACAACTAATCATTTTCGACTCACATCGCCGTTTCGACCACCGATGGTCGTCGAAACATCGATGTGACTCGACAACTTTGAGTTGTGTAATAAGAATCTTTGGTTAACATGGTAAGTGAACTGTATCAAACGTACTATGTGACAATGCGGAATCTAACAGAGGACTGTCGAGAAGGGTCATCGCTGTTTAGTTCTGAAGTTCGCCGATGCCGATGCCAAGGGCAATGTGGGATTGTGAGCGCGATGCGAGGTCGCGAAGTCATGGGCGACGATGCAAGTTGTGTAACCGGTTGTGTAACATTGCACAGCGCATCGTGAAATGCATGACACTTTGAATCGCCAATACTAACGTAGACCTTTCGAAGAACATTTAAAAATATTGTTAGCGTCAACATGAAATAAAAAAATTCTTAGCAAAAGTTTGTATAGAAACGAATGCTATGCTGTGACATGTTATATACGTATTAGAGCGACTACCTTCGTGTAAAGCGTCAGTTGGAGAGGCGACACCGACTCCATGGTCGCCTTCTGCACGTCCGGTACTTCGGCAGTGTCGGCCGGAGTGTCGACAAACAGCTCCATGAGTTGTAGGGCCGTGTCGGCGGGCATGGCGGCGTCCAGACTGTCAGACGGCATGTTCTGTCGCACCGACTTCGGCATCTCCTCGAAATACGTCTTCACTTCTGCCGACGTCTTTCCAGCCATGTCCATCTAGAACCACACGAGTCGCCCTCTTACTGACGCCAACACGTCGCACTCGTAGTTCACACTATTCAACTGTTCTTACACGAAATGAAAGACATCTGATATCACGAAAATAATAGATTTCTATCAATATGCTATAATCTGATCATTCCTGATTACTCTGTAAAGCTGAGATTGTTTAACGTTTAGAAGAATGCATGACATGAAAACGTATAAAGATAAATGTCATACGACATAATTATACTCCTGTAAGAATGGTATAATACGAATGTTATAAGAAGTGCTTAGTCACAGCAAACTGATGTCAGGGTAGTTAATTCAATGCTGCGGGATTAAAAGCAACTAAAATGAAGCGAAATGTAACTTACCTTGTTGTCTTTCAAGAAACGATTCGCGAATAAACGACCCTGAAAGCAAATGTAGTGCGTTATAACATGAGTTCTCCAAAGGCGCTAATTCATTAACATTGGACCAGAAACTGTAATTCGTAACAATGAGATAAGATATGACATCTAACACTGTTACCATTAGCGCTATTATATAATCATCATGGTTATACATCACCATCGCAAACAACATTATTATCATCATCATCACAACCATGGCCTTTGTTGTCATCAACTTCATCATTACCTGTTCCGGTGTTAAATCAGCATCTTTGAACTTGGCAAGGACCTCCTTGTCGACTTTCTCGATCTTCGCGACGGCTTTCGCCATGACGGCGGGTTTCACCGCCGCCATTACCTTTGACAAACTCTCCAGTTTCGTCACCACAGCTGCCGACGAAGCTTCTTTGTCCAACATGGCTGTCACCTTGCTAGAGAAGGCGCGTAGCTGGAATTAGATGTATACCACAGTGTTCAGTGTATATAACGCTTTCAAGATCACGACTGTGTGCACCTATGAATTTTGTTAGAATGCCTTAATGTTTGTTTGTTTGTGAGTGTGTGCGTGCATGTGTGTATCTGTGTGTGTGTGTTGGTGTGTGTGTGTCTGTGCTGTGTGTGTGGTGTATTGGGATATATATACGGTGTGTATATATATATATATTTGTATGTATATATATATACATATATGTGTGTGTGTGTGTGTTTGTTATACGATATTAACACGTGTGCGGACAAATAGGTGTAACTAATCCAATTCCTCCTACCGTCTTCGGTGTTGGTGTGAAGTCGTTGCTTCTGACGACCTCCTCCACTTGTGCCTCCGACATCGCCTCCACCATGTCCTCGCCGACGGCGTCGCCAGCACTGAAAGAAATGACACTTTGTGACACTGAAACACGTACATGGTCGAACGCCACACTTTACAAACATGCTGCAAAGAAGTATTACATCCGGACCTCAACTGAAACTCTAACAATCACTCTAGTCATTCCAGGATACAGCAATAATACATTGGCCATTTTATATTTAAATAACGTAGCTACTTCATAGCCACTTATATACAATATCAAGACGTTTTCAGAAGGGCCTAATTTTAAACTGATCGTTTGATGATGACTTTGTTTGACTTTACTGCACCGCTTAGCAGATCTACGACAGGCCAGTGAGATGTTTATCTTTCCAGCGAGATAATATTTGTGTGCGTATGGCTGGGGACATTTAAACTCCTAAAATGAAGCCCTTTTTGGAATTTGCCGCTCGCTTATTAGCGTCTATCCGACACATCGGACCTTGTGTGATATGCAGACATCCCAACTTGTTTCAGTTGGTGCAGTTAGATGATATATTCGGCTCGGCGACGGCCTCAGTATGCTGGTTCCACATCTGCCTATGTTGCGCTATCGTCTGCAAGATGGTACCCTTTCATTATTCGTCTAGCTCGTCAATCCACCGTCTCGCCAGCCTTCCTCTAGGTCTTTTCCTTTCGTAGGTTTTCTGACGTGCCCTGCCCAGGTCCAATTCTGTCTTCTGACTTGTTCAATCACGGCTGTGACCTTTGTCTTTTCTCTTACCCGGATGTTTATTTTCTGTCCCGGTATGTGATCTTTAACATACTCCTTTCCATCTTTGTTTGTGCGGCTGCTAGCTTGTTCTTTGCTTGGGTGGTGAGTGCCCATGTTTCCGCGCCGTGTGTCATTGCTGGAAGTACGGATGAGTTGTAGACTTGTCTCTTCAAGCATGTTCCAATGTTACCCTTGAAGATGTCGCGGTGCTTGGCGAATGCTGTCCATCCGGCCGTGATTCTTCTTTGAATCTCCTTGTCTTGGTTTTTGTCTCTGGTGCTGTATCTCTGTCCCAGGTAGATGTAGCTTTCAACGTTCTCGATCTGGGTGTTGTTGACATACGCAGTGTATATTGGTGAGCCGTTTTCCATCCTCACCTATGTCTTTGACTTGTTCATCTTTAGTGTGTGTGTGTGTGTGCGTGCGCGCGTGTGCGCGCGTGAGTGTGTGTGTACTCTGGGGGCGCCTCCCCTTTAGCATATGCTTCCTTCTAGTGTTAAATCAGTTGAAAATATTGCCAAATTCCGCTCTCTTTTAAAGACATACCTTTGCAACCTTTCCTATCCACCATAGCTGGCAAATCATCCAATCTGATTATGACTGCATTTTTTATTGACGCTGATATCGATTACCCTTTATATATTAATGCACCTATGAGCTTGGTCTCTAAGAATTCATGCGCAATAAAAGGTAACTAATTATTATTATACCTGGCAACATAATCGGCACTGAAGTTTCCCACCAACTGTCTCTTGATCTCTTCCTTCACGGCTTCTTTGACAACATGCTTCTGTGCCGTTGTCAGAGATTGCGCTTTTAAGCTCTGCAGTACGGTCTTGCTTGCAAGCTGGAACAGTGAGGTCAGCGTCCCTGGACAGGCTCAAGCGGAAAGATTAAAACATTTTTGAAACACATGGAACCCAAATAACAAAACAGTGACAACTCCTACATACACAAAATATCAAATTCACATTATTCAAAGTAACAGTTCCCCATGCACTCACAGTGTTGACGTGAATGCTAACAATAATAGTAATAACAATAATATTAATTTCATCATTCCTCAAAACTGGATCCACCAGTACCATATTCGAACTTGTACTAAGAACTAAAAATGTTAGATATAAACAAGTATTGTCTTTAATATTTAACTACCGACACCTAAAAAGGAAGTATACTGACAGATTTAAAATCAACAACGCTGGTGTACTTGAGAATAAGTTCACACTTACCACGGCTTTGTTAACCCCGCTCAGTTGAGCCGGGTCTATGGCGCCGATACCCTTTTCCTTTATGAAAGTCACCATGTCTGATGATCCCATATCACGTGGTTTCTTTGGGAGTGTAACCGTTTTTCTTGGCTTCGGTGCCGGAGTTCCACCTTGGCCTCCGCCAGATGTACTGCCCCCCGCTCCGGTGCCAGTTGAAATGCCTCCTTGTCCACTGCCACTTGGAATGCCTCCATGTCCACTGCCACTTGGAATGCCTCCTTGTCCACTGCCACTTGGAATGCCTCCATGTCCACTGCCACTTGGAATGCCTCCTTGTCCACTGCCACTTGAAATGCCTCCATGTCCAGTGCCACTTGGAATGCCTCCTTGTCCACTGCCACTTGGAATGCCTCCTTGTCCACTGCCACTTGGAATGCCTCCTTGTCCACTGCCACTTGGAATGCCTCCTTGTCCACTGCCACTTGGAATGCCTCCTTGTCCACTGCCACTTGGAATGCCTCCTTGTCCACTGCCACTTGGAATGCCTCCTTGTCCATTGCCACTTGGAATGCCTCCTTGTCCACTGCCACTTGGAATGCCTCCTTGTCCATTGCCACTTGGAATGCCTCCTTGTCCACTGCCACTTGGAATGCCTCCTTGTCCACTGCCACTTGGAATGCCTCCTTGTCCACTGCCACTTGGAATGCCTCCTTGTCCACTGCCACTTGGAATGCCTCCTTGTCCATTGCCACTTGGAATGCCTCCTTGTCCACTGCCACTTGGAATGCCTCCTTGTCCATTGCCACTTGGAATGCCTCCTTGTCCACTGCCACTTGGAATGCCTCCATGTCCACTGCCACTTGGAATGCCTCCTTGTCCACTGCCACTTGGAATGCCTCCATGTCCACTGCCACTTGGAATGCCTCCTTGTCCACTGCCACTTGGAATGCCTCCTTGTCCACTGCCACTTGGAATGCCTCCATGTCCACTGCCACTTGGAATGCCTCCTTGTCCACTGCCACTTGGAATGCCTCCTTGTCCACTGCCACTTGGAATGCCTCCTTGTCCACTGCCACTTGGAATGCCTCCTTGTCCACTGCCACCTGGAATGCCTCCTTGTCCACTGCCACTTGGAGTGACTCCTTGTTCATTGCCACTTGGAATGCCTCCTTGTTCATTGCCACTTGGAATGCCTCCTTGTCCACTGCCACTTGGAATGCCTCCTTGTCCATTGCCACTTGGAGTGTCTCCTTGTCCATTGCCACTTGGAATGCCTCCTTGTCCATTGCCACTTGGAGTGTCTCCTTGTCCACCGCCACTTGGAGTGTCTCCTTGTCCATTGCCACTTGGAATGCCTCCTTGTCCATTGCCACTTGGAATGCCTCCTTGTCCATTGCCACTTGGAGTGTCTCCTTGTCCACTGCCACTTGGAGTGCCTCCTTGTCCATTGCCACTTGGAGTGTCTCCTTGTCCATTGCCACTTGGAATGCCTCCTTGTCCATTGCCACTTGGAGTGTCTCCTTGTCCACTGCCACTTGGAGTGCCTCCTTGTCCACTGCCACTTGGAGTGTCTCCTTGTCCATTGCCACTTGGAATGCCTCCTTGTCCATTGCCATTTGGAGTGCCTCCTTGTCCATTGCCACTTGGAATGCCTCCTTGTCCATTGTCACTTGGAGTGCCTCCTTGTCCATTGCCACTTGGAATGCCTCCTTGTCCATTGCCACTTGGAATGCCTCCTTGTCCATTGCCACTTGGAATGCCTCCTTGTCCACTGCCACTTGGAGTGTCTCCTTGTCCACTGCCACTTGGAGTGCCTCCTTGTCCATTGCCACTTGGAATGCCTCCTTGTCCATTGCCACTTGGAGTGACTCCTTGTCCACCGCCACTTGGAGTGTCTCCTTGTCCACTGCCACTTGGAGTGTCTCCTTGTCCACTGCCACTTGGAGTGTCTCCTTGTCCACTGCCACTTGGAGTGCCTCCTTGTCCATTGCCACTTGGAATGCCTCCTTGTCCATTGCCACTTGGAATGCCTCCTTGTCCATTGCCACTTGGAATGCCTCCTTGTCCATTGCCACTTGGAGTGCCCCCTTGTCCATTGCCACTTGGAGTGTCTCCTTGTCCATTGCCACTTGGAGTGTCTCCTTGTCCACTGCCACTTGGAGTGCCCCCTTGTCCATTGCCACTTGGAATGCCTCCTTGTTCATTGCCACTTGGAGTGTCTCCTTGTCCATTGCCACTTGGAGTGTCTCCTTGTCCACTGCCACTTGGAGTGCCTCCTTGTCCACTGCCACTTGGAGTGTCTCCTTGTCCATTGCCACTTGGAGTGTCTCCTTGTCCATTGCCACTTGGAGTGTCTCCTTGTCCACCGCCACTTGGAGTGTCTCCTTGTCCATTGCCACTTGGAATGCCTCCTTGTTCATTGCCACTTGGAGTGTCTCCTTGTCCATTGCCACTTGGAGTGTCTCCTTGTCCATTGCCACTTGGAGTGCCTCCTTGTCCATTGCCACTTGGAATGCCTCCTTGTTCATTGCCACTTGGAGTGTCTCCTTGTCCATTGCCACTTGGAGTGTCTCCTCGTCCATTGCTACTTGGAGTGTCTCCTTGTTCATTGCCACTTGAAGTGTCTCCTTGTTCATTGCCAGTTGAAGTGTCTCCTTGTCCACCGCCATTCTCTCCTGTTGTGTCACCCAGAGTTGTTCCTTTTCGTTGTTCTTTCTTTGCAATGATAATCTGCTTTTGATCGTCGTTCAAGGCACCAATCTGGCTTTCCGTGATGGCGTCAATCTGGTATCTGGTCAACGCACGGAACTGGTCATCGGTCAGGGCCTACAAGTACAAGGATTATAGTTCGTGAATCATTAAAGGGATTCTTTTAAAATCATTTATAATTCTGACAACATAACTAAACCATACGTGCGCGTGCGCGGAGTTTATAATTTGCATTCCGCTTATATTATCCGTACATGGTGTCGTCATGAATGTCAGGTTCAGTTCGCCAGACGTCGGTTTGATCCGATAAGTTGACTGTTTTAAAGTCAACTGTCATCGCAACGGTCACTGCGCGTTCATGAACATTGCTTATTATTATCTGGCGGTACAATTATTTATCCACGTGCCAGCAGGCACAAAGTGATTCACATAACTACACACCGTTGTGCATCGGTTTGTTGCACAGATAGCACCCAAGATGTGCATTCATTTGCAAGAGAAAAGTATCAGCGAAATGATTGTGTTTTGATACATTGTATATCGAGTTACTAGCGGTTGTTATGTGGAGTAAATACGTATTATGTATGTATAGATACCGGATATTTTAAATATATATGGAAGCATTTTCTTCTCTTTCGTAGTTGACAAATTCCTATTAACGGCGTTCAGACAAGACATCGTAAATGGATTTTTGCGCAAATTTTCTTTATAACCTAATCCTTGGAAAACCGGTGTGCTTCTCAATGAAATCAATACATTTATATTCCAAGAATAAATAACAATCTATAATATATGTACGATAACAAAACATTTGTGTGGGCCTCGTACAAAAGCAGCTTTTTCAATTGCATTGTTTCACAAGAACGCCAGCGAAACATGACATGGGAGAACAGTACAGGGAAGAAAAATATACGTTATTTCAAAATATAAATTATATTGTCCTAAAGGAATATCGTGATTATACTGCATTGTTTTGTTTTTTCATATATGCATATATGTTGATATTTTAAGTATGTTTGCATATCTTGTTAGATAGGTAGCGACAAGACAACATCATTATAACGGCATACGTGTTTTGAAATTGACACGATCCCTGTAGAACAACGGTAAGAAGTATTACCCATTACCTATGAAATACTTGGTGTTGTTCATATTATATGTTTGTAACTATTTTTGTATCTCTACCAAACCGTATACTCAGGGTAGACAAATAAAATATATGCGTGTAACACTTTTTGTTTGCATTTGAAATAAAATATATCAACAAAGCTTTTTCTTTGAGCTAATTTGGATGTGCTGAATCCACAAACTCATGTTGGCATTTTGTGAGAGTTTAAAAATAATCAGGATAACGTTCGATTATCCACGGAATATAAACCAACGCACATCCCATTAGTGTAATATTGATCACTCAGTAAAATTAACACAATTTGGTAATAAAAAAATAAGAAACTATGTACGTCTTACCGCCTAAACCACAAATAAATGAACTCGATTGTAACTTACGTACTAGTCAAGAACACAACTTCTAATGTGTGTGTGTGTGTGTGTGTGTGTGTGTGTGTGTGTGTGTGTGTGTGAGTGCGTGCGTGCGTGTGTGCGTGTGTGTGCGTGTCTATGTGTGCGTGTCTATGTGTGTGTGGGCGCGCGCGTGCGTGCGTGCGTGCGTGTGTGCATTACCATGGTCTACAGCTTCATATCAACTCTAATCATAATGGCGCAGATCCACAAATACCTTCAAGGAGTTCACTTCAATCTTGGACAAGGCTAGGGGTGTGATGGCAGATATCTTCGCAGGTTCCAACTCTTTGAAGAAGTCGATATCCTTCCCGGCTGAATCGACGCAAATTGTTACAGATTAATTAATACATTACTTACTGTAAAATCCGCACAGATACACGCATATAAATAATACAAATAACAGTTGTTTTACTTAAATCTTGTTGCAAATATCTGAGTCATACATTTACACGAAAAAATAGCACACGAGTATGCTAAAAAGTATATGATATATGATTTAATATTAATTATTTTAATACCATGTGCTGTCTTAAACACAGTGCCTCAGCGCTCCATCATAGAGAGGCACCATTTTATACTACACGTGGAGCGAAAACTTCCAGTTTCAATAAAACCTCAATATAACAGTCATCCTGAAGACTTGCCAAAGTAACCTGACCAGCAAAACGCCCGTAATAGTGAGATATATTTCCTATATATTGTCGTTGTGAAACTAGTTTGGTACTGTTCTTGGGTGACCTTAATTGCGAGGTGGTTGTATTACCCAGGTGAGAGTCAATCGAGGTACAACCGTGCACATGAAGACACCGTCCTGTGACCTACCTATGACCACACCGATAGTGGTGATGTCGGACAAAGAGAGAGTATTTCCAAATGCTATAGTCTTCTTTGCCCACTCCGTCAGTCGTGCTGTATCGAAGCATTTCAATGCTCCGATAGTTCTGGCAGCTTTCCTGAAAGAAAATGCCACAATACAACGATTCAACCAACCTATGTGAAAAACATAATAATGTGCGACTAGTTGATTTCTTGTGTCAGTAATATCAATTTATATTTATCACATTTATCAATTTATATTTATCACACACATGCACGCACGCAACAGGCCCACACACGCACGCACGCACGCACACACAAACACACACATAACACACACACACACACAATCACGATATGATCTATTGTTCTGTTTAGCATAAACTTAGATCCTCTCTCAATCTCGTTTTGATAACTAATGTTAGTAAACCTTGATTAGATATGCTTGTGGCATACGGTATGTCATTTTGCTTTAATTACCCTGAAACAATGCTAACAATTTCAGTTAACTTTTAAACAACGCATTATTATTTTATCATAAACATTGCCACTTGGTCATTACTGCAGACGACACCGGATTACTCGCAATGTCCTTTGATGACCGGTGCCTACAGACCACTGATATACCCTCCTAGATGGCTGTGGGGAAATACTAACTAACTTAACTATCTAGTGTATTTGTGCACACACAATCACTTCGCATTCATCAGACTGGAACGTTCCAGAAAGAGGCCTTTCTAGTAACAGAATATGACGTAATACTCACTGGTACTCGGCGTGTTTCACGTTTGCTACGTCGTCGGTACTCATACCACACAGGATATTGCCTAGAGCGATCAGCTTCGTGGAATCTAATGTCACCCCACTGTTTTTTATTTTCCACTGTCCATACGTGGACTTATACTGCAAAGAAACAATGTCTATCAAAGCGTGCAGTAGAACATGTATCTTATACATACGTCATTTTCAAACATTCTAAAAAACACGTCTGATTTCTATGCGTGAATTATAATGACTATAACGTACCAAGTGAACGCAGTGTCATTAAAAGTCTAAAATTCCGGTATTTTAGTCGTAGCCGTATTGACAATAACGCTGATCTTGTCTCTTTGATATTCAGGAAGTCGCTATATTCACATATTCAAAAATACAATTTAAGCGAATCTCATATGAGTAACCAAAATGGCCGATTCTTGGCCACGCAACGATTAAGGCCACGCAGCCATAAGCGTCCAGTGTACCTGATCAGTTGAGGCACCACTGTCCACCCGTCCCACGGCGGCCGTAATGTCATCGGATGTCCAGTTGACTGTCTTCTGCATGTCTTCGGTCAGGAGGAGCAGTATGACACCCAGAGATTCCGCCAGATCGTCGTTGTTGAGTGTGGTGTAGAACTGCAAGATTCGGACGCATCATCACAATTCCAACTCACCGACATATCGTTACAGTATGAAACAATTGTAGTTTATAGTAAATTTGTACACGTATTTTCCCCAGTTTCAACTATTCAAGCAATTTGATTTCATCAATCAGACCAAATCATGTTTTGCAGTAACATGGGTGTGCGATTTTGTCTCGTACGTTCTTCGCTGATGGACAAATTCGCAATTTGATTAAAAAGTAAAATTTACATGCAGTATACTAATGATCTGAATATTCAACTCCCAGATATGTCTAACCTCTTTCGTGTAATTGTTCACGGGTAGCTACGCAGGCAAGTTACAACAAGCCGAAGTTCAGTTGGCACGTCGCTAAGGCTAACTGGCAGACTGACTGGTGTAGTTGTGGTACACACGCTGGTGGACCTACCGTTCTGACTTTGACCGACAGAGCATGCAACTGTGTAACACTGTAGCCGTCGGCACTGCCGAGTATGTCGGCACAGTCGGCGAACGTCTCCTG
This sequence comes from Oasisia sp. SBJ-2009, assembly GCA_964017155.1. Taxonomy (NCBI): domain Eukaryota; kingdom Metazoa; phylum Annelida; class Polychaeta; order Sabellida; family Siboglinidae; genus Oasisia; species Oasisia sp. SBJ-2009. Next base: position 35,965,525 of record OZ024858.1, read on the forward strand.
GGTCAGCTGTTTGATCTGGTCCACGCCCATACTCGACGGGTTCATGGCACTCAACGTGGTGCAAGTAAGCGGAACTACAACGAAGAAAAGCCCGGTCACACATCTGGTTACGTCAGCACCAGCCTTTCTCTATCCCTGACTCCATTTTTAACGTCAGCCAATGAAATCACCCTCAAGGAGTGTGATAGGCTTCCGGTCATGTGATATTATATTTTGGGCGATTTCAGTCACACTCTGTTCGTGCAATGTTTAGGACACGAATGTGTCATTATATTCCCACAAGTGGTATATCCGTCTTAAACTTGGGGTGGGTATCTGCGCCGTTTCCACGGGTGGCGCAGTAGCGACTGGCGAAGTCTGCTGCTATAATTGTGTAGTTCGTCTGCGCTCACTCCGAACTTTATGTGAACGACCGGCCAGGTGTAGGTTGCGTAGAGCAACCAGCCATTACTTGCGTGTATGGCGTCACATATACATATAATGGTATTATTGCATTTGGCGATCACAGTGTAAGGTTCCATGTATTTGGATTTGAAATGTATGTAGTGTATTTAAGGTTGCACTTCTAGCAGATTGTGTGCCGTTTCACATGCAGAGTAGGATTTGAACGGCAGAACTTATGCAGAGTTGCGTAAAGTTCGGTAACTCCAGTTTGAAAATGCTACCCCATCTATCCTTTCAAGGTAGTGTGTACACATTTTGTTTAATTAAAATTTGCCGCCATGAAAATCTGTGGAATGAAGTGTTATCACCTTTATGATATAATTCAATATCACTACCAAGAGGGGTTAGATGTGTCAGCAATGTGGAAAGTCTCATTTGCAAAAGATGTTTTACATAACACAGATCATGCCAGTAGCATTTAGTTTTATCCAGTGATGTGCTGTGCTCATTGCTGACTGTTGTACACTGACGGTCGACTTTCAGAATGTTTCACCTTTTGTACGGATAACTATATTGTTGTTGCAGTTGACACTGTTAGTCTACAGTGCATGTTCTGTTGCTTCGACTGCAACGCCGTGAACAACGAAACTAATATACGCGCTAACCGTGGCATCACGCAGACATTATTGCTGCACCGTACCTGGTCCGGCACCTCGTTTCCTCCTCCTTGCTTGCGACGGAGTTGCTTCGTCAGCTTCGTCAGCAGCGCTGATCTTTTCGTGAGCTTCAGCCAGCGGTTGGAAGAGTTTGCTGTCGCTCTCTTTGAGAGCATTCATTAAATCTCCATTACATTTACTTTCACTGCAGGACACCTTTAAGTCGGCGACTTCTTTGTACAGATCGGGCATGCTGCGTGCGAAGGCGGCCTAAACGTAAAGGAAAGTTTAAAAGACACATCACAGAGAATAGTTCGTGTTGCACATTTGTGGTTGGTCAACGATCTTTCTATTTATTACAACGGTACACAGACTGTGAATCTATATAAGGTGTTATCAGAGATAGAAGACTCCGCTGGTTTGGACACGTATGTCGTATGCCAAGTAAAAACTTAATTAAATTTGCCTAAAAGACGATTTCCCAGAAGCAAGAAAATGAGGAAGCTCGTTAAAAAGATGGACCGACTGCTAACAGCAGAGCAGTGTGCTCTAGATAGGAGCAAATGGCGCTTAAGAGCTCTAAATAGGAGCAAATGGCACAAAGAAACTCTACATAGGAGCAAATAGCATTAAGAAGCTCTAGATAGGAGCGAATGGCACCCAGAAGCACATCGAAGGGTCATATTGGCGTATACAGTTAAGCCAAGTGAGTTTAATGAGCCAATTAATAGTAAATGGATTACTATTTTCGTCACCAACCAACCATAGTCCGTCCTAGTTCGTTGGAATTATGTATACCGAGGATCAAGTCGTCATCTCCCAAGGTGACTCTTATTTTAATAGTAATAATAATAATAATGTTTATTCTCTGGCAGACATAGCGGCTGAAAAGTACAATAAGAACACTATTGCCACTTCCGGTTGACGCGCTGCAGACAGTGTCTCCCGGGTCCTACGTTTAGATATCAAAATTACATTGACTCAAAGACTAATGGACTTGTTTAACTCACTGCTCAATAAACCAATTGTTTGCCTTGTGGCGTGCAATGCTGCACCGATAAAAGTGTGATGATTGTTGTGAAGTTGGTTCAGATGACACGAAAAGTTTTACTTACGTTGGACTGCAGTTGAGTTAGTTCCTCAGCAGTAAGGTGAGCCACAAGTGCGCCTAGACTCTTGAAGTCTGATAGCTCAAACTTAGCCAGGCTGCAATTATAACCATACCACATTACGTTTCTCGAACCACGTAAATTAGGTGGTAAAAGTATTTTTAGTATGTCGTTTTATGTATATGTTCAAATGCTTGTAAAGCTATGGCTATGCAATTATTATTATAAATATTATAAGCACACAGTAGATATATTAAAGTTTGCCGGGTGTATGTATGGGGGTGCCGTTAATTTCGAAGAGACGAGAATCATTCACCAAATCAAGTTCTAAATATATTACTTTTCATCGGAGCATATATTTAATTTATTTCATCTAGCAGATGGTGTCACTTAGATTTAGCAACCATTAAAAGGCTGCATGATTTGCAGAAATTAGAATCAGCTGACCGTAAAATAAATGAAAACACTGCAATGATGGTCTGTTGACGTTCTGATGGAAATTATCTAGCATTATTTAATACTTCAAAATCGAAATCAAATATCAGTTGATATGAACATGCATTTACCCGTCAGCTTTCGCTATGTACTCCGTCACCAGCCGTCGTCTCACGGCAGGATCCTGCACCTTCCTGCCAAGCAAGGTCATGCTGTCTTCAAGTTCGTCTAGTCGCGCTGCCACGTGGTCTTCTGTCAGTTCGGTCGTCAGTTCGCCCAGCTCGTTCAGTGGAACTGTTTTCTGCGTGTCAAAAGAACATTTAAATGGCGTTCGATCGTCTTGTTTAACATTAGTATCGCATATATGTTGATGCAAATAAGTTACCGAAAGAGTAATATTTAAGTCAAGACATATTTCTGAGCACATCTCAACTGATAGACGACCTATAGGTAAAACATACTTGGAATTAATCGGATATGTGTCCGGTTTCTTTGTACGGTGATGCAACGCAAATCTGGCCGCTGATGACGACATACTATGTCAACTTAAGAAGACTTATGTTGTGAGGTAGGTAATGTATATTTGTAATTGTTATTATATTGCTTTCTTTAAACCAAAGTTGGTGATAACGATGTTTGATACAGGTTCCTATGCCTGTCATTGTCAGTCCTTAGTAGGAAAGGTAACGTCCAATCCAATCTAATAACCGTAACGTCTTCACCATGTTAAGAACTTTAGGAAAAATCTCCACAATGTATACAGATGAATGACTAAATATTGCTCAAGCATATTTCAGTATGCAAGGTTTGTGTGGTAATAATAGTATATTACCTGATTGATACAGAACTCTAGTATTTTCCGAACTTGATTAACGTCGATCGCCTCAAATTTGGCCTTTGCCATCTCTTTGCAATAGTAGGCTTTGTCTTCTGCAGTCGTTAGGGTTTTGTTGATGACATCGTCTACACTGAAAGAGATATGGGAAGAGTATAATATTGTGTCAATGTCGTACAGTCATTTATAAACATAGCTAGTACATATTATACTTGTTTGTATATAATTTATTTTCTGGTCTATCTAACGCAAACAAGATATAATGATTTGTATTGCAGAAATGTATTACAAATAATTAGTAACACCATATGGCTGATATCAATAACATAACAGTTTCTGTAGGTCGCTAGCTTAAACGAGTTCTTGCTATTACATTGATGTAACGTCGATTTTTAAATGGCGACGTTAACTATATACACCAACGTTAACCAATTGTTTACGTTTTCCATAGCAGTGAGCGACCTGTCGTCAACTGGCAACAAATAAGATTGCACCAACACGAGGCATAGCTGTCAACAATGTAGCACGTCCCTGAGAACAACATAAGCTGTCAATTATGGATCACATCACTGAAACCAACTTTAGCTGTCAACCATGCAACACATCATTGAGATTAACATTATCTGTCAACCATGTTACACATCATTGAAACTAATCAAAATGATTAACCATGTTACACTGTATTGAGACTAACCTTAGCTGTCAACCATGTAACATGTCACTGAGATTAACCTTAGCTGTCACTGTGAACTATAGCACTGAGACGAATAATCGTAATTTTTCAACAGTGAGACAAACCTTAGTAACTTCACACAAACTCGTAAGTCGCTGATTTTGGCTTTGTCCAGTCCGTCTGAAAATAAGTTGCCGCTTTTGTTGCCCAAAACGTCAACCTACAAGCACAACGAGTCTAGTCCAAATACGCCGCACACCGACTGGTACTAATATTTATTAATTATACACTCACACACATTCACACACATTCACACACATTCACACACATTCACACACATTCACACACATTCACACACACTCACACACATTCACACACACTCACACACACTCACACACGCTCTCACACACAAACACACACACGCACACACACACACACACACACACACACACACACACACACACACATACAAACACACACACACACACACAACACACACACACACACACACACACACACACACACACACACAACACACACGAACAAATGACACATGCTTTATGAGACCAGAAATAGTAGTAAACTATTTCAAGAGTGAAGACACATGACAGGCTTATATAACATTATGTAACCAGACGTAACACAAGAGCAGTACGACCTTTGCTTAATTACTACCCACCAGTTCACTTTTGAGTAACTGCTCGTCTTTGTTGAGTTTCTTCACCAACTTCTCCACGTCCGCTGTCTCCATCTGTTCCATGACGTTCTCCATTTCAGTCGCCGTCATGGCCGACATCACAGACCCAGGTAGATCTGTCTTATTTGTTCCGTCCTGACATCGCTCGTAAACGAGTCGTCGCTGCAAAAGAAGCAAATTCCGCAGTCAAACCATTGCACTGATACCTCAAAAATGATTAACGGTGCTGGCGTCGGTGTAGTCACCCTATTTGTCTACTTGCCTCGTTTTCAATCTATTTCTGTATTCCATCTCAGTAAAACGTCCACTCTCATATATTTTAAGGCACAGTCTAAGTGCATCTGACAAGGGTGGGACGCGTATTTGACGACACGTACATGCCATGCATTGGGTAGGCATTTTGAAACTGTTTAGCAATTATGTAACCAATATTTACCAGGTATTCTACAAGTATGTAGCCAGTAATTAGCAAATGTGTAACACAACTGCAATCTGCGTTACCTGGGCCTCCGCTAGCTCCTTGAACGTATCAACATCGTCCGTTGTCGGACACAAGACATCCTTCTGAATTGCACGTATCTCCGTGTTGGAGACAATGTCCAGCAATTCAGGCGCTTCCGTAAATTGCTTCATGGTTGCTACGTCGATATTCGTATCAATCGGCCGGAGCTAATAATAAACGCAACATGTTAGATTGATATTAGAAATACGCCGCATCTGCCTGGCTTTTAGACACCGAACATAACTAAGTCAATCAGTCGTTAATACCCATACGAGTTTCTTTCAATCAAATTAATTAAATTAACAGACAAATTAATGTATAGCGAATATATGCATAAACGTATACACATATAAACCTACACATGCACATATATGTTTATCACCATGTATGAAGGCATTTACCAAGTCAACGGTGAGAACGTTCTGAAGCGACGGTTTCCGGAAGGACTTCCTCCGCTTGACGCGATCTGCCTTTTGGTTCCATCTACTCTTCACCTCAGCTCGTTTCCTACGGCTTTTAATCGTTGCCTTGATAAATGATTTGAAAAACGACTTGCGGTTTTCCGGTGTTAGTGTTTTAATCTTCATAAATTCTCTCGCAGGCATAACTTCACGAAGCTGCTGCGGCAACGTGAGTTTATCTTGGAAAGATAACGGCTTCGTCTGAAACAGCGTAAAGATTCATATTTTTAGTTTCACAATTTCATGCGTCAATACTCATCGCTGTGATCCTGTTTGTATAATAAAACTTATCAAAAACGTCCACGGAACACAGTCATTTGTAAAAACGTTCCTGCAAAGTGGTGATCAAACGCGGTAATTGCCTATTATTAAAATGGTAAAAATCAAATATAGAAAAGAGCGATAGAAACCTTTTCTTAACATCTGATGGCGTTAATGTGAAAACATGGAATAAAGGTAGGAGGGCCAACATTTCAAATTTACTTAACCCACCTGTTTTTGCTTCATCAGTTTCCTCATTAATGTTCTCGCCTACAAATCAAAGAAAACATTGGGTAATATAGAATGATCGGATAATGTCTTTGGTTTATATGCATGCGTAAAACGAAATATATTTCCAATCTGCTTACAATCATATTTTTGGTATTATGATTTGTAAGCATTATTGCAAACCATGATAACAAATGTCACGCAAGCTGATTTATGTGCATTGTCAGAGACACACAATGATTTGCTCTTTGTAGATACGTCGTTTCGTAGATAAAAATTGTATTTATCCGTTGCCTACTGAGTTATAATTATTGGTTACGTGTTTGTACATTGAATGGATGCAGGCGGAACTACATCTGTTACACAAGAACATGGGATGATGTCAGATGAAGGGATGACTGCGTGAGTAGGCACGTAAGACGATCGGGGAGGATGACAGCCGTAAAGCAAAAGCACTGCGAGTGTTTCAGCGTTATTTGTACCACAATCTTACCCTCGTACATATGACGGAACAAGGCGGCGAATAGCAACGTGTACATACTGGTGTTCGTTACTACCTTTGTTGGTTACACAGACTAGCAACACGTCTAATCATGCCAGCGTCGTCGACCTACCTCGGCTTTACCCATCGCGCTTGAGTTGGCTACTTTCAAGATGGCGTCTGGCTGCATGCTTTGCGTCCACAGTTTCCGTACACAAGCCTTCGGCAGTGACGACATGTACCAGCCGATAGCTTCCACCAACGGGACCACATTCTTACCACTCTTTGATTGCGCCTTCAGATGTGTACACAGGCGACGTCCCAATGCGGTGGTCTGCATAGAAACAGGAGATATATAGATATATGAACGCGTACGATGTCTGGCAATAGGTTGTCTTAACAGCGTGACCAGTTACCACTTATAGTAACGTCCTTTTATTACTGCGGATACAAGGACGGACAAATGGTGTGAGAGATTGGGGTTTGTGGTTCACACGATTACAATTTACACCGGGTAACGCTGGGTAACTCAGCTATAAGTAATAGCCAAGTCACATATTGGTTTGAGTTTCATTTATGAAGTTAGCGACACTGAAATAGCAGCAGTTCCAGTTGCGTATTGGGAATGGCAAAATGCGAGCTTCCGAAACACACGAACGTCATCTACTTACCCTGGTGTTCGTCATTGAGTCGGGACAAACACTGGCCCGAGCGTGTTCGAAAAGCTGACTGTCGGAGATGTTTTCGAAGCAAGGTTGTGCGTTCTGAGCTAGACAGAACTGCTCGCTACAACAAACACGCAGGTGTGTCGTTAAAACTGTTCTCACTCCTGCTCACTAAGTTACTTACTCAAAGAGAGGTACATATGGGGGACAGCGGAATATCCAACGACTCAGAGTAACAACGTTAACTACGTAACAACTAGGGGCAGGAAACGTATACACGATTCGATCGATCACTGTGTATTTTTTTCCGGATTCTTTAGAACCCGAACTTTATAAGCTTTGTAATGTTCACAGTCCAGTTAGTATAATTATAGCATGTAATTATATGCATTTATTAAATAAGGATTGTTTTTCTTAATCTCTAAGAACCATGCCATATACGGATAACATATCACGCCCAACTTAAAAACGTCGCGTACGCAAAGTTATCTGGGACACAAAGGGATTCTTTTTATATATATTAACAGTGTCATATAAGGATAATGTTTCGATAAATTAACAACGTCATTAGTGATTAATAAACCACAGTTTAATGACACGAATGCATCGCGTTGCATGACATAATGTATTAAACATAGTGTCCATTACAAAGAATCCCTTTTCATCATAATTTGGGGCACAAAACAATATTAAATACAACTTTTGTATCTACTGTAGCTGAAGAACAGTTTTGTTATTCCAGTCTGTAATACAATATTGAACAAAAGACACACCTGTTACTTAGCAGATTGTCTCGCTTGGACATATCAATGCCGCGACACTTTTTGACAAGGTCCTTAGTCGCCTTTCGCGTGGCGTCCGCCAATATGCCAGACTCTTTGTAATTGAGTATTATCTTTAAGAAGTCATCCTATGCATACAAATGTTGCATTGTCTTAGTGCGAGACAACACCCGAACAATATTGAGAACAAACAACAACCGGTGTATTCGGGTACTGAGTTGTTGGATTAGTGGGCCAGCAGTATGTTGCCCAAAGTATCCAACAGCTGTCTATGAGCATATAAGCGTTAACACGAGAGCAAACATCAACACTGCAAATAACTGGGACCTAGATTATTGTTTAATATGCATCCGATGTTGAAAGACGGACCAAAAAGGAGCAGAACGTCAAAATGCCTCTGTTGTTTACACGATTTTTCAAGGAATGTTTTTAACAAAATGATAATTTTAAATAAGAAACGTCAGTTTGCAAGATGCCATCCTTCGACCATGACTAACAAACATAACAACTAAAAACATATTTCAAGATGTTAATTTTAAGCGTGTATCTAGTAGCAGTGTGGCTAAAATGAAATATGTACCATGTCATAGAAGAGTCATATCAATTAAACTTAAGTTGTCTTTATTGTTAACACACGGACAAGGTTGGAAACCTGATCAACAAAATGTTATGATCAAGGACAAATAACATATTGCCTAGAGGCTGCCCTGGAAAACGTCACCATGCATAATTCTGCATCACACTAAATAATCATAATGGTCGCATAATTATCAGATTTATGAGATATAATTGTGCAGGAACTTACTGGAGTACGGGCAGCGAGGAATCCGCCTGTGAATGCTCCAGTGACGGAGCCAAAACGCCCAGATGTGCCGCTGTTGCTGTCACTTTCAGGTGGGCGCATTGCCTCTTCAAATCGCAAAATATTCCCATTGATGAGTTCTTTCATTGCCGATGGCAACGAGTCCAATTGTTCTGAAGTGACGGCGGCGAGTTGTTCTTTTGTCAAGGCTTTTAACTGATTCGTATTTAGCGTCTGTAAATATGACAATGTTGTATAAAAGTTATGCTGATAAAACACAGTATTTGTTTGACAAAACATTAGTTATTCTCACAGAATACGATTAATTAATGTAGTAATAATCATACTACTACTACTGCTACTGCTGCTGCTGCTGCTGCTGCTGCTGCTGCTGCTGCTGCTGCTGCTGCTGCTGCTGCTGCTGCTGCTGCTGCTGCTGCTGCTGCTGCTACTACTACTACTACTACTACTACTACTACTACTACTACTACTACTACTACTACTACTACTACTACTACTACTACTACTACTACTACTACTACTACTACTACTACTACTACTACTACTACTACTACTACTACTACTACTAATAATAATAATAATAATAATAATAATAATACCACTACCACTACCACTACCACTACCACTACCACTACCACTACCACCACCACCACCACTACCACTACCACTACCACTACCACCACTACTACTACCATCGGCACCACCACCACCACCTTTATCCCCACCACTTAATCTATACAAAATGTACGATTACAATTCAATATAACTTATTAAATCCTCTATGCTCCTATGCAACAAGGATTAGCGGTGCATTTACTATTTGATACAGCTGGTGGTAATAACTGTACCTGGAAAATAGAAGTATCAATCTTGGAAATAGCAAGTGGTGTTAGCTTGCGTATCTTCGCCTGATCGAGACTTGCAAAGAATGTGCTGCTCTTACCGGCTGAAAAACAATAAGAACAATTACATACACAATATACATACATACATACATACATACATACATACATACATACATACATACATACATACATACATACATACATACATACATATATATATTATAAGGAGTGTCAGGATATACCAGCAAATTGTTATTAATCAGCAGATATTCACGGCTTCATTTGAATACTCGAAGAGCGTGTACGTATGTATGATAGTCGTTTTGCTAATTCAGCAGTACGTGTTGTCAGTCCAAGTGTTTTAATTATCAACTAAAACTGCCAGTGGTGTTCGGTGAAGACGTTCACAAAGTTCAATCCATGTCCGCAGCTTACACGACATCAGACCCACAGGGTATACGTACGTGAATAAGTCTATGTAACTACCTTTACGGTTTAAAAAATGCATTTCAACTGCCCAATATAAGCGATGAGCGCAGCAAGTTGAGATCGGCAGCAGGGAATTACACTTTTCTAAATCTAGCACACTGAGACAACTAACGAATATGTTAGTAAAGCTAACGAAAGAAAATGCCACGATGACTTGCGTGACATACCCATGACCACACCGATAGTGGTGATGTCGGACAAAGACAGAGTATTTCCAAATGCTGTAGTCTTCTTTGCCCACTCCGCCAGTCGTGCTGCATCGAAGCATTTCACTGCTCCGATTGTTCTGGCGGCTTTCCTGCAACACGCCACATACACAGTCTTAGATCGACGCAACGCCAACGTCTCACAGACACTGGCAAAGTGGTACCTGAAGATTGCTGTCTTATATTAGTAACACGAATAAACATTAAAAAAGTTAATCATTGTTATATGAACACGTAATCATGTTATTCATTCATTCATTCATCCAAGATACTGGGTCTCTTAACCATAGCTACCAACATGTATTCGCCGGTTAAACCACCTGTGTGCATAGGTGTTGATGACGACATTAATGCAATACACGCAATCCCTGTAAGAAGAACCCTAGTAACGGAACGTGAAGTCCTTACTCGTAGTCATCGGCTTTCACAGACGATACGTCTGTGCTACTCATGCCGCACAGTATTGTCCGTAGAGCGGTCAGTTTTGTAGCGTTCAAAGTCACTTGATTTTTCTCGTGCCAAGCGTTGTAGACCTTAGTGTACTGCAAACACAGAAAGACTCTAAATGGCCGAAGAAAACACATGGTTTGTTTTGTCGCAACATTGCAGCAAGACGAACTGCTGCAAGAGAACTCGAGTCGGCAAGGGGAAAACAGGTATTAGTCGGTAATTTAATATGTTGTACGAAGATAATGAAGACAAATACGTCGTGTGTTGTACCATTGCGTTGTCTGCGCCGCTGTCCACCTTCCCCGCGGCTGCTGTGATGTCGTCAGACGTCCAGTTGATGTCGCCCAATTGTGCCGGGGTGAGAGCCAGGAGGATGACACCCAGCGATTGTGCCATAGCGTCGTCCAGTTTCTTGGTCCCACCCAGGTAGAACTGCAACATTATGACGATTTGCGTAAGAATTGATTTAATATTAATATTGGCAAAATTTGGAATTTGCTAGACACATCTGTACCGAGTAGCACTTAGTCCACTGCGTGGCTAGATGAAATGGCATTAAAAAAAGTTGACAATTGACACGTTTTGTTTTTAACTTCTTAAAGATACTGCGTTATAAGACGTTTTATAGTATGCTTGTCTTCTTAATCTTTACACACGTCTAATTTACAAAGTCAATTTAGAATTGTATTTAACTTATTTATTTTATTGACTTAACTTATTATTTAACCTATTTTAACATATTCATTTAACCTATTTATTTAGCTTATATGTATATTTGTATTTACATGGTTTAAATGCTAGTGCCTTTGAGCAGGTTTTTAACCCAGAAACTTAGCGCTTTACAAAATGTTTCCAAATAATGATATTTGGTTAGTTTATATACACATCCTCAAGAAACGCTCTCCTGGTAGTAGTAATTATACCAACCATTTCGAGTCAACGTTTAATCTGTCGATTTGGATTTATTGGTGTGTTTAGAAGCTCGGTTGTGTGTGCATGCGTGCGTGTGTGCATGCGCGCGCGTGCGTGTGTGTGTTGCTGTATTTGGACTAATTATCAACCCTAGCTGAGACAATGTTTCAATAATTTAACTACTAATTACATAATAATAATAGTTATTGTGTGTGTGTGTGTGTGTGTGTGTGTGTGTGTGTGTGTGTGTGTGTGTGTGTGTGTGTGTGTGTGTGTGAGAGAGAGAGTGTGCGTGCGTGTGTGTGCGTGCGTGCATTCGTGCGTGCGTGTGTGTGTGTGTGTTAATATATTATATTAGCTGTACTAACTTGTGAAAACTCTAAAATGCTTAATTTACCGTTATGTAAGATGTTTACCTTCTTCTGGTTCTTCAAAATCTTTGAAGACATTTATATAATACACACACGCACGCACGCACGCACGCACGCACGCACGCACGCACGCACGCACACACACATTATATATATATATATATATATATATATATATATAATGTATGTCATATTTATGTAGCTTGCCTTCATATATTTCGCGTAGCTGTTCATTCTTATGCAATGACGTCAAGATAATCATACAATAATATACATGCCTGTGGTCATTATGGTGACGGTCTTACCTCGGTGACCTTTGCCCCCAGGGCCGTCAGCTGTTCTTTGCTGTAGCCGTCGGCGCTACCCAGTTCGTTTGCACACTCGGTGAACGTGTCGTTTGTCAGTTCACTCAGTTGGTTCACCATCAGACTCGACGGGTTCATTGTCTTCAACGTGGCGCAATTAAGTTTGCGCGACCCTGGAACTACACGAGATGACAGTCTGGTGAGTCTCCCGGCTTTTGAATGTTTGTTCGCGTGATCTATACAATACTGGTATCTCACGGACACTGGTTAATCCTGCCGTAATTTATATTTTGATAAACAACTGCAAATTTGTATTTCCGTTTATGTTGTGTTAATATAAGTTTAATTTTGAATAGTTTTTATAATACAGCATTATTTGATTAAAAAAGGTATCCTAATTTAATTTGTATGCTATCCGTGTGGGGCTAGACAATGCTGCCACCTCACGGATAGTGGTTAATCTGTAGAGCGCCATGGCTCAGGGGTAGAGCTCCGGACTCTCGACTAAGAGTACCCGGGTTCGAATCCTGTGCTGCGGTGTTAAAACCTTGGGCAAGTTTTTTCACTCTACATTGCTCCAGTTCACTCAGCTGTATAAATGAGTACCTGGCAATAGACAGTGGTGGATATGTGTATGCGCATCCTTTCGCACATTAATTGTAGCATGTGGCTGGATGCTTCCCAGAGAAGTTGAGATGGTATTTGATTGAACAGGTCTGCCGGGGAAGTAATGTGTAAAAGCGCTTTGAGCAGTCCTATGGACTGGATATTGCGCTATGTAAAAACTTACCTTTTTTGTTTAATCCAGCCGTAATTCATATTTTATAAACAACAGTAAATTTGAATTTTTACTTATTTTTGTGTTAATATAAGTTCAATATTGAATACTTTTCATAGGATATCATTATCTTGTAAAACTATATCGTTATTTAAATTTTTATTTCATAGTTGGCATGAGAGCCTCTAGCGTCTCTACCCTAATCTGGGGTCAGGCCGTCCTAGCGGCCCGGGTAACAAATGCAGAGCGTTAGTTACCAAAAGTTTGAGTATTCAGTGCTGCTCTGTCAAACTTTAGGCAAGTACATGAGTTTTGTATGAATGAGTACATGGGTGTTGTGTGAATGAGTACATGGGTGTTGTATGATTGAGTACATGTGTGTTGTATGAATGAGTACATGGGTGTTGTATGAATGAGTACATGGGTGTTGTATGAATGAGTACATGGGTGTTGTATGAATGAGTACATGGGTGCTGTACGAATGAGTACATGGGTGTTGTATGAATGAGTACATAGGTGTTGTATGAATGAGTACATGGGTGTTGTATGAATGAGTACATGGGTGCTGTATGAATGAGTACATGGGTGTTGTATGAATGAGTACATAGGTGTTGTATGAATGAGTACATGGGTGTTGTATGAATGAGTACATGGGTGTTGTATGAATGAGTACATAGGTGTTGTATGAATGAGTACATGGGTGCTGTATGAATGAGTACATGGGTGTTGTATGGATGAGTACATGGGTGTTGTATGAATGAGTACATAGGTGTTGTATGAATGAGTACATGGGTGCTGTATGAATGAGTACATGGGTGTTGTATGAATGAGTACATATGTGTTGTACGAATGGGTACATGGGTGTTGTATGAATAAGTACATGGGTATTGTATGAATGAGTACATGGGTGTTGTATGAATGAGTACATGGGTGTTGTATGAATGAGTACATGGGTGTTGTATGAATGAGTACATGGGTGTTGTATGAATGAGTACATAGGTGTTGTATGAACGAGTACATGGGTGCTGTATGAATGAGTACATGGGTGTTGTATGAATGAGTACATGGGTGCTGTATGGATGAGTACATGGGTGTTGTATGAATGAGTACATAGGTGTTGTATGAATGAGTACATGGGTGTTGTATGAATGAGTACATGGGTGTTGTATGAATGAGTACATAGGTGTTGTATGAATGAGTACATGGGTGCTGTATGAATGAGTACATGGGTGTTGTATGAATGAGTACATGGGTGTTGTATGAATGAGTACATAGGTGTTGTATGAATGAGTACATGGGTGCTGTATGAATGAGTACATGGGTGTTGTATGAATGAGTACATATGTGTTGTATGAATGAGTACATAGGTGTTGTACGAATGAGTACATGGGTGCTGTATGAATGAGTACATGGGTGTTGTATGAATGAGTACATAGGTGTTGTATGAATGAGTACATGGGTGTTGTATGAATGAGTACATGGGTGTTGTATGAATGGGTACATGGGTGCTGTATGAATGAGTACATGGGTGCTGTATGAATGAGTACATGGGTGTTGTATGAATGAGTACATAGGTGTTGTATGAATGAGTACATGGGTGTTGTATGAATGAGTACATGGGTGTTGTATGAATGAGTACATGGGTGTTGTATTAATGAGTACATGGGTGTTGTATGAATGAGTACATGGGTGTTGTATGAATGGGTACATGGGTGTTGTATGAATGAGTACATGGGTGTTGTATGAATGAGTACATGGGTGTTGTATGAATGAGTACATGGGTGTTGTATGAATGAGTACATGGGTGTTGTATGAATGAGTACATGGGTGTTGTATGAATGAGTACATAGGTGTTGTATGAATGAGTACATGGGTGCTGTATGAATGAGTACATGGGTGTTGTATGAATGACTACATGGGTGTTGTATGAATGAGTACATAGGTGTTGTATGAATGAGTACATGGGTGCTGTATGAATGAGTACATGGGTGTTGTATGAATGAGTACATAGGTGTTGTATGAATGAGTACATGGGTGTTGTATGAATGAGTACATGGGTGTTGTACGAATGGGTACATGGGTGCTGTATGAATGAGTACATGGGTGTTGTATGAATGAGTACATGGGTGTTGTATGAATGAGTACATGGGTGTTTCTTTTTATTTCACAACGAAATACGTTTTTGTATCGTTTGAAACGTGTCACGACTCACCTGGTTTATTGGCAGGTGTGCCCCGCAGCGCACGCTTCCGCCTCTCGCCGTTGGTGTCGGCGTTGGCGTCGGCGTCAGTGACCGCGGTGTGAGCTTCAGCCAACTTCTGGAAGATTCTGCTGTCGCTGTCTTCGAGAAGCTTGAGCAGGTCTTCACTACAACCATTGCTCGCTTGACAGGCCGTCTTCAGGTCGGACACTTCTTGGTAGAGATCTGGCAGGCTGCGAGCGAAGTCCTCCTAAACAGTAAAGGATCATGTATGTAAACATAACAGCTGGTTGTTGATCTAGAGTACCTTCAATCAGACTGTGTGTCTACCAAACAAGCTAATGGTATATGAAGTAAATATAGCGCTCTTTATGGAATACATTGTTCATGGCGCCAAAATGTGGTTGTCGACTTCGCTCCCATACTTGAAGAAGTAAACTCGGAGAGTTTGCAGACGTTCGAGTTCGCTCAGTCGTATTGACGAGATTTATAAACGAGCGCTTTGGAACGCTGCAGTGGCACTCTGGGAATAAACGCGTAGTCTTTAGTACGGTGCAACATAAGCCCCCGTCAAATTGTTGTTACACGCAACAGCTACTCCCAAAACCAACTGTCTGGTGTCGTGCTTTCGGTGGTCAATATGCGAAGACCTCCGATCATTCATGTTGCCATCGCAACGAAGTGGAAAGGTTGGTCATATAACCCAATCACCTTTGATATCAGGTAACTGTTAATGGCATCAAGGTTCCATATACACCGTAGCTAGAACATAATTTGGCTACAGTCGCGCGTGTTCATTGTGGCTTCAGCGAAATGCGATGAACGTATTTGCAAAAGCCATTGTGAAGGTATTTACATTGAATTATAATTACTACGTACGTTGGCTCCGAGCTCAGTTATTTCTTGGTCCGTGAGGTGAACTATCAGCGATCCAATGCTCTTGAAGTCTGACATATCGAAGTTCTCCAACCTGCAATTGAATTTACTAAATGAAACAGCTACATAAACTCTGCTACATTATTGTCAACGTTGCTATGCTACTGGGTATATATTATATTAATACGCGGGGCACTTTGGTGGGAATATCATCTCGCTCGGGTAGTTTGGCAGCGCTGTGAAATGCATTTCCAGTTCGACTATAAATAAAACGTCACAACTACTATTACTAAATGCGTTAAAGCGAAAGGACAATTTTAATTAATCAAAATTAGTCATTTTATTTTACATAGCGCCATATATTTATCCACGTCTGTTAAAGATGGTTAAAATACAACATTGTTAAATCTCATAATCACTATGGATATAACTACAACAATTATTGTACATAAAATATAATGCACACATAAGTATAAAGCAATACAATTCATTTATAAATAAACAACTTATTTAAAATATAGCATAGACTACATGTTGTCTACACAGTATTATTTAAAAGTATTGTTATGCTTTCAAATCAATAATGCAGACACATTATATTAATAACTAATCACAATACAATGCAGATATATGAATATCTATCCCAGTATAAATCCGCTTACCCTTGTGTCCTGTTGATGACCTCCGATAACAAACGTTCTCTCACTTCACAGTGACGTACGTTTCTTCCAAGCATCGTCATGCTTTCCTCAAGTTCGTCGTTTCGCATGTCCACGTCTTCCACTTCCAGTTGAGTGGTCAGTTCTCCCAGCGAGCTCAGTGGCACTGATGTCTGCAGAGTGAAGGCGTTACAAGGCTTTAGCTTTGTAAGTGCAAAACATACTACTAAATCTCTCATTCTCTCTTTATCTCTCTTTTTCTCTCTAAAAGAACTTCATATATATATATATATATATATATATATATATATATATATATATATATATATATATATATATATATATATATATATATGTATATATATATATATATATATATATATATATATAATATATATATATATATATATATATATATATATATATATATATATATATAATATATATATATATATATATATATATATATATATTATATATATATATATATATATATATATATATATATATTATATATATATATATATATATATATAAAAAATATATATATATATATATAATATATATACATATATATATATATTATATATATATATATATATATATATATATATATATATATAATATTACTTTATTAGTAAATATTATATTAACATATTTTAGCTTATTAGTGTATTATGGTATCTAGTTTTTTGTACATATATATATATGCATATACCCACATATATATATATACTATATATATATATATATGTATATATATATATATATATATATATATATATATATATATTATATACTAATTATACATTATAACAATGCCTGTTACCTCGTTGATACAGAAGTCGAGTATGTCCTGCACTTGTGCTGCGTCGATTGCTTCAAATTTGGCCTTCGCCATCTCTTGACAATAATGGACTCTATCTTCTGGAGTCGTTATGGATTTTTTGATGTCTTTTTCCACACTACAATTATCAGCATGATCACGTAATATTGAAGAAGGTTGATATTGGACATAACAGTTCATAGTGGATGTCAAATTAAATAGATGCCGTTTTCCTAGCTGCTAAAATTGTATGTCAAACCTTAGCTGTCAACAATATAACACAGCACTGAGACCACATTTAACTGTCAGCCATGTAACATTGAACTGAGACCAACCTTAGCCGTGAACATTGTAACACAGCACAGGGACCATCCTTAGCTGTGAACAATGCAACACTGAACTGAGACCAACCTTAGTTGTGAACAATGCAACACTGAACTGAGACCAACCTTAGCTGTGAACAATGTAACACTGAATTGAGACCAACCTTAGCTGTGAACAATGCAACACTGAACTGAGACCAACTTGAGCTGTGAACAATGCAACACTGAACTGAGACCAACCTTAGCTGTGAACAATGTAACACTGAATTGAGACCAACCTTAGTTGTGAACAATACAACACTGAACTGAGACCAACTTTAGCTGTGAACAATGTAACACTGAACTGAGACCAACCTTAGTTGTGAACAATGCAACACTGAACTGAGACCAACCTTAGTTGTGAACAATGCAACACTGAATTGAGACCAACCTTAGCTGTGAACAATGTAACACTGAACTGAGACCAACCTTAGCTGTGAACAATGTAACACTGAACTGAGACCAACCTTAGTTATGAACAATGTAACACTGAACTGAGACCAACCTTAGTTGTGAACAATGCAACACTGAACTGAGACCAACCTTAGCTGTGAACAATGCCACACTGAACTGAGACCAACCTTAGTTGTGAACAATGCAACACTGAACTGAGACCAACCTTAGTTATGAACAATGCAACACTGAACTGAGACCAACCATAGTTGTGAACATTGTAACACAGCACAGAGACCATCTTTAGTTGTGAATAATGTAACACTGAACTGAGACCAACATTAGTTGTGAACAATGCAACACTGAACTGAGACCAACTTTAGCTGTGAACAATGCAACACTGAACTGAGACCAACTTTAGCTGTGAACAATGTAACACTGAACTGAGACCAACCTTAGTTATGAACAATGTAACACTGAACTGAGACCAACCTTAGTTGTGAACAATGCAACACTGAACTGAGACCAACCTTAGCTGTGAACAATGCCACACTGAACTGAGACCAACCTTAGTTGTGAACAATGTAACACTGAACTGAGACCAACCTTAGTTGTGAACATTGTAACACTGAAATGAGACCAACCTTAGTTGTGAACATTGTAACACTGAACTGAGACCAACCTTAGTTGTGAACAATGCAACACTGAACTGAGACCGACCTTAGTTATGAACATTGTAACACTGAACTGTGACCAACCTTAGTTGTGAACATTGTAACACTGAACTGAAACCAACCTTAGCTGTGAACAATGCAACACTGAACTGAGACCAACCTTAGTTGTAAACATTGTAACACTGAACTGTGACCAACCTTAGTTGTGAACAATGTAACACTGAACTGAAACCAACCTTAGCTGTGAACAATGTAACACTGACCTGAGACCAACCTTAGTTGTGAACATTGTAACATTGAACTGAGACCAACCTTAGTTGTGAACATTGTAACATTGAACTGAGACCAACCTTAGTTGTGAACATTGTAACATTGAACTGTGACCAACCTTAGTTGTGAACATTGTAACATTGAACTGAGACCAACCTTAGTTGTGAACATTGTAACACTGAACTGAGACCAACCTTAGTTGTGAACATTGTAACATTGAACTGAGACCAACCTTAGTTGTGAACATTGTAACATTGAACTGAGACCAAACTTAGTTGTGAACATTTTAACATTGAACTGTGACCAACCTTAGTTGTGAACATTGTAACATTGAACTGAGACCAACCTTGGTTGTGAACAATGTAACACTGAACTGTGACCAACCTTAGTTATGAACAATGTAACACTGAACTGAGACCAACCTTAGTCGCTTAACCCACACTCGCAGGTTGCTGACTTTCTCTTGAGTCAGGTCAGGTTTGAAAGTAGCGCTGCATTTCTTGGCCACTGCGTCGACCTGGACAATGAGACGAGACGGTCAGTGGGAATACGTCAGATCAGCCTTCCACACGGAACACTTGCGAACAAAACCAAGTGAACGGAGATTTGTCAAAATATGAAGCTGTGTCATGTGTTTATTTATGTTTTTGTCACTTATGCCAACAAGACACAGCTGGTGTGGTTTTGGATATGTTATTGATACCCGCGCCCAAGACATTCCTCACCTGTACAACCTACATGCGAGGGCTTGACATTGGCTGACCATTAGTTTTAAGTATATAAATATAATTTGCTTAAAAAACCATGTCAGACAGTCCATTTTAAATACGACTGGATTAATTTGTGTTGAACATACGTCAAAGGTAGTGCGTTTGTGCTAGTCGTTGAGTATATTTTGATCAATGTATGCACACATGCGTGCATGCACAATACATATGTTCATACACAACAGATACACATGCGCGCATTGCCATATACATGGGTATTTGTTTATACATGTGTGTTTGTTTGTATGTGTGTATTTACGCAGGCGAACAAAAGCTAAACATTATCACTGAAGCCAACACCATCTCACGAAACAAGAACTCTTGTATGCCTATAGAGCATTCAGCAAGTTCTTTACTATTTATACTGCACAGACGTAACGAGAAGAATGTGAAATTGGATACATGTGTATAGAAAGAAGTACAACAATCACTGTATAAGAGAGAGAGAGAGAGAGAGAGAGAGAGAGAGAGAGAGAGAGAGAGAGAGAGAGAGAGAGAGAGCATTAATATGAACGCCGGAAAGAACTAGAAACGTTGGTCGGCCAAAACCTACGTGGAGAACCACAGTGGAGAACCACAGTGGAGAACAACAGTGGAGAACCACAGTGAAGAGTGGAGCCAACTGAGCTGGGAAACGTGGAGCGATGCACGGCATGTAGCCGTTGGCCGGGCGAAGTGGCGGGTCACCCAGCAGCTTTACGGGCCACAACACCCGAAGAGGAGAGGTGAGGTGAGGGGAGGTGAGGTAAGGCGAGGCGAGGCCATGTAACCTACCTGTTCACTGTTGAGCAACTGCTCCTCCTTGCTAAGTTTCTTCACCAAGTTCTCTAGGTCCGCATTTCCCATTTTGTCCATGGTCTCCTCCATCTCGGTCGACGTCATGGTCGAGAGCACAGAAGCGGGCAGATCCTTGGCCTCTGTTTCTTCCTGACATCGCTCGTACACGAGTCGCCGCTGCAAACAGAACAGATCCCACGGTGTAATCGTTGTTAAACATGTAGGATGCGAAACATTAAAAGCGCCCAGAGAGTCGCCAAACACTTGATATGTGGGCTGCCTAATTGATATCAGTCTCATTTTGCGTGTCCAAAAGGATGCAAAATTATGCAAACCCATTATGCCTCGTCAGCATCACACATCATAGGCGTATCCTTCAACGAATAGGTAACTTTTAACCGATATTAAGCAAGTGTTTAGCAACGCTGAGGATCCACGTAGTTTATGGAAAAAAGTGAAATCAGTACGTAGAACAGCACGATTTATGTGACAAATCAAACAAGATATATTTGCAAGTTCATAGCACGTGGCATCGGTACAGGCCTAATGCAAGATGCTAACCTAACTTATCGTTTACTATTCCACGGCACGTGCAATCATAGAGATAAGCCAGACATGATACCTGCGCCTCCGTCAGCTCCTTGAACATGTCAGAACCGTCGGTTGTTGGATTCGCACACAGGACCTCCTTCTGTATTGCACGCATCTCCGTGTTGGAGACAATCCCGATTAACGCAGGCGTTTCAACCAGATCTTTCATCGTGTCTTTGTCGACGTTCTCACCAAGCGGCCTCATCTGTAAAAATGCACGTGTTTTAGACGAAACGCAGACAGTCTGAACAGAGTTCGCCTATTAAGCCGAGAGCGATTTTATTTCCATATCAAGCTTCTTACTGATGAATTAATTATTAAAGTATAATCAGTATCTAAATTGTGTGCGTGTGCGTGTGCGTGCGTGCGTGCGTGTGTGTGTGTGTGTGTGTGTGTGTGTGTTTATGTGTGTGTGTGTGTGTGTGTGTGTGTGTGTGTGTGTGTGTGTGTGTGCGTGTGTGTATGTGTATGTGTGTTTGTGTGTTTGTGTGTGTGTATGTTTGCATTTGCGTGCAGATGTCGTTGTGTATGTGTGGGTGGGTGTGTCCGTGTGTGCACGTGCATATACAACATGAATATATTCACCAAGTCAACGGTAAGAAAGTTCTGCAGTGATGGCTTCCTGATAGCCTTCATCATGTCGGCGTGAAGTGCATTCTGATTCCTGCTGCTCTTCATCTCAGCTCGTTTCTTTCTGCTGTCAATCTTTGCCTTGACAAATGCTATGAAAAACGACTTGCGGTCTTCCGGTGTCTCTTTCTTAATGTCCGTCAATTCACTTGCAGGCATAACGTCACGAAGCGGCTGCGGCAACGCGAGTTTTTCTTGGAACGTCAGTTTGTGTGAGCTCTATAATACGACACATGACAGAAAGTGTCACTGCTCATCATAACAGGCAAGTACGTTCAATAGTTGAATGAAAAACACAACTTCAGCACTGTGATCAAAATTGAAAGCGTTATCGTACTGAAGTTATGAAAGAAAATGTTGTATATGATTAAGAGTAGGATGCAAGACTTAATCTGTAGATAACCCTACTGCAAACACCACCAAGTTAGTGTTACAATGTATTTTCCTATGAAATAAAATTTCTTTACTTTAACGTCATCATGTTTTTGTGAATAACTAATAAGCCAGCGGGAAACCGTATTTCACCCACCTTCTTTGTCATCAGCATCTTCATCAACGATCTCGCCTGCAAGCGAAAATGCCCAGAATAGTTACGATTGAAGAGTCACAGGGAAGTCGACAATGTGTCCACACATTAATATTGGGCAGACAGACTCGTTGCTCTATTTGAAGCCGCCTTTTGTCAAACGACAAAACAAATCCGGATATGAAAGTAAACTGCTGACGATACATGATTACTTTTATCATCATGTGAGCCACTGGGATGTAGTGATCACAACCAGATATATTTTATCATCAAAGTAAAAGGAGAACAGAATCGAAAAATACGGTACAGGAACATTTTTCACAAAGGAAGATATAAGGACATGAGGAAATATTTTGCAAAGATAGACTGGAATAACACACTGGAGAATAAGACAGCAAAAGAATGTTGGAATATCTTAAAGAGTGAAATTGACTGCATTGTCGACAAATTTGTCCCCTTGAAAAAACAAGGGAAACGGTCAAAAAAGAAACACTTATCAAAAGAAGCCATTAGAAAAATCAAATACAAGCAAATGATGTGGAAGACATATAGACATAATGGAAGTGAAGAAGACTATGCCATTTATAAAGAAGCACTTAACCAAGCTACAGCTGAAATTAGAAATTCAAAGAGAAGCTATGAACAAAAATTAGCTTTTAATATAAAACATGACAGCAAGAGTTTTTATGCGTATGTTCGAAGTAAACAGAAAGTTCAGGATAAGGTCGGACCTCTAGAAAATAGTGATGGAAAAATAATAACAGAGGGATTCTTAATGGCAGAAAACCTAAATGAATACTTTAGTTCAGTATTTACCAGGGAAGATATTAGTGCATTACCAGTACCAGAGACTAAATTCGAAGGGAGAGAGTCAGACTATTTAGGACAACTAATTGTAACACCAAAAATGGTAGCTAAGAAAATAAGGGACATGAAGGATAATAAGTCACCTGGAGTGGATGGGATTCCTCCCAAATTACTACTGGAAATTGTAGAACAAATTAGCACACCACTTGCAACAGTGTTCAATTT
Source organism: Oasisia sp. SBJ-2009 (assembly GCA_964017155.1). NCBI lineage: Eukaryota > Metazoa > Annelida > Polychaeta > Sabellida > Siboglinidae > Oasisia > Oasisia sp. SBJ-2009. The sequence goes on from OZ024858.1 coordinate 35,989,456, forward strand.
GGCATTAGAGGAAGGAGTAGTTCCGTTAGAATGGAAAGAAGCAAACATCATACCATTATTTAAAAAAGGATCAAGAAGCAAGTCAGAGAACTATAGACCAGTGAGTTTAACATCGGTGACTAATTAAAGAGCACTTGGTTGATTTTCTTGTTAAAAATAACTTGATTAACCCATCTCAACATGGGTTTCTAAAAGCGAGGTCATGCTTAACAAATATCTTATGTTTTTTGGAAGATGTCACAAAGTGGGTAGATGAGGGATCACCAGTAGATATAATATACTTAGATTTTAAAAAAGCTTTTGACAA
>OZ024858.1:35994762-36022262 GCA_964017155.1 Oasisia sp. SBJ-2009
GACACAGTAGCATATGATTTGAGTCCGGATTCTCTTGGTTGAAAGTCCGACTATCTAACCACTGAGGCACTGTGCTCCACACGAAAGTGTGAATGAACTTACTGGAGTTCGGGTTTTGAGGAAATCGGCCGGGTCAATGAAGCCCCCAGGGCCGCCTGTAGTAGGCCATCCACCCATGTGTGGAGTTTCCTGATTGGGATTTCCATACGCAATTCGTACGAGAGCTTGTACTTGCGGTGGCAGATCTTTCAGTTGCGAGCCAGTGATGGCGGCCAGTTGGTCTTGTTTCAACCCAGCCAATTCACCGTTGTTCAGTTTCTGCAAACACATGAACGTAGACTAAATACAATATTTATTCTGAATTGAAGCACCCGTCGATGCAGATGCATAATTATAAATTTGCAATATGAAAAGACAAAAAAGGCTGATATCTGGTGAGCTCTGTTTAGACCATGATTGATTGATAGATTGATTAATTGATTTGATTGATTGACTGATTATGTGAATGTGTGTATATGCGAGTGATTGAATGAATAAGTGAGTGGGTGAGTGAGTGAGTGAGTGGGTGGGTGGGTGGGTGGGTGGGTGGGTGGGTGACTAGTTGATTGGATGGGTGACTGAGTGACTGAGTCAGTCAGCCAGTCAGTTAGTCACTCAGTTACAAAATCAATAATATCAATATATATTATATATATACACATATATATATAATATATATATATATATATATATATATATATATATATATATATATATATATATATATATATATATATATATATATATATATATATATATATGTATGACTTTAATTTATCTGGGTTTTACTAGAATTAACATATACAATTATTATATATAAATGTTAGAGGTAATAGTACCTGTAGCCTAGTAGCATCCATCTTGGAAATGGCTAGAGGCGTTATAGCGTCAATCTGTGTCGAATCGAGACTTGATAAGAATGAGCTGTTCATCCCCGCTGCAAAGAAACGAAAGTGTTCAAAATTTGAGGATCATAATATATCAACAAAATACCAGTGCTACGTTAGTCTAGCGTAGTTCACTTTTCTAATCAGGGGTCCTACTTATAGATTACCTCAGGCATTCTTCCAAAACCTATCCATAAATATGTATAATAAATACACGTCAACATTTTTATTAAACCTGTTATGTCTAAATGGACTCGCCATAGCGTGCTACATTTAACTTACAAGTTCTACTTAGACTATCAAAACAGATATTTAACAAAATACATTCATTCAAGAGGTTTGGTCACATTGTAGGCGTAAAATGGAGATGCTTGCTGAGTCGCAAAAGAGACACTGTAGTTATCACATTCACTTTAGTTCTAACTTAAACTCTATCTCCCTGATTACGTTGCTCCAATTGTCCAACGAGAAGACAAACCCGCAGCTTCGGAAAACTGTCTCTACACTGGATTCGCGTACATATTTTGTCTAAAGCAGAATAACTCTAAACAGCTAACAATAGAGTCCAAAGGTCATTGGAAGGGAGTGGACAAAAGCACATGAGAACCGCATTTCCTTAGATTAGAACATTAATACACAGACGTTAACTGAGAAATGTGGTTTTTTGACCTACCCATGACAACGCCGGCAGTGGCGATGTCGGAATTAGGGAGGGTGTCGCCAGTCAAGTCAACCTTCGTAGCCCAAGCCTTTAGCTGATCTAGGTTGAAGCATGTCATTACTCCAATCATTCTGGCGACTTTCCTGTAAATAAATAAAACACCACAGAGCTGTAACGACGCAATTATGGGATCGTAAAGACAACTGAGAGGTGATCGATCGCTGGCGGTGTTCTTCTTCAGTTGGTATTGCAAATGTTTAATAGCATTACTATACACTGCATGGTACTAGAGAAAGCCACCGATTCTTCAGACAGACCAGTGGTGATGTTAGGCGTAACTGTCAACTGTTTTTCTGCAGTGCTACCTACGAGAACACAGAACCAGAACAACGATAGTAATGGAAGACAATGCAATCCTTACTCGTATTCGTCCCTGTTCACGCCCAAGACGTCTTCTTTAGGCATGCCACATAAAATGTTTCCCAGAGCGCTCAGCTTCGTTGAATCTACCCCGTTGCTATTTCTTCCTTTCCAGTATTGGTACACGGTCATATACTGCAAACAAATAATTCATGTAAAACACGCTATAAAAAGAACACTCTTAAAACAATCATAACTGGGTCGGCCTATGACGAGTGCATTTGCAAAATAGGGTCTGGACAATATACCATATTTAGATGATAATCGAATAATTTATTTAACGTATCAATGAAACGTTGTCTGAATAGTTTAATAAAATTTGTAATGCTACTTTCGATTGTTTCCGCGATTGTAAGAGCATATAATAATAATAATAATAATTATTATTATTGTTATTATTATTATTATTATTATTATTATTATTATTATTATTATTATTATTATTATTATTATTATTATTATTATTATTATTATTATTATTATTATTATTATTATTATTATTATTTATAAAGCGCAATATCCAAATATGCTCAAAGCGCTGTACAATAAAGTATATGAAAGATGTATTCAAAACACAACATGAAACGACCAACAATAAGGCGTCCCTTACTGACAATCAAAACGTAGAAGGTCACAATATAAACCGTGACAGGGTCCAACAGTAACCAATTGACATGAACAGGAAGTGGACGGAAAGTCTCGAGACAAGCTCGCCATGAAAACCAGAATTAACTGACACAAGAATTAAACTGTCACGAGACGAAACCTGTTTGAAAAGAGGTGAGAGGTGACGTGGGAGGTGACGTGAGAGGTGAGAGGTGGGAGGTGACGGGTGAGAGGTGAGAGGTGAGAGGTGAGAGGTGAGAGGTGAGAGGTGAGAGGTGAGAGGTGAGAGGTGAGAGGTGAGAGGTGAGAGGTGAGAGGTGAGAGGTGAGAGGTGAGAGGTGAGAGGTGAGAGGTGAGAGGTGAGAGGTGAGAGGTGAGAGGTGAGAGGTGAGAGGTGAGAGGTGAGAGGTGAAAGGTGAGAGGTGAGAGGTGACGTGAGAGGTGACGTGAGAGGTGACGTGAGAGGTGAGAGGTGAGAGGTGAGAGGTGAGAGGTGAGAGGTGAGAGGTGAGAGGTGAGAGGTGAGAGGTGAGAGGTGAGAGGTGAGAGGTGAGAGGTGAGAGGTGAGAGGTGAGAGGTGAGAGGTGAGAGGTGAGAGGTGAGAAGTGACGTGAGAGGTAAGGCCAAATGCAATCGTTGACTATGATTACAAGAACAGTAACTACACCATAGGAAGTGGATTCGATCGAATGAAGAGTTGATGTCATTCAATACATGTATATTGTGCAGCCTACCTGGTGTGGGTCGATAGGAGCCTCAACCTGGCCTACTGCTGTTGTGATGTCGTTATTTGTCCAGTTGACAACTTTTTTAATGGGATCGGGTAGAGCGAGTAGGATGACCCCCAGATTCTGTGCTAGAGTGTCGTTGTGTGCTAGAGTCTCGATCAGAGACGGGTACGCCTGCAATGACAGAATATTACATGCCTGTGAAACCTAGTACGTGATATATATATATATATATATATATATATATATATATATATATATATATATATATATATATATATATAAGATAAGATAAGATAAGATAAGATAAGATAAGATAAGATAGCTTTATTGCCATGTGTTCACATTGTAGTTACAATAAAACATTGGAATGTGTAATGATATTGGTCGTCGTAATAGTACATTCACATGACAATACATTCACATGCACCAAACAATGATGTTAAAATATACTACTACATTAAATAAAATAATAAGAACAATCACATAAAAAGGTCCGAATAAAAAATTGCTCATTATAACATCGATAAATAATTGATACGATCTAGTAGAAATATAGTAGCTTAAAATGTAAAATATGAAATAAAAAAAAAATATATAAAATATAATAAATTATGATAAAATATACATACTAAAACTCATCGGAAAGTGGACTATGTGTTTGCTGCGGGTGGGAGAAAAATCACTTCTGTTTTGACAGGCTTGAACGGCTAAGGGGAAAAAGCTAGTACTAAAGCGGTTGGTCCTGGTTTTTATGGATCTGAATCGGCGACTAGATGGGAGAGGTTCAAATAGGTTATGGGCAGGATGGGATGTATCTTGAGAGATGAGAGTCGCTCTTCCTAACAGACGCTGCTGATACAGTATTTCAAGACTGGGAAGGTCTCTGCCAATGATTCGGGAAGCAGTTTTCACAACTCTGTTTAATCTGAGCGTTTCCTTCTGTGTAATCGATCCAAACCATACTGAGATAGAAAATGTCAGAACACTCTCGATTACAGCTCTGTAAAAGTTGAGCATGACCTGTGTGGTCAAACCAAACGATCTTAACCTTCTTAAAAAGTACAGCCGCTGCTGGGCCTTTTTGACAATATTTACAACATTTAGTTCCCATTTAAGATTACTGGAGATTGTTGAACCGAGAAATTTGAAATGTTGGACGATTTCAACTGTCCTGCCATCGATCACTAGAGGCGAGGGTGGAGAAGATTTCTTTCTCCTAAAATCCACAATCATTTCTTTCGTTTTATTTACATTAAGTTCCAGATTGTTATCGCTGCACCAACTGATGAGTTTGTTTACTTGGTCCCGATATTCAGATTCATCAGAATTTGTTATAAGCCCTATCACTGTAGTGTCATCGGCAAATTTCAGTATTTTAGTACCTACGTGACAAGATAAACAATCATGTGTAAAAAGAGAGTATAACATTGGTGACAGAACACAGCCATGAGGCGTGCCAGTAGATAACGTAACTGATGATGATAAGTTGTCGCCTATTTTTGCAACCTGCGGCCTATTTAAAAGAAAATCGAGGATCCACAGACACATGGATTGAGGAACACCGAGACAATGTATCTTATCGAAAAGTTTTGATGGGATAATCGTGTTAAAAGCAGAGCTAAAATCAACAAAAAGGATCCTAGCGTAAGTATTTGGGCTGTCGAGATGTTTAAGAACGTGAAACAATCCTATGGCGACAGCGTCGTCAACGGATCTATTGTTGCGATATGCAAATTGAAATTGGTCAAGCAATGGATCGATAATTGATTTCAGAAACTGCAGGACCAAGCGCTCGAGTGTCTTCATGACTACAGACGTTAAGGCAACAGGCCTGTAATCGTTTAAACAAGAGGCTGTAGATTTCTTGGGAACAGGAATGATAGTTGATTTTTTGAAGCAATGAGGGATTTTACATTGGGAAAGAGACACATTGAATATGTCTGTGAATACACTCGATATATATATATATATATAACACCTTGTGACGAGTTACTAACTTGTATTAATCATTTACAAGTATCTGTGGTAGCATTCACCTTGGGTTTTATATTAACAAATCGTCAACGTTATTGGACACAATAGCCTTAGTCTCGTACACAGGAAGCATGTGCTGCACAAGTGTATTGTTGTGCACGGGGTTGGTTTTCTTAAGATTTCCCAAAGGTGTTCGTTAACCTTAAAAGTACCCTTTAGTTTGTACAGTGCATTCAAATGTAAGAATGGTTTCAACTCTGAGCATTAATCATGTTGAACTATTTAGTTCGCATAGTGCATTCAAAATAAAGAATGATAGTGCAATATGTAACAACGAAATCGTAAACGTACACCCCCGTTAGATCATAATATTGATATAATCTAGTATTATATTTGTGTTCAAAACGTCAATAGACATACCGTCATGACGCTTTTGTTCAGGGCAATCAGCTGTTCTGGTCTGTAGCCGCCAGCGTTGCCGAAAATGCCCAAACACTCATCAAACGTCTTCTTCGTCAGAAGGCTGAGTTGGTTCGCGTTCAGGATCGATGGACTCGAACTTCTCAAAGTTGTGCAGCTAACTCCTCCTGTGTCGACAGACATCCCGTCATACAGAAATGTATTAACTGCATTTACACAGCTAGCCTTCCATTTCTGGCTTGCATTTGGAGATTTGTAATAATATCGTAGTTCTGTAAAACATTAATTCACCAAAGGAACGGTTGTGCTGCAGACATAATAGTTCACTAAAAGCGCTTTCGCTTTGATTGCAAATACACGTCATTACGACATAAAATGTAAACATTCGAGCAACCAGTATGAGCGTTAAACTAGAATTGCAGCCTATGTCGATCGAGTTTTGCATGCGTACCAGGCGGGGGTAGACTAAACAGTTGTCGTTTCTTTCTCCGTTCTGTTGTCGCAGCTTCTTCGTCGGCAGCGGTCAACACGCTGTGTGCATCAGCCAGTTTCTCGAAGATTTTGCTGTTGCTTTCTTCGAGGTCTTTCAGCAGGGCGCCGCTACACTGACTCTCACTGCACGACAACTTCAGGTCGGACACTTCTTGATACAGATCTGGCATGCTGCGAGCGAAGTCCTCCTAAAATATAACTTACTATTATACTCAACCAGAGGGAGAATGTTTTAAATAATATTAATAATACTTGTTCTTATAACGTGCTGTATCTAACTAAAAGTTAATCAATGGGCTCACAATGTGTATATACATAAACAATTGTTAAAATGTATGTAAATTTAGAACGTCAATACATTTATTTATTTATAAGAAATAAATTAAAAACATATATAATAAAATATATAAATATATAAATATATAATATGTATATATATATATATATATATATATATATATATATATATATATATATATATATATAACGTATGATTGCTTTCGATGTTCAGTAAAAACCACAGTAATCAAAGTTCAAGTGATCCCACTACTGCTACTTACGATGGACGACAAAAGTTCATTTAGTTCTGCCTCAGTTAGGTGGACCACGAGTGACCCTAAGCTCTTGATGTCTGGCTGTTCCAATTTCTTCATCGCACTGCAATTAAATGAGCACCATATCGTGTCACTGGCACCATGAACCGTTGTTATATATATATATATATATATATATATATATATATATATATATATATATATATATACATATATACATATATACATATATACATATATACATATAAACTACAATAATCATCAGTATGCTATCCAACAAGGCAAGTGACAGAAACACCAATATGTGTGTGTGTGTGTGTGTGTGTGTGTGTGTGTGTGCGTGCGTGCGTGCGTGCGTGCGTGCGTGTGTGTGTGCGTGTGCGTGTGCGTGTGCGTGTGTGCCTGTGTCTATGTATCCCGTGTTCTTTCTATTACTGGGTACACGTTAATAATAATCCCTATTATTGAATACATTAACATTTAACTACATGCAAAATAAATAAACAGTTAAATTACATACAAATAAATCTCAGCCAACACAACGCTGGCAGACAAACGTGGAACTTACCCGGATGAGTCTCTGATATGTTCCTTCACCAGCCTACGTCTCACGGCCGGATCCTGCACCTTCCTACCCAGCAAGGTCATGCTGTCTTCAAGTTCGTGTAGTCGCGCCTCCACGTGTTCTTCTGTCAGTTCGGTCGTCAGTTCGCCCAGCTCGTTCAGTGGCACACGTGACTGTGTGGGCATGGAGCATTTAAATGGCGGTTAGTCTTTTGTGTATCGCCAAGGATCGATTCGTGCGACGCGATATGTAATAATTGATAAGTTCAGCGAGAAATGTGTCCTAACAGGCATGAAGTAACACTACTTCGCGAAACACATAATTGTAATTCATTGCATAGTCCAATGTGGAAAAGCCGATGTTCTTACAGTAGTTATCATTACCACGCAACATACTTGTAAATATTTTGGCTGAATCGCGCCATTTTCATAGGCGAACTGGATTGATTTGTACAGTAGAAAACCGAATAGCCAGACAACACATCCTGCTGACAAAGGCTGTACGACACAACTAACACACGCAGGATAGAAAGACCTCTCGGTTAGTAGGCAATGCATACTACAAATTGTTACAGTTAACGTACATATTTATTAGTATTTCAAATTAGTTTGATACACATTAAGTTGTCTCATGCTTCTTGCAGTGCAATGTAGTGCATGCTATGATATGCTATGCTATGCTATGCTATGCTATGCTATGCTATGCTATGCTATGCTATGCTATGCTATGCTATGCTATGCTATGCTATGCTATGCTATGCTATGCTATGCTATGCTATGCTATGCTATGCTATGCTATGCTATGCTATGCTATGCTATGCTATGCTATGCTATGCTATGCTATGCTATGCTATGCTATGCTATGCTATGCTATGCTATGCTATGCTATGCTATGCTATGCTATACTATAGCGCTTCTTCAGAAGAGAGAGGAATCTCGCTACAGTTTATAAATATACAATTGAATAGTTGAAAGTTGTTGTGAGCATATTTCAGTACAACTTTATATTGTTATATCTCTTGACCATCACCTGGTTGATACAGAAGTCGAGTATATCTTGCGCTTGATCAGTATCGGTTGCTTCAAACGTGGCTGTCGCCATCTCCTGACAGTAGTGGTCTATGTCATCGGGTGTCTTTAGAGATGTGTTGACGTGGTCAATACTGAAATAGTTATTTGAATAATACACGTGCAGTACTTGCAAATACAAGTAAATTAATATCATTCAAATGGAATAAGTTATGCATTGCCAATATATTAATGTGTATGATGGTAATACACTGAAGCTGAAATGTGTTCCATTTTGGAGATTATCACAGAAACACGCTAATTTAAACATTAATCGCGCTAATTTAATTTCGTAAAGTCATATCAAGAACGAGGTCTATATTCTATGCTGCGGGTACGTTCCTGGTTTAACTATACGGATATTTCAAAGAGCTCAAGCAATTGCACTAAAATTATGTGATTACTGTCTTCTTATTGGTGATGATACCCACCAATGTTAACCCGTCTAAGGTCACGTATTACGTATACACTTGTCTGCAATGAGAAGCAGACACCTGGCCATGTAACAGCACTGACACCAACCTTAGTGTTTTCACCCAGACTCGCAGGTCGCTGACTAGCTGTCGGTTCAGCTCAGATGGTAAAGTCTGATTGCATATCTTCGCTACTGCGTCAACCTGCAAAGTCAACAGGTCTACTTGCGATGTACAAAGTCAGACAGTCAGTAGTACATCTTTGTGTCATCCAGGTACACCGACAAGACACGAACCTAGATATTATTATTACCCATAGGTTCATGTTACTGCCAGTATGACTTTGGATATATGTTGAAACGCTTGCCTGAGTCGTCACACGTTACCACGTCTTAACGGCATGCCATCTAAGTAAATAATTATTACTCCACAATGATTACAAAATATGGATAAATTCTGCTCTCTATATACGTTTTCAGTTGAGCCTGTAAACATATGTTTATTTTATGATATAATAAACCAGTTGCAATTTTACAAGGGTAAGTTCTTATATCGTGCAGTATCTAGTCCTCAGGACTGTTCGAAGTGCTTTACACTTTACTTCCATGGTAGACCTGTTCAATCAAACCCATCTCAACTTTTCTGGGAAGCAAATAATGCTGGGAAGCAGGCAACTAATTGCCCAAGATTTTAACACCGCAGCAGAGGATTCGAACCCGGGTTGTCTTAGTCGAGAGTCCGACGCTCTACCCAGGAGCAACTCCGCTCTACAAAGTCCGAACACACTCCACGTTTACTGTCCACCCACCTGGTCGCCGTTTAGCAGCTGCTCCTCCTGGTTGAGTTTCCTCACGAACTCCGCTACCTCTGCTGGCGACATCTTGTCCATGGTCGCGTTCATCTCGGTCGACGTCATGGTCGACAGCACAGAAGCGGGCAGATCCTTGGCCTGTGCTCCTTCCTGGCATCGCTCGTACACGAGTCGCCGCTGCAAACAGAACAGACCCCACGGTGTTACTCAACTGACGGCAAACTCACTATATCAGATTGTTGAACACGGGTCTTACCAATCCGGCTGTAATCGACAGGCAGCTCTCCTGTGGCAAACGTGGTTCTAAACAACAAATCCGAAGGAAACCGTTCACTGTTAAATCAAACTCGATATTCATGCAATAGAGCTACGTCCGATGTCCACTTCAAGTGTATTCAATTCAATTAGCGTTGTGCTGCTTGTTAGTTTGTTTGCGTTGTGCGTGAGCTCCGTGAAATATAAAACCGGTTGACGATAAAGACCGCTGGCCACCATAGAAACCATTTTTATATCGTGTGTCTTTGGTAGAAATTTGCCATAGTCTAATGCATAGTAACGTTGCAAATTGGCAGTTCGTAAAGTCAAAACTGTAGTTCACTACCAGATTACGTAAAATTCTAATTAACGATATCAATTTACTGAAACGCTTTACTACTAAAAAATAATTTAATATGCCGGGTATGACGACACGGGCATGTGTCATGAAGGAGTTGAGTCAAATACGATACCTGGGCCTCGGTCAGGTCTTTGAACATATCGATGTCATAGACTTGTGTTTGATTACAAAGCACGTTCTTGTTGATTGCACGCATCTCTTTGTTTGAGACACATCCAAGCAAATCTGGCGTTTCCACCAGATTCCTCATGGTTTCTTCATCGACGGTCTGACCAATCGGCCGCATCTGATAACAACGGCAGGTGCATTAGATGAAGAGAAAAACGAAACAAGCCGCAATGCACTTCGCGTAGCTTTCAGAGAACAGGCTTTAACAACGACTACAACGAATTCAACAAATTCAGCAAATACGAATGCGCTTGTTTCAAGTAATCCCCATATAGTAAAAGACGACTTTAAAAGTAAATATACTAGCAATATTAAGATACACAACGACACTGAAAATAACGTAATTGCTCCAAAATTTTATAAATAAAAATACATTTTAATACATAATTTAATAGATATGTAAGATGTGTAATACATGATAATTATACAGTCTCTATATAATCATTATGGTTGATATAATTGTTGTTAAGTTCGCTATTAATTAGACATATATTTGCAGAATAGCTAGCATTAATCTTTTTTCCACAAAGTAGACGTGAATTAGTTTACCAGGTCAACGATTAGGACGTTCTGAAGCGACGGTTTCAAGACGGATTGCATCATCTTGGCGTGCTGTGCCTTCTGATTCATGCCACTCTTCATAGCGGCTTGTTTCATTTTATTTTCGATCTTTGCCCTGATGACGGACATGAAGAACGATTGACGTTTGCGCGGTTCCTCTTGTTTAATTGCTGTAAATTCACTCGAACCCATGACTTCAATTAATTGTGACTGCGCCAGCTGCAGTTTGTCATCGAACGTGAGATGGTTCGACTGAAACAAAAGAGTGCGACGTGACCGAGGAGTCTTAATTCTCCATTTCTCGTTGTAGATATGTTAACATTTATCACGGTAATCCACCGAAGCTGCAATATAAATATTACATTGTCTGCGTTCTCGTGGTAGCACCAACACCACTGCACAAGTGTTAAGAAATACGTCATTTATAAAATATAATGATTACGTGCCAATGAAACACGTTTGACTTTAATCGTGAAAGCCTAGTCCGAAAATCGGAGATATGCATCATTTGGCGCAGAGGATTGTATCCGCGGAAGACTAAATGTCTTTGAAGATCACCGAACTTAATTAGTAAGAGTAGTGTTGTTATTAAATGCATATACTTTCAAACATAACTGAGTCACTACAGACGCGAACACTTAGCAGGACAACCTCACTCAACCCACCTTCTGCTTCATCAGTTTCTGCAGCATCGACCTCGACTGTAAACGAACAATCAGAGTGTGACAGAAAATCAAACATTCTCGGACATGTCATCGTTTTGCTTTTACTTCCAACAACATTTACCAAACGGTGTCCCAGTAGATCGCTTTATCAGCTAACTGTTGAACGTTATGTGAAAACAACCTTTATAAGATATCCGTATGGATGTTGTTAAATCATACATTGGTGAGTCCATGCGCGAGTGCGTATGTATGAATATATATATATATATATATATATATATATATATATATATATATATATATATATATATATATATATGCATATTGTGTATAAATTAATCATAGCGTACCTTCACCCTACCATGGCACACACAAAAAAGTTATATATATATATATATATATATATATATATATATATATATATATATAATATGTATGTATGTATGTATGTATGTATGCATGCATAGATGTATGTATACATGTATTTATGTATATATATATACGTATGTATGTATGTATATATATATACATACATACATAGATAGATATATACATACATACATACATACATACATACATACATACATACATACATACATACATACATACATACATACATACATACATACATACATACATACATACATACATACATACATACATACATACATACATACATACATACATACATACATACATACATACATACATACATACATACATACATACATACATACATACATACATACATACATACATACATACATACATACATACATACATACATACATACATACATACATACATACATACATACATACATACATACATACATACATACATACATACATACATATATATATATATATATATATAGTACGTTCGGATGTCAGAAATATTACTATTACGACTCCATCAATAAAGACGACCAACCTAACCAACATGACCTCAGCTAACATGGCCTCAGCTGGTTGCTAGAGAGCGACTTACCTGGAACTTATCCATCATGCTTGACTTGGCTACTTTCAAGATGTCGTCGGGCGCCATCGGTCTCTTGGTCCACAGGTCTCGCACACAAGACTTCGGCATGGACGACACGAACGCACCCAGCGACTCCATCATGGCGGCCATGTCGACGGACTCTTTGTTTGCTTGCGTCTTCAGATGTTTACACAGCCGTCCACCCATTGCCGTCGCCTACACAGAAACAGAACGTCGTTAAATGTCTTTGATTACAATTTAGTTTTATTTTGCACCATTAAAAGAGTGAATGTGTTAGAGGAACACCGAAACAATGTGGTATCAGACGGACACACCGATTAGTTTTAAGAGAGGTTTCTAAAAGAGGTACGTTCATAATGCTCCTGTTCAATTGAACACTCTTTCGGCTTGCCTTGAAAGAATTAAGCCACGCTGCATTTAATGCGCGTACGCCATTCGTACTCAAATATCCACTACAGCCTACAACCAGGTACTTATTAACAGTTAGGTTAACTGGAACATGGTAGACTGCAAACCGTTGGACACGGGTTTTCTCGATTGAATGTTCGATGCTCTATCCGCTCCGCTAGAATAAAATTACTAGTTTTTAAGGTGCCTATTTTTCTCCGTGCAAAGCATATATTGGTGCGTGTGTGCGTGCATGTGTATGTATGTGCGTGCGTGCATGTATGTGAGACTGAATGAGTGTGTGTGCGTGCATGCGTGCGTGCGTGTGTATGTGTGCGTGTGTATGTATGCATGCGCGCGTGCATGAATGTCTGTGCGTGTGCGTGTGCGTGTGCGTGTGCGTGTGCGTGTGCGTGTGCGTGTGCGTGTGCGTGTGCGTGTGCGTGTGCGTGTGCGTGTGCGTGTGCGTGTGCGTGTGCGTGTGCGTGTGCGTGTGCGTGTGCGTGTGCGTGTGCGTGTGCGTGTGCGTGTGCGTGTGCGTGTGCGTGTGCGTGTGCGTGTGCGTGTGCGTGTGCGTGTGCGTGTGCGTGTGCGTGTGCGTGTGCGTGTGCGTGTGCGTGTGCGTGTGCGTGTGCGTGTGCGTGTGCGTGTGCGTGTGCGTGTGCGTGTGCGTGTGCGTGTGCGTGTGCGTGTGCGTGTGCGTGTGCGTGTGCGTGTGCGTGTGCGTGTGCGTGTGCGTGTGCGTGTGCGTGTGCGTGTGCGTGTGCGTGTGCGTGTGCGTGTGCGTGTGCGTGTGCGTGTGCGTGTGCGTGTGCGTGTGCGTGCGCGTGCGCGTGCGCGTGCGCGTGCGCGTGCGCGTGCGCGTGCGCGTGCGCGTGCGCGTGCGCGTGCGCGTGCGCGTGCGCGTGCGCGTGCGCGTGCGTGTATGTGTTGTGTGTGTATGTGATAAGGACCTTAAGGACAGTAGCATGAATCATAGCGAGAGTACTGACATGATGTTCACGTGACTTTAGTAGGTGGCCTACTGATGTGCCAGCAGCCTTGTTCACCCACCCGTAAGCTCATAGCGGCGGCCGTGCAGTGACTCTTATTAGCGTATTTAAAGAGCTCTTCATCGGAGATATCTTCAATACACTGCGGCACATTCTGAACCAAACAGAATGTTTTGCTGCAACAAATATATCGGCGTTTAATCAAAATATACTCTTACATATTTTTTCGATTTACGCACACTGTTCACGTGGACATAGCAAATGAGGTTTGGCGCAGTTTCTGACGGTCATTAACTGAAAATAATAACCGCTATTGTATAAACTTGAACAAGACGAGACGAAACTCTTTATCATATCAATTGTAATTTATAACGAGAACAATTCCTTTGATGTAATTTAACGTCTTCTGCTTATACATTGAAATCAAGTACCTAGCAAACATAATTAAATCGCCCGGAAAAAACCAGGGCCTGACTGCATCGATCTACAAGACAACAACATAAAACCTACTCATCGTTCATAATTTCCTGTCGTTCCTTCAGACCGATTGTGCAATTCTTGGCCAGTTCCGCAGCAGCTTTGCGCGTGACGTCTGCCAGGCCGCCACAGGACCTGTACCTATTCACCATCTTTCTGAAGTCCTCCTGTGAAGCGTGACGATGGTAAGCATTCTTTGAAATGTCGACAATTAACGGTGACAGGTGGCATATATTGCTGCGATCACACCCTTGTGTAATACTACAAATAAATCACCTCAACACTACTTATATACAAGAAAGCGTACATTGAAAAAACATACTTGAGTAGAAAATAAAATTACTTGAAGTGTCAAAATAAAATTACATTCAACGTTTTAATTTCAACATTAACGTTACAGCTGGCACACAAATGCGACAATAAAACAAATAGATTACTCTATTCGAACATTATTTTATCTAATATCAGTCACTAAAATAAAATTACTAATGTGAACGCAAATGAATCGCCTTGGTTGAATACTATTATTATATGTTTACATGGCGATAGACACGGAATGGTTGTAACGAAAATATTTCGTCGATTAAACGAAAGTTACGAAATAAAAGTATGTTTTACTTTAGATAAAATTACTTTGTTACAAGTAAACGTATTTCGTCATATGCCGGTTACCTCAAAATACTATTTAAATATTGTAACAAAGTATTCCCGTTTCGTTACATGACAGGAGAAACAAAATAGATATTCATCGTCGAAGGCAGCGATCGAATAACAATGTTTGTAAATAACCACCCACCCGTCCACTCACCCACACAAACTGGCAATTTCTGTTGAAAACGATCACGGTTCAATTATACATGGCAGGAGAAAGGGACCTTCTAGAAACGACTATCAAAAATATTTAAATGAATCACCTTAAATAATTATATTATGAATCGCCAATTGGGAGATCAGTTGCCAATGGTCTAAATAAGCGACTGAACAATGATAAAAGCGTGTGAATATCTGAACCACGGAGGGGATACATTTACAGTGACACGAAGTTAGCGTATTAATATATGGGCAAATACGTACGTCTGCATGAACACAAACAAAACGGAGTTAGTTGTCTGGAAAAATGTTTATTTGCCGTTGAAAACAAATTACAGTAGCACGTTAATTTTTTGTTTGTAAGTGTAGTTTTAGATAATGCAATACGTGGCGATGCGGGAGTCGCATAGTATGAGCCATTACGGGCCGACCACAGCATAACTATACACATTCACCATAAATAATACAGCTGCACTTCATCCGCATGTTGCAGAATACGTAATTAGTTATCTATGATAACACTAACGTCCACATGTGTCTGCGACCGCGGGAAAGGCGCTAATTGATCCAGCAAGACTTGTGGGAATACGCGTTATTAATTATTAAAGGTTGGATTTAAGCCGATAGACACTCTGTGGAGTTTTACCATCCCGTTCAGCTAATCAACACTCGCATTCAGAAATATAATTATCGAAATGTGTTTCCATATTCCTGTGAATGCATCACGCACAAAATACGTCCATTCGCATAGCATAATAATAATAATAATAATACAGTTTTTATATAGCGCTAATTCCCGCATGGCGGATCGATGCGCTGCACAATAAATATACAAAGTGTATATTAATAAAGAATGGCGTCAGAGTTTGGTATCAGTGGATATCTCTATGCCACACACGTCATGGATGTTCACTATTTATAAGCAGGCATATTAACAACAGTTGCAAGGCTCATTGGCAGTCACTCTACATGAAAACAAAATTATCGATGTTTCTAACGAATAGCTGACGACATGTGCGTTTAGCAGGGCTCCCCAGCTCTCGTTCTGAACCATACCACGTTTTAAGATAACAAATTTGGGATGATTGATGATTCGAGACGGGCTAAGTGTCATTCCTCTAACCTACCGCCTCCCTGAAGGTGACAACACGGGTGTCGCGAGACAACCGTGTTGTCGTCTGGCAAATTAGGTATTCATCTGATCAATTGTACGGCTCGAGTCGACTACATGGCTGTTGCGTGATTCCGTGTGTTGTGTGTGGACAAAACACAACTAGACAGTGTAAACCGTATTTATCACTTCTTCTTCACCTAACACCCTCGAGGGTCACTTCGTTGCTTATTCCGCTTTTCTAATCAGCTCTGTCGTGTCAAGCTGTTTTCCCATCTCATTCTCCAGCCTCCCCATCTTCGTTTGCCTTCGTCTTTTGCTTGACAGATTTTCTTGGCAGTCTTCCATGTTTGTACGCGCGCTGCCCATCTAATTCTGTTGCCAATTACTTTCCTCTTTCTGCGTTCTTTTCTCATTCCAATATCCTCCCTCATTTCAGTCATCTTCTTTCTGTCCTGTCGCTTTACTCTACATATGTTATAACCCAGTTGTTTCTGGTACCCTAAACCTCTCCTGTTGTTCAAATATTGGATCCGGGTCTACGCTACAAAGTCCTATACTTGAATACTGCACCGAAGGACATATTTCACAGTATGCCCTCTAGCGTTAGCACATTACATGTTATACATTTACTCCCTGCATGGGATCGGTTACGTCCCGTAGCATAGGCTTTGGGAATAATGGGCCAGCTGCTGATAACGTTTATTCCCTAAATACACATTCCGCATGACATGAACGAAATTTACCGAAGTATCAGAATGGCGGTTGAGTTTGGCGTACATACACACCATAGGCATACTTACCGGAGAACCTGAGCCGGAGAAGAAATCCTTCATCGAGTCAGACCCCGGCCGACTTCCGCCAGGAATATGAGGGAAGCCGGCCGGCCAACTTCCGCCAGGAATATGAGGGAAGCCGCTACTTGGGGGATAGTCGGGGTTTCCGCCGTTGGAGTCGCCTCCTGGTCTACTTGGGGGATGGTCGGCCTTTCCGCCGTTGGAGCCGCCCCTTGGTATACTTGGGGGAGAGTCGGGAATTCCGCCCGGTGGTCTTAGAATTCCACGGGATTCTGTATTCGTTACTGTAAAACAAACGTTGCCGTAGGAGAGTAATAACATTGACATGGGCATTGAGATTATACAAAAAGAGCTTAATACACGTTAAGATTCAGAGGGCATGTTGACGGGATCCTTACCGTAGAAATAAGGAGCTCTCTGTGGTCTTTTTCGGAAATAGTACACTGTCACTTGAGTTGTAATGAGATCTTATAAATGTGTGGACCAATGCAAATTATCTTATTTTTTTTGGGTCGCTTTGTATATATGGCGCGAACCAGTTGTTAAACTAGACAGGTTAATTCATACTTCCTGCACGTTACCGTCGAACTGGAAATTGCGTTGTTTGCCGATGCAGACAACGCAACGATTTTAAATTCATACCGACAGCTGCGTGAAAAATGGTTATATAAACATCATAAGGTCTATGACACGTATACGTTAGGTTAAAGTAGGCAATGCGTTATTTGAAAGTTATGCTAACTGGCGCATTCCAATTTGCTGTTTTGATAACTGACGAATGCCCACTAATTAGTCCAGCTATAAACATATTACATAAATCAACCACTGTTGTCGTCCATTACATTCCCACCCCTCCATTCCCTCAGTGTCTTCCTTGCAGTCTATCTCTTCACTCCCCTTCCTCCCCTTCCTCCCCTCCTTCCGTCCTCCTTCTCCCCTCCTTCCGTCCTCCTTCTCCCCTCCCGCCACTTTGTCCCCTGTCTCTATCTCTCCCGCCCTCCCTCCCGTCTTCATGTCCCTCCTTTCCCAATCTTTCACTCTCATCTCCTTCCCTCCGTCATCTCCCTCCTCTCATCCATTCACTTACTCAGCTCTCTCTCTCCTCACTCATCCCCTTCCCACGTTCCCTCCCCTCCGTCATTCTTATTTATCCCTTTCTTCCCGTCCACTCCATCCCGTCCATCTTCTCCCTCCTCCTTTCGTTTCTTTCTTCTGCATTGTTCCCTCCTTCCCTTCCCTCGTACCCCCCTATCCTCTCCTCTCCTCTCCTCTCCTCTCCTCTCCTCTCCTCTCCTCTCCTCTCCTCTCCTCTCCTCTCCTCTCCTCTCCTCTCCTCTCCTCTCCTCTCCTCTCCTCTCCCCTCCCCTCCCCTCCCCTCCCCTCCCCTCCCCTCCCCTCCCCTCCCCTCCCCTCCCCTCCCCTCCCCTCCCCTCCCCTCCCCTCCCCTCCCCTCCCCTCCCCTCCCCTCCCCTCCCCTCCCCTCCCCTCCCCTCCCCTCCCCTCCCCTCCCCTCCCCTCCCCTCCCCTCCCCTCCCCTCCCCTCCCCTCCCCTCCCCTCCCCTCCCCTCCCCTCCCCTCCCCTCCCCTCCCCTCCCCTCCCCTCCCCTCCCCTCCCCTCCCCTCCCCTCCCCTCCCCTCCCCTCCCCTCCCCTCCCCTCCCCTCCCCTCCCCTGCCCTGTTCTCTTCGCTTCCTCCAGTTAATGCGTTAGTCTCTCCCCACGGGTATGCGTCAGTGAACGTAACATTATTGTTTTATTTGGATATTTTGCTGTGTTTCTACATGGAAAATATCCAGTTAGCATGTATTACACATAGACTGTGATGAGAGAGAAATGCCATTGTTGCCGGTCTAGAAAATACCTAATAGTAATAATGTATAGGCTTTTTACTTTTTTTTTGCGTTGATCCCAACTTTCGGTCGTCGAATTTGCTTGGCGACCCATACCTTCCAACAGTTAACGCAGGAGAGATAATATAAAATAACGATAAACCAAATATGCATACCATGAATAAAGAACTGGAAATTATATACAATTTTAGTCAACGTTCAGCAATTAGCTGCAGTTATTTTAATTGGATAGTGAACTAGCACACATCATTCAACGACCTTAACCCGGTAACTAATAAATAAAAACCACGCCCGAACTTACTTGCGAAGAAGGACAACGCCAGAATATAGCATATGTGCTGCTTCATTGTCGCGTCCTCTCAGACCCGATGTTCGCGACAATCTGCTTACGCCAGTCGCTGCTGGCTGCTCGGTCACACGCGGCTTGTTCAGCGTCACGCGCCGCCGCCTCGCTCGCGCCACGTGGCGGCCGCTACTCGCTCTATACAACTTCCCCGCTCGCGCAGTCCTTGTGGATCTTGTCACCGTGACGACGACGATGATAGTGCATTTTTCTATAGACATTGTCACTCCTCGTAACCAGGGTAGCAATTAAAAATTTAGCCCACCGGTCTGGGAGAATATTGACCATAACATATTACTCATCCCCGTGGAAAATCACACACAAGTCCGTATTTGTGGTGAACTTCGGTAATTCGTCTGTAGGCCTGCACTGCTAATTAAACATAAAATATAAACAGATAAATGACGATTTCATAACTGATGACACAATATAATTTTTTTAATCAAACAAATGGAAAATAGCTAATCGTCCGGAGTTAACCAAAGTTTACTTATCCTCAGGCATCTCTGCTCGCCTCGGGCTAATTGACAATCGTTATGTTCGATCCCTGCCTCTAAGCACTTCCGTCCAGTGATGGTCGGTGTCAGTGGTAAGTGACCAGATTGCTTTTCTAGTTTAAAAGTCACACTAATGTATTTTGTGTTCTCCCACAATAACCTCCTTTGACCTTCGAAATGAACTACCCATTTAGGCAAATCTCAAATGGTGGGGTGCAATTTGAAGATTTTGTTTAGCTTAAGCAATGTTGAATATCTCCACGAAAAATCGCCGATCAAACTAAGAGACATCGGAAAGATGCTGAAACTCTGGCTCAGTACACCGATATCAATTAAATTCCCGCGCAGTTAGGTGTTTCAAAACGGTATGTATTATTTTCAATTTCAATTCACCTGAGAGTTTTATGGGAAAAGTGTTTTCTGCGCAAACGCCAATTTATGTAATGGCGTATTATATTCAACTTTATATCACCCGAGAGTTGTGCCGGAAAACGTATTTTCGGTGACAACGTCAATTTCTACGATGGTAGATGTATTTGCGGGATGAGTTCAACCATGACAGTTCTGTCACGACACATGTCACGAAGCAGCATCACGAAACATTCCGTAACCGGAGACAAGGCGACTGCACTGGACGACACCCGATGTGTCCAGCCGTGAAAACACGACCAAGGTTCCCTCGGGATCTCGCGCAACCGTTGCCGCGAATCGGTTCCATTTCACCTGTACGATCGATTGGTTAGAACAATGGACACATGTTCGCTTATGACCTCCATTAAGCACCTTCCCGTTGTAGGACACGGACTCACCACTGATCACGAATCGAGGTCCCCTGGGATATGTCGGCTTGTCCGCACAGAGAACCATGTTCCCATAGGGATACGCGACAGTGACAATGCAGCACGACTCGTAAGTGAACCTGCTGACAAAGTTGACGTGGAACCGTTGCTACGCGAGATTCGTGCAGTAGCCTGATCAATAACGGGATTCAGAAGAGAAAAGGTCGCTAGGTACTTGGATAATACAGAGGTTTGCGGGGAGCATCGGCATTTGAATGTTGAGGAGCATGCACATCTATCGTGTGACTTGTTGTCAGTCGCGCTCATGGGATCGATGTTCCTACAGTTGTTACCGAGTTGTTAACCAATTATTTAAAGTTGCACTCAAGACACATTTTACCAATTGTCTTAACGTACTTCTTCTCTGGCTTTGCCCTTTCATTTTGGGTCGTCGGTGTGGCTATTGATTGTTTTAACATTCGAACGTCGCAATTATCTTTCATACATGTGTTTATGAGATATGTTATTACAATTAATAACATATTGGTATACTTTTTTAATGTATTTATTTATAATTTTAAAACAATCTGATAGTTTATTTTTAGTAGTAATAAAAATAACTCAGTTCGTCTAACTGTTTAAATGCTCAGACGTATCGGATGACTAAAATGTAATGGTGGTTCGCATTGAATCAAGCATGGAGCTAGGAAATTAAGTTGAGCCAAATTTATTGTAATGTCGTCTCGAGGGAGTATATTTGGTAAGTATTTCTCCCAAATATACGTTTTTAACAATTCATTTGCATAAGTTGAAAAAAATAAGTGTTTGAATATCAGTATATTTTGCAAATGTTTCTTCATATATTTAAAACAAAATCGGCGTGTGTATGCGTGTGGCGTGTGGCGCGTGGCGCGTGGCGCGTGGCGCGTGGCGCGTGGCGCGTGCGCGTCCGCGTGCGCGTGCTCGTGCGCGTGCGCGTGCGCGTGCGCGTCCGCGTGCGCGTGCGCGTGCGCGTGCGCGTGCGCGTGCGCGTGCGCGTGCGCGTGCGCGTGCGCGTGCGCGTGCGCGTGCGCGTGCGCGTGCGCGTGCGCGTGCGCGTGCGCGTGCGCGTGCGTGTTTACGTATGTTCGTTTTTATGTGTGTACGTGTTGTATAAGTGTAGTTCAATGGGATGCGGTGGTTTACTGACAGCTTGTCCACTATCGATCGATGAGGTGGTATTTCGATTCTTCATAGCACATAGCGATAAATTCACAACCTGTGATACTAATGCCTGTATGTCTCTCTATAATACTTTACACTAGATCTTGCTCCCGTATGTCGGATTTGCTCCTGGCTGGGCGTGTACCTGGGAGACGCCCTTCAGGCAGTGTAGGGTTCAAACAACCACAATGATGTAGCTTACAGCATGTGTCGTTTGTGGTGTTTCGTGATATGGCTTGCGTACACGCGTTTGTGAGCGCGCGTTTATACGGTCACCTCTTTGTTCTCGGTGCTGACAACTTGATGACACGGGGCGTACGTCATGACGTTCAAATAACAAATATATTAAGTGGTATTTCCAAACTCCAGTTTCCTACCCAGGTTCCGGTAAAGTCACGCGTACGGTTCATTGTCGGACTCGGTGGGAGAGGGATCGGAAAGGGTCGACATATGGACACTTGCCAACATTTTCTATTAGGTCTATTGCTGTTGTATAACTAAAGTTGTACATGGTCACTGAAGGTGGCAAGGAAGAAGGAGATGGAGAAAGAGAAGACGAAGATGTTGGAAGACGAAGAAAAAAGATGGAAAAGAAGAAGGGGTGAGAATAATTAAGTTGAAGACAAATAAAAAGAGGTGGGAAGAAGACGAAAAAGTAACAAGAGGTGGAAAGAGAATATAAATAAGAAGAGGTGGGATGAATAAAAAGTAACAAGAGGTGGAAAGAGAATAAAAATAAGAAGAGGTGTGAAGAGAAGAAAAATAAGAAGATGATGGAAGAAGAAAAATAAGAAAGGTGGAAAGATGAGGAAGACGAATAAGGAAGAAGAGGTGGAGAGATAAGACAAAGAAGGTCAAGAAGAAGTAGAAGAAGGGGTGGAAAGACAACACCCAGGCGTGGACTGGGATGACTCTCAACACCTCCTGAGGATGCTGAAATGTTCACCTGTGTACAGCACAGTGAGTGAGAACAGTCGATTTTGCGTGATCGACAATATCTTATTGCGACTGCAATCCAATTTGAGTGTTTTTATCCTCACTCATGCATGCATAATACTAAAAACAACAACAATAGCTGTTGACAATTTTCATGATTGCATAACGGTGTTAAGTGGCGTGTTTTCTAGCTCTGACCGAGACCGTCCACAACAAGTTCTGTAAGCGTATTTATTTATTGATGACACCACATTGGCCTGGTGCCAGAACACATGGATGAAACAGTTGTTTTGTAAATGCCGTAAATTGATCACTCACCCAGGCGCAGTGCAATATATTAATTCATTGTTTTACCAAATAAACTAGCATACATAATACCCACTTGACAACCTGTTGTCACCAAGTAAACAAACACACGACTAGTCAAAAACAACCGAGGCAGTTATAACCAATCAGTAATCTCTCTTAATTAATAAAGAACGCACCTTAAAATTGTTGGTGTACTTATTAGTTAATAGTGTAGTACATGAATAATTTCCAAGAATGAACCCAAATTCCACATATTAAATAATTATTCATTTAACTAATTAGTACTTCATTGGTTTTTTAAAGATAATTATGTTAGGTTTTAAGATACATGGTCCACGGGTATATCCGAGCAGTGGCTTAATTAGTTCTGTATCATACTAAGTGGTTTAATTAGTTCTATATCGTACTAAGTGTTTTAATGCTTATATAATGTTGGGCCTCACAATTAAATTGAAGACCTTGTTCTCAACTTGAGATAGGGCGTAGAGAAGCAGTACTATCATTCTATCAGCATGTCCCTGATAACCCCCAAGGTTCAACACTTGACACAACTTTGAATTGTTCAGAGGAAGTCAGATTAATGTTGTTGTATGACAGATCAAATGAACTGACCAATGGAGAGATCAAATGAACTGACCAATGGAGAGATCAAATGAACTGACCAATGGAGAGATCAAATGAACTGACCAATGGAGAGATCAAATGAACTGACCAATGGAGAGATCATATGACCTGGCCAATGGAGAGATCAAATGAACTGACCAATGGAGAGATCAAATGAACTGGCCAATGGAGAGATCAAATTAACTGACCAATGGAGAGATCAAATTAACTGACCAATGGAGAGATCAAATGAACTGACCAATGGAGAGATCAAATGAACTGGCCAATGGAGAGATCAAATGAACTGACCAATGGAGAGATCAAATGAACTGACCAATGGAGAGATCAAATGAACTGGCCAATGGAGAGATCAAATGAACTGACCAATGGAGAGATCAAATGAACCGACCAATGGAGAGGTCAAATGAATTGACCAATGGAGAGATCAAATGAACTGACCAATGGAGAGATCAAATGAACTGGCCAATGGAGAGATCAAATGAACTGACCAATGGAGAGATCAAATGAACTGGCCAATGGAGAGATCAAATGAACTGGCCAATGGAAAGATCAAATGAACTGACAAATGGAGAGATCAAATGAACTGAGCAATGGAGAGATCAAATGAACTGGCCAATGGAGAGATCAAATGAACTGGCCAATGGAGAGATCAAATGAACTGACAAATGGAGAGATCAAATGAACTGAGCAATGGAGAGATCAAATGAACTGGCCAATGGAAAGATCAAATGAACTGACAAATGGAGAAATCAAATGAACTGAGCTATGGAGAGATCAAATGAACTGGCCAATGGAAAGATCAAATGAACTGACCAATGGGGAGGTCAAATGAACTGACCAATGGAGAGATCAGAGTGATGGGCTTTAAGACAGGATTCTCAATTCAAAATCAGAAGAAACTATTGATCAGAAACATTTATTTCCATAATAAATATTAATAAATTACAACCCACTGTCCTTAAAGTAACATACAACAAGGAACAGTAAAGAAACAAGACTGTTACCGTGTATCACAACATACAACAGTCACAGATGCTATTCTTCACACAAAAATAGTGGCAATATAATTGCTAAATAACACTTAACTTTTAATCACAGTTTTTAAAACTTAAACATTCTTCACAGATAGCTGCTATAATAATATATTTTGAGAATACAGTTATTGTCATAATTGTATAATATTTTCAAGATGGTAACATCGTATATGAATACAGTATCAATCTCGCTATATCATTTATAGGATTTCTTGATATCATTATCACAACTAATAAAATATATACTGATACAATAACAACACAAATATACTATGTTACAATATAATTATGTAGTATCAATCTTGGATGAAAAAACATCAATTTTAATTAAATCGTGTTTTAGTTCATCACAGATAACAACCAAGTTTCTTAAAGTTAGCCATCCTGACAATATGGTTTTGGTTCACATGTTAAAAATCACTCTTTCAGCATAGAATTAACAGCAATTTTAATAGAATTGTTGTAACCTGAAGGTACATATGTTGGCTTGGAGAACACACTTTTAAGAGTTGCTCAACAAGCCACGTTTCCAATCACAGACAACCAAATCAACATCAACATTACACCATGGTTGTGTATTTTATGTACTACACCAACACAATTAAACTAATCTGATATACATACCAAATCATGTCTACTTAAATTAATGCCCTTGTAAATTTTAATACACAAATATTAGTTAGGAGTTCAATGACGCTGCTTTCTTAAGCATGGTATCGATTATAAAATGTAAATATATAACAAGGAATGTCTCACGCTATGCATGGCTGTAGGCAATTTATAAGGCAGGTCCCTGAATACTGTCTGATAACTTATTTTTTTACAATTAAACTGACACAACATAATCAAGTCAAACTATCTTAATCAGTCAACATTGCTGAAAATATATATTTCTGATATAATAAATAACGACAAACTATTCAAGACACTGACTACATTATTTGTACGTGTCAAAAATAACAAGGCCCATATTTCAGATCTGCTGTAGTAGATCTTACTGTAGTTATGCATACAGTTACAAACTAATCATATGCCAACATACCCCATCGATTATGCTATCACAAAAAGGCAAAACGAAAATGGACGGCAGACAGTATAAGTAGCAGCAGAGGCAGACTTGGTGACTGAGGCTAGATTGCATCATTTTAGGCAAAGAAGACAGTTGATAGAAATTGAACTGAAACCAACTACAACAAAATAACTTCTTCAGAATATCAACAACACCTTAAGGAATCAGTATTACAAGAACTGTCAGCATATATCCACACTTGCAGACATTCTAGTTTCTGTCAAATACTCTAACACTTTGTGTGTGAATGCAGTTTGCTTGTATGGATGGACATATAGAAGGCACAATGGACGGATGGACAGTGCATGAAATGCCTGGGAGATGGACAGAGGAATTGAGACAATCGTAATGACCAGGCTGACCCAGACCATCAACTGCCCAAGGACACTGGTGACAAACAAAACATGAGACAGGTCACAAAGGTGTCGCCAACTAAGTGTACTTGAACTGGTGCAATAAAACTAGACTTAGTGCGGATAACCAGAGCATTATTTCTTAGAGTTTTCTAGACTAATTGCCTTGTTCTTCATAGCAAATATTCTTTGGTCATTCATGTAAGGCGCTTACTTATTCCAGCCATCCTTGCCTGCGAGTCAAATTTAAAGACTAAAGATTCGTCAAACATGTAAAAGTGTTCAGAAACATCATGCGCAAACTAAAGTGTAAGTGAATAACCTACTTAGCGCTGTGAAAAATTGTACAATATTTACTACATATATAAAAACTGCTACCATGGAACTATCAAAAACACAATCATTGGTAAACAACCATGATACACATATCTATGCCATATATTCTGAGCAAGAAATAAAGGCAAATGAAGTCAAGCAGAATGGATGTAGGGATAAACAGGGTACACAATTATCTGTACACGAACTGTACAAATATACTGTTCAAAGATGCTGTTCTATTGGACAGGTATGTATGCCAAGGAGTAGACTGTAAGACACTTTGATCAGACCTAAGGGCCTAAGAACTTACCTCTACTTTTCACACATATTAAACATCAGTTGAATCACTACCCAGGGAGAAGGGAGCCAGAGTAAATGTGACAGCTGAGAAATTCCAGTCGCCCATATGGGGGATGTTAGATGACGTTTCTCATGTTAAAAATTAAATGAAAGTTTATTTAAATTTCACATAAAAATGTCATCTCAAAATAAGCAGACGCTGAGAAGAAAGAGTTGAGGCTGTCCAGGAGGGGTGTTACACTGATTAGTAGATGCTATCAACATGAGTACAAGTACTACTGGATCCCAGCAACACAACAGTGAATGTGTACAAGTCTAAAAATAGGAAAGGAGAAATTGCGTATGCACTGTCTCTTTTGAAATACAAACTTTAACAGTTTGGAAGAGTTTTACACAAACAAACCTGCCTCATCATCGATCAAGCCTATTGAATTAACTTTACAGGTTAGGTGCAATTAGAATATTTACTCAGCATGTTAATCAATGGTATCAATGCTACCTGTTTTCCGCACTGGCACATTTTGTAACTTGGCAGGTGGATTGCTAAGGTCTTAGGTAGATTCAAGTGGATTTCTATCAATGTATATTGATTTATAACAAGCTCAAAGTCAAAGGTACAGACTTCATTGTCGCATATCTCTCATAGTGGACAGGTGAGTA
>OZ024858.1:36029762-36047262 GCA_964017155.1 Oasisia sp. SBJ-2009
ATCAGATGTTGAACAAATATGTTAATGTTATACCTAGAACACAAGTAAATTACTGACCTTTAAATATTATTTATTGATCTATGACCATGTCTTCTTTTTAACTTACGAGGGCCAAACAGCAACACATAATTTATTATGACTAGTGAACTGTTAGTGAAAATATAACATTTATATTAACGTCTTAATCAATATAATGTATTCATTTTTTTTATTATATTATTCACGTTTATGGTTAAACTGTAATTTACATATAACATTTTCCTGAGACCCTACAATTTACATAGAAATTTCCCACATTGGCATTTTCGAATCTTAACATGTATGGGTAAACGTCTACTTACCATTTTTTGTTCAGACTGGATTTTCATTCCAAGGACTGTTTTAACTGTCTGTATGGACTCCGCCAGTTTACGAATACTCAACTCAACCTGCACCCAGAAGTACACACATGGTCACTATGGTAACACACAAAATAGAGATATGCAACAATAGAAAAAACATTTGAATAAAAATACATATATACATACACATTGATAGAAACACTCACAACTAACCACACTACTAATATTTTTGATATTTTTTTACAACAGACATACTTTCGTTTTCTAGGTGATGTAAGGTAGATATCGAGGAATATTTATAACTTAATATGTTGCTCTTCATTAAAGTAAATAGCTAGCCAAAGTGCGATACAAGAGGACGACGCAGACTTTGAAACAATGTACTCATAGTTTCATTTAACCACAATAAATAAGAGCATTTTGTCATTGTTGTATCACTCTATCAATACAGTTTGTATCGCGATACATATGGCATCATGGCACCTGTATCGTGATATGTATCACATGGCATCATGACACCTGTATCATGATATGTATCATATGGCATCATGACACCTATATCGTGATATGTATCACATGGCATCAAGACACCTGTATCGTGATATGTATCACATGGCATCAAGACACCTGTATCGTGATATGTATCACATGGCATCATGACACCTGTATCGTGATATGTATCACATGGCATCGTGACACCTGTATCGTGATATGTATCATATGGCATCGTGACACCTGTATCGTGATATGTATCACATGGCATCAAGACACCTGTATCGTGATATGTATCATATGGCATCATGACACCTGTATCGTGATATGTATCATATTGCATCATGACACCTGTATCGTGATAAGTATCATATGGCATCATGACACCTGTATCGTGATATGTATCACATGGCATCATGACACCTGTATCGTGATATGTATCATATGACACCATGGCACCTGTATCGTGATATGTATCACATGGCATCATGACACCTGTATCGTGATATGTATCATATGGCATCATGACACCTGTATCGTGATATGTATCATATGACACCATGACACCTGTATCGTGATATGTATCACTTGGCATCATGACACCTGTATCGTGATATGTATCATATGGCATCATGACACCTGTATCGTGATATGTATCACATGACATCATGACACCTGTATCGTGATATGTATCATATGGCATCACAGCACCTGTATCGTGATATGTATCATATGACATCATGACACCTGTATCGTGATATGTATCATATGGCATCACGACACCTGTATCGTGATATGTATCATATGACATCATGACACCTGTATCGTGATATGTATCATATGGCATCATGACACCTGTATCGTGATATGTATCATATGGCATCATGACACCTGTATCGTGATATGTATCATATGGCATCATGGAACCTGTATCGTGATATGTATCATATGGCATCATGACACCTGTATCGTGATATGTATCATATGACACCATGGCACCTGTATCGTGATATGTATCATATGGCATCATGACACCTGTATAGTGATATGTATCATATGGCATCATGACACCTGTATCGTGATATGTATCATATGGCATCATGACACCTGTATCGTGATATGTATCATATGGCATCATGACACCTGTATCGTGATATGTATCATATGGCATCATGACACCTGTATCGTGATATGTATCATATGGCATCATGACATCTGTATCGTGATATGTATCACATGGCATCATGACACCTGTATCGTGATATGTATCATATGACACCATGGCACCTGTATCGTGATATGTATCACATGGCATCATGACACCTGTATCGTGATATGTATCATATGACACCATGGCACCTGTATCGTGATATGTATCATATGGCATCATGACACCTGTATCGTGATATGTATCATATGGCATCATGACACCTGTATCGTGATATGTATCATATGGCATCATGACACCTGTATCGTGATATGTATCATATGACACCATGACACCTGTATCGTGATATGTATCACATGGCATCATGACACCTGTATCGTGATATGTATCATATGGCATCATGACACCTGTATCGTGATATGTATCATATGGCATCATGACACCTGTATCGTGATATGTATCATATGACACCATGACACCTGTATCGTGATATGTATCATATGGCACCATGGCACCTGTATCGTGATATGTATCATATGACATCATGACACCTGTATCGTGATATGTATCATATGGCATCATGGCACCTGTATCGTGATATGTATCATATGACATCATGACACCTGTATCGTGATATGTATCATATGGCATCATGACACCTGTATCGTGATATGTATCATATGGCATCATGACACCTGTATCGTGATATGTATCATATGGCATCATGACACCTGTATCGTGATATGTATCATATGGCATCATGACACCTGTATCGTGATATGTATCATATGACACCATGGCACCTGTATCGTGATATGTATCATATGGCATCATGACACATGTATCGTGATATGTATCATATGACACCATGGCACCTGTATCGTGATATGTATCATATGGCATCATGACACCTGTATCGTGATATGTATCATATGACACCATGGCACCTGTATCGTGATATGTATCATATGGCATCATGACACCTGTATCGTGGTATGTATCATATGGCACCATGGCACCTGTATCGTGATATGTATCATATGGCATTATGACACCTGTATCGTGATATGTATCATATGACACCATGGCACCTGTATCGTGATATGTATCATATGGCATCATGACACCTGTATCGTGATATGTATCATATGACACCATGGCACCTGTATCGTGATATGTATCATATGGCATCATGACACCTGTATCGTGATATGTATCATATGGCATCATGACACCTGTATCGTGATATGTATCATATGACACCATGGCACCTGTATCGTGATATGTATCATATGGCATCATGACACCTGTATCGTGATATGTATCATATGACACCATGGCACCTGTATCGTGATATGTATCATATGGCACCATGACACCTGTATCGTGATATGTATCATATGGCATCATGACACCTGTATCGTGATATGTATCATATGACACCATGACACCTGTATCGTGATATGTATCATATGACACCATGACACCTGTATCGTGATATGTATCATATGGCATCATGACACCTGTATCGTGATATGTATCATATGGCATCATGACACCTGTATCGTGATATGTATCATATGACACCATGACACCTGTATCGTGA
This sequence comes from Oasisia sp. SBJ-2009, assembly GCA_964017155.1. NCBI lineage: Eukaryota > Metazoa > Annelida > Polychaeta > Sabellida > Siboglinidae > Oasisia > Oasisia sp. SBJ-2009. The sequence continues at coordinate 36,033,370 of OZ024858.1, forward strand.
TATGTATCATATGACACCATGACACCTGTATCGTGATATGTATCATATGGCATCATGACACCTGTATCGTGATATGTATCATATGGCATCATAACACCTGTATCGTGATATGTATCATATGGCATCATGACACCTGTATCGTGATATGTATCATATCACAAAGTATCATACCCTTCCAGCCCTACTAGGTAAACCAACTGTCCACATATTAAGCAACTGAGTATAATTATATCAAAGATTACAATATGACTGGCTTGTCAAACTTAGAGCAGACATCATGACGAGGCGTGTCTTACGGTGGCTATCTTGTCGTCGAGAGTCTGCTGAGTTTCAGTCAGTTGAGCCGTTAGTTTCTCCATCAGTTCTGAGTCGTCCTGTTGAGCCGGAGGAGACTCCACCTCCACTACCTGTGGCACGGCCTGAGTCTCTCGCAGTTGGCGCAACTCCTTCTCCAACTGAAAGTCACGGTAATTGTAATAAACAATAAGTAATGGTTGCGATCTGAAGAGAAAGAGCACGGCACTACGTAGGTGATGCACTCAGTCATGTGTGATAGTTTTGTGAATTGTACACGTCGGTCCAAATCAGTGCGGCGTTTCACATATTGTATCATTGACTATCAGTGTAGATTTGTCAAACAGTTTCTGTGTAAATGAGAATCAACTCTAATCATTCAATTAACTATGCTCTGAACTGTGATGATGATGACTGCAAAGATCAAGGATCTTCATAATGTCATAGAATAGTGTTGCTCTCCTCCAGTGTAGTAACTGTTGCAAGAGGGCACACAAGTGTCGTCTGCCGCCATATTGTTTTTATGTTATTTTGCCATTTTCATTCATGCCCCAATGATTTGAACAAGCTATGTATTCTTTCACATACGGACCTAACTGTCACACCACAAACCTTAACACCATCGTAAATTCTATAGGTTTCCATCCAAAAATAATTCATCTAGAAGGTGGGAATTATTATGCGAATAATTGATTATTTTCAAATGAATGCAGTAATCGTGACTTTGTGTATGTTGATGGGCAACGAGACGGGAACTAGTTGTGTATGGAAAGAAACAATTCTTGTAAAGTATCGCTCCAAATGGACCTAGAATGAGAATCACTTGCGTGCCCTGTCCTACTTGTTAAGACACAACCAGAAGGTTGTATAGTAATACTTAATTTAACTCAAAAGCAACGTATACTGTTGTACTGAGAAGAACTGAAAGAGAAATCTATGTCAGTCACATACATCAATCACCAACTGTGGTTGCTGCACTTGACGGTAGAATTGTTATAGTCAGTCACAATCATTAATCTACATACCAGTGTATATACAACTCCCCCCTACCACAGCTATATACATGTATATACATTATACAACATGATGGTGAATACACCATAGGCAGGGTACACATAATGATACATCATTACATACATATATGCATATCGCTCATGCAACCATGCAGCACATTTTCTAATATTTTCTAACATCATAACCTGTTACTACAAACTTTCCTAAGTCAATAACACGACTCTTACACAAACATTTACTTGCTAATACTTACCAACAGATAATTCCACCACATTTACCACTAGAATCCTAACACCATTTGTTATTGGTCATTTCTTAATTTAACTGGAAATTATTTCTGACTCTTAGTACTGCATGCTGTGAGTCACGTGTGATTTAATCATGTTTGTTGAAAATACAATTAATATGTCTTCCATAAATTAAAACAGGATTCTGTTCCACTGAGAATTATAGAAGACATTTCCAAGACCATCTGCAAACAAGGTTTTAGTGAAATATGACGATGAATTAAAATACTGGTTAACATTCATTCAAAGGCAATGTATTTACAAATCCAAGTGTGAAGTATTACCCAATGCTTCAAGCACATCAGTACAGCTAAGTACATGTACATGCCTTGCAATTCAGACAAATAAACATATACAGAAATTTACCACATAATGCAGGGATTAAGCCAGTCACTAGACACACTTTCCAATACTCCATCAACTACATTCCAATATTTACACTCTTGAAATCTAATATGGAGAACAACAGAGATGTACACAGGGAGACCATGCAGACTGACAGGGACCACTGCGACATGCTCATAGTTTCCACCACAACAGTTTCATCAGCTCCACAAACCTCTCTCAACAGTCCACTGGTGCGGGTTTGCTTCACAAAGACAATACCATTAAAATATATATGCAGTGTCTTATTGTTTGACAGACAAATGACAACATCATGACCATATTTGGTGCTTATACCACACTTGGAAATCTACATTTATTACTAGATCATTCATCAACCAATGTTATTGTGTTTCATTACATTTTGATGATTCAATATAGCACATAGTTTTATAACAACAAGTATTGTCTTATTGCCAATATTTTATACATGGCAGCAGCTAACAATGTAGTGATATCTGAACTTGTTTAAAGTAAGCCAAACAATACAAAGACAAATTTAGCTGTAATTTAGGATAATGATCAAATATGCATCAGAACACCTGACCTGAAGATAGTAGATGACACTTTACAAGTGATATGACAACAAGAAGGCGTGACTTACCATGTCAAGACGTTCGGACAGTTTTGCGGTGGTTCCCCCCATTGCCATAGACAGAGCGGCTGTCGCTTTGTTCAGTTTCTCCTGCATGGAGTCCAGCTTCTTCACTGTGTGCTTCTCATTCTGCTTTCTGTAGGTTGAAATATTAACAGAAGTCATCTATGAGAAGTTAGACACTGGTCTAACCATAACAACCACAGACATGTTTTTTGTAAGCATGGTTTCATATATAGCATACAGGAAGCTGTAGTGTTTGTTCTGGTGCATATTCATGAAATGCAAAAGCAACATGTGTGACAGTGGCGCCCCATAGTGGCAGAACACAATCAACTGACTTGTGCCATGTGCTCGGTCAAACTTGCGTTTTAAAACGGAAGGGAAGGGAAGACCAAGATGGGTGGAGTGTCTTTTCAATAAATTGTGGAATAATTAAACACAATGTCAGTTGGTGATGTGACCTACCATTTGAAATACTAGTTTTGATGATTAAAAAAAAAAACGTATAAATAGTGATTCAACTATATACCGATATATAGTGTTCAGCTCTAGTTCTGGCCTTACTGATCCATGTAGCATCTTTTATATGTTATGTTCTTCTGTTGGATTCTTTGTCTATTATTATTGGTCTCTTCCAGTCTAAACTAAGCCATATGGATCAGAAACGAGGCCAACGTAGCAACCAACTGCGACAACAAAAACTTTCAAACTATTTCATATGTATGACGACGGCACACATCACAAGTCATGTAGTGACGCAGTTGGAGAGATATGATAACAAAAGCTCTACAAGTACAATTAGATAAAATCACACATTATATATGGCAAAAAGAACTCATTTGCACATATACATTTAGCTGTGTCACACACAGATCACACATTAACTTGGGGCAACCAACCTGCTCTTGATCTCGGCACTGATGATCCTCTCCTGCTGCTTCTTCTGTCCCTCCAACTGCTGCTCCAGGATCATCACCGACTCGTGCAGGCGGTGGAGGGTCTCCTTGCTCTTCTTCCTCTCTATCTGCAGCAGGTGAGTGACACAGTGGACAGTGAGATGACACATTGGACTGTGAGGTGACACAGTGGACTGTGAGATGACACAGTGGACTGTGAGGTGACACAGTGGACTGTGAGGTGACACAGTGGACTGTGAGATGACACAGTGGACTGTGAGGTGACACAGTGGACTGTGAGGTGACACAGTGGACTGTGAGATGACACAGTGGACTGTGAGGTGACACAGTGGACTGTGAGATGACACAGTGGACTGTGAGGTGACACAGTGGACTGTGAGATGACACAGCAGACTGTGAGATGACACAGCAGACTGTGAGATGACACAGTAGACTGTGAGGTGACACAGTGGACTGTGAGATGACACAGTGGACTGTGAGGTGACACAGTGGACTGTGAGATGACACAGCAGACTGTGAGATGACACAGCAGACTGTGAGATGACACAGTGGACTGTGAGGTGACACAGTGGACTGTGAGATGACACAGTGGACTGTGAGGTGACACAGTGGACTGTGAGGTGACACAGTGGACTGTGAGATGAAACAGTGGACTGTGAGATGACACAGTGGACTGTGAGATGAAACAGTGGAGTGTGAGGTGACACAGTGGACTGTGAGATGAAACAGTGGACAGTGAGATGACACAGTGGACTGTGAGATGACACAGTGGACTGTGAGGTGACACAGTGGACTGTGAGGTGACACAGTGGACTGTGAGATGACACAGTGGACTGTGAGATGACACCATGGACTGTGAGGTGACACAGTGGACTGTGAGGTGACACAGTGGACTGTGAGATGAAACAGTGGACAGTGAGATGACACAGTGGACAGTGAGATGACACATTGGACTGTGAGGTGACACAGTGGACTGTGAGATGACACAGTGGACTGTGAGGTGACACAGTGGACTGTGAGATGACACAGTGGATTGTGAGATGACACAGTGGACTGTGAGGTGACACAGTGGACTGTGAGATGACACAGTGGATTGTGAGATGACACAGTGGACTGTGAGATGACACAGTGAACTGTGAGGTGACACAGTGGACTGTGAGATGACACAGTGGACTGTGAGGTGACACAGTGGACTGTGAGATGACACAGTGGATTGTGAGATGACACAGTGGACTGTGAGATGACACAGTGAACTGTGAGGTGACACAGTGGACTGTGAGATGACACAGTGGACTGTGAGACGACACAGTGGACTGTGAGACAACACAATGGACTGTCAGATGATACAGTTGTCTGTGAGATGACACAGGAGACTTTGAGTAAGACTGTGAGATGACAAATGATGTGATAGAAGAAAGCCAGTTAGCAGGAGGACTGTGAGTCAGAGTGACTAGGAAGGTCTACATGACCATGGCCAGGGCCCACTACCTGCTGCGCCTCCTTCAGTCCCTGCGCCTCCTCCCCCATCTGGGTCCTCATGGCTTCCCACCTCTCCTCCGCCGTCTCCCTCTGGCCTCTCTCAAACTTCTGTCTCTCCTCCATCTCCGCCAGCAACATCTGCCAACAGGCGACAGTTCACACCTCACAGTCAGTAATAATAATGATCATTACTTCATATGCACCAATATCCTTGAAGATCAAGCTGGCGTGACAAAACCAAGGGATTAAACATTCTCGTCTACTATAGACTTGCCTCTTGTTGCTACATGTGATCACTACATTACAATATTATTTATTCACAATATTTTATCAGCATTATACAATTTATTAGGTGAACTAGTCAGACGTTGAGTGTATCTACATTATGTTCTATGTACAGTTGCATTAACAATCACGACCCTTGGGACGATAAAATGTATTTTATAAGGTTATTCTTTATAGGGTCATCGTGAATAAATAATGTTTATTACTATCATTCCATACCTGCTCCAACTGAGCATGTCTGCTCTGCGTCTCCTCTCGTAGTTTCAGCTCTCGCTGTAGAGCCTTGTTGCTCAGTTGCTCCGCCGCCTCTGCTATCTTCGCCTGTAGGCGGATGTTCTCCTTCTCTGCAGCGTGTTCCTTCTGCTTCTGCTCGGCGGCGTACGTCTGCAGTGCTTCCTCCTGTTGGTGACTCAGTCTTGTCAGCGCCGTCTGCAGCTCAGCCACGCTGCAGATGGCAGTTGGGTCATTTTAGAGGCCATATTTATCCCCCATAAAATTCTAATAAGTGTAAAAATAAGCATATATATATATATGTATTATGCAATGTAAAATAACCCGACATAACAAGTTTGATGGAACATAAAAAAATTCACATTAAACGGGAGCTGTCGCGATGCTGGATTTGAAAACTCTGTTTTTAGGAAATGCGCGAGGGGCAGAATCGTGACGTCAGTTGTGGAAAATGTTACCAACATTTGCCGGGGTCGCCAGTGTTCTCAGTGTTATTTACACAAAACATGCGCAACTGCGCTGCATGAGTTTATGCCAAAGCCACGACTGACATCACGCTAGAACAAAACCAAACATCCTCGGGAGTGTCCATAAAACGCCAAATTTAAAGGTTTTGTTTTATACTGTGTACTCATATAAGATATTTAAAATTTGGGCAGTATCATCATCTGAAAGAGCATCTGTCATTTGTTACTAAGGGGCTGAGCAGGTTTTATCCCAGCATATGGCCTTAAAAGGGGTTAAAGGAAGTATTTTTTTAATTTGAGACTAAATAAATATGTTAAAGGAAAACTACCAGCCAGCCTGTGTTCAGTAAGCCTGTAACAATGTCCATAATTTGAAAGTGCCGACTCCACAGCATGTTTAAAAGGTAATCAAAATATCCAGTTTCAAAAACATTTTATTACTCGGATTGTTGAGTTAAACACAATCCCCTTAGATTTTTAACGCATGTTCCATGTTCAATACACGACACTTCCTGTTATAAAAAAGTGCTGGCTCATTCCAGGTAAGGAAGCAGAATGTCTCACTTTACCAGGACTGAACTTTACCCCCAAACATAGCTGGCAAATGTATACAAGACACTGGTTTACAGCAGGTCCAATGCTGCTACTTTATATTACACTGTCTACATTGTATTACATTATATTACACTGTCTACATTATATTACTGTTTACATTATATTACACTGTCCACATTGTATTACATTATATTACATTTACTACATTTATTACACTGTCCACATTGTATTACATTATATTACACTGTCTACATTATATTACACTGTCTACATTATATTACACTGTCCACATTGTATTACATTACATTATATTACACTGTCCACATTGTATTACATTATATTACACTGTCTACATTATATTACACTGTCCACATTGTATTACATTGTATGACATTATATTACACTGTCTACATTATATTACACTGTCTACATTGTATTACATTATATTACACTGTCTACATTATATTACACTGTCCACATTGTATTACATTATATTACACTGTCTACATTATATTACCCTGTCCACATTGTATTACATTATATTACACTGTCTACATTATATATAACACTGTCTACATTGTATTACATTATATTACACTGTCTACATTATATTACACTGTCCACATTGTATTAAATTACATTATATTACACTGTCTACATTATATTACTGTTTACATTATATTACACTGTCCACATAGTATTACATTATATTACATTGTCTACATTATATTACACTGGCTACATTATATTACACTGTCCACATTGTATTAAATTACATTATATTACACTGTCTACATTATATTACACTGTCTACATTGTATTACATTATATTACAATTTCTACATTATATTACGTTGTCTACATTATATTATTGTTTACATTATATTACACTGTCCACATTGTATTACATTATATTACATTGTCTACATTATATTACACTGTCCACATTGTATTACATTATATTACACTGTCTACATTATATTACACTGTCTACATTATATTACACTGTCCACATTGTATTAAATTACATTATATTACACTGTCCACATTGTATTACATTATATTACACTGTCTACATTATATTACACTGTCCACATTGTATTACATTGTATTACATTATATTACACTGTCTACATTATATAACACTGTCTACATTATATTACACTGTTTACATTATATTAAGCTTTCTACATTTTATTATTTTATTACATCGGCTACATTATAGTACACTGTCTACATTCTATTAAAAGGCAGTTCTTATATAGCGCAATATCCAATCCTCAGGACCGTTCAAAGCGCTTTACACTTTACTTCCCTGACAGACCTGTTCACTCAGACACCATCTCGGCTTCTCTGGGAAAGCATCCAGCCACATGCTACAATTAATGCGCGAAGGCTGCTCGTACACATATCCACCACTGTCTATAGCCAGGTACTCATTTAATTCAGCTGAGTGAACTGGAGTAATGTAGTGTGAAAAAACTTGCCCAAGGTTTTAACGCCGCAGCCAGGATTCGAACCCGGGTTCTCGTAGTCGAGAGTCCGAAGCTCTACCCCTGAGCCACTGCGCTCTATATTACAATGTTTACATTATATTATATTACATACACTGTTTGCATTACACCATCTACATAATAGAAGTCTAGATTACATTACATTACAGTCTACATGTTGTTAGACTGGCACATATACAGCCGTCCCTCCAGCAGAGATGCCATTAGACGGAGCCAAGTTGCTTCTCCCACCTTTGCTGCATCTGCTGCTCCAGGAGCCGGCGCTCCTGACTCCCCTGTTCCTGCTTGCTCCGCTGCTCCACTAAGATGTCTCTGAGCTCCGCGAGCCTGTGGAGCACACAGACCAACTCTACATCACACACAAGTGAGGGAGACGCCACGGGATTGTTTCACTTGTTCTTATTAGCTCTTTAGCCCAATTTAGTTCATTAAAACCAATTTTGCTCAATAAACAGCAATCGCAATCTCGTGTGCTGGACAAGTTCGTTGGTGTGTCAAGGAAATAGTGTCCTTTGTATTTCTATGAGCTCGTTATCTGAGCTTTTGTGGCCATATATTCCAAGTGAAATGGTATTATATTAACAAATAATACTCAAAATGTATTACTGCCATTTTTTGTCACTTGTGTGATTACTATTAAGATATGTTTTATTAAATTAATTACATTCCAGTAGACCAATTTTATAATCATTACACACCTCTGGATAATTTTTATTCAAAGATCAACCATACTGATATCACATAATTAACCCCACTATTCACTCCTTGATGGCCATTTTCTCAAAAGCATTTATTTATATTTGCATAACACCTAAAACAATCTAAACAAAATGCCTCAATCTAGGACAATCAAACAGTTGAACAATGTAGATGATGAAACAAAATAAGTTTGCTCACCTTGTTTCTATTTGAGTCCGCAACTGCATTGTAGAGCGTTCCGTCTGCGACTGATTCTCAAAGTTGGTCCGCAATGAATCAGTCTATAAACGATACGAATAAAGTGCAACGTTTTATGTTTGAATTTGTTTGTTTGTTTCTGAAACCATATGCTAAGGCTACTAAAACCATAAAAATATTGTAAATTTCAAATAGTTTTGATTTCAACAGAATAATTATACATTTAACTGATTCTGTCTAGTATTACCTGTATACCAGTGACATAAACCTTTCACATGTTCTATATTAAATTAAGTACACATTGTAGGTATAAAACTAAATCATACATCCAACATCTACAGTCTCATGAAAGAAATGAAACAGACAAGTAATTTTAAAACATGAATTAAAATGTGAAAACAAATGCATAAGAAGAAAGACCGTGACATACAATGTGTCTCGTGTCTTCGTCCAGCTTCATGAATCTGCTCTTCAGTTCCAAGGTAGCCGCTGACAACTCTTGGTTTTGGATCTCCAGTCTGCTCTTGAGCTGCCGGTTCTCTTCAGCCAAGTGCACACTGAGTCGCTCCAGCTGGCTCCGGGCGTGAGTCGTCTCCTCCAGCTCGCTCCGCATGTTCTGCATACTACAAACACCAAGATTACGTTGAGGTCAGTATTTCTATAGTAGAGTATCCAGTCCCTAGAAGTAGAACTGAGCACAGGGCTACACATGTGACACTTCACACATGGCATGTAACGACATGCCATTGGGGCTTCTCTGGGCAGAATTCAGCACTAAATTAGCTCACAAACATTTGGAAAACTGGACAAATGTATAATTCAAGCAATACTTACAACTAGTAATTGCTACTAACATCAATGTTTCAGTCATCATTGTGAAGAAGGCCACCGATGGTGGCTGAAACGTAGATGTGAGTAGAAATTACTAGTTGTGTAATCATAAATATTGCTTGAATAAAATACTTCCAACTTAGTGAACACTTTCACGAATGGACAAATGTAACTAAATCTTGAGTTGGTTACAGAAGTGATGTTATTGTAAATAATATCCACATCATATATTTCAAAGAAAACTTGGCAACAATGACATTCTGCTAAAAAAAGGTCTTACTACTTGTTCCCAGCCGTATAGGGGACAGGTTCAGTATTGCAGAATCACTCAATCTTTTCTTTCTTTCGATAATTTCCTATCAGCAGTCAACTCTCTCTCTCTCTCTCTCTCTCTCTCTCTCTCTCTCTCTCTCTCTCTCTCTCTCTCTCTCTCTCTCTCTCTCTCTCTCTCTCTCTCTCTCTCTCTCTCTCTCTCTCTCTCTCTCTCTCTCTCTCTCTCTCTCTCTCTCTCTCTCTCTCTCTCTCTCTCTCTCTCTCTCTCTCTCTCTCTCTCTCTCTCTCTCCCTCCAACTTTTGTTGTCCCCTTTTTTAACGAGCTAAGATTCTTTAAAAAAAAAAAATTCTCGTATACAAATTCATTTTCTTGCCAAAAGTGAATAATTTAGTAATTAATAAAAACCATTTATGATCAAAATGTAGCTGGCAACCACACGTAACATAATGGATACACAATGTCACACATCAGAACTTCTTGAACGCACCATATGTACACAAATGACGAGGCTCATGTGTACACAAATCACCAGGCTCATATGTACACAAATCACAAGGCTCATGTGTACAGAAATTACCAGGCTCATGTGTACACAAATCACCAGGCTCATATGTATACAAATCACCAAGCTCATGTGTACACAAACAACCAGGCTCATATGTACACAAATCACCAGGCTCATATGTACACAAACTACCAGGCTCATATGTACACAAATCACCAGGCTCATATGTACACAAATCACCAGGCTCATATATACAAAAATCACAAGGCTCATGTGTACACAAATCACCAGGCTCATATGTACACAAACTACCAGGCTCATATGTACACAAATCACCAGGCTCATATGTACACAAATCACCAGGCTCATATGTACACAAATCACCAGGCTCATATATACAAAAATCACAAGGCTCATGTGTACACAAATCACCAGGCTCATATGTACACAAACAACCAGGCTCATATGTACACAAATCACCAGGCTCATATATAAAAAAATCACAAGGTTCATGTGTACACAAATCACCAGGCTCATATGTACACAAATCACCAGGCTCATACGTACACAAATCCCCAGATTCATACGAACACAAATCACCAGACTCATGTGTACACAAATCACCAGGCTCATATGTACACAAATCACCAGGCTCATGTGTACACAAATCACCAGGCTCATGTGTACACAAATCACCAGGCTCATGTGTACACAATTCACCAGGCTCATGTGTACACAAATCACCAGGCTCATGTGTACACAAATCACCAGACTCATGTGTACACAAATCACCAGACTCATGTGTACATAAATCACCAGGCTCATGTGTACACAACTGAGTGGGTTACCGTGATGATTGTAGGTCTCTGTGGGACAACAGCTCTTGATGTGTGTCGAGGACGGTCTCCTCCACATTCTTGCTGTGGTTCATGAGTGTCGACAACATGCGTTTCTGCTTGTGGACCAGGTCGTCCATGTGCTGTAGCTTTGACTCCAGCTGCAGGATGGTGCGACTGTTGGCCTGGAGGGCTGTCTCCAGGCGCTGACGGATGCGATACTCCTCCCTCATCGCCTCGTCACTGTGTCGGATCATCACCTGGGTGACGCCACGGAAACCATCATCAAATCAAATCAAGTTTTTTTCGTAACAACAACAAGAAAACATTATACATGTACATGAGCAATCAAAACAAAACAGTATTGTTACGTGGTGGTCACATGGCACATAATGTGCCGTCTTCCTGTGACCCCAAAACATAAACTTATAAAGTACAGATACATATATACTTATACACGTAGAATCACGAAATTGCTGTTCTCAATATAATTTATTTGACAATATAATTTATTTTATTTGACAACGGACTGGGGGAATGTTTAAAAAAATTGATAATCTTTTGTCAATCCAAACAGTTTGTCTTTTTAAATAAATGATTTTTTATTTTTATTTACATTATATAGTTTTAGTTACATATAATGATAATAACAATGATAATAAACTTTATTTAAACACTGCTACGAATCTGTTCAATAGTGTTTACATAGCATTTTATAAAATAATATAAGTTACGTATACAGCAATAAAATTAAATTTACTGATATAATTGTGGCTATGACATCTTGTATATGAAAGATAGCAAAAAATTTAAACAAATTATAGTGCAGTATGTGTTATGTACAAATGATTTATATCCATCCAATGTATGAATTAAATGACAGGTATGATAATTGCAGATGTGTAACCAAAGAAACATTTCAAAATTAAAATTACTACTTTTCATACAAAATATTGTAGATTACATGTAGTCCTAAAAACTGTCCACATCTATGAGAAAACAATTAGGTATATAAGCTGTATATAAGTACAGTTACATAGTTTTACTTATTTATATTTAATGGCTTGTAACACTGTTTTGGATGAAGTGCTATTTACATGTATGTATACATATATCCAGAAGAACTATTTTCAAAAACTACCTTCAAAATGGTGCATTCTGAAGGGTGTTTTAACCTATTCCCTGCGAAATAGAGAGGAAACAAACGCATAACTACAATGTAGCAGCACATAAACATGATTATAGCAAGAAATAGCTAGGTTACAATTCTGGCATATTTTGAGCAAGGTGGCTTAGAAAAAGAGCAAGGTGGCCAACCTCACTCATCATATAGCAGGGGAAACACTGCTTAATAATATTAGTTTACAAGGTATATGTTTTTAATGTTGATGTTTTTTTTCTTGGCACACTCACCTTGTTCTCACTCTGCAGTCGAACCACTTCCTCCAGGAGGGTACGGTTCGACTTCTCTGTCACAACCAGCCGCGCCTCAATCTGCTGAATCTGCTCAGTTGGCTTTGACAAACTCCCAAGTGCTGTGGATCTGCCATCGCTGTCTGAGCCCCCAGTGAAAGGGATCAGCTGGTTGTTTGGCGTGGGGACAGGAGAGGAGGAAGGGTGTCCAATGTCAGGGAGGGCTTGCAGGCGGGGGGCAAAGGGAGGCGGCCACCTACGACAACAAACAGAGGTGTCCGATCAAAGCCACGTCATGACATGTATATGCATAGTTATAAGAAAACTATTTTCTCTCAAACAGTTGCTCTTTTATCTCAGGACACGTGTATTCACGTGAATACACATGAAAACACGTACTGGTGGAGCGGTACCAATTATGAACCAGTATGACATGTGCCAACTTGTTCAGAAATGGTTCCTTGTTTGCTGGGTATATAGGGCCAGGCCAACGAACAGTGGATGTCTTGCATTGGAAACATGAAACTGAATAGTGTGACGTAGCATAAGCATGGTAGTGTACATACTGTAGTCAGCGTAGGCCGGTGTTGTATTACTGCTATGTCAATATTATAATATTAGGACTGTCAATAGAGTCTACCTGGATAGACGTTCAATGTAGACTGTAACAGTTAATATAAACAGCATAATCCGGGAAAGATTTTTATTTGAATCAAAATACATTACACTCCAATTAACTAGAATAGACCGTTGTACCAAATCATATGTGGATGGTCACACGCATTAGACATAACTGCGTTATAAACTGGTAGCCTCGGTAGTGACAGTCTGCAATGATGGCGGCGCGTCCCTGTGACAGTCGCCGGGTGATGGCCTGACAGTCACCGTGACAGTCAATTTGAACCGCGACACAACATTATACTTATTAGGTCCGAAATGTAAAAATCATGATATAATATCAATATGACATTTGCTAAACGATGTTCACCTGCAATATTGATGTTACTACCAAACTAAGTGATCGTTTTGGATATTTACCTGCTTTTATCAAAGAGCTTCTCCGACATGTTTTGTTTACATCGATTTATGTCAGGTAACCGGCAATGCGAAAC
>OZ024858.1:36054762-36062262 GCA_964017155.1 Oasisia sp. SBJ-2009
ATGGCTTCTTGATAGAAGACAAAGAGTAGTAGTTGATGGGGAGGTTTCAAACTGGAAATCGGTTTTGAGTGGAGTACCGCAGGGATCAGTATTGGGACCTATTTTGTTCTTAATATATATCAATGATTTGGATGATGATATAACAAGCAAGGTGTTGAAGTTTGCGGATGATACAAAAGTGTTCAGAAAAATAAAAAGTGATACAGATAGACAGCAATTACAAGATGATCTAAATAAGTTGACCGAATGGTCTGAGAAGTGGCAAATGCTGTTTAATTATGGGAAGTGTAAGTGCCTCCACACAGGACATGGGAATGAAGATGCACAATATACAATGGGTGATACTGTACTAAATACTACCATAAAGGAGAAAGACTTAGGGTTAACTATTAGTGCTGATATGAAGGTATCAGAACAGTGTGCAATTGCAGCAGCGAAGGGAAACCAAATTCTTGGATTAATTAGGCGAAATATAGTGTACAAGGAAAAAGAACTAATAATACTACTGTACAAAACAATAGTTAGGCCTCATTTAGAATATTGCATACATGCATGGAGGCCATATCGCAAGAAGGATATTGATATACTAGAAAGAGTACAAAGAAGAGCAACCAAAATTATACAAAAACTCAGGAATATTAGTTATGAAATGCGTCTAAAAGAATGTGGATTAACAACACTAGAAACCAGGAGACTGCGAGGAGATCAGATAGAAGTTTTTAAAATATTGAATGGGTATGAAAATATTGACAGAAATATTTTTTTTTCTCAGTTAAGGAAGAGAGAAGGACTAGAGGACATGGAGTTACATTAGCAAAGAAGCAGTGTAGATTAGATATTAGAAAATTTTCATTTTCACAAAGAACAGTAAATGAATGGAACAGATTATCGGCTGATTGTGTAAGTGCTAGTAGTGTTAATATGTTCAAAAATAAAATTGACATGTACCTAAGAAGGACGGGGTACATTTAGATAGATAGGTTGGACTCTCGATAAGCCAAAGGGCTTCCTTGTCCACCTGCCATCTTGAGTTGATTCTCTAGGTGGCAATCTTGTTAAATCTTGTTAAATCTTGTTAAAACCTTCCATATACATATCTACAAATGCACGCACGCACGCACGCACGCACGCACGCACGCACGCACGCACGCACGCACGCACGCGCTCGCACGCACACACACACACACACACACACAAACACACACACACACACACACACACACACACACACACGCACACACACACACACACACACACACAATGTTGAGGTCATACAGCGCAAAGTGCAGTCACGTCCCTGTGTTTTCGTGTTTTGTGTCGTTCCGCCTCGTTGCACACTTGCAGATATACGGGGCTAGTATGACTCCTACAGTGGGTAGGTCATGGCTGAGTACACCTTTGGTAAAATGTATGTCACTAGTGGCTTGCACTCGTAATTCTGAAAGGAAACAGCATTCAGCAAACTGTCTTCTACTCACATAATTATTTTCGCTTCACGCTTGGAAGACGTTGATGTCGCAGCAATCAAAGTGGCACAGAAATAATTATCAAAAACTAACGTTGTGACAGTATTGCTTATATGGGAGTAAAACCAATATTATATTATGACAGGTATGAATGCAACGAATATTGATTGGTTGACTGACTGAATTGTTTATTTATTTATTTATGTATTTAATAAAATGCGTTGTCCTACTTATAAATATAATTTCCTTTATAAGAGAAATATTTCCGTCGTTCAATAATATAATTTTATGGAATATATTGTTCCTGGCTCAAAGATATGGTTACGCTGATAGAAATCAACAACTTTGGAGCATATCTTTGTTTTGGTCACGTACTGGTCTCACTTGTGTTGGCTCAGGTTTTGTTGTAGATGGCGGGCAGGTTGTATCCCTGGTCTCAGTTCATGGCAGGGGCTCTCTGTCCCCGTCCCCACCCCCGTCCCCCGTCCCCCGTCCCCCGTCCCCCGTCCCCCGTCCCCCGTCCCCCGTCCCCCGTCCCCCGTCCCCCGTCCCCCGTCCCCCGTCCCCCGTCCCCCGTCCCCCGTCCCCCGTCCCCCGTCCCCCGTCCCCCGTCCCCCGTCACCCGTCACCCGTCACCCGTCACCCGTCACCCGTCACCCGTCACCCGTCCCCATCACCGTCACCCTCTTAATTCCTCTCCCATTCCCTATCTCTATCATTATCCGTTTCCCTATCATTATCCCTATCCATATCCGTATATCCACCTATCATAATCAACTGCGTCTGTCACTTCGCTCAGTTTGGGATTAGCGAAACAATTTGCCAACGAAATGGCCGCGACAACAGTATTTAGGGCCTTAGGCATTTAACTCAAACGCAGTAACCCCCAACCGGTATGAGTTGCGGCTGATTATTCACTTCGAGCGCAGTCGGTCACTCCTTATCTGTTCCGTAGCAGGAATTTGGTCAACAGGTACTAATGAAAGAGTTCTATTCAGGTCTTTCATTTTTTACAGAGCTGACCACGTCATTATATAAATATCGAAACCGGATATTTCCGATTGGTTTTTCCGATTATTGTGGTTATTGATATTTATGTCGCGTGGAGGTGTGTTCACTTTGTCAGAATAATCTGGTTCGGCAGAGGTACTAGACGTGTATGTTATCGGTTTTCTTACTTTTAAGACGAATCGTTGGTAAAATAAATAAACAATAAGCAGCATGAGCGAGATTCTAACCTGAAAGTCGCTACGGGACAATCGGGTAAGTTTGGTCAACAATGTTTGACTATTGACTGTTGCTAATGTTGCACTTCTTGGAGTACAAAAGGAGACGAGCAATGAGGATAGTAGAATGCATTCCTCTGTAGCACTGACTGTTACGTTCCTTGAACAACAGTGTCCGTAGAGCAGCCCGAAGAGTAGCCAGACCTGGCTGACGAACACCTCATGTACAAAACACTTAGCCGAGTGGACAGGCAACGTATAATGAGCACAATGAACACGACACAAAACGGCACGATACATTTTCACACGGACAATAACAGGACAGAGTACTGTGTGATATGAACCTGTCCTAATTACGATATATATAATACGTGCATAATTATAAAAAGGAATATATATTCATGTCAAACATAACTGTTCAATGTGTATATGATTACGACGGCGCCAGGCGATCCATCACTACATATTACGTACCTCCATTCGTTCGGATTATACATGTGTATGTCTTGTGTAATGTTGTAAACTGTTTGAATAAAGGAACGAAATAGAGTTCGCCCCGAACATTCCGGTATTTTTGGACTTTCCTGGGGCAACACCGACGTTCGTTCGTTCTTACCAGGATCGGCATGTCTTGGTCAAGTCGCATGGCAGTTATGGTCGCGTCCATTCGTCAGTGACCGTAGTTTGGGGGGCGTCGACGATTCCGAATTATTCGCTGACGTCAATAGCAATAACCCCCTTAGGGTGCAACTGGAATCAGATGTTGCCGATTATTGACCGCGAGTGCCGTCGGTCACTCCATATGTGTTCTCTGTCAAGTTAAACTGGTCGACGAGTGCAATAAGTGAAAGAACCAGTTATCTGATCAGTCCAATCGGCAGTTGTATTCAGTGTGCCTGTTGTTTCACAAAGCAAATCACGTAACTGGATAAATATAGAAGCCGGGGTATTTTCTAGTGTGGTTATTGCGGTTATGTGTACTGGTGTATGTAATTATTGTGGGTTTATGTTTATGTCGCACGGACAACACTCTGGCTCAGCGTAAGTGCAAGACGTGTAGATTGACGGCTTTATTCAGTACGTTTTACTTTTAAATTGAATCGTCCATTAAATTAAACCAGTTTCTTGCGTGAGCGAGATCTAGCCTGACACCCGACTACGGGGTAATCGGGTAAGTGTGTACTGACTGTTGCTAACATACACGTTGTCCACCATCGTTCATTCTGTGGGTTCAACAGAAGGCGAGCGATAGTGTTGTCATTTTGTTGTGCCGATTTTAAGGGAGGGTGCCAGCTCCTCTACCCAGAAGTGACAGAGCAGTAATATGTAACGGGAAGACTGCGTCTAGAACGTGGGAATGTTAAACACCAAAGATATTGCGGCTAAATCTGCTGGCCTGTGCTTAATTTATTGCCAATCATTTTTGTTTTGAATATGCATGTTTTGTTTACATGTTGAACGTGTTCCAGGCCGAATCTTTCAAACTGCGAACATTGTTCCGAGCTCAATGAAGTAATTGTGAACACAAACTGGCAGGCAGTAAACCTTCTACATGCATGTTATAACCATAAGAACGTAACATTAAATGACAAAAACAAAACCTAGGAGCTGGTACTTTCGCTTTAAAGATTAAGGATGGTCGGCTGAACCTCCCCGAGGCGCTGGTGACTATCTATTCCGCTGCTATAACCAGTCTTACGTCACCGTCAGTTGTGGCTTCATTAATCAGCCGAGAAGGGCGGAACGGTGCCAACTTATGGCGATTTCGACAACTTCTAGAAAACTGTGACAAAAAATGTGTGGTTAGCACCAGACATGCTTTGTTACTACAGTTGTAAACACAATCAGATTGTGTACGGCCACAAAAGATCAACGTGTGATTATTATACCGTGGGCGCGTGCCGGCGGGCATACTTGCGGGTATGTGTGCGATATGACGTACATGCGGGTGGGTGGAAATTGGCTGGTTCATGTCCCACGACCCGTATCGATGTGTCATGACATAATCAAATTATCGTTATACTACATCTAAAGGCTTTCCCTAATGTTTTCATATGCATAACAATACATTATTATTATATTTTATTATTATTATTTGTTATTATTATTATTTGCTATAATGATTATTATTATTATTATTATTATCATTATTATTATTATTATTATTATTATTATTATTATTAGTAGTAGTAGTAGTAGTAGTAGTAGTAGTAGTAGTAGTAGTAGTAGTAGTAGTAGTAGTAGTAGTAGTAGTAGTAGTAGTAGTAGTAGTAGTAGTAGTAGTAGTTGTTGTTGTTGTTGTTGTTGTAGTAGTAGTAGTAGTTGTTGTTGTTGGTGTTATAGCAGTAGTAGTTGTAGTAGTAGTAGTAGTAGTAGTAGTAGTAGTAGTAGTAGTAGTAGTAGTAGTAGTAGTAGTAGTAGTTGTTGTTGTTGTAGTAGTAGTAGTAGTAGTAGTTGTTGTTGTTGGTGTTATAGCAGTAGTAGTTGTAGTAGTAGTAGTAGTAGTAGTAGTAGTAGTAGTAGTAGTAGTAGTAGTAGTAGTAGTAGTTGTTGTTGTTGTTGTAGTAGTAGTAGTTGTTGTTGTTGGTGTTATAGCAGTAGTAGTAGTAGTAGTAGTAGTAGTAGTAGTAGTAGTAGTAGTAGTAGTAGTAGTAGTAGTAGTAGTAGTAGTAGTAGTAGTAGTAGTAGTAGTAGTAGTAGTAGTAGTAGTAGTAGTAGTAGTAGTAGTAGTAGTAGTAGTAGTAGTAGTTCTTCTTCTTCTTGAAGTAGCATTAGTTGTAACAGTACATGTAAATCTATTAATATTAGTTAATGAACGAGGTCTAGTTGTGCGAGGTATTGTAGTTTCTCGATGTTAATTAAGAATGAACAAGTTTGTGTAGTATCTGTTTTACTTGACTGGTTACGAGAGGGTCGTGGTCGTATTGGCATACGCCTATGTAGTGTAGGTGTGTGTGTGTGTGTGTGTGTGTGTGTGTGTGTGTGTGTGTCTGTGTGTGTGTGTGCGTGCGTGCGTGCGTGCATGCGTGCGTTCGTGTGCGAAGGGTTCCACGTGTTCACAAATAAATGCAATGCATTCACAGAGATACGTTACAGTTTCTTACGATGTATTAAAAAAGGTCGTGACTAGTTGTCACCTCGTTTTGATGCATGTAAGAATGTCATGTTATTTATTTATATCTTACTAAAAAGGAAAGACAGCTCAACAATGGACGAAGCGCTTGGACAGAGGCGCGATGACAGCGAACCAGGCCTGGTTGATCTTGAGTTGGAGGTATGTGTTTCAAGCTCTAAAAGAGAATCATCTCTTTTTCGAAGTAGGTTCCTGAAATAGTAAATAAGAGACAAGACACTGTCTCATATCCGGTTGACTTCACATTGCATAATTAACAACTAATGCAAGTTATGCTGTTTTTTGGTTTGCGTTTTCAACAATTTTTGTTTTATTTAGAAATGTAGTGTTTCTTGAAGTTTAGTCAAATAACCTTGACGTCATATTTCAAGCAACGTTACTCACGTTATTGGAGAAGTTTGGAAAGGTATGTTCACGTAGAGGTCTGCAGAATTCGGTTTTTTTTAGTAATTTAATTGCCGTATACTCAAGTATTATGTTTCCAAAGAATTAGTCGGCCTGTATGCTTATGACTAGTTGTCACCTTTTTGATGCATGTAAGAATGTCGTATTATTTATTTACTGAAAACGAATAACAGTTCAACTACAAAAGAAAACTTTGTCTCCTACCAACCTTTTGTGTTGTTGTCTTGACAGGAGGACAGACTATTGGAACTTCGTGGATTCATTACCATCGGACATACTGCATTTCAAAACGAAGAGTACAACTTCGCTGAGATTTGCTTCCGGGAGGTCATTGCGCGGGCAACTAGCTTGCATTTTGAAGAAGCGCACCTAGAAAGACAGAAACGTGCTATGATGACAAGCGTATACATTAATTTGTTTGTCATTAAATGTCATCAGGTAATAAAAAATGGACATTTATTGAAAGCTTACATATATTTTGACTTACGAACGTACATCTACGAGCACGGATCCATCCCCTTTAAACAAATGGGATGGGTCTAAACTAGGGCAATTAGTGTTATTATTTATTTTATTATAATTTTGTATACGGATACCTTGGATCTTCATCTAAATTACTCATCCATGCGGATATGCGACGAGTGACACACTTGGTGAGTCCGTGATAGATAAGAGGAAGACTTTCTCAACACGAAAATACCTTACGGGGTTTGCATACCAGCATAACGAAATGTCACAAGAGGTGATCGATGTCTCAACAAGTTCAAATGTACTATATAGATGACCAGTATTTTTATGATTTCTTGTAGAGAACAATACTAAAACAGTGATTAAGCTTTTTTAAATACACCTGTAACAGTAACTTAAGCAGAATCGAACAAATCGTAAATATATTCGTGGTCAAATAAACCTGATGGTTATGGATATTATTTATGTATGTGCATAAAAACAAATGTACTTATGTTTTTTTTAAATTGACGTATCTTGTGTTCCAGGGAAATATCGTTCAAGGCATGCAAGAAATTCACGAAGGTTTGTAACATTAATTGTATTTAATCGCGCGCGTGCGTGTGTGGGTGCGTGCGTGTTTATTCTCTGTCTAAGGATATATTGCTATGAAATTGTCCTAGGCTCTAAGGTATAGAAAAATATAATGTTTCAACCAACCTCGGTCTCACTAAAGGCGAATTGCCTCTAGTGAGACCGAGGCTGGTTGAAACATTATATTTTTGTGACTAATTCGAAATGCCTTTAACTTACTAAAACTTAA
>OZ024858.1:36069762-36079762 GCA_964017155.1 Oasisia sp. SBJ-2009
CGAAAATTCACATCATAGATGGTGCCGTGAAAGAGAAGTACGGAGAAAAGAAAAATCAGCACGTGGCTATCTACGGGGAAAAGGACGGCTCCTTGCAATGCAAACTCATCTGCAGTCTGGAACCGAAAGACCGCCAGAGTAAGTTGTTTGTTGTCAGATACATTAAATGGAACACAGGGTTTATGTACCCTTTAGGATGTATCGTGAACGTCATAGACCCCGGAAGAGATCTGCCGACCGGACAGAGGATCCTGAACCTGCAGCACCAAGTCCAGCAACAGTTCCCGGCGGACGTTGTCAGCTACGCGGAAAGAGTTCACGCTCCAGAGGTTCCAGACGGGCGACGCGACATGCGTGGAGAGTACACATTCTCCATAGACCCTCCGGGCTGCAAGGACATCGACGACGCTCTCTCTGTTATAAGACTGAACGGAAATGGCAATGAGGTCTACGAGGTATACGTCCACATCACTGACGTCACACATTACGTGACGCTTTCAGACCCCATCGACATCGAGGCAAGACGAAGAGGAACGACCTTCTACCCGGAAGTAGGAGGGTTCACTTCACACATGCTGCCGGAGAGGCTGAGCGAAGATCTGTGCAGTCTGTTGCCGGGCAAAGACAGACTTGCCCTTTCCGTGAGACTGACACTAGACAGTGATGGGAATCTCATACAGCCGACACCTAAAGTCTTACGGACTGTCATCAAGAGCGACAAACAACTGACATACACAGACGTGCAAGAGATGTTGTCGTCTTCACAAGACAGGTGTCGTCAAAACGAGACAGGTGAAGAGGATGCAGAGCTTCGCCGTCGACTGGCATGGCTGCGCGACCTGTCTCAACGACTTCGACATGAACGCTTGAAAGACACGCGATTCCACTCCCAGTACCACGGGTTGTTTGAGGTCGACGATCAGGCGACAACAGCACATGAATTGGTAGACGAATTCATGATCCTGGCGAACAGAGAAGTCGCCAAATTCCTGGTTGAGAAATTCCCCCATCACACGCCGTTGCGCAGACAGGAGACTCCAAATGAAGATGAGTTCCAGAGATGGCAAGCAAGGCATGCTGCCGTGGCAAGAAGAACCTTCTACTTTCATGTCTTTAACGACTTGCTGCCAAGCAGTGAAGAGAGAGAAGATGGCGACTTTCCACTTCTGAATGACACGGCTCGACAGTTGAGGGAGGCTGTGATGTCGGGAGACATCTCGAGAGTGAAGACCTTGGTGTCATCAGAACAACTCCACCCCGAGTTCGCACTGCTCTTCCCCAGTTGGTACGGCATACAGGAGAAGTCGGAATACACTCGATCGGGCAACGGAACGAGCTGTCGTCACTTCACACTTCGCGAAGACGACTACACGCATTTCACGTCTCCCATCCGACGGTACTTCGATACCGTTGTGCATCGTCTGGTCAAAGCTGCCATCGACGAAGAGCCGCCTCCTTACACGCCCGACGAGGTCGACCAGCTGTGTCGTCACCTCAACTACAAGATGACACAACAGAAGCAGTACAACAAAGACTTGAGGTCGTTGAAGACAGCTTGCTCACTCAACTCCGCTGCACAGTTCCTTCCTGGCGTCGTAGAAGACATTAGCGAGGGTCACGTGACCGTGCATCTTCCCCATTTGCATCTTCGAAAAGAAGTGAAATATGGCCTACTGGGAGTCCGTTCAACAGACCTGGCAAGTTGTGACGGCGACTCACCGCCAGACAAAGTGACACTGTTCTGGAGAAGGAAGATATTCGATGCCGGAGGGTGTCCAACTCATGCTCGGGCAACGTGCACCGTGAGAGAATCGGTACGACTCAGTGCAGACGCACACGTTGAACGAGTACCACGTGATCAGTGGACAGACGTACGACGCACGATCATCGCCTCAGACACGACGTCACTGCTGCCCGATGTACGCAGCATGTTGTCTAATGCGCGGTCCTCGTCAAACGAACCGACACCGGAAGTGACGTCCGAAATGAAGACGGGTGAACCTATGTGGCGAAAGGATTGCGACTTTCAGTTGACGCTGGAGAGAAATGACACACTGTCACTGCAGGTATTTGATTGTGATTGTTCTACGAATGCCAAGAAAATCAGCTAATGCACATATGTTTTAATTGTGTTAGATTTTGTGTATTAATTATTAATGAGTTTCCCATGGCTAAGAATTTGGAAATGAATATTGTATTGGCAAAAATGATTCCTATTTTCAGTATTTATTGACGTCGACGTCCATCCAATGATGACAATAATCACTACGCATACAAATTCAAATATTTTGTGAGTTTGTATGCAGTATTACGTGTAATTGTTACGTTTTCGAATCGCTAGTATGTCGCACATTATTAACTAAAATACATAAATCAAATGGAGTTAGTATGTTTGTTAATGTTTTACATTAAATAGTCAATGTGTTATATCCAAGCCTATTTTACCATCCAGCCAGTTCTGTTAAGAATAAAGAAATTTTCTAAATACATATTATTAATTATAATTAATTTGTGAGCTATCTTTATATCTGTTTGTCTGTCTGTCTGTCTGTCTGTCTGTCTGTCTGTCTGTCTGTCTGTCTGTCTGTATGTATGTATGTATGTATGTATGTATGTATCTGCCCGCCCGCCCGCCCGCCCGCCCGCCCGCCCGCCCGCCCGCCCGCCCGCCCGTCCGTCCCTCCGTCCCTCCGTCCCTCCCTACCTCCCTCCCTCCCTCCGTCCGTCCGTCCGTCCGTCCGTCCGTCCGTCCGTCCGTCCGTCCGTCCGTCCGTCCGTCCGTCCGTCCGTCCGTCCGTCCGTCCGTCCGTCCGTCCGTCCGTCCGTCCGTCCGTCCGTCCGTCCGTCCGTCCGTCCGTCCGTCCGTCCGTCCGTCCGTCCGTCCGTCCGTCCGTCCGTCCGTCCGTCCGTCCGTCCGTCCGTCCGTCCGTCCGTCCGTCCGTCCGTCCGTCCGTCCGTCCGTCCGTCCGTCCGTCCGTCCGTCCGTCCGTCCGTCCGTCCGTCCGTCCGTCCGTCCGTCCGTCCGTCCGTCCGTCCGTCCGTCCGTCCGTCCGTCCGTCCGTCCGTCCGTCCCTCCGTCCCTCCCTCCCTCCCTCCCTCCGTCCCTCCCTCCCTCCCTCCCTCCCTCCCTCCCTCCCTCCCTCCCTCCCTCCCTCCGTCCCTCCGTCCCTCCGTCCCTCCGTCCCTCCGTCCCTCCGTCCCTCCGTCCCTCCGTCCCTCCGTCCCTCCGTCCCTCCGTCCCTCCGTCCCCCCGTCCCTCCGTCCCTCCGTTCCCCCGTCCCTCCGTCCCTCCGTGCCTCCGTGCCTCCGTGCCTCCGTCCGTCCGTCCGTCCCTCCGTCCCTCCGCCCCTCCCCCCTCCGTCCGTCCGTCCGTCCGTCCGTCCGTCCGTCCGTCCGTCCGTCCGTCCGTCCGTCCGTCCGTCCGTCCGTCCGTCCGTCCGTCCGTCCGTCCGTCCGTCCGTCCGTCCGTCCGTCCGTCCCTCCCTCCCTCCCTCCCTCCCTCCCTCCCTCCCTCCCTCCCTCCCTCCCTCCCTCCCTCCGTCCCTCCGTCCCTCCGTCCCTCCGTCCCTCCGTCCCTCCGTCCCTCCCTCCCTCCCTCCCTCCCTCCCTCCCTCCCTCCCTCCCTCCCTCCCTCCCTCCCTCCCTCCCTCCCTCCCTCCCTCCCTCCCCCCTCCCTCCCTCCCTCCCTCCCTCCCTCCCTCCCCCTCCCTCCCTCCCTCCCTCCGTCCCTGTATGTATGTATGTATGTATGTATGTATGTATGTATATATGTAAGTAAGTATATATGTATGTATGTATGTATGTATGTATGTATGTATGTATGTATGTATGTATGTATGTACGTATGTACGTATGTACGTATGTACGTACGTATGTATGTATGTACGTATGTATGTACGTATGTACGTATGTACGTATGTATGTATGTGCGTGTGTACGTGTGTACGTGTGTACGTGTGTACGTATGTACGTGTGTACGTGTGTACGTGTGTACGTGTGTACGTGTGTACGTGTGTACGTGTGTACGTGTGTACGTGTGTACGTGTGTACGTGTGTACGTGTGTACGTGTGTACGTGTGTACGTGTGTACGTGTGTACGTGTGTACGTGTGTACGTGTGTACGTGTGTACGTGTGTACGTGTGTACGTGTGTACGTGTGTACGTGTGTACGTGTGTACGTGTGTACGTGTGTACGTGTGTACGTGTGTACGTACGTACGTGTGTACGTACGTACGTACGTACGTACGTACGTATGCACGTGTGTACGTATGTACGTGTGTACGTATGTATGTGTGTACGTATCTACGTGTGTACGTATGTACGTATGTATGTACGTACGTATGTACGTACGTATGTATGTATGTACGTATGTACGTACGTATGTATGTATGTATGTATGTATGTATGTATGTATGTATGTATGTATGTATGTATGTATGTATGTATGTATGTATGTATGTACGTACGTACGTACGTACGTATGTATGTATGTATGTATGTATGTATGTATGTATGTATGTATGTACGTACGTACGTACGTACGTACGTATGTACGTATGTACGTATGTACGTATGTACGTATGTACGTATGTATGTATGTATGTATGTATGTATGTATGTATGTATGTACGTATGTACGTATATGTACGTATGTATGTATGTCTATCAATCCACCGATACTGCAGGTTGGGGCAGAGTTGGTGCGCGGCCTCCTGGAGCCGACTGTTAGACTCGTCAATCTCACCCGGCAGCTCGACGTGTGCATCGAGCACGCGGACCGACCGGTGAAGTGCTTCGCCGAGACTGCGGTACTACACAGCAAGAAGAAGTACCGAGACATCGAGGAATACCAGGAGATCTGGCTGCCCATGCTGGCAATGGAGGCTGCGGAGGGCGCTGTCAAGGAGGGCGACCCAACTGTCGTGCACAACGTCAACGTGGCCATGGTACAAAAAGAGGGCTCATGGCACTGCTGGTTCAAACTGGACGTGGCATTCTGTCAGACAAGGCAGATCCGACTCCTTCGGAGCATGAAACAAGACGATGAAGATAGCCATGACTTCCTCTGCATTAGGCACAAAAGCACGACGCAGACTAGCGGTGGTGGGGATGTGTGGGTAGGTCACGCCGTGATCCTGAATGCAAGTGTCAACTCAGACAAAGAGGTGGTAGTGAACTGCCGCTTGCATCACTACAACACAGACCCACCGCCAGACCTGATGGAGGAGACGAAGGCAGACGGCGCGGCGTGCACAGTAGAGCTTCTCCCACAACTGCTGCCTGACTGGTAATCGTGATATGCTCTGTTTCGGTTTTCTGGTGTTCTGTTTACATGTAGACACCCATAATGCATGTAGTCACGTTACGTTATTGTGCCGTTTTACGCGACATGTGGTAACAAAAACAAACGCATGCACACATGCATATTCTGCCCACTCAATCATGCACACTTACACGCATGCACAGCCAAACACGTACGTACGTACGTACACACACACGCACGCAAACACACACACGCACACACATACACAAACACACACACACACACACACACACACATATATATATATATATATATATATATATATATATATATATATACATATACACTCACACTCACACACATACGCATGCAAACCCGTACACTCACACACACGCACATACTCACACACACACGCGCGCACACAAACACACACACACACACACACACACACTGACATACACACTGACACACACTGACACACACACACACACACACACACACACACACACACACACACACACACACACACATACACACACACACACACACACACACACACACACACACACACAACAACAACAACAACAACAACAACAACAACAACAGCAACATCAACATCAACATCAACAACAACAAAAACAACATTGTAACCCTATTGTATTTCATGTCGGCAGTCGAACTGAGAATGCAGTTCGGACTTTGGAAGGAGCGTCAGACTTGTGCAAGGCGATTGTTTTGGGAACTCCCCTACCAGACGCAGGTCTGTAACTTGTTAATGTTTGTATAGTTTACTCTTTATTTCTACGCACACTTTAAAATAGTATTTGCTGCTGCCTATATATGTATGGGCATTGTCTGGTATTATCTTATTCAGTTTCGCAATTACTTATTTAGACTTTTACATTCAAAGTTTTGACGGACTGTTTTACGGTCTGGAATAAATGATACCGAAATGTGACTGATATGCTACAGTAATTTGGCAGTCAACATTTCTTAAACAAATTTGTAGCATACCCGTTTTGAATAACATTGAACGTTATTTTGAATGAATAATAATGAACGTTATTTTGTAACACATTTTTGTATAAATGAAGTTTTTTTGTTCACGTCTTACCTTTAACATGCTATAGATTACGACCAGGTTATAATAAAATAAAATAAAATATTTCAAGAGTTTTGTTTATTTTACCTTTAACATGCTATAGCTTACGTGCAGGTTATAATAAAATACCCGATTGCAGATGCTACGCTGAAAGAGGCATGTCCAGATGATGTACAGGTGGACACAAAACGTTTCTACATAAAACGGAGCAACCAGAAGCAACAAGACGCCATCAGAGCGGCGTTGACGGGCAACTTCACCTTGATCCAAGGACCGCCCGGTAGGACAAAATGTCATATTATAACTGATTGTTGAGTAAAACCACATCTGTCACCTGTTGGGATGCTGTTAGAAGAAGCACAACACTATAAAAACACCACAACGTGCATGCGCGTACTCAACGTGCGTTCACAGTGATACAGTTCATATCTGAATAGAATGTCCAAATTATATTCATATTGCTGTGCATAACTGGATTACATCATAGCTGATTTCCCAGCCTGGTATCTGTTTAGCAAAAGCAATTATTACAGCATGTCCTGTTATGTTATTCGGAAACGAACGTTTTTGTTTTCTTTAAATGTTGTCAATCTTCTATAATGTGCTCGTTGTTGGGTTTTTCAATGCCATCTTCATTCTCTCGTCCGTCATCTTTTTAGGCACTGGAAAAACTCAAACAGGGGTGAAAGTGGCCTACTTGTTTGCTCAGATGAATCGAGATTGCGCCAGCGCTGGAGCAGCCCGACGCCAGGTGTTGTACTGCGGGCCCTCCAACGGAGCCATCGACGTGGCAGCCAGTACGTACATCATAACACATTTGTAACATTCCTTCCGGTCATACCACTACGACTTTGTTCCGGACGATGGTTTGTTCCGGTTAACGTCCATCACAGTTACCCATATTGTCTAGTTGTCAGTTTAATTGTATGTAGCCAGTTAATTTACTGGTATTGTTTAAGTATCTTTTATGCTTTTGGTTTAACCTTTCAAGGCAATGTTCAGATGAAATTGAGATGATATTACCAAGTTGAACTATATATGTAAACATACGTACACTATGTTGTCAATGTTACACCTAACATAGCTCAGTTTTACGATGTTCGATGCACTATGGCGGTATGAAAATGTATATGCACGTATTGTATATTGTATGTTAACACTACAACGCAAGTAATTCCTTGTGCATTTTTAATGTTACTTGGTAGTAAACTGTCTTACTCTTATTCTTACGTTGTAAATGTTTCGTCTGCGAATCGCCGAAGTCCAAATGTCTCTTTCTCTCTTTGGTCATTCGCATCATTGGGCCGTAGACTTATTTATCTTATAAATGGTGGGAAGCTTGAACACTGACTCTGGATAAAACATTTGGTGGTTTCTTGACCAAATATTACTTCAACTGTACAATGTGTACCGACACGACCACTTCACCATCCTGCATCTGACCGGAAGCCTACGACGGAGGTAGAAAAACTCAAATGAAATGAAATAGCAAAAGTTATCCTCCATGTCCTCATTAAATAGATGGCATAACCTCAAGGGTATTGTTATGTCCAGTGTAGTGGGAAGCGATATCTAGAGGGAAAGTGTACTTATCATCGTTACTTGGTCATTGGATAGTTGACAGAGCAACTATACATCACGTACGCAACTTAACATGCGTACCAATAACCGGAAGTTTTGTGTCTAAAGTGGACGTGTTTTTACGCATATTGATGTGATGCGATTTAAACTAAGATCATGCATGGTATTCAGATGCGATAAGTAGTTCGAGAATCATAGCGTACATAGCCCACGACCTAACCTTGTGTCGGTTACGTTGCAGAACTGATGCGAGACGGAATCCGACACAACAAAATGAAGATACTCCGCATCTACAGCGAAGAACTGGAGCGGCAGGTCTTTCCTATCCCCCGGGAGTCTCCGGCGAGACAGAGTCACGGACGTAGATACGAACTGATCGGACACGAAGAACAGAAGTCCACCGCCCTGCACTTCCTCATCCGTGCGAAGACGAACCCGCACTCAGAACGCATAAAGAAGTTCGACAAGTTCTTTGAGAAGAACAAGCACCACCGCCACAAGGTTACGGACAAGGACATCGAAGAGTAATATTTTATGTGAACCATTTTACGCTATAAATATAAGACAATGGTTGCGCGTTCGGGAATCTCTATAACGTGAAAACGGAATTTGTAACATTTCGAAACAACACACAGATTGTATTCTTACGATGTTTGAATTTCAGATTTCAATGAATAAGTCAATAAGAGGCATACAAGCATCCGCATGCGGCGTACGTTTCCACTAATAAACGCACCTTCGCGGATCGTAGTAAAATATGTTACAGATTACAAGTGTAAAGGTTAATTTTAGAACAGATACGTGTATATATATATATATATATATATATATATATATATATATATATATATATATATATATATATATATATATATATATATATATATATATATATATATATTGATGTATGCACATATTATAATCACCTTATATTGATACAATTATTGAGACAGTTAATGTTGAATAACCAGCGAAACATGCACCTTTATAATAAATAAAAGTCTTGCCCACAATTCCATTGCTGCTGCGTCGTATTTCAGCTACTCGAAGTTGATCACGGATGCCGCCATTCACGAGATCCCGCAGTACGACATCCTGCTGTGTACATGCTCTCACAGCGCCAGTCCACGCCTCACGCGGGCCGCCAACGTCACCCAGTGCATCGTCGACGAGTGCGGCATGTGCACGGAGCCGGAGACTCTCATTCCGTTGACGAGTCACAAGCCGAAGCAAGTCGTCCTCATCGGAGACCACAAGCAACTGAGACCCATCGTTACGCAACCGAAAGCCAAGGAACTCGGTCTGGAGATATCCCTCTTTGAGCGATACGAGAAGAAGGCAATACTGCTGGATATGCAGTACAGGATGGTAGGTAGAAGACACAGAACCCTGCAGTGGATGTATACGTATATTGAACAAACACGAAACAAGCGTGTTATTGTTTTAACGCTAATGACACTTTTGTTCGGTGTGATTCAAAGTAGGAAACCGTCATTGACTGACGTTTCAAATTATAAATATATACTGAACAATTTAACACCGTGTGGGCAGTGTTTGCTTACTTGAACTATTTTAGTATATTCGGTATTGTGTATCCTCCAACTGCATGAAAAACAACCCTGTTGTTCCGCATTAAGAAATGTGCCGGGCGATTCACACTGGTTCAGATGGTCACCAAAGCAAGCGTTTGGCTGTAGCCGGTCTGAATGTGCTCACTCTGAAGCTCATCCACGAAACGCTCAATGTGACCGAAGTCGGGGCTGGCTGTGAATTGTCGTATCTAGTGCAATGGGAGTCAACGAAAATACTACTAAACAGTGCACAGGGGTATTCACAATTTCCAATAATGTAGCAATATTGTTCTCTTTCATCTAGTTGTCGATATATAAATACCACAAGACGCCATTACGTGTTACTCTAAATATCTCACCGGGTAAAAACTAATGATTACTTCCACTTACGTTCTGTGGTGGCAATACTTAGAATACATACGGCATATCACATATATTATCTCCGTTCTCCAGTCCTGTGCAGCAGCCATTTCTCATATGCTT
>OZ024858.1:36084762-36089762 GCA_964017155.1 Oasisia sp. SBJ-2009
TTTGTTAATATTCGTTAATATGCTGGCAAAATGTTTCACTGGGTCGTCGAACGAATAAAACATGATGACATAGTTTGTAATAATACTGCCATAACAGTTATAATTGTCTTTCCCTGTTTGTTCTTCTTCAAAATTACAGTACGCTCGTCTGCTAAGAACGACATTGGATGTTGGTGGTTGCAGGTCATGACACTCATTGGCAACACTTAGCTCCACGTCAGAAGGATTATCATTTGAAGTCCGCCTTACACGTTCATCATCTGGACCACTTGTTATATAATTATGGTTATCAATATTGGGGGACTAGGTATCCTTCGTAACTCAGATAGCATGTCAATGCACGTCTCATAGAATTAGTCTAAATAGGGCGCAGAAAAATATACGGGGCCCACATGCATTATAATTTATGGCAATAATTAATGTTAGCCTGTGTAATTTAGTATACAAGGCGGTTTCGGGAATTTGTTCACTTTGTTCACTTCTCCTTTTAGTGAACTCTTTTTTTTAAGATTAACAGTAATATGTGTGTTTTGTACCTAGAAAGAGCTATTATAAACTAACCATTTGCAACTACAACCTCATTTTAAAGTTAATATTTAATGAATGGGTGAAATTAAAAAGAAGCAAACATATGGTGTCTTTCTGGCATTTAGCAAAGCTTTCGATAGTGTCACACAGGAATATCCGTAAAGCAATCAGTACTACGGAATTAACATGTCGTCGTTAGTGGGCACACAGACAGCGGTTACCTGACGTCCCCTCGGCAGTCCACAAGTAATAATCTTCGGTTCAGTATTGGGTTTTTTAGCATTAAGAACATCACAGAAAGAATAAGTATTGACTCCTCACAACCGAGCAAGAGTGATCGGTTGATGTAACATTCAGATTCATAGCAATTACGCATGTGGGATTCTTTTTCTGATAACCAGTCTTCTCCCTTCAAAGAATGTTGTGGAACAAAGCTTATAAAACACGTCTTCGTTTTTCACAAACATTGTACGTTACGGTAGCGAGGTGATCAACCAGACGGCCGCTCTCTCGTGTCAGCTGTTGTTGGAGTGTTTGCAAGCTCAAACATCACGCGCACGCCAAACACACGCACCAAGCAAACACACATGCGCACACACATCATCCACGCACTCGATTCAACCGGTGATGCAAATAGTGTAAACAACATATATGTGTAGTTTTGGCGACCGATTTTATTTGAACAATCCATGCAATTATCAAACGGCTCTGTCGCCCGTTTGTTGCACCTTCTACTCAGTAGGTGGCGACGGCGGCGTAGTGGAAGTTCATGGACCTGAATTTGGTTCTGGTGTGCTTCCAGCCCTGGTGAGTAAGGACCAGGTACTGCGTCTGCGTGTGCCACCGACCGCAAATCTTCCAGATTAATTTCACGCATCTACGGTACTTTCGCTTACGCCAGGCGTACATCACAGCCACGGGGTAGTGCCACTTGAATACGTTGGCTTCAGTAGTTCCCACGACAACGGGCCAACCCTCGCGAATCCACTTCCTCGTTTGCCTAGCAATGTATGAATAAGTGAATATCTTCCAGATGTTGTTCGTCTGGCGGATGGTTGGATGACCAGATTTCTGTCGTGCCTGAATTAAAATAACACATATGCGTGTATTAATTAATACACTCGATGTTCATACAGTACGGATAATATCTTTGTCAAGTTAATATATATTCGTTATCTTACGTCATACTAGAAAACAATGCGGATATCTAGTCTAAGGTGCCAAAGTAAAGTAAATATAAACCTATACACTGGATACATTGACGTGTATGTGTGTGTGTGTGTGTGTGTGTGTGTGTGTGTGTGTGTGTGTGTGTGTGTGAGTGTGTGTGTGTGTGTGTGGTGTGTGCGTGCGTGCGTGTGTGTGCATGCGTGTGTGTGTGTGTGTGTTTGTGTGTGTGTGTGTGTGAGAGAGAGTGCGTGCGTGTGTGTGCGTGTGTGTGTGTGTGTGGTGTGTGTGTGGTGTGCGTGCGTGCGTGCGTGTGTGTGATGCGCGTGCGTGCGTTTGTGTGTGCATGCGTGTGTGTGTGAGTGCGTGCGTGCGTGTGTGTGTGCGTGTGTGCTTGCGTGTGTGCGTGCATGCGTATGCGTCGATTAAAACCATAGTTCTCGCTCCTTGACACAATAGCCAATACAATGCACATTACTCACTTGGAAGAATCCTTTGATGTGGTCCATCTTGTGAGATGGGGTGGCCCCTGTATGACACCAGGTGCCGATCCTATAGTGGATGTGTTCGATGTACTTTCTCAGCCTTTTGTCGTATTTGTTATCGCTGGTTTTGTATGGAGCTACGCAGCTGCGGTTGCCTGAGGTGCCGTCGGAACCGCTTCGATACAGAGACTGACTTCCGGTGCCAAAAGACGACTGCTTCTTGTGCGATCGTATGTCGTAGTAGCCGAACACCATCGCCCAAGCCACCGGTCCACATCCGACTTTACAACCATTCGCCATTCTTTTCTGCCAGTAGTGTGGGAAAAAGCTCGAATGGGGTATCCACCTGTGGCTCCAATTCGAGGAAGACTTGTACTGCTTGTAGCGTTTCTGGCGGTGCTTGGTCGTGTCGAGACTGTAGTGTCTCATGATGACCGCGCCCGATGCTTGCTCTACTCGCAGTTCGAACTCGACGCTCTGTCTGCCTCTGAACGCTGGTGCTATGTCTTTGCTGATCTCGAGTTCGATGTAGCTTAGATGCAGGACCGACTTCTTCTGCGACAGGTCGATACTACAATCGTCGTTGACGTCACAGGAGGAGATCATGTGACACATGGCCTTCTGTACCTGCGTCACCTCTTCTGTGGATTGCATGTTGTGTTCCGATTGGTACTTCAGCTTCACGGAGGCAGTGTCGGCATCCACGGGAACTCGTATCACTCCGCCTGGCCTGATGTAGTCCTCATGGAAACTGGTGACCTCATTCGATTCGGTGGACAACCCAACCTTGTTTTCAGTCCAAATGGACTGTTTATTCACCTCGTCTGCTCTTGCCCTCCAGAGCTCTTCCAACTTGTTGATGTGCATGTCAATGAACTCATGTGCATGTTCGAACTTCGGATCATCGCCAGACTGCAACAAAAGAGACATAAGAAAGTGAACTGTATGTAGAAGTTGTATGATGTATGATATAATGTATACACAGTATATGTGATACGTTTTTATCACAGCGAATCATTACATATAACTGTTATTACTATCATTATTATTTAATCATTATACGAAGATTTACCATCATAACGTTTACCTATGTATGTACACATCCGTGAACGGGACAGCCGTCCCGGATGTGATGGTGTTTAAAATAAAGTTTTTATTATTATTTATTTATTACTATTAATAAGTTGATTGAGGCTGAGTCGAGTCCATTCTTTGTATTGCCAATACATGACTTTGCTGGTCTTCCCCTCTTTCTTGACACATCTGTTCCTCCTTGCAGGATGGTGTTAGCCAAGCTCCAATTCCATCAGATCACATGACCAAACCATTGCAACTTTGTAGTAAGTAAATGATTTATCTCTCAAGAAACTTTTGTCTATGTTTTCCGTATATTCCAGCTGTCTCTCATAGCCTTCTTCAGCGGACTGAATGTCACGGTCGTGTCACAGTCAGCGGAAGAAGACTGTGAGAGACAGTTGAAGTGTACGGAAAACAAAGAGAGGTAAATAATTTACTTACTAACAATGAACCGGGTCATTACTTCCAACATTGCAACTTTCTTCTTTTTTACAATCGCCAACATATGTTCTTGCTTGCCAATATGTATCTCCATCACTTCTCGTACTGGTTTGCTTGTGTTGTATGAGGCGTATGCGATAAATGATTATAATAATTCATTATTACTTAGTGTATAGGCAATAGAAAAATGGTAAATGAGAACAATGCTTAGCACGCTTGCTAAATGTGAAAGTACCGCCACATTAGTGACGCTCAATGGCTCAACTACGCAGACAAAGAACACCACTTCCACGAAGAACGTTAATATCGCGGAGGGAGTTAGTACCATTCTTGTCTATGAAAATGTACGTTGGTCGAAGGCTTCCATGCACATTAATAATTGGAAAAGTGCCGTGTTTACCTTGTAAACGCGCAGCACGCGCGTGACGTATTTTCGGCGACTTCAACCTAGTGACTTAAGAACTGCCAGAATAAACAAACCTTAATACACAACGAGTGTGTGTTGCTGTTGATGTAGTGATCATAACCAGATACATTTTATCATCAAAGTAAAAGGAGAACGGAACAGAAAAATACGGTACAGGAAAAAATTTCACAAAGGAAGATATAAGGACATGAGGGAATATTTAGCGAAGATAGACTGGAATAACACACTGAAGAATAAGACAGCAACAGAATGCTGGAATATCTTAAAGAGGGAAATTGACTGCGTCGTTGACAAATTTGTCCCCTTGA
Source organism: Oasisia sp. SBJ-2009 (assembly GCA_964017155.1). Classification (NCBI taxonomy): domain Eukaryota; kingdom Metazoa; phylum Annelida; class Polychaeta; order Sabellida; family Siboglinidae; genus Oasisia; species Oasisia sp. SBJ-2009. The sequence continues at coordinate 36,089,196 of OZ024858.1, forward strand.
AAAAACAGGGGAAAAGGTCAAAGAAGAAACACTTATCGAAGGAAGCCATTAGAAAAATCAAGTACAAGCAAATGATGTGGAAGACATATAGACATACTGGAAGTGAAGAAGACTATGCCATTTATAAAGAAGCACTTAATCAAGCTACAGCTGAAATTAGAAATTCGAAGAGAAGCTATGAACAAAAAATAGCTTTCAACATAAAACATGACAGCAAGAGTTTTTATGCGTATGTTCGAAGTAAACAGAAAGTTCAAGATAAGGTCGGGCCACTAGAAGGTAGTGATGGAAACATAATAACGGAGGGATTCTTAATGGCAGAAAACCTAAATGAATACTTTAGTTCGGTGTTTACCAGGGAAGATATTAGTACATTACCAGTACTAGAGACTAAGTTCGAAGGGAGAGAGTGTGACTATTTAGGACAACTAACTGTAACCCCAAAAATGGTAGCTATGAAAATAAGAGATATGAAGGATAATAAATCACCAGGAGTGGATGGGATTCCTCCCAAATTACTACTGGAAATTGTAGAACAAATTAGCATACCACTTGCAACAGTGTTCA
>OZ024858.1:36094762-36099762 GCA_964017155.1 Oasisia sp. SBJ-2009
TAACCTTGCGTTTGCAAAAGGTGTCATAAGTATTGGGCAGATTGTACCACATAATCGCGCTGTTCATCTACAACTTCTACAAAGATACAAGTTCGATGCGGTTCGTTTCCACATAATTCCATCTGTAGTGTGTTATGGTGATGACACGTTTCACACATACATGAAATTCATGAATTAAAGCACAGACTTATATTGACATTTGGTTAAATACAGATGATACATCGATTAATGGTCTTGCCATATGATATAATGTAGACTGATCAATAAAAGGAAACATATCATATACGGCGTTGAACTCGTCTCATATTTATAACTAATGTCAATAGTGGGTTAAACAGGTCTCCACTGTACATCAGCTACACCCTTCGATGACATGAAGCACGTGATAGATGGATCTAAATACCGTATTTCTTAAATACGGAATAATAGGCTTTGACAGACGCCATCTTTTAAAATGGCGCGACTTGTTATGTTGTTGAAGGTGACAGATAACATTTTTGATATCGCTATCCACCAAGCTATCCACCAATGTAAACAAAATTGCTCTAGGTGACATAGTGTCTGAGGTATGGTGACATTTGTATTGACATACACTCGCATAACACAATTATTGCTCTGCATGCCGTATTTATTAAGATACGGCGATATTGAATTTGGCAGCCATTTTGAAATATGGCCGTCGCCACGTTATGCCCAGTTTTTGAAAATTCCACCTAGTAGAATTTTAAAGCCATATGTATATATTATTCAAATCAACAGTGAAACGTCCTTAAGTACGAAATGTCTACGGGCCTATAGGGCACGGTCTGGACTAAAGAGAACAGAAAATGGAAGGGAAACGGATGCGAAGAAGACCGAAATTGCGATGGGGGATTGCGTTAAAAGTGACCTAGAAAGAGTGGGAGTAGAATGGGAAAACATTTAGATAGGAGGAATACGAGACTGCTGACAGAGAACGTAATAAGAGAAAAGTGAGAGGAAGAAAAAACAATGGAAAAGGAAACCATGTTTACTGACCCCTGATGATAGTGACGCCAAGAAAATACTAACAACAAAATGCAATAATATATTATTTGATCTTAGTCAACTATTATTTTGAATCCTTAATAGCCATTAGCCATCATGCACATTGAGAATAGTGACATTTTCTTTGCTCTGTCGATTCTTATGCTGCAGCCAGCGACAGGAGTGGAGAATTCATAAATTAATCCTATTTGAATGATGACAATTTGTTTGTGAAAGGGTAGGACTGGGACGGAATCATTTACACAGGCATCCAGAAACCCATGTGACTATATTAACTAGGCAGCCAGTTATTGTTCCTCCGTTTCCCACCATCCTAATTGTTCCGGTATTGGGGGGGGGGCATGCCCCCCTCTGGCTACGCCACTGCTGCCGATTAAACATTAATCAACGTTAACCGGCGCAATAAGGCCGACCGTCGGCGTGAAGTTGCGCACACACCAACCGACTGCAGTCGGCCGGCCGCGTCGTACTAGTCGGCGTAAGACACAGCCGGCCGACTAATCGGTTGGTGTGCGCCCAAATCGGCTGGTGTGCGCCCAAATCGGCTGGTGTATGCGTAGCATTAGAAAACCCTGGTTCTGTTCTGCTGTACGTGTCAAAACTTGCGCAAGTTTTTCCCCTCTACATTGCCCCAATTCATTCAACATTATGAGTGAGTATCTGGCTATAGGCAGTGGTGGATGGTTGTGTACGAATAGTCATCGCGCATTAATTGCAGCGTGGCTGGATGCTTCCCAGAGTAGCCGAGATGGTGTTCGATTAACAAGCTCTGCCAGGGAGTTAAAGTGTTAAAGGCTTTGAACAATCCTAATGATGGGATCTGCGCTATACAAGATCTTACCTTTCCCTTTACTGTGTCAAATGTACGCCAGCTGTGGTGTTTGCAATTGGAGACGTCATGTCACAATAGAAATGTAATCCACATCTCGGCTCTTGCTACCATATAATATGCCCTGACGTCTACTCGTGAAAACTGCTCTTCCCGACACGCAGCAGTGCAACATCTGTGCAGCAGCAGGATGTGTCACTAAAGGCGGGGACGTTTCAGTCCGCACCACGTAAAGTGGAGACAATATAATTTATCATGTGGCACCACCTAGCGAATGAAACATATAACTAACTGTGTTAATACAAAATCACGCAGTTATAAATGTTGTACCACACATGAATTATTTGTTTATGTCTTTAAATTTTCAGGTGTATCGTATCAAAACATGATCATTTCCTAAACGTACTTCTTCTGCTCCTTATGCTTTGTATATCTGCATAACGTGGGTGTTATCTGCGCAAAAATGATCAATTGATATAATGAATATTTATACAGTGGCAGTGAAACACTCACCGTCCCGGTTTTCCGATGTCATCTTCAGGGACCACGCCCCTCCCTGGCTTTCCGATGTCATCTTCAGGGACCACGCCCCTCGCTGGCTTTCCGATGTCATCTTCAGGGACCACGCCCCTCGCTGGCTTTCCGATGTCATCTCCAGGGACCACGCCCCTCGCTGGCTTTCCGATGTCATCTTCAGGGACCACGCCCCTCGCTGGCTTTCCGATGTCATCTCCAGGGACCACGCCCCTCGGTGGCTTTCCGATGTCATCTTCAGGGACCACGCCCCTCCCTGGCTTTCCGATGTCATCTTCAGGGACCACGCCCCTCGCTGGCTTTCCGATGTCATCTCCAGGGACCACGCCCCTCCCTGGCTTTCCGATGTCATCTTCAGGGACCACGCCCCTCCCTGGCTTTCCGATGTCATCTTCAGGGACCACGCCCCTCGGTGGCTTTCCGATGTCATCTTCAGGGACCACGCCCCTCGGTGGCTTTCCGATGTCATCTCCAGGGACCACGCCCCTCGCTGGCTTTCCGATGTCATCTTCAGGGACCACGCCCCTCGGTGGCTTTCCGATGTCATCTTCAGGGACCACGCCCCTCGGTGGCTTTCCGATGTCATCTCCAGGGACCACGCCCCTCCCTGGCTTTCCGATGTCATCTTCAGGGACCACGCCCCTCGCTGGCTTTCCGATGTCATCTCCAGGGACCACGACCCTCGCTGGCTTTCCGATGTCATCTCCAGGGACCACGCCCCTCGCTGGCTTTCCGATGTCATCTCCAGGGACCACGACCCTCGCTGGCTTTCCGATGTCATCTCCAGGGACCACGCCCCTCCCTGGCTTTCCGATGTCATCTTCAGGGACCACGCCCCTCGGTGGCTTTCCGATGTCATCTTCAGGGACCACGCCCCTCGCTGGCTTTCCGATGTCATCTTCAGGGACCACGCCCCTCGGTGGCTTTCCGATGTCATCTTCAGGGACCACGCCCCTCGCTGGCTTTCCGATGTCATCTTCAGGGACCACGCCCCTCGGTGGCTTTCCGATGTCATCTCCAGGGACCACGCCCCTCCCTGGCTTTCCGATGTCATCTTCAGGGACCACGCCCCTCCCTGGCTTTCCGATGTCATCTTCAGGGACCACGCCCCTCAGTGGCTTTCCGATGTCATCTTCAAATTGGCAAAGAGGTCAGATGCCCAGAAAGTGGATGGAAAGGAGGCGAGGAAGACGGTGAAAAGAGAGATCTGGAAAGAGTGGGTGTAGAATAAATTACGACACCAAAAGATAGGAGTTGGAGACTGTTGATAGAGAATTAAGATAGTGAGAGAAGTGATGAAAGAAAAGACGAAGAAAAGACGACAATAACAATTGCCAATCTCACCCCTGATGGCAGGGACAACAAGAGAAGATCAACATATTCACCTTTCATGCGAATTGTGGAGACTCTTTGAATTTATAAATGCCGATTACATGTTTGATGTGTATATAAAGTGTGACATTGTATGCAACATTTAAGTGGTGGCATATTTGCAGGACCTGTGCAGTAGTATCTATGTAGTTCAACGCTTGCTGCGCTTCACTTCTACTCTTGATCTCACCACCGCTAATATGCAACATCGACGGACGTGTGAATTGCCCGCTCGCGTCAAATAGGTATGTAACAGCTTCGGGCCCTACAGAAGATTCATTCACGGACCCCGTGCCGGTGGACACGCAGTGATGTCGAATGTCGGTGAGGTCGGATATTACTCACACACACGCACGCACGCACGCACGCACGCACGCACGCACGCACGCACGCACGCACGTACGTACGATGTGCGTGGGTTCGGCTGGGGTGGTGATCTCGGTCCATTCTCAATGTGAAATATGTAACTGCATTAATTATGTACGTACGTGTCAGTCGTTGTGCCAGAGAACTGGTCCACGGCAGTGTATAATTAAGTTACTATTTTTACCACACGTCACGGCGGGATGCAGTTAGAACTGCGCGTATCCCAGCATATTAGACACTAGACTGGGACGCTGTGAACAGACAGTTGACGGGTAATTAACACCAATTACGCCGTTCAATTGTGTTAACATGCCGCACAATTCTAATAAATGCGACTCCCATCCATGCAGACACGCGATGAACCTACTAACACTTTAGCTGCGTGTGAAAAGTATAGGGCCTGTTACAACCGATAATGTAATAATCGCCCGGTAATGTAATAACTACCCGATAATGTAATAAAATCAACCGATAATGTAATAACCACCCTATAATGTAATAACATCAACCGATAATGTAATAAACTTGCTAACCGATAATGTAATAATTTTCAACCGATAATGTAATAAACTCCTCTTGCCTGATAATGTAATAACTTTCGCCTGATAATGTAATAACGTACACATTTCTCGTAGGACTTAGTCGTTTTCGTGGATTTCATGTTGGTTTCTTGTACTTAGTCGATTTCGTCGATTTCTTCTATTTTGCAATACCACAACTTTTGCTAGCGGAATCAATTTAGATTAAATCCAATATGCTGGTTCCAATTCGGAAGTCATATTTATCCCAGCAGGTCAAGATTTTGAGTTATACATTCTCTTTCCATTTATTAATGACGGGTTGGTGTAATACAACTGTGGGCTTCATTGATAAC
>OZ024858.1:36104762-36182262 GCA_964017155.1 Oasisia sp. SBJ-2009
TTGAAGTTTGGCAAAAGTACAGCGGGGTTTTCCACGTTAGATATTTGCATATATAGCTGTCTAATCTATCAGTTTTTTCCCTGCACATATGGTCAATTGCTTTACTGATAGAAATGCAAGGTCATGCGCATCGGCAAAGTCCCTATAGGCTGCTGCTGAGCATCAGGTGATGACAACTTGACACATAGGTTAATGACAAATTGTTTTAATTAAGCTATATATTAATTAATGCTCTGCGAAATTTTAAACCACCAATGTTGAAACTGAGCACTACACCACCGTACCGGCCCTATCTCCAGCCACCGGGGGCCATCAACAAAAATGCACACGTATCCCTTAAATGTTTGTAGAAGTTCAAATGTATATGGATACAATTAACAAAATGTTCTTGATTTGTGTATAGCGATGACATGCCATGCATGGTATCTAGTCCAACATTCACACACGCACGCACACGTGTATAGACTACATGCATATATGCAAAGTGTGTGTGCGTGTGCGTGTGCATGTGTATATAACTATAAATAGACTGATATGCTATAACATTTGGGTACGTCTGAGATTAATAAAAAAAACTTAGTAGTTCCAACTGCATCCCATAAATGGTCCAATGGCTTGACTCCCTGACCGTTTGACTCCACCAGGAGTGTTGGCTTGACAAGACAATTAATTAAGAAGACTCCATGCAAGCTACGTATACCAATGCACGCATCAGAAGGACCCCGCCTTCAGAACACTCTACACTGTAACTTCATCATGCTAATTAGAGCTTTGCCTTTGGTTTGACTTTGGGTCTTCATTTCACTTTGAGTTTGACTCATATATATAAATAGAATACCCCGGGCCCAGTAGATAGGGAACAGATTAAGGACTGCGAAAGATTAATGATCTAACTCTGTGACTGTGGTCTGTGCCGTTTGACTCGATCTAGCGCCTACAAAACTGACAGTGCCTAACCTTCTGGATCTGCGCCTGTATACATATCTACTTACATGCATTTAAAGGGGGACTGAAGCGGCCGAACAACCACAGCCCAAACATAAGAACATATAATTTACAGCACTAGTGACCATAATTTGACAAGCCCAGTGTCACGGTATATTTTTAATAAATTTTCAAAGTGAGCTACTTTCGACACAGGGCGCCGCCATTCCGCCTGGCCATATTGCTGGTTGTACTCGGGTTTGTTTACAATCACCGGAAGCACGTGTCGACAGGCGGCGCAGCATAGCTCTCGCAAAAACGGACGAAACGCACTCAAACCAAATATAATTAAACACATTAATGCACTGTATGCCTAATAGATATACCATAATTGTTAGTAAGCATTATTTAACATACTTCCACAAAGGATTCCTGTAGAAAAAGCAGGTTTGAGATGATGAAGTTTGCGTGTCCGCCTGCGGCGAGTTCAGCGGAGTCGGCGGTGGTCACTTTCGAACGCCGATTGTAAGCCTAATTTCGAATGTGACGAGCACAACGAGGCGCTGAACCTCAAAACATAAGCTTCGACCAGAGCTACAGGTCCGTGTTTGATTGATTGGCTTGCATATAAGTACGCAGCGACGAAGTAAAGTTCGTCGAACTCGACAGGAAAACCGGACATGATTTCCTTATTTGGAATGTGATTCGGCGCGTAGGAAGTGACAAGCCGGCGACTCGGCACTCACGAGTTCCGTCATGTATCGTTACGACTACAATTTAATCCCACAGTTGTATTTCACTGTCTGCATAATACACGAATGTGACCTAAGAAAAGTTTAAATGTAGTAAGAAATGTGAATGTAATAAAATAAATCTATGTGTAGATACAAGTATTTAATTTGAAATAAAAATGTTTAAAATCCACTGAATTTGTTTAGGTCAACAGATCGCCAGATCTAGCGGTGCGTTGGTTGCTAGAACCAGCTCGAGTTTCTAGGTACAAGTAAACAAATGTTTTTGACATAGACAGTGGTGGAATAATTTTCTTCAAGATAGTGACATAAAAAGAAATGCCAGCTACGACCGTATCAGGCGTATGACGTGTTTGTTAGCGTCGTCATATGCTAATTACTTAAATTAGGGTGACTCGCTAATTAGTCAACAACTGTTGAACAGTCACGAATCACAGACACAGATATATAACAGGCATTATTTATAATGAATTAACAGAAACAGCAAAATACTAATTTATGTTATTATTTAAATTAGACTGTTAACTGCATTCAATAAAACACTAGTGTGTATAAAAAATATTTGACCCCATAAATCAACTGATTAAAATCACTAAAGAATTTTTTTTTATTAATTGCTGATTTATAAAGGTAAGATCTTAAAGAGCGTAGTAACCAATCCTCAGGATTGCTGAAAGCGCTTTACACTTTATTTCCCTGACAGACCTGTTCAATCATATACCATCTCAACTTCTCTGGGAAGCATCCAGCAATATGCTACAATTAATTCGCAAAAGCTACTCATACACATATCCACCACTGTCTATAGCCATGCAGGTACTCATTTATACAGCTGAGTGAACTGGAAAAATGTAGAGTGAAAAAAAATCCTCAAGCTTTTAACATCACAGCAAAGAATTGCAGACATAGCTGTTGACTTATGAATACTGTCTGTTGATCACTAGTTTGCGTACAATTTAATCTTGGCCATTACACGAGGACACTGTTTTTGACATTATGCAAGCTGAGGATGTACTGTTTATATGCATTATATCATCAAAGCAAGATACCAGAACGACAAGTAGGAAACGGTGAGCGGCAGCCATGCAGGTCAGTAAAATATTATTATCATTATGATTATGGTATCATTGTATTTGTTTCTGGTAACATATGTACATGTGTGCATCGCACAACTTTCTATAAAATAATTAGTATAACAACAATAAAACATGCTACAGAATCAATCACACTTAACATAGTGTCACTATTAAGTATGTTAATGTGTCTATCCAATGACACTACCCATCATAACCCAAGTCAGTTGGCAATATTACCTGGGAACACATTTAATATTTTAATTCATAAAATATCCGTAGAATATTTTATAATTTCATGTATGCACATTCTGTTATTGCTGTAGAATGCATGACTGTGGTCAAAATACACAAAACACATGGAACTTATTTCAATTTTTTTTAAGCAACTGTTTTGACATACATAATAAGTCACTACCCTCCAGGGGTAGTATCCGATATTTAAACACTGACAGATTAATACATTTCTAAATAATCTAAGACAACAGTTTTGTTTATCGCCCAAAACATTATGCACCCAAATGTGGATCTCACCTTTAAGAATCTGCAGTTTTGCTTTCCAAGTGATAAACAAGCACACATTTTTTAGGTGGGGATCTGAATAGTCTCCTGACAGCAGGTAGTAAGATCACTGATCCCATGACTAAAATTAATAGTTACATGGGTGAAAAAACATTTGGAACCTTACATTAGCCCATAGCCTCCATTGTTACTGGAAAGGGTTGCAAACATCATGATCAAAGTACAACAGAGGACTGCTGTTACTAATTGCCATTAATAGCCTAGTGCAAATTAGGCAATAAAATCACAATCTTACCAGTGTCCTGTGTTTCCCAGCAAGAGTGAAAAGACTACCCATACCCAATACAAACATCACTGCCTGGACAAAGCCCCACTATCTCTCTAGTGCACTTGCATTTCTTACCAGTTCACAGTCATGTGCTAGAGCATGATGAAAAGACAAACCAGTGCAACAGAGGTCAGCTTTAAATTGAGTGTTTAAATAAAACTTCAAAATGTTTGGGGTTCATGGCTGTTGTAGAATGATTATCGACTAACACGACTAGTATATTGAATCTGAAATGAATAGTATTATTGCGTATAACAAAATAAGACTAAAATAAGAATATAAAGTACGAAAATTATATTTTGATAAGGCATGTATTTTGCTTTCAATAGTACCGCAGACATCAGCATTGTTCAGTTAGTTGCAGTTTGTGCAGTTACTGTTTGATAACTGTAAGGTGTCCATAATCACTTCCCAAAATTATTTATTAGGAAAATGGCTAAGAAGTCTATTTAGAAAACCTTATACATTGCAATAAAAAAAACTTACATATCTCGAAAAAGACTCGGTTGGACAAAACCCCACCCACAAATGAAACTTACGTATAAAACCCAATGAAAACAAATTTAGTCTTAAATTGACATTTGTACTTTTTGAAAATACAAGTATGACTTTGACTATGGCCAAGTAGTTGTCTCTGATTGGACCAAGGAGGACACTGATTGCACGTAACTAACTTAAACATTTTATTTTCTTATATGTGCAAGTAGGCTTGTATAATTGGCTTACCATGTAATTTATGTGTTGCTTATGTAGGAGTGGGTTTGCTTGTTTGTAATGATGTCTGAATGACTCGGGATACACACATATTAAAATATGCCAGGAAGGTTAGTCATAATATAATGGAATCTACACAGAATGCACCATTGAAAAGGTAATGTTCTATTTATTGCATGAATGTTCCCTGATTGAAACACAACACCTTGCTCAGCCCACTGTCTACTAGTTTCATTGAGACAAGAGCTGACCAATGAACTTGGCTAGCAGCAGCAGACAAGCCAGAAAGCAGATACCTAATACATCAAACTGATCTGGGGGTCATTTCAAGGGACCTTCTCAAAAACCAAATCACCAGCATTACTTTGTGTTTTGAGGCCCATAGAATGATGTAATAAAATACAGATTTTTTGTGTATATCAGCACCACCACATGCAACAACCATGCAAAAGTAGATTTGTTTAACAATTGTGGAAAAATAGTCTGGGGGACCATGGAGGACCATATGGGGCCTGCAAAATAATTCAATCAAATTTAGATTTCTCATGCATAGTTACAATATCCACAGATCTATGCATCTACACAAAATTAGATCCTGAACACTTTCCGAAATGCTAATTATAAGTTGATTTAATCAGTTTTAATTTTTATGATGTATAGGTACTGCAATGAGAAAACAAAAGATGTCAAAACATTGTTATTTATATGTATATCACAGAAGATACATACTCTCATACATATGTATCATTCTTTCAGATGAAGGATTCACAAATACTGAACACAACTTTCAAAGGATCCAGTGCACCAGATGATATTGTCCCTCATGGCAGTACGGGTGTCACATTGCAACGCCATTAACTCGTAGTGTCAAACTCAAACAGAGCCAGTGATCATGTCGCCAATGCGATACTTTATCGATGCAGCAATTATTACAGATAATATTGTTGTTCCATTGAATATTCATCATGACCATGGGTATGCGAAGTTGTCGTCGCAGTCCTGCATGCCTTCTTCGACTGACCATGGCAGTCATGTCAATGTGGATGACACCTTGGATGTCCCAGTCTCACTGTCGCCATCTTCAGATCATTCTGTCTGGAACAGACAGATGGAAAACACTGAAAAGAGTTATGCAGAATATGTGTTAGCGGATGACAGCAATATCACTGATGATGACTGAAGCAGTTCTGCCACTAATGAGAAAAAATGTATTTCTCTTTTCTGCACCTGCAAAACACCCTGGTTGTTATAACATGCCTGCTGCCTGCATGGAAGCATCCCATTGAACATGTGCAGTGATGATATGCAGCTAACCGATACATTCTGACATTTGATTTATAGTAAACAATCATTATCTTATAATTACACCATGTATTAGTAATTGGCAAAACTGTGTAATTTATCAATATCACATCACAAAGTCAGCGCATTGGTTGATTTGTTTGTGAAATACTTTAATAAAATTATCACAGTATTTTACAAACAAATGATTTGTATGTAAAATTGTTACAGCATTTTGCAAACACATGAATTTATGATTCATTGCCATGATGTGGTCTTGATAACATACACACACGCACATATACAATACATAGTACACAATACATTAAAACTCCACTTCAATATTCCCATGTGAATTGCACAATGTCCTTATTACACATATATTTATTATTCAGACTATTATAAATTGCATGGCAGCATGCATATGTAAATAACATTATTTACATAAATTAAACAAATTGTATTAGCATTTTAAATTAATTAATTATATTAAAAGGATGCACACATCATATAACATCTTGTCAGAAATAAAAAGTAAGTTTGTAATAGATTTACGTTACGAATTCGAAGATAGAATGACTTTATTATTTAAATTATACATATGTCATTGACATTGTGTGGCCATACAAGTATAATTGTTTTGTTTAGGTTTGAAGTGCTAAATTACTTTTCGATACCTGTTGAACTACGTATTACTTACCTACTACCCCGAGGGTAGCTATTGGTCGAACGAACGAGTCTGCACGCAAATCGCACTTAGACAACAGACCGATACTCCCAACATTGTCACTGACAGCTGTCGTGCCACTCGATCGTGGTCAGTCATGGTTCATGCAGGCATCTGTCAGCCCGGTCTGGCTCGGTCGTCAGCTATCTCCAGACAACATACAACGATGTGCGTCGACATCGGGACGCAGTATCCACACAAACACCATGCAACATTCACATTGTTTTATAGCACGTTGATCCCAAAATCAAAGATGACCATAAACATGCCACATCACATGGCGATCTTCTCTCGCCATCTCACACCTCGGCTCGCACGCTGGGTGAAGCAAAAATGGCTTTACGTGTGTCACTTGTGCAACAGATGCTTCTCTCACTTGTGCTACAAATTATTCCTCTGTCGGATCCATTTTCTATTGTGATTTATCCAAAACCACTAACAACTAGCGCCTCTTGACTCTTCTAAGGCTAAGTCTAACGCAAAACACTTCCGATATCTGTGTAAACAAAATAAGAAATAGTCCCGATAGACCTTCCGGTCGTAAGCCCCGCCCCTTGAAGGCTGTCAACACAGAGAGCGTAAAAATGAAAATGTTTCATTGGTTCAAAATCGTCGGTATTTAATTTCACCTTTTTATTTCGAATGCAAATAAATATTATTTGTGGATACATAGGACACCTATCGTGTACAATAAGGCACCATATTTTTGTTTTTGCGTAGAAATGTCTAATTATGAAGAAAACCGGAAAAAACCAAAATTTTACATGGGCTAGATAGGAGGTAATCAAACCACTCGGCTTGGAATAAAGATGGCGCTACGCAGTGTTCTATGACGACGATTTAGGCATTGAAAAATATTTTTTTTCCAGTTTGTCTGATAAGTGAATGTGCTTCTGCCACCATTAATGTATACTTATATAGTGTACATTTAGGTATATGGAATGTTACAGCTGTGTTTCACTTCCCCTTTAAAAACCCTGCAACTAAATAACATTATGTGAAATGCTAGCTAACATCTGACCCTGTCAAACAAAAACAAACAGCAACCAAGTTTGACATTTACGTATTTATTTGTCAACATTCTCAAGCATGCGTACATCCGGGCATAGCGGGCTATTCCATTTTCGTTGCCTACTTCCGATTCAACACCAACTACTTGGATTTGGTGAAAGTCAGCCAATTTCTTTCATAGCAATGTAGTAAATTAATTGACGAAATATAGGAAATATTGATGTACACTATGCAGAACAATATTTTGCGTAAATAGTACAAGTTGTTCATGTTTTGGCTATTCCAACAAACTCCCTTCGCATAATCACCGGCACTGCGGAAGTTGGCCGCCATTTTGAAAGGTGACTTGATTTCCTGGTGGCGAACGTAAAAACACGTCGGAATAAAACGTCCAAATAATAGCAGGTTTGTGAATTTTCAGTTACTTAAATTTTTTACCCGATAACCACTTATTTTACTTCAGATTACAGCTCTAAATCATAATGTAAATATTGGGTAAAAGTGCTATGCTACAATTGTTTGTAAAAGTTTTGGACACATCCGCATTTCACTGACTCAGTGACTGTCGTGTGTTGTTGACTTTGTCTTTGTACACACATTGTTTAGCAACAGTATCAATGGGTATATTTAAGACAAACGGTGACTTATGTTCGTTTGAAATAATAAACAGTGTCGCAGCCCTGAGATGTTGTGACAACATTAACATATTGTAAACTACTGGTTAAGTTAGAGGTTCAACTTCATGTAAATATTGTTTCTTTCTGTTGTATTTCTGACACTGACAGTTCAGTTGGATTCATTGTCCCGTCACTACATGTTACTCCATTAATCAATAGTAACTCATTCACAAGTATACGTAGATATTCAACAGAACATTAAATGGTGTGAAAGGGTTTCAGCAAGTGTTTTATTTTAATATCAAAGTCATAGCGGACAGCCAGGGAAGACATCATACACCAGTAACCAGAGGCGGAGATCATGTGATGATTTTATATCATGCATATAGACTGTAGTATAGTAAATTACAAATATAAAGTATGCATAGCTATTTAGGTAACATGTGTGGCTACAAATATGATTACTTAAAACATTAGTGTAATTGATTACAATTACATAATGTTTTGCATGTAATCACAATTAAAATTAGGCCGTTAAAATTAAGGCATCGTAAAATTAATGCCTAGTAATTGTCTGAACATTCCATTGTTTGTTCCTATCATTTCACAACTAGACTAATGCCAACGTAGTCACAAGGTGATACAAGTAGTACTTTTAGCCCACTTAGTTGCTGTGTGGAGCAACAATGTCATGTTAACAACATAGAAGTTAGATACATTGTTATATATATAATAGTGATTGTAATCAACACAGTTCATTTAATACCACATACAATTATGCATAATGATGATGCATACACAACTTAGACTTGATGACACATGCTGTGGCAGTAACATTTGCGTTAATTATTTAACTCTAGGCGGGACAAGAGAATTTACGTTGGGACAAGTAAACATGAATTATTACTATTTGCCCTGTTGAACAAGTGCTTATATTTTGTATAATATTTAATGAAAATGAGATGAATTATGGCATGATGATATTAAAATATATTTTAAAACAATATATAGGTTAATGTTTTGTTTGTCGACAATTCCTGAATTATTTATACTTGTAATAGAAAGAAAGACGTAAGGCACTGTTCCGTACATATGTGTTCGGCTGTTCGTCATTGAAATGTATATAACAAAGTTTAATGGACACTGTTTCTTTATTGCAGGAAGAAGCAACAGTTTCATGGTTGATGTAAAGAGTGCCGTTCAGTATATGGTTGTCGTTCGACATATTCCACCACTTAGTCGGTTGTCACTCACACTCATCTAAATTTAAACAGACATCATCACCACAAGACATTAATCAGATAGGTTGATAAAATGCCGCCAATCCGACGATCGGTGAAGAATGTCATTAAGAACTACTCAGACTCGCAGGTCAAAGTTCGTGAGGCGACGTCAAATGACCCATGGGGTCCATCGAGTACACTGATGTCCGAGATCGCAGATCTCACGTACAATGTTGTTGCTTTCACGGAGATCATGCAGATGGTGTGGAAGAGGATCAACGACCATGGCAAGAACTGGCGCCATGTCTACAAGGCACTAGTACTTCTTGACTACATCATCAAGACTGGCAGTGAGAAGGTACGTTGATTCACATGTAGCAGCAGGACTTGGTTGAAGTGGTAACTCCGTGGAATCAGAATTTATTTGATTGGAATTGGTTTGTTGGCAGGGTAATTTTGGTATTTAGTTGGTGCTTATTTTTTATTTAGACACAGCCGCACAGATGGCATCACATACTTTGTGTAACAGTGCGTTATTATTATATCCATAAACAGAAAAAAATCCTGGAATTCATCCCTGCTTTATTCATCCTCCTAGCTTCCACTGCAGTTTTTCTTCCTGCTTAATTAAGGAAGTTTAGCCGGTGGAACAGTGAAGTCAGTGGACTTGGTTTATTTACTTTATTCACTGTTGATCTTTGAAATCACAGTGTCAGTGCTTGAATATAAATTCAGCAGAGCAGTGCAGTATAAGCAAGCTCCTTTGTGTTGGAGTGGACCATGACTGTGTCTGTCACATGGTGACAGACTTGTATATCGCAGTTGTACTAGAAGTGTCATTGCACAAATACATGTGTGTGTATATGTGTCATTGCATTGACAAGAAAAGTTTAAAAATACAGGTGTATATGTACTGATGGGAATACTAGATACTGTTTGTGAGAAACACAATTCACAGAATGCTGTGTACTTACTTGGCATGGTACATAGATTAAGATCAAGGTTCTAATTTAGCTCAGTTGAAAGTTTGCCAACAGCATGACACCATGCTGGTTGTTTACACTTGACTTACTTGAGTTACAGGTGCCCTTTTGTTTGATCAGGACTGTGGCTGTGTGTGATGCTAGCAGTTACACTCCAGGTGCTTTTCCACCTGTACCATTGCATGCAGCATGTATTAAGGAATGTAGTGTTGTCCCTACTGTGTATCCATTCCAGTTAATAACAGAATGTGCACTGCTGTACATACATAAAACTGATTCATAACCAGTACTAATAAAACAAATTAAATATAAAAATAAATATATAATTCGATGGAACCATGTTTGAGTATCAAGTTGATTGTGATGCAGGTCGCCCAGCAATGCAAGGAGAACATATTCGCCATTCAGACACTGAAGGACTTCCAGTACTTTGAGGAGGGTCGTGATCACGGCATGAATGTACGGGAGAAGGCCAAGCAGCTCGTGGCCCTGCTCAAAGACGACGAACGGCTGAAGGCGGAACGAACGAAGGCACTGAAGGCCAAGGAGAGATTCGCACAGAACACAATGGGCATTGGCAGCTCAGGGGTATGTGCTTCCTGGTATCTTCGCTCTCTTGTCGTCAGGGTTGCCGGCATGATTTGTGTAGCCAGCTCAATGGGAACTTCATTAGTAAAAAAATTTGTGGGTGGCAGTTTAAGCTAGTACATAACGATGTCTAGATGATCCAGGACTTTTCAAACATGTGAGACCACTTCTTGGGACCTATGGAATATGGTACCTAGCTATTACAACAGTAGAACTCCAACTTCTGAAAGGAATATGCCAGCAGGGTTAATGTTTTCCACATTGTTGTTAATTTCGCAGTCAGTATACATGGCTGTATCAATAATGACATTGCTCTGTGGATGTTAATGCACAAGTAGGTGTAGTGTATATTTCTGTGTATGTTGTGCACAAGTAGGTGTAGTGTATATTTCTGCCCACCAGCAGATGCCAAGGAAAGTGGGATTAGCATCAGTTATTTGCAACAAAAAGATTCAATGATACAGGAACATTACAAGTTATAGGGAAGAAACCTACATAAAAAGGACATTCCGGTGGATAACTGTTAGATTTGTTTCCAGTTAAACCAGATGTGACACATGGCTTTTTGCAGAGACCCGTCCACCCATCATTTGAATGGGTAAAACTGGGTATAAATATCACTGGATGGAGGAGCAAAAAGTCTTAAAAATCATAGATTTTCCTTGAAAATGGGTGTATACAAGTGTATACAGGTGTCACACGTGTGTTTGTAGTTGATTACAGGTTCTAAAACACATCTCAGTTGGTTAGTATGAGTCAACATCGACGTGTCTACCAAAAAAGTGTGACTGGCAAAAAGTGGCTGCATAAAGCGCTGCATTGTGATGACACATGTCGTGTGTTGTGTGATGACACGTGTTGTGTCTTGTGTTGACAGGTGGTAGTGCATGGCTCCACCAGTCCGCCCTTACAGACCATTTCTGAGAGCTACCCCCAAGGAGACCCATACAGACGCGACAGTGGTACGTGAAGAACACCTGAACACTAGGCACGGTTCTGTTAAAACAGTGCTCAGTATTATTAATTTGTCTTCGTGTGAACCATTGTGACGTTATACTTCCATTATTTTTATTTGTAAATAAATGGTAAAATAACTAAAGGTGTGTTCTTACATTGCACAGTATCGCCTGGCTTTGGTGCACGTCTGAGCTGGGTTTCTAAGAATTTAGGTGCAACAAAACAGTAACATCACTACACTTATCTCCTGTGTCTGTGTCCTATGACATAGGCAAAAAACAAATTATTTTATAAAGTATCCAAAAACTCAACATACCCAGAAATAATATGTAAATTTGTTGGATGTCTGAAATGAACCGTGTTCAGACATCAACAGTTGATCCTGTCCTGCCTGCTGTCAGACATACACTGTAATACATTCAAATACAAACACTTCTAAATGCAAATGTATACAACTACATTGGAAAGTATTTCAAATACTTTTGAAAACTTCACTTTCAGGATATGTTACTATATGGATAAAAGAAAAGCAAATTATATTGAGAGTTTGAGACATGTAGTTTATTATCAGTAGAATAATTTTTAAATTGCAGTTGATGTGTTATGTATTTGAGAAAAGTAATCCAAAAGTACTTGACATGTATCAAATACTTTCGGAAAGTAATTAAGTACATACAGATGTATATGACCCCGTGTCTGCGTGCTGTCGCTTGTAGCAGCCAGTCCACCGCTGAACGCGGAGCTGGAGGCCGTACGACCGTCCACGGCTGGGGAGGAGGAGCTCCAGCTCCAGCTGGCTCTCGCCATGAGCAAGGAGGAGCACGACGACGAGGTCAGGAGACAGCGGGCGGACGACATCAAACTACAGATGGCGGTCGACGAGAGCTGCAGGGTGAGTACGGCTGTAGGGGTGTGCTTGTAATCCTCCACCCCCCCAGTTCATGCTGGTGCCTTCCCAGTGAGACTGGTCTCACTTCACATGGCCATCTCTGTCACTGTCCACCTCTACTTCTCTAGGATCTGTCCACTCTGAGTCAGTATACACGACTGCATGTTTGTTCTGCTTCCTTACGTTACAGGAGGTGTTTCGTAATATCATCACTCTGTCTCAGGAATTAAGTGTCTCAGTGTAATGTTGTCATCCTGTCCTCTGTCTCAGGAAGTAAGTGTCTCATTGTAATGTTGTCATCCTGTCCTCTGTCTCAGGAAGTAAGTGTCTCATTGTAATGTTGTCATCCTGTCCTCTGTCTCAGGAATTAAGTGTCTCAGTGTAATGTTGTCATCCTGTCCTCTGTCTCAGGAAGTAAGTGTCTCATTGTAATGTTGTCATCCTGTCCTCTGTCTCAGGAAGTAAGTGTCTCATTGTAATGTTGTCATCCTGTCCTCTGTCTCAGGAAGTAAGTGTCTCATTGTAATGTTGTTACTCTGTCCTTTGTCACAGGAAATCTCACTTTGTAATGTTATCACACAGTTCATTGTCACAGCAGGTGTCTCATAATGTTGCCACCCTGTCGTCTGTCACAGGAAGTGTCTCACTCCGAGTCGTTCTCGGCCCCGAGTGCAGCCAATGAGAGCGGTGCCAGCACTGACCCGTGGGGCACGCCCCTCAACCAGTCCACAGCGGACCCCTGGTCATCAGCAGAACCCCCGCCCTACGCCGCTGTCAACCCTGACCCCTGGGGCGCAGCTGCAGCAGCACCCCTAGACCCGCCAGTGGTGGCCAGTGACCCGTGGACCGGCGGTCATCACACGTCCACTCCACAGTCTACAGCCAAGCCAGGTGAGTGACTTGGTCAAGACATTTGGTCACGGATTGTATTAATTTTGATTTACAGTAAAACCCATATATATATATATATATATATATATATTGTATATTATATATAGTATACTATATTTATAGTATATTATATATATATATACATGTTTATGTTGTATGTGTAGTAATTAATGATATAAATAAGTAAACAGTTGTGCTTGTTTATCTTTATGCACCAGTGAGGTTCGTTTAGAAGGATTTTTGTCCAAAATAAAGTAATACAATTTATTAACTATGTCTAAAGTAGGTTCTCTGTCACTACAGCTGTCACACTGAGTGACCCCTGGGGAGGTCAGGGCCCCCCTGCCGCTGCCCCCGCTACCAACGGCTCCCCCTGGTCTTCTCCCACGGGTAGCGGCAGCAACGGCGGTACCAACAGCACGAAGCCTCCTGGTGGCATAGATGATGAGTTCGACCTGCTGAGCTCACGCTCAAAAAGTCCACCGAATACGACATCAGCCAAAACAGAAGAAGGTGAGGTGGAAAGTTAGAAAGATTAGTGGGTAACTATTTAACACATTGTTAGTTTGTGTTAGCATTAAATGTTAGAAAAATTGAGATTTTAAAATTGATTTACACTGTTTTTATCAGCTGTACTGTAGCGCAGTAGCAGAAACCACATTTTAAAATAAT
Organism: Oasisia sp. SBJ-2009; assembly: GCA_964017155.1. Classification (NCBI taxonomy): domain Eukaryota; kingdom Metazoa; phylum Annelida; class Polychaeta; order Sabellida; family Siboglinidae; genus Oasisia; species Oasisia sp. SBJ-2009. Next base: position 36,118,915 of record OZ024858.1, read on the forward strand.
TTATGCTAGGAGGTAATTAATTACAAGGACAAGTTTACGTCATCAAGAGTACAACAGTTACATTATAGTAATTTTGGCAGCATTGTTGATATATCAGTGGCATCCTACATTATTACACTACTTGTATTTAGTTACAGTAATGGTTATGTATTCAAACACATAAACAATAATTATATATCTGCTTCTGAAAACATACAGTACGAAAACTAAAAATGTGTAGAACACATGGTGGTGGCACTGTACAGCATACCTTTGGCGTGCAACAGTCACTGGGGCTCCTCTGAAGACACAGAACAGGATAATGGTTTTCTTCATAGATTTTTAGAAGCGTATCCAAACACAAACGGTCAGTGGGGTATTGTTTATAGAGCATTGTTGAGCAGCTGTCGGTGTTTCAGTGAGTACATTTGACATGAGTGGCCTGGGTGTTTCAGTGAGTACGTTTGACATGAGTGGCCTGGGTGTTTCAGTGAGTACGTTTGACATGAGTGGCCTGGGTGTTTCAGTGAGTACGTTTGACATGAGTGGCCTGGGTGTTTCAGTGAGTACGTTTGACATGAGTGGCCTGGGTGTTTCAGTGAGTACGTTTGACATGAGTGGCCTGGGTATTTCAGTGAGTACGTTTGACATGAGTGGCCTGGGTGTTTCAGTGAGTACGTTTGACATGAGTGGCCTGGGTGTTCCAGTGAGTACGTTTGATATGAGTGGCCTGGGTGTTTCAGTGAGTACGTTTGACATGAGTGGCCTGGGTGTTTCAATGAGTACGTTTGACATGAGTGGCCTGGGTGTTTCAGTGAGTACGTTTGACATGAGTGGCCTGGGTGTTTCAGTGAGTACCTTTGACATGAGTGGCCTGGGTGTTTCAGTGAGTACGTTTGACATGAGTGGCCTGGGTGTTTCAGTGAGTACGTTTGACATGAGTGGCCTGGGTGTTTCAGTGAGTACGTTTGACATGAGTGGCCTGGGTGTTTCAGTGAGTACATTTGACATGAGTGGCCTGGGTGTTCCAGTGAGTACGTTTGACATGAGTGGCCTGAGTGTTTCAATGAGTACGTTTGACATGAGTGGCCTGGGTGTTCCAGTGAGTACCTTTGACATGAGTGGCCTGGGTGTTTCAGTGAGTACGTTTGACATGAGTGGCCTGGGTGTTTCAGTGAGTACGTTTGACATGAGTGGCCTGGGTGTTCTAATGAGTACGTTTGACATGAGTGGCCTGGGTGTTCCAGTGAGTACGTTTGACATGAGTGGCCTGGGTGTTTCAGTGAGTACGTTTGACATGAGTGGCCTGGGTGTTCCAGTGAGTACGTTTGACATGAGTGGCCTGGGTGTTTCAGTGAGTACGTTTGACATGAGTGGCCTGGGTGTTTCAGTGAGTACGTTTGACATGAGTGGCCTGGGTGTTCCAGTGAGTACGTTTGACATGAGTGGCCTGGGTGTTTCAGTGAGTACGTTTGACACGAGTGGCCTGGGTGTTCCAGTGAGTACGTTTGACATGTGTGGCCTGGGTGTTTCAGTGAGTACGTTTGACATGAGTGGCCTGGGTGTTTCAGTGAGTACGTTTGACATGAGTGGCCTGGGTGTTTCAGTGAGTACGTTTGACATGAGTGGCCTGGGTGTTCCAGTGAGTACGTTTAACATGAGTGGCCTGGGTGTTCCAGTGAGTACGTTTGACATGAGTGGCCTGGGTGTTCCAGTGAGTATGTTTGACATGAGTGGCCTGGGTGTTTCAATGAGTATGTTTGACATGAGTGGCCTGGGTGTTCCAGTGAGTACGTTTGACATGAGTGGCCTGGGTGTTCCAGTGAGTACGTTTGCCATGAGTGGCCTGGGTGTTCCAGTGAGTACGTTTGACATGAGTGGCCTGGGTGTTCCAGTGAGTACGTTTGACATGAGTGGCCTGGGTGTTTCAGTGAGTACGTTTGACATGAGTGGCCTGGGTGTTCCAGTGAGTACGTTTGACATGAGTGGCCTGGGTGTTTCAGTGAGTACGTTTGACATGAGTGGCCTGGGAGCGTCATTGGGGCCGACTGGCAGTGAGGCGAGGGACCTGCGTCTACACGAGCATCAGGAGACTCGCAAGAAGGCCAAGTCTCCCGCAGACTTCCTCGGAGAAAACGCCAGCCTCGTGAACCTCGACAACCTCATAGACAAGCCTCCCATGCCTGCCGGTAAGTGGCAGTGTGCCTCACAGAATGGCAACCAGCCAAGTTGGCCGAAAGTCAGCTTTTGTTGATGAGCCAGAGTTTGCTAGTAATTATATTTTGACACCAGAAAGTGTGCAGAAGATAGTGTTGAACTGATCAGATCTGTCGAGGGGTGAAGTGGTATGTTGTTATTCAACTTTTATGAAGACATGACATTCAACTCGAACAAATTCAAAACAAAATAAGTACAGTGCTGTAATAATTAATTATAAATTGAAAACGTTTGTATTAGAAGACGCCCTTTAGTTTCAAAGTTTCACAAATATTCAGGGCAAATAAACTAGTAAAAATGTAATGTGGCACTGTAATAGTTGTTGCTACATAACTCGACTTTTGAATTAAGGAGAACATGAAGTGGTGTATTCATGTTATATACATGTCACAAAAACAAACATTCGACGAATCACAAACAAGTCATGGGCAAATAAGATTAAGGATCTTATTGGTCAATTCTTGGGGATGTTTCTCAATATGCCAGCCATCTGTGACAGAAATTTCACTAGAATCTCCCACCTAGAAAACCAATCCTGAAGAAACCACCATTTTCATTTATATCAATCATGTAATATTATTGTGAAATACCTTGTGAATGATACTGCAGCACAATGTTTTGATTTTGCATAACTATCTATTTACTATCTATTACATAGATTGATCTACCAATATTCTGCCTGATTATTGCCAGATAAACATGGAATTTTGGTATGCAGCGTTCAGGCACATACTGCAGAAGTGTGCGGCTTGTCATGTCAGCACACTGTCATTCCTGCCATGTCACACACTGTCATTCCTGCCATGTCAGCACACTGTCATTCCTGCCATGTCACACACTGTCATTCCTGTCATGTCAGCACACTGTCATTCCTGCCATGTCAGCACACTGTCATTCCTGTCATGTCAGCACACTGTCATTTCTGTCATGTCAGCACACTGTCATTCCTGCCATGTCAGCACACTGTCATTCCTGCCATGTCAGCACACTGTCATTCCTGCCATGTCAGCACACTGTCATTCCTGCCATGTCAGCACACTGTCATGTCACACACTGTCATTCCTGCCATGTCAGCACACTGTCATTCTTGCCATGTCACACACTGTCATTCCTGCCATGTCAGCACACTGTCATTCCTGTCATGTCACACACTGTCATTCCTGCCATGTCAGCACACTGTCATTCCTGTCATGTCAGCACACTGTCATTCCCGCCATGTCACACACTGTCATTCCTGCCATGTCAGCACACTGTCATTCCTGCCATATCAGCACACTGTCATTCCTGCCATGTCACACACTGTCATTCCTGTCATGTCACACACTGTCATTCCTGTCATGTCACACACTGTCATTCCTGCCATGTCAGCACACTGTCATTCCTGCCATGTCAGCACACTGTCATTCCTGCCATATCAGCACACTGTCATTCCTGCCATGTCACACACTGTCATTCCTGTCATGTCACACACTGTCATTCCTGTCATGTCACACACTGTCATTCCTGCCATGTCAGCACACTGTAATTCCTGCCATGTCAGCACACTGTCATTCCTGCCATGTCACACACTGTCATTCCTGCCATGTCAGCACACTGTCATTCCCGCCATGTCACACACTGTCATTCCTGTCATGTCACACACTGTTATTCCTGCCATGTCAGCACACTGTCATTCCTGTCATGTCACACACTGTCATTCCCGTCATGTCACACACTGTCATTCCTGTCATGTCACACACTGTCATTCCTGCCATGTCACACACTGTCATTCCCGTCATGTCACACACTGTCATTCCTGCCATGTCAGCACACTGTAATTCCTGCCATGTCAGCACACTGTCATTCCTGCCATGTCACACACTGTCATTCCTGCCATGTCACACACTGTCATTCCTGCCATGTCAGCACACTGTCATTCCTGCCATGTCACACACTGTCATTCCTGCCATGTCACACACTGTCATTCCTGCCATGTCACACACTGTCATTCCTGTCATGTCACACACTGTCATTCCTGCCATGTCAGCACACTGTCATTCCCGCCATGTCACACACTGTCATTCCTGCCATGTCACACAGAAATGCTGCATCATATTGTTGATCATATTTGCAAATGATCACATGATTTACATCGCATTGTGTGCCCAAACAGTTACCGTTTTCCCGCCGGCTGATTCACAGGTGATTGAGGATGGGGTGTTAACCACGACCGATGGTCTTTGTTTCAGGCTCGACAAACCCATTCGCGGGGGCTAACACCAACGGCAGTATCCTGGGAGGAGACGGGCCGGTGCCCGTGTCACGCAGGTTTGACAATCCCTTCACAGTGCAGCAGCAGCAGCAGCCTCGCGTCCCCCTCAACATGATGCACACGTCCGCATCCATGGGCTTCACGCAGACCAGTGGCGGCACCATGCTGCCAGCACCACTGGTCCCGATGTCGGGCAATGGCGGCGCCGGCGGTGGCATACCGACGCCAATGATGCCGCCAATGGTTGCACACACGAGCAATCCGTTCTTGTGAAAGTGCCGCCATCTAGAGTTGGCTGACAGTGTACATGTGTGTGTGTGTGCGAGAGAGGGATGTGTGAGTGATCGAGCGTATGTACAAATGTACATGGTGTGTGTGTGGACAGCGTATGAGAGCCTGTACAAATGGTGTACACGTATGCGTTGTACAGCAGTGCATGTTTACATTTGGTTAAGAGGATCGTTATTTTTGAGATGTGTACGCTGTTCGATTTTGAAGAAGTTATTCAGTGACAAGGCTGTGACGAGCCTTGGGCATCTGCGTATTATCGAGACAAATCAGTCTTCATAGTTTGAAATAAACAAGGAACAAGTGGGAGTGGATTTGATCCCAACATGTGTATTTGGACCCTGGAGTGGGTATGATCCACATGGACAGATTCTGTGACTTTCATCAGTGCAGTCATGTGACTAAGCAGATTAACATTGGCATGACCCGGCAGCAATACATGTCTACAGGTAGTTTGGACCTTCATGTGGCATGGTGCTGTGTTGATGGAGACTTGCAGCCTTCTGGTGTCAGGAGGGTGCGCCAATGTGCCAAAGCATGCTGCCAGTCGCACACAATTTCAAGCTTGTTGACGCGATCAGCCGTAGATTGAATACTGGATGTACTTCGTGGAGACGGACCTGTTGGATGGGAATGGGCTGACATTCGTGGTGGAGGATGTCACTAGTTACGTAGCTCGGAGAAGTGTAGGAGTGGTGTTGCTGGACGCACTGACAAGCACAAAGCAGCCACATGTCTTGCAGAGTTGTACACATTGCTGAATAATTAATATATGTAATATATAATGTGCTCATGTGTGTGAGAGAGAGGTTGTAGCGGCCGACAGACAGAGGACATTGACGCTAACTAACAATCAGTGTTTTTGTTTGTTGTATGCTAGTTTAGGGAATTTATTTTCCGGTTATTGTACAGATTATATTTTTCTTGTATGCTTCAAGCGATATTTTATATACACCGTGCGAGTAGCACACCGTGGAGCTGCGCACGGCGGTGAGAAATGGAACGACGCGCAGAACCAAAGTGGCATGTGTTGAGTTGTCTCTGTCGATTTCTTGATGTTCACCGAATTCCTGGGTGATCGAAATGTTGTGCACGTTATTGCTATCGCACTTTGCCCAGTTCAGCGCCTGCCTTGGAGTGCACCGACCAGCCAAGACTGCTACAAATATTGGCCGACAAATTTGACATGGCATCGGTGTTGTTTTTGTACAAAATGCTCACACATTCATTCATTTCACTGTATGGTTCCAGTCGATTTTGTGATATTGTCCGTCATGTGATTGTGAGGTGGCTTAGAGTGAAAGTAAGCACCGTGAAATTTTAAAAAGTATTGTTGCTCACACAGGCTGCATAATATTATGGTCAACAGTAATTAAATGTGACCGTTATGCCGCAAACTTGAAATTGATGCTGCATGACGTGGAAATAAATAAACAACAACGATGTTGATAGCGATGCATGGAACAGATATGTTCTTGTTTGCAACCAATGTACATTTGCTGTGTATGGGCATTTGGACATTATACAGAAGACGGACATATAGGTTAACTTGAAAATGCTGCTTATTTAAAACAATAGTCTTTAATGAGATCGTACATTCACTAACAAACAGTTGCGTAGTTGGGCTATTATACTGTCTCAATACACTGTATACATGCAAATAACATGACCTGCTATAGAGACAGGGCAGATGGCGTCATCCTCAGTTCATCAACAAAATTCTCTAGCCACCATTATTCCTTATTTCACTTGGCTACAAGCTACTTGCGATTTACAAGTGTAATATTAGAATAAGTGACAAGATCTGAAACAGATGTAAAACCTATTTAATTCAACGCTGAACAATAACGATGTAGTAGGACACTGAATAAAACGAGTGACAACATTTGTGTTAATAATTAACACGTGAGTGGTGCTTTATGTGTGTCAGCATGTTTACCGATTGGAGGGTGAGCATTGTCTGTGTGCAGTAGTTGCAGTAGTTACCATAATTACCAAACCCTGCTGCAGTTTCTCAACATACATAATATATATGTACACATACATCGCAGTTATGCATCAGCATCCAATTCAATTAATAATATATATCACATTGGCTACAACCTTTAGTTTGGCACATACTGCACAGGTGGTGTAACACCCCCTAGCCTACTAGGTTATGATGGTGATAACATCTGCTAAGAACCCTGTAGAGAACACATCACCTGCATAGTGAACTGGCCAGGAACATGTCTAACAACGCAATACAACTGGCTAAGTGAAGTCACAACCATGACTCTGAATCACAATTTGTGTGAGTCACAAAAACCGCAGCAAACATGACTATGACTTGTCAGTCATCTTAACGAGTACTTCAACTTGTTACTCTTGAACGAGTGATTTACTTGAAATGATTTGATCCAACTTGGTCTGGTGAACACAGTGCGGTTGACTTTCTACACCAACCACGAGACCCATGCAGTTGCACTGCAGTTTTGTACATAATGTACAATGATGTGCATTGATAATCGACTTCACTTGATGCTTCAGTTGACTGAGAAACTCTAGGGTCGTACTGTCTTGTATGGTCTCACTCAGTGCTTGAGTTCGCTGAGGAACTCCCCGAGGTCGTACTCTGTCTCGTACTGTTTCTCGTCCCACAGCTCCTCGAGACCTTCAATGACGCTCTGTGCATTCTGTTGCGTTTCCAGCGTAGCCTCACTTTGGGCGGCTGATGTCGTGGTCTTGTGTTCGTTGACAGAGAACAGGTCGAGGAGTTGGTCTGTGGCCATGGAGGAGAGACTGGAGTTGTCGGCGCTGATCACAGAGTTGGCGATGTTCATCTTGAACTTCTGCAGGCTGTACAGACACGTGCAATTAGAGATGTGCAATTTTACTCGTATGTAAAGACACTTTTGTATGTAAATAAATAAGAAAATAGTGACAATTGGGTGGAATTGAGACATTACTTGATACTACACAGGAAAAACTGACCCAGTGGGCACTGTCAGGACAGCACAGAAAGGATTGTCCCTTGGGGCCAGGTGACCCCTATAGACAGGTATTGGGTGGTGTAAACTAGTCTGGTGTACACTAAAGCTGGTTCCAGTGTACTGTTAAGTGTTAATGACAGTGACAATGACAGCAGGATTCTTTGAAGCATATTCCCAGTCAAAACCACCTTGTACAGCTATGGATGTGTTAAGTCCCTTATTCGTATACTAGAATGACTGTGTAGTTGTATTATAATTATTGTCGAATTTGTAAGTGCTGTAGCTTGCAGGACTGTTCTGTTGTTCACTTGCTGATGTTTCGACTGAGGTAGTGGAAACATTTGGCCGCTGTATGCTATGACTGGGCCCTAGCAAATTGTATTCGAGTATATGCAACACATATCTAAGGTATAACAGTAATACTGGTACCAATATGTAAGTCATTACGTTGTCTTTCAAATAAATACAACTTGTAGTAGTAAGAAAAGAAGCCTAAAATAGTTATGTCATATAATATGTCATGTTTTAATAAAATATTGATATAGGGACATCTGTTGCATAATGGTCAACATTTTAAAGCATATCTACATCCAATGAGAAAATAATTTTTTCCTTTAAAATAATATTGGCCCACAATAATGCAAATATAATAATAAAAGCCCTATGCCCCAAAAACAGACAACCCTGAATTTTTTTGGAATCTGACGTACTTTTCTGAGGATCCCCTGGCCTTTACATTCATTCACTGTTAACCCTACCACAGGTGTGAAAGCATTCTGTCTTGACTCAGTGAAATTATGTGAGGCAGCGCTTTGCCTTTTGTTGGTAGAGATGTATGTGCATTTGGTTGTATTTGCAAATTCTTTCAAATACAGACCAAATACTAATACATGCACTTTTGTGATTTTCAATATAAACACACACAATTTCTGTATACAAATACACATTTGGACCCCACCCTGGCAATGAGACAAGACCTAATGAAGCTTATTTGTCACAGTGGAAGTAAGAGAGAAGACGGGGTGTCCCGTGACGCCCCTTACCCCATGATCTTCTCCTCCAGGGTGCCCCGTGTGACCAGGCGGTACACGTTGACCACCTTCTTCTGCCCAATGCGGTGGGCACGGTCCATCGCCTGACACAACACACAGTGTTAACACATCCAGCAACACAGTATCACAGTATATATTTACAATAGGGAACGTACATGACCACTAGGGGGCGCTGATACACACATTGGGCCTGTCACATAATCGTGATCTTTATGCATGCGCTAATGATTTGCATGCACTAGTAATTTCTTTTTTTAGTTCGTCTTTGAATTCTTTTAGACTCCAAGTGTTATAACCATAAGGCATGTCTACACAATGTGTGTTCTGGACATGTTATTTTCATTACACATTATTTAATTACTCAAGTTCCACAGTTTTAGCCTGGAATAGTGTAGTGTGACTGAGCAGAAGAAATGTGCTTGTTACTGAACTGTAGCTGCGGGGGGGGGGGGGGATTACAGTTGTTACTGCTGGGGTGATGATATCGAAGTATTACAAACATGTAAAGGTCTGCAGGGTGCAATGTTACTGATCTGTTACTAGCCAATAACAACAGCAGGAATATTACAAACATGTTACTACAGATGTGTGTCTGTAATTGGATGAGATATTACAGAACTATTACATGTGTTTTACTAGCCTGGGGCTGGGGAATATTACACAACTGTTTTACTAGCCTGTAGCTGGGGGATATTACACAAGTGTTTTACTAGCCTGTAACCTGGGGGATATTACACAAGTGTTTTACTAGCCTGTAACCTGGGGGATATTACACAAGTGTTTTACTAGCCTGTAACCTGGGGGATATTACACAAGTGTTTTACTAGCCTGTAACCTAGGGGATATTACACAAGTGTTTTACTAGCCAGTAACCTGGGAGATATTACACAAGTGTTTTACTAGCCTGTAGCTGGGGGGATATTACACAAGTGTTTTACTAGCCTGTAACCTGGGGGATATTACACAAGTGTTTTACTAGCCCGTAACCTGGGGGATATTACACAAGTGTTTTACTAGCCTGTAACCTGGGGGATATTACACAAGTGTTTTACTAGCCTGTAACCTGGTGGATATTACACAAGTGTTTTACTAGCCTGTAACCTGGTGGATATTACACAAGTGTTTTACTAGCCTGTAACCTGGGGGATATTACACAAGTGCTTTACTAGCCTGTAACCTGGGGGATATTACACAAGTGTTTTACTAGCCTGTAACCTGGTGGATTATACACAAGTGTTTTACTAGCCTGTAACTGGGGGGATATTACACAATTGTTTTACTAGCCTGTAACCAGGGGGACGTATCACAAGAGCCACTCACCTGTAGATCCTTCATAGGATTCCAGTCGTGCTCCACAAATATGACGGTGTCAGCGCCGGTTAGATTCAGCCCAAGGCCACCGACGTGAGTGGTCAACAGTAGCAGGTCAATGGATGGGTCATTGTTGAACCTGGCAGGGACAAAGGGGAGTAAGACACGAGTGGACACAACTGACCACCAAAGTCCAACCCTTATGACACCACTGCATGTGACTTGTAACAGTGCGACTGTGTGTGGAGGACTAACTAGTCACAAATGGCGGTAAAAGATAAATATGATTTTGCAAAAACAGACAATAGACAAGCACTGTTCCTATCACATTTAACATATGATTGAACCAGTTCTGGTTACACAGATCAACTAACATTTCAAATTGTTGCATGCACTTGTTAGTGCCTGTAAGTCAGTAGTGCTTAATAGTTATTGCCCCTGAACCAGTACAATGCAGAACGCTAGATCAATATGACAACACTTAGTAGTAGTGCAACGACACACAGGCACGACCTTCAGAATCGTCACTAAGAGAACCTGGGTTTGAATCTCAGCTGTATGAATAAATACCTGACTCTGGACAGTGGTGGATATTTATGTACAAATAGTCTTAGCGTTGCTGGATGCTTTCCAGAGAAACCAGACGGTGTTCAATTTAAACAGGTCTGTGAGAACGTGAAGTGTAAAGAGCTTTGATAAATCCTGAGGACTGGATATTGGGGTATACAAGAAATCACCTTTTCTTACAAAGATACAAAGGTTGATATATATTGGATGCTGCCATAGATACAAGTGCCTGGAAGAGTAACTTAAGGCACACCGCTAACTACAAATGGCAGACGTGTGGAGCAAGGAGACTGTTTGGTTGACACAAGTGTGTCACTCAGCAGTGTGTGTTGTCACTGTCACTGACCTGGTGACAATGGAGTGTCTGTTGGCTGTGGGGACACTTCCGTCTAGACGCAGGTAACTCACATTGCTCATGTGTGCTCTACAACAGAGAGTGCCCATTTACAGCAATTTTATACTACATGCAGACACACTAACTACACTGTGACAGGTAAAGATTCAAACTCAATAAGCCTTTCAATGAGTTGGCCTTCAGTCATGACCTGTGCCACCTTCAGCCAATTGTTCAGGAATTTTAACATAATAATAATTTAAACGAATACCTTAGTAAAAGAAGATTAGTGTACTTTTATATATATTTATAAATATATATATATAAATATATATATATCACATAAAATAATTATAACTGGCATATCAAACTAGACAGGGAAATAAAGCAATACGACATTACTTCACTGACATTGTCATTAGTAATTAATGGTAACTAATAATTATGCCTACCAAAATATTACATACGTACATTACAAAGGCTGCATACTGTGTGTGAAATGAATCTTCGCCACAAGTATTCTAGTTAAACAACTTTACCATGTCTTTATCACACAGAAGACCATTGGGAGCCAGTATTTCAACAGAATTCGATGGAATATCACATAGCCAGCCGCACATGTTTAGCATCCATTTTGAAAGATTCATTGACCTTGTTGCCAGGCAACAGATTTTGAGATGGCTAGGTCAACTATGTGTTAACCTGATTCAAAGAGATGTACTTCAAGAGGTTTGACTCCATAACACCAGACAAGTTGTAGCTAACTAAGAATTACCACATTGAGATGTTGGACAGGAGAACTTACTTCAATAGGTCTTTCTCCACAATGTCAAGCATACTCTTGAGTTGACAGAAGATGAGAGCTCGATGTTGGTTGACAACAGGAGTCTCTGTGTCATCAAGGTCGACGCCAATGCCACAGTCTGTCATCAACTGTCTACATAGTGACACACAACATATGTCATTGTCACATTGTCACCTGTAAGACACTATGAATACTATCAAATAGCATATTTTCCTACTTAAAAAGCATATTTATGAGAATCATGCTATATATGGGGGTATGCTCATCAAACGCAGCTGACAGCAACAACACAGAGGCTGACGTGCGCTAATTTATCCAGTGGCGATCCTATCAATCAGCGCTTCCTTGGCATGTCTTCTTGCTAAGTAGACATGTGATCAAAAGGTCTGAAAGTTTGATTATTTTTGTTGATTTATACATATACTCAGTTCTTTTCTGTCGCTTGGTATTCGTTGCGAGATCGTCTGCGTCCTTTCATCCGATATCGAGCACTTTAAATTTGGTTTAGTTTTTTCAAGGTACTAAAACATGTTTTACTTTAGTTTGTTACATTAGTATCATTGATATTATTTTACATATTATACGGTCTTTATTGTTAGTAATATATACAACTTTACCGGGTAAACTCTATAAATCAATGAACAATGTTGTAATATATTGACATCCAGTTATCATGACGAGTTGTCACAGACTAAGACCCAATTACAAACATTGTCTAATTTACTCATCTGTACAATATGAGTAACTTATACAACTTTGGAGGCATTAACACTGTCAAATCAATCCTTTTATTGTAACTCTTTATAATACATACAAATCAAATCAAGACATATAACAAATAATAACATAAAGATAACAATAAGGAAAGAACATTATAATGTTACATTCCCATCATGCTTTGAACATTAACAAGAGTCTGTCCTGTGATCATGTGTCATTACTGAACACCATTCACCATCAGACCTACTTGAGGGCGATGAGTTTAGGGGCGTGTTGGAGGTCGTGTAGGTTGGTGCCCTGTTGTCGGAGGTCGTCCATGAGCTGGGGGTACTGGGGGTGTTGTTTGGTGACCACCAGGGCGGGGTGGTCACACACCTTGCGTAGGTACTGCAGCGCCTGAAGGTAACACAAGTCACGTGATCACTGTTGAACTTGAGCTTTCTCAGTTGCCGTGCCAACACTGTGGAATTAATTTCCTGTCAGCGTTAAGGCCAGATCACGCAGCTAAATAAGGTGTTTTTATATTTAATTACTGTGGCAAACTTATCTACCCAGTGAGAAAGGGTAGGTCATTGGGAATAACAAATATGTGGAACTTTTTAACTCAGATCCATTGACAAAAACAAAACAAAAATATACCAAATTTTTTCCATGGCCCCCAGTCATTATTGTAGTATTTATAATTCTTTCACTATCATATATAGACTACTTGGTATAACACAACTACAAATAACATATTTTAAGTATTACAAAATTTTATTTGTTAATAAAAAACTGTTTTATAAGTATGTATATTATACAATACTTATGCAACTTTTTACAAATGTACGTCTGTAGTTGTGTGAAGAAAGTAATGCAGAATACAATAACATACACATGATTGGAATAACTTGAATACTTCCAGAAGGAAATAATTTTGTTTAATTTAGCCTGCATTTAAAACCCTATCTTTTTAATAACCTATTTAGCGTCCTAGTATTCTCATCCATTTCCATCAGCTGGCACTTGCACATTGTACATGACAATGAGACCACTTAGTCCTGTGGTTTTGCTGTGTCATTGATCTTGATTTTCGAGGATATTGGCACACAAGAGCTCATTTGCATTATTATCACTAACTTTTAAACTGTGCTAATTACAATGCTGAAAAGTATATCATAAAGAGTATAATTCTGACAAACAAGGAGGGTAACAGCAGTTCACTTCTAAAATAGAAATACTTTGTTATTCATGAAAAAGAATAATTTTATTAATTAACATTCTTTTTTCATGATAACCATATAACATATATTTTTAGCTTTCTAAATGTATGGAGTTTAAAACAAAATTATATAAAACTGCAAAAATTATTTAAAAAATAGCATAATGCAGTTATGATAATTTATATTAAGAAATTAAATATATGACAATCAGATTTTTTAATGCACAAGGAATATTGTAACATATGAAGTATCAGTAGTATGATAAACAAAGTTCACTGAGTTATGTGTCACTGTGATACCTTGTGAACATACGACTGATACTACACAGATGTATCTCTACGGCACACAGTGACCTGACAGCACTGCCTCCATGTGACCCACACCCACCTGGAAGACGTGAGTACACACTGCGCCAGTCTCCTTCTTCACCTTCGCGGCCCTCTCCGTTCTCCCTGTCTTCTCTCCCTCACTCAGTTGATCCTCCATCGACTTCTTGGCACGGGACTTGGCGAAGTCTTCGTACAGCTTCATCTGAGACACGAAGTGGAGATTGGTGTGTGGAGTGACCACAAGGTGCAGACCATGTGGGAAAGGGTGACAAAGTATGGAGATGAGCTACACAGGGAGATATGTGAGAGCTTGGACAATACGGGGGGTCACTTGCTGGGAATGAAGATGATTACAAGCGAGAGCAAACGCTGCAAGTAAAAACCACCACTGAGATGGGATGACTGCAGAGATATTTTAGAATGACAGAGCTGACATGAAAGGTGGAGAGAAGGGGCTTTAATGGGGGCATTGCAGCAATGTGGAGGAGCAGAGATTAAATGATACATCTTTTTGATCTTAGCTGCAAGGAGCTGAGATTGCAGTAGAAGTCCTGGACGATCTAAGAGATCCTACTTACAGGGGGCTAAAATCGTAGTGGATGTCCTCAATGATCCAACAGATCTTACCTGTCGGGCTGAGGTAACAGTAGTAGTCCTGGACGATCTAACAGATCTTATCTACAGGGGGCTGAGATCGCAGTACTAGTCCTGGACGATCTAGGGGATCTTACCAAGATGTGGCTGAAATTGAAGGAGTAGTCCTTTATGATCCAACAGATCTTACCTGCAGGGGGCTGAGATCGCAGTAGTAGTCCTGGATGATCTTGGGGGGCAGGTCGTGGAGGACGTCCTCCTTGAGGCGCCGCAGGATGAAGGGCAGCACCTGGCGGTGGAGCGCCTCCATCGCCAGCGCTCCTGACACAGTGACACGAGATGACACACGACCGACACGAGCAGATAATAGTCAGTCAATCATGTCTGACAACATTGACACATGACATATATTCAAAACTGTCAGACAACAGTGACACGAGATGACACACGACCAACACTAGCATATAACTGTCACAGTCAATAATGTCAGACAACATTGACACAAGATGACACATATTCACAACTGTCAGTCAACAGTGACACAAGATGACATATATTCACAACTGTCAGTCAACAGTGACACAAGATGACATATATTCAAAACTGTCAGTCTAAATTGACACAAGATGACATATATTCACAACTGTCAGTCAACAGTGACACAAGATGACATATTCAACTGTCAGTCAACAGTGACACAAGATTACATATTCAACTGTCAGTCAACAATGACACAAGATGACATATATTCAGAACTGTCAGTCAACAGTGACACAAGATGACATACGACCGACACGAGCAGATAATAGTCACAGTCAATACTGTCAGACAACGGTGACACTAGATGAGACACAACAATGACATACAGCTGACACTGTCAAATAACCGTAATTAAATAACAAAGTATGTCAAACAACGACAAACGGTCTGACTGACATATCAATCACAAAAAATTACACACCATTCACAGCTGAAAGTGGGACAACACTCAGAACACTAGCCAGAATGTCCCACCTCCCTCCCTCCCCCTCCCTCCCTCCCCCTCCCTCCCTCCCTCCCTCCCCCTCCCTCCCTCCCCCTCCCTCCCTCCCCCTCCCTCCCTCCCCCTCCCTCCCTCCCTCCCTCCCCCTCCCTCCCTCCCCCTCCCTCCCTCCCTCCCTCCCCCTCCCTCCCCCTCCCTCCCTCCCTCCCCCTCCCTCCCTCCCCCTCCCTCCCTCCCCCTCCCTCCCTCCCTCCCCCTCCGCCTTCCTCACCAGCCTCCTGTTCCTTGGATGAACTCTTCGCGTCGCGACTCGCCAGGATGGGGCGGCCGTACCGCACCTGGAACTGCTTCTCACTACCCAGAAACCCCGGCAACAGGAAGTCGAAGAGTGACCATAGCTCCAGGACGTTGTTCTGGATGGGTGTGCCGGAGAGGATGAGGCGATGGCGACAGTTGAGTTGCTTCACGGCCCGCGACAACTGGACAGACAGGACACACAGTGACCAACATGTGGACACAGTTGAGTTGCTTCATGGCCCGCGACAACTGGACAGACAGGACACACAGTGACCAACATGTGGACACAGTTGAGTTGCTTCATGGCCCGTGACAACTGGACAGACAGGACACACAGTGACCAACATGTGGACACAGTTGAGTTGCTTCATGGCCCGTGACAACTGGACAGACAGGACACACAGTGACCAACATGTGGACACAGTTGAGTTGCTTCACGGCCCGCGACAACTGGACAGACAGGACACACAGTGACCAACATGTGGACACAGTTGAGTTGCTTCACGGCCCGCGACAACTGGACAGACAGGACACACAGTGACCAACATGTGGACACAGTTGAGTTGCTTCACAGCCCGTGACAACTGGACAGACAGGACACACAGTGACCAACATGTGGACACAGTTGAGTTGCTTCATGGCCCGTGACAACTGGACAGACAGGACACACAGTGACCAACATGTGGACACAGTTGAGTTGCTTCATGGCCCGTGACAACTGGACAGACAGGACACACAGTGACCAACATGTGGACACAGTTGAGTTGCTTCACGGCCCGCGACAACTGGACAGACAGGACACACAGTGACCAACATGTGGACACAGTTGAGTTGCTTCACGGCCCGCGACAACTGGACAGACAGGACACACAGTGACCAACATGTGGACACAGTTGAGTTGCTTCACAGCCCGTGACAACTGGACAGACAGGACACACAGTGACCAACATGTGGACACAGTTGAGTTGCTTCATGGCCCGTGACAACTGGACAGACAGGACACACAGTGACCAACATGTGGACACAGTTGAGTTGCTTCACGGCCCGTGACAACTGGACAGACAGGACACACAGTGACCAACATGTGGACACAGTTGAGTTGCTTCATGGCCCGTGACAACTGGACAGACAGGACACACAGTGACCAACATGTGGACACAGTTGAGTTGCTTCACGGCCCGCGACAACTGGACAGACAGGACACACAGTGACCAACATGTGGACACAGTTGAGTTGCTTCACGGCCCGTGACAACTGGACAGACAGGACACACAGTGACCAACATGTGGACACAGTTGAGTTGCTTCACGGCCCGTGACAACTGGACAGACAGGACACACAGTGACCAACATGTGGACACAGTTGAGTTGCTTCACGGCCCGTGACAACTGGACAGACAGGACACACAGTGACCAACATGTGGACACAGTTGAGTTGCTTCATGGCCCGCGACAACTGGACAGACAGGACACACAGTGACCAACATGTGGACACAGTTGAGTTGTTTCATGGCCCGCGACAACTGGACAGACAGGACACACAGTGACCAACATGTGGACACAGTTGAGTTGCTTCATGGCCCGCGACAACTGGACAGACAGGACACACAGTGACCAACACATGGACACAGTTGAGTTGCTTCACGGCCCGCGACAACTGGACAGACAGGACACACAGTGACCAACACGTGGAGACAGAAACACTGCCATGTCACTGCAGTTTGAGACTGTTTACCTTTACCAGCAAGTTTTGTAATATAACAGCCCAACCTAAATGTATCAGGTAGCACTGTGTCTATGTGTCAACATGGTCTGGTAGAGTTCTACATGGAACAGTAAGTTTACCGCTGTTGTTAGCCAAAAGAACCATTTGAGGGAGTATCAGTCTTTGGAGGAAACTTGGAGACAAGACAGAAAGAAGACATAACTGTTGAAATGAAAGACATCTGGATGACAACTAGGGAGGTGTGACAATCCATGGTTATAAGAAGCTGTATTTTATCCATTCAATGTTAACCTTTTTTATTTTCAAATGGTGATCTACTAATGATATCTACATATATAAATTACATTTATTATACCATCATATATATCTCATTATTTTAACTGTTATACTATACTTTTATACCTATCTAACTTATAAGCTTATTTAATTTTAATCTACTCACTGTTTAACATATTTTACCTTTAAAGGCTTTTTATGTGTATCAACTGCATGTTTTTTTTACATGAAATAATGTATTCGTATTGTACAATATCAGTACTATTTGGTGTAGTGCAACATTCTAAACCATCTAAGAGTTTGTTTACATACAAATAACAAACATTTATCACATTAATGTACTAATTTATTATTTAACTACCAAAATTAAATATGAGCAACTGCTTTCTAGAGATCTTTGTTAGCTTGATATTTCTATTTAGTGATTCCATATGTAGTCTGTTATTGTTGGATTAATATTTCTCTATATCACAGGCATGAAGTCACATCGGGGTTCGCTTGATCAGGTAATATACGAGACAGCAGCCCATGGGCAGAGTAGAATCCTGCAGTGTCACCTGCAGAGTGCAATGGCTCAGGGGTAGAACTTCGGACTCTCGACTAAGAGAACCCAGGTTTGAATTCTGTGCTGCAGTACTAAAACCTTGGGCAAGTTTTTTCACTCTACATTGCTCTACTTCACTCAGTTATATAAATGAGTATCTGGCTATAGACAGAGGTGGACATGTGTATGAGCAGCCTTTGCGCATTGATTGTAGCATATGGCTGGACGCTTCCCAGAGAAGTTGAGATGGTGTCTGACTGAACAGGTCTGTCAGGGAAGTAAAGTGTAAAGTGCTTTGAGCACTCCTGAGGACTGGATACTGCGTTATATAAGAACTTACCTTTTTACTTTGTTATCTCTCACCTTAGTTTTGCTGTTCTTGATGATGTGCCCCTCGTCAAGGATACAGTAATTCCACTGGATAGTGCTGCAACAACAACAACAACACACCGTGACAAACACGACACTCACGCAATGGTTTGTAGGACGTAAAACTCACTTTTACACTTATATTTTATTGTATGCTTTACAATTGTTCGATTATAACTGAAAAAGCTTTTTGACATAAACAAAATGTAACTGGCAACTTTTCAGGCAGGTATTTTGCATGGAGTTAACTAAACTAGGCAGCATTGGTAGAACATTCTGGAATGCTGGTTAACATGTTCAAACACAAAAATCATGGCAATATTTAGGCAATATTTAGTGTATAGGATTCTTTGATTCTGCTTTCTACCAGTCGTCCACTCACCTGAAGAAGTCTATGTCATTCCTGACAACATCGTAAGAAGCCACCACCAGGTTATGTTTCTTCACCAGTTTACGCAACCTGCAGACAAAGACCACTGCCACTACACAGACCACAGAGTCACTACACAGACCACAGAGTCACTACACAGACCACAGAGTCACTACACAGACCACAGAGTCACTACACAGACCACAGAGTCACTACACAGACCACAGAGTCACTACACAGATCACAGAGTCACTACACAGACCACTCACTGCAATACAAACACACACAGGTACATGTCCACAAATCAGGCAACATTAAACATACCCTTCTTTATTTTTTAAAGCAAAATATTCAACTTTATATTATCTTTTCTTTACCTTTGAATACATGTATTGGGTTGTTTCATTAATAGACCACATATTTACGTATGCAATGATTTAATTACATTTACATTCCATTTGCAGTTACACGCATCTGTATGTTATATATTTAACACGTCACCTGTAATTACATTTTGTAAAGAGCTTTAATAATTCTAACATAAACTATTCTTGATAAAACTGAAATATTATTATGACATTTTCCCTTAACGTTTGGGTTCATTTACTGGCAAGATAGATCAGTGGAGCCCACATCTTCTGTTTGATGTCTTTATATCCCAGGATTAGCCTGGTTTAGAAAGTACTTGTAGGGCAACATGAAGAAGACACTAACTTGATCCTCTCCAGGGGTGGACCGGTGTAGTGCAGAGGGTGCAGGTACTCGGGACTGACAAACTTGTCCACCTCATACACCCAGTGGCCAGTGAGGGTGGGTGGACACAGCACAATGGATGGCAGTGGGGGGACATCTCCTGTCCTCTGTAACATGACATGTCAACATAAAGGACACATGACAATGGACGGCAATGGGGGGACATCTCCTGTCCTCTATCAGGACAACTGACAACAGTGCATGACAATTCCTGTACGTTGTAAGCAGTTGACATTGAAACAGACTTCTAGTACAGCACTGTGCTCAGTCTTTAGGACTACCAAGATCTCAGTACACTTCATTCAACACTCTGTCAGTATCAACAAATGTATTCACTGTACCTCGTATTCGAGCTTCTGTCTACGGTGATCACTGGCGAGAATGCAGATGGACTGCAGTGTCTTGCCAAGTCCCATGTCGTCACACAGTATGCCGTGTAACTTGTACTTGTTGAGGAACGCCAGCCAGTTGACACCGTCCTACAAACAACACCAGCCAGTTGACACCGTCCTACAAATAACACCAGCCAGTTGACACTGTCATTGTACATCATCCTACAAACAACACCAGCCATTGTACATCATCCTACAAACAACACCAGCCATTGTACATCATCCTACAAACAACACCAGCCTTTGTACATCATCCTACAAACAACACCAGCCTTTGTACATCATCCTACAAACAACACCAGCCATTGTACATCATCCTACAAACAACACCAGCCATTGTACATCATCCTACAAACAACACCAGCCATTGTACATCATCCTACAAACAACACCAGCCATTGTACATCATCCTACAAACAACACCAGCCATTGTACATCATCCTACAAACAACACCAGCCATTGTACATCATCCTACAAATAACACCAGCCTTTGTACATCATCCTACAAACAACACCAGCCATTGTACATCATCCTACAAACAACACCAGCCAGTTCAGACCATCCCACAAAAATAAGCCAGTTTACCCTATCCTCAAGACTGCCTATTTGAGAGAAAAACTTTCACATTGCTAGTCACCAGCGTGAGTGACAAATAAAATAAACGATCAATAAAAATCTTCTACATTTACAATATACAGCAGCATTTAATTATGGTCATTTATAAACGTCAATATATTGCACATGTTCAGTAATGCTTCCATTTTAATTTTGGACAAAGCTCTGACGAGAAACCACGAGTTACTTTCACGTGGTTTTACCACAAAAATATTTTGTAAGCCTGCAGTTTATACACATCTTGACACATTTCCCGTATGAATGTTTTCACGGTCAAATTACGTCATAAACCAACCTGCTGATATTTCCGAAGTTCTGCTTTGATTGGCACCAGAATATCGTGAATTTCGAGCTTGCTGCCATCTAGGAGCTGTTCGATGAACCTCCGGTCTCGCTCTTTCTGTTTAACCAGTGAGTTCTTCATGGCCGGAGGGTTGGGGATCCCCGCCTGTCACACACACAGCGATGTAACACACCAGTGAACAGCCAAGGGAAACATACTGAACAAGTCAAACAGTGTTTCCCCTGAGTAAAATTACGTGCGAGGTGGTAGGATAGGTTGAGCGAGCACCGAATGCATGATGTACACTATGTGGGTCTGGAGGCATGGCCATGTAGAACTACTTTAAAAACTACCTCTTCCAGACTGTTGTTTGGAAATGGATGCTCTAAGGGTCCTAGGGATATCAGATAACTGCAGCAGATCAACTAAATATGTCGGTTGTTGAGTAGAGGGAGTACAGTATGTAACAGTAGCCAATTTAATTCGATATACACCTAGAAACCAATGCAACTGTTTATGTAGCAGAAGTGATGTTGAGAAACGGGGTCTAAGTACCACGCGTGCTAAACAATTCTGTATACGCTGGCTTGTAGATAAGTGTTTTTTGGTGATGTTGGTTAGTATGAGTTACTAGTCTGATTCACCTCGAGTGGTATGAGTCGGATGAGAGTCGCGAAGCACTGACTGGCCATGAGTCGCACCGCGGTGTTGTGGTCACTCATGCGGCCTAGCAGGGGCACTACCAGCAGCACCATGTAGGGCACTAGTGCCACGCCCAGCTGTTCTATGACGTCTGAGGCAGTGTCAAGGAGGACAACGATGTCACAGGACTACTTCTTGTGGACACACGGCACAGAACAACAAGTGGATTTGTGACCCCAAAATGTACTGACAATACAGTGATACAGTAAATATAAGAGGCTTATTCATTTTCACAAATAAAATAAACATATAAATCATAATAATAATACAACTGTGTATATACGTTTTATTTTAAATCCGTATTGTACTTTATATAGATAAACTTTAAGTTTTACAATGGATAGGGGCCAGTCCTAAGTATTTACATTTCTTTTTGGCATTTAAAAATCACAATCTATTTTAATTGTATACGAATGTCAATTTGTCTGGTTGTAAGTGTTCTTTATACCTGCAGATATAATCAAATGTATGTTCTCTACTTATACCGATGCAGACGTAAAATGAGATCATGAGTAATACACAAACTTTAAAGTTAGGTTTCATTTACATAGTACATTTTTTAGTGTGAATTGTGACACCAGACCTACCAACTGAGGTAGACAGCAGTGATGTACTACATGACTACACTGCTGCAACTGGGATTTTTTATTTTGGTGGGAAACTTAAAGAATGAAAATTATATGATGCACTTTCCACTATGATAAAGAAATACTTAAGAATTGTTTTCATAATCATGGGAAACATATCAATCTGATGTCGTTATCATTAGTGTAACCACAGGCAACATACTGTTTATAACACAATTTAAAAACCAAAACAAAATAAAGCTACTAAATTTAGAAGTAAAGTCTTTTTGAGATACATTCATGGCGCATTATATTCGTTTCCCGAGTTCAAAGAAAATTTCAATCAAACCAACTTCTTAAGCAACAAGCTTCATGTAATGGATGAAGTAGGGCAATGTGGAAGGGAAAAAATAATTCTCTACTGAATTTGCGAATCGGAGCAAGGATACTGGCCATAGCCTCAATGGCGCCCTCCCGCTCTATGTCAGGAGTGTTTGATGCGTCCAGTAGGGGCAGCACTGTCTCAATGACACACGTCATTGTGTCGGCGGTGAGGATCTTGCCGAGGTTGCCGAGACACCTCGCCGCCAGGTGGCGCACTGCGGTGTAGCGGTGCTTGAGGCACAAGATCAACTGAGGCAGTCGAGACTGCAGCTACAACAACAAGGTCCAGTAAGGTTAATCAACAGTTCCCACGGTAGTTACAAGATACAAGAAGCTTTATTTAACGTCAGTTTACATGACAATTTGATAACATTAGCTCATTTGAGCTATTTTTCTGCAATAAAACATATAAAATAGGGTAATGAGTACAAAATAAATATAATAATACATACATGTATATTTTTTTTATGGGTACATAAAACACGCAAAGTATATTTGTTAAAATAGATTGAAATAATATCTAATTTAAGACATTAGCATAAATAAAAATGTAGAGATGTATGTAATTGATCTTGACACATGTTTTGTTTATTAATTTTTAACCAGGTAGAAATATTTCAGGGAAGGGATTAACGCGATAGGCCAGAGATATTTCTTGACACACAATGTCATCACAGGGACTGGCTGAAAGTGACCTAAATAGCAAAGTAACTGCATTAGCAGAACTAATTTCATACGTGTTACTGTATATTGAAACAGTCTGGGACGATCCTAAGTGTGATTGTAACTGAGAGGTGGCTGCATTAACAAGGTGAAGGTACAACCAACAATTTGAGAGCCTGCCAGACTTTCTGGTGCAAGCATCTAATTATATGCAAATTGCCCATACTTTATGCCTTGCCTGAAATAATGAACAACTGCATAATACTGCTACCTTGGTGTTTTAATCGCTTTGACTTTCACTTTCACTTTCACCATCGCAAAACATAAATGTACTGTGTTCACTGTACTTGATAACATTTGTCAAAGTACTCTGTACATGGGTTTTCAACATAGTACTCGCATTTGCTTATATTTTTAGAAGCGAACTTGTACTTGACAAAACTGAAAGTACTTGCACATGTATCCAAGTACATTGTGCATGTACTCGACCCATGCCTGGCTGAGAGTGGTACGTGTGTCTTACCTGGGGGTGTAGGTGGAAGTAGTACGTGTGTCTTACCTGGGGGTGTAGTTGGGAGTGGTATGTGTGTCTTACCTGTCCTGGGGGTGTAGTTGAGAGTGGTGTGTGTCTTACCTGGGGGTGTAGTTGGGAGTGGTATGTGTGTCTTACCTGGGGGTGTAGTTGGGAGTGGTATGTGTGTCTTACCTGGGGGTGTAGTTGAGAGTGGTATGTGTGTCTTACCTGGGGGTGTAGTTGGGAGTGGTATGTGTGTCTTACCTGGGGGTGTAGTTGGGAGTGGTATGTGTGTCTTACCTGGGGGTGTAGTTGAGAGTGGTATGTGTGTCTTACCTGGGGGTGTAGTTGAGAGTGGTATGTGTGTCTTACCTGGGGGTGTAGTTGGGAGTGGTATGTGTGTCTTACCTGGGGGTGTAGTTGGGAGTGGTACGTGTGTCTTACCTGGGGGTGTAGTTGAGAGTGGTATGTGTGTCTTACCTGGGGGTGTAGTTGGGAGTGGTACGTGTGTCTTACCTGGGGGTGTAGTTGGGAGTGGTATGTGTGTCTTACCTGGGGGTGTAGTTGGGAGTGGTATGTGTGTCTTACCTGGGGGTGTAGTTGGGAGTGGTACGTGTGTCTTACCTGGGGGTGTAGTTGGGAGTGGTATGTGTGTCTTACCTGGGGGTGTAGTTGGGAGTGGTATGT
Source organism: Oasisia sp. SBJ-2009 (assembly GCA_964017155.1). Taxonomy (NCBI): domain Eukaryota; kingdom Metazoa; phylum Annelida; class Polychaeta; order Sabellida; family Siboglinidae; genus Oasisia; species Oasisia sp. SBJ-2009. The sequence continues at coordinate 36,143,660 of OZ024858.1, forward strand.
GTGTCTTACCTGGGGGTGTAGTTGGGAGTGGTATGTGTGTCTTACCTGGGGGTGTAGTTGGGAGTGGTATGTGTGTCTTACCTGGGGGTGTAGTTGAGAGTGGTATGTGTGTCTTACCTGGGGGTGTAGTTGAGAGTGGTGTGTATGTCTTACCTGGGGATGTAGTTGAGAGTGGTATGTGTGTCTTACCTGGGGGTGTAGTTGGGAGTGGTACGTGTGTCTTACCTGGGGGTGTAGTTGAGAGTGGTACGTGTGTCTTAGCTGGGGGTGTAGTTGGGAGTGGTATGTGTGTCTTACCTGGGGGTGTAGTTGAGAGTGGTGTGTGTCTTACCTGGGGGTGTAGTTGGGAGTGGTATGTGTGTCTTACCTGGGGGTGTAGTTGAGAGTGGTATGTGTGTCTTACCTGGGGGTGTAGTTGGGAGTGGTACGTGTGTCTTACCTGGGGGTGTAGTTGGGAGTGGTACGTGTGTCTTACCTGAGGGTGTAGTTGGGAGTGGTATGTGTGTCTTACCTGGGGGTGTAGTTGGGAGTGGATGGACGCCATGGTGACCTCTAGCACCTGCAGAGAGTTGACCAGCTGCTGGGCACTGGTCAGGTCTGTGTCTTCCGTCGTCACAACTGCAATGACTCAATGACTCAATCAACTGTCGCAACAGTCAATCTTCAGTTTGGTATTTCCCCCAGACAATGTCTAAATGTCTATATAATCTAGGGAAAGGCGATCACAAGATCGCTGATGTAATGCATATGACTGTATTCTACCATAACACAATATTTGCAGGTGTTAATTTCTATTATCCCTTATATGATGGTTTATCTTTATCCATGCATCTGCTGACAATTTAAATATTGGTATCATTTAGAAAATGGCTAAACCTTTTCTCTTCATGCAAAAGATTCAGACACATAAGAAATAAGTAGTTTTATTTACACACCGCTGCAGATAACAAACATTGACAGTTATCGAAACTGAATTAATTCTTAACAAAAACCTCAAAATCAATCTAATCTCCATTATGCTAGACGAATGAGAAATGGTAACTCAAGAAGATACAGTACTGTTTATGATCCGTCACTGCTGTCCTACCTGAGTTAGTTGAGCTGTAGGTCTCGAGGGGGGTGAAGAGAGCTTGCCAGAGGGCGGGGGCGGTGTGGGGGAGGTCGGGGCCGCAGTGCCGTGCAATGGTGGTGAGGGCGAGCATCATCCCTCGCAACTGCACCTGCAGGGCCGTGCGAGCCTACAACAATTGGTGTGGGAGGTAATTTACATCATTTGTTAATACGTAAACAAATAAGTATACCCCTTGAGCAAAATGTATATTCCTTTATGTAGCCATCCTGTCAAAAATGTAATTTCAACAGAGAAATAATTTTATATATAAGGCTTGCATTGGAGGTGTTCACAGAGTGTTATTGCAGGACATTTTGTATGCCTTTTTCACTTCCGGTTTAGGATTATTGAGGCAAAATACCCCCACATTTGGGATTACTGTAATTGTAGACTTAGTGTTTTAGGCATTAGGAAGCTTGGTATTCAGAAAGGTACTGTTTAGTTAATCATATTGGCACGGTTAATCATCTTGACTTTTTGTTACAAAACGTAACATTCCTCTGAAATGCACTTTGCACTCAAGCTGTCAACATAATTTGGTTTACGAGACTACCACAACCAAGAGTTCACAACAGACAGAAATATCTTTTTGACTTTTCCAGGAAAGTAAATGTATTCCTCCTCCCATTGATACAATACAAGTTCTGTGAATTTGAGAACATCTAATGTTGTGACAGTTCGCTAACCTGTGTGTGTGCCATGAATTAGACCAAGTGTAATCAACATATTTTATAAATTATTCTGAAGGTTGTTTCTTATTACACAACACAGCTTATCTCTGTAAAAGGTCCTTTGGTTTCAATGACATACCGGGTGGTCATCTGACAGCAGCGAGTCACATAGTGACGTGTCAATGCTGACGTCACGACGCAGTGACGCTGGTTTGCGACCTCGGCCACTCGACACTGGCAGCTGCAGACAAGATATTGATTCATACACTACTGAATTATAATAACTGTACTTATATAGCGCCATTTTTTTTAGATATAATCTGCCAGAGGCACTTATTACAACATTGTTAAACATGTAATCGCTATAATACAATAATTATCTTACATATAAAAATGCATACACAATAATAATCATATAAAGGTAATCTGTAAATAGATAAGTTATATAAACAGTATTGGCTAAAGTACTAACAAAAGGTAAACTAGCTTCTGCTATAAAATCAATTATGTAGTTAAATTAAATAAATATATAGTAAAAAGGCAACATTAGATTAATAACTATGAACAGAGACGAGGGGGGCTACAGACTAAGTCTCGTGTGGGACAGTCTGCTCGCCATGCCATCTAGCGAGCAGTGACCACTGAACATTCAGTTCCTGAAGAAAGCCGCCGATGGCGGTTGAAACGTTGAAGTGAAACGAAATTATTAGTTGTGTAATCAGAAATTGTACTTGGATTAGATTAATCAATAAAGAACAATATAAAGTATTGACATTATCTGTCCCTATAAACTTGGTACATGAACAAACACAGTCTATGAATAAACATTGTTCCTTGTAGGCACTATTAATACATGGTCCCTGTAGTCTATTCAGGCGTGGTCTATGAACAGATAACAGGGGTCGACAATAGCACTGGCCCGATGGCCCGACGCGTGTTTTGAGGGTGTCGGGCCAGTTCGGGCCACCAGTTTTTATATTTTACTGGCCCGACGGGCTACTGGTTTCAACAAGTTACAATGGAATTATTCACCACTGTTTTATATAGTTTCCATCAGTTGTCTCTCATTACGCGACAATTAAACATAATCTGTGACAGCGTGGACTCGCGTCATCAGTCGAAACTAGTCACCATCTTGTTTACGAACTGCAAGTTCTCCATAACTTCGCACGGTGTCGCTACTGGCGACGTGAGGCGGAGACGCGAGGCAGACACCGCCCTAGTGAATTAGCTAAGATAACGCTTCGGATCGTGTAGTAATAGCCGAGTGGTACCTAAATAAAATTTGTCATTGAATTTCGCGTTCTCCTTTATTATTGTTGCTATCCTAATGTGTAAAACTAATAGACAAAATATGTTGAGCATGTCACGACGACCCCTTGTGGACTTCTTGTAAACTTGTACTAAATAATAATGATATTGAAAAGATTATAGACCGTAACTATAGGCTAAGTAATAACTCACATAAAACATAGTCATGTTGTAGCTGAATTTTCTAACTTGTTTATTCCAAAATATATCCATTCCGATAAGTAAAACGTCAAGTTGTCACAGCCACAGGATTTCGCCATGACCTCCGGCTGTCGGCGCTAAGCAGTCGCCTGCAGCAAATACTTCTATGCACGCCATCGTCGCCTTCCATTTCTTTCTCCGATTAAAATTAATTCACACCTTGCGGTAAATTGATAACCTTTGGCAGCGACAGGATCCACACCGACGTCGTCTAGCTAGCGCCATGGCATTATCTAGGTCACCTCGTGTCACGCGCATAGCGACCGGAAGTCTGACGGCGAACGCCAAATAACGGCGAACTGACAACGGCGAATGCCAAATAAGGAGATAATCGGTCGAATATTTATTTGGATTTCCCGTATATACAGGTCAAAGGGCGGGGATGCCGTCTACGTAAGCAGTTAGAGGACAGTTTGGCGGTTCTATTCGTACCACACAACATGGCGAACAGTGAAAGTACGGTGGCATTACTAAGGTCTGAACATCGCGTATTTTCGAACATATCCTGCGTCTTCAAAATTAAAATGGATTTCACAATCGATAGGGGCTCATTTGTTATGGCAAACAAATAACTTAGAGGTATGTAATTAATATAAAAGTGAACTTTATTGACAGAATACATACAAAAGAATTACAAAACGGCAAAAACACGCTTTTGTTTATTTGTTATTTCAGCTGCCGTTTCTATTTTAGTGTCCTAAATATAAACAAATATATTTTATTGTACAATGTACCTGTTTTTATCAGAATAAATGTATATTCCTACAAAAAAAGTTCGGGCCAGTAACTGTTTTGGCGGGCCAGTAACTTTTAAAGTCCACGTTTTGTATTCACTGGCCCCCCCCCTGGGCCAGTGAATACAAAACGTTATTGTCGACCCTTGCAGATAAGGTCTATGTAGACACGTTTACAAACGTGATCTCTGTATAAAATAAATACAACCGCAGTCTGTGTATGTTGCAAAGACCGACAGAGCTAGAGTTCCTACCTGGTGTTGTGTGTGCAGGGTCAGGATGCCACTGAGCATGTCACAGTCGGTGCCAGCTGTCCTTCCTGTCACCAGAAACCAACCAACAGTACAAATGTTTTGGAATGAAACACTGATCAAACACAAATCAATGACAAACACACTTTTGCAGCAAAACAGTTGTATGCACGGAAACAGTGTTTGAAAAGCAGACATAACAATGACAAACTGCACATGCAAATGATAGATATTGCCACTGGGGCTGTCTCTGGTAATCCAAGAAAGGCTACTCACAACAAAAACATCTCCACACCGAAAAATATGAATATTATCTAACATGGTGGTTTGTAACATTCTTGCCAGGTGCATTGTTAGTGGGACCTGGGAATATACCACCAAATTGAAGTCCTGCTTAAAAGACCTGCATTGTGCGGTTTGTGTAAATGTCTTGAACCACTGAATGTAGTAGCATGGTATGAGAGCTGTGAAATAATGACATTTGTGAGAGAGTGACGAGGTGCGTATGCAGGCGTACGTTTGCCCAGAGGTGTCAACACGGGCAATCACCGGCTAATTTGAAAACAAATTAAGGGGTGTCAGCTTAGAGACTGGATTATAGGAGAAAGAGAGGTGAATTTCACGAATTTTATACATGTATGAATGGAGGCTAATTAATGTCTGATATTGTTAATACAATAGCCTCATAAGACCTAGCCAGAAATTAAAGAAATATTAAATGGCCGAAATATTAAATGGGGAAATCAATGGTGGTATCTACCCACCTAATCAATCCAGACTCTCCCGTTCAGAGAAACAAATGATGCAGGCTCACCTGAGTTTGGCCCGGCGGGGATGAGAGTTGGGTCGGGGGCGACTGGCGTGCCCACCAGGGGGGTGGTGTGAGGGTCGGCACACAGCATGGAGCACAGGTTGCGGATCACCTTCGGGTTGGGACACGGGGTACGGGACGAACACAGGGTGGCAAGTCTCGCTAGGTTCTCAGCAGCCAGCGTCTAGGGACAGACCACAATAATGATAATCCACAGTTACAATGGGGACAGACCACAATAATCATAACCCAGTTACTCTGAGGACAGACTACAATAACGATAACCCAGTTATTCTGGTGACAGACCACGATAATGATAATCCAATTACTATGGGGACAGACCACAATAATAACCCAGTTACTATGGGGACGTATCTCAATAACAACCCAGTTACTATGGAGACAGATAGCAATAACGATCGATAACCCACAGTTACTATGGGGACAGACCACACTAATGATAACCCAGTTACTCTGTGGACAGACCACAACATTCATAACAGTTACTCTGGAGACAGACAATGATAACCTAGTTACTCTGTGGACAGACCACAACATTCATAACAGTTACTCTGGAGACAGACAATGATAACTCAGTTACTCTGTGGACAGACCACAACATTCATAACAGTTACTCTGGGGACAGACAATGATAACTCAGTTACTCTGTGGACAGACCACAACATTCATAACAGTTACTCTGGAGACAGACAATGATAACTCAGTTACTCTGTGGACAGACCACAACATTCATAACAGTTACTCTGGGGACAGACAATGATAACTCAGTTACTCTGTGGACAGACCACAACATTCATAACAGTTACTCTGGGGACAGACAATGATAACTCAGTTACTCTGTGGACAGACCACAACATTCATAACAGTTACTCTGGAGACAGACAATGATAACTCAGTTACTCTGGGCACATACCACAACTTTGACAATGCATAGAACAAATGCTGGGCACAAACCACTACAATAACAACCCACAGATAGCACCTAAACAATCCCAAAAAAAATCAAAGAAAAAATAACCATTAATGTTTTTTGGGTCTATGATGTGAATTCGTGGAAGAAAGACAAATATACCGTAGTCAAGTTATAGAGGAAGGTGCTTCACCTGTAGTTCCAAATTCGTCTCCTTCTTCACTGCATCCATCAGTGGCCGCACCACGGGGTTCATCGTCGGTGGCAACTTCTTGAGTCGTATCAGCACGCCAGCGATACAGGCCTGCACCCTGCAACACACAGGCCAGTGACAACAGGGTCCACTAACTAGTCTGAATATCTAACTACATTACTGACAAGAATTTCCACAGTACAAAGGGAAGCCACTGACATATCAGGAGTTCAACAATTCCTGCATCTACACACATGTGAAGTCAGCACTTTTGCGAGATATTTGACAATTTTTTTTTTTTACAATTGACACTGGTTGCTTTGATAGGATCAGGGTTCGAAATAGTGGTAGCCCGGTGGCCCGAGGCTACCAGAATTGCTGTCGGGCTACTACAATTGGAGACAGCAGTAGCCCGGTGGTCTACCACAGAATCTGGGTCACTGATGGCCTAATCATCAGTGCAGGTCAAGTGTCTGAGACGACTCGCTGGCTTCCATTGGGTTGAAACAATTGTATCCAATTAACCACTTCAAAGACATTGTTGGCCCAATGGGGGCCTTGTCAATAAACCACCCAATAAACTTACTACACACCCTTAGACCACCCTAGCAGCCATGTGTTATTTTGGCTCTATGATTGGCTTACGTAATAAACCGACCTAGTGAAAGGATGAGGTAGTTTAAAGGGGGACTGAAGCGGCCGAACAACCACAGCCCAAACATAAGAACATATAATTTACAGCACTAGTGACCATAATTTGACAAGCCCAGTGTCACGGTATATTTTTAATAAATTTTCAAAGTGAGCTACTTTCGACACAGGGCGCCGCCATTCCGCCTGGCCATATTGCTGGTTGTACTCGGGTTTGTTTACAATCACCGGAAGCACGTGTCGACAGGCGGCGCAGCATAGCTCTCGCAAAAACGGACGAAACGCACTCAAACCAAATATAATTAAACACATTAATGCACTGTATGCCTAATAGATATACCATAATTGTTAGTAAGCATTATTTAACATACTTCCACAAAGGATTCCTGTAGAAAAAGCAGGTTTGAGATGATGAAGTTTGCGTGTCCGCCTGCGGCGAGTTCAGCGGAGTCGGCGGTGGTCACTTTCGAACGCCGATTGTAAGCCTAATTTCGAATGTGACGAGCACAACGAGGCGCTGAACCTCAAAACATAAGCTTCGACCAGAGCTACAGGTCCGTGTTTGATTGATTGGCTTGCATATAAGTACGCAGCGACGAAGTAAAGTTCGTCGAACTCGACAGGAAAACCGGACATGATTTCCTTATTTGGAATGTGATTCGGCGCGTAGGAAGTGACAAGCCGGCGACTCGGCACTCACGAGTTCCGTCATGTATCGTTACGACTACAATTTAATCCCACAGTTGTATTTCACTGTCTGCATAATACACGAATGTGACCTAAGAAAAGTTTAAATGTAGTAAGAAATGTGAATGTAATAAAATAAATCTATGTGTAGATACAAGTATTTAATTTGAAATAAAAATGTTTAAAATCCACTGAATTTGTTTAGGTCAACAGATCGCCAGATCTAGCGGTGCGTTGGTTGCTAGAACCAGCTCGAGTTTCTAGGTACAAGTAAACAAATGTTTTTGACATAGACAGTGGTGGAATAATTTTCTTCAAGATAGTGACATAAAAAGAAATGCCAGCTACGACCGTATCAGGCGTATGACGTGTTTGTTAGCGTCGTCATATGCTAATTACTTAAATTAGGGTGACTCGCTAATTAGTCAACAACTGTTGAACAGTCACGAATCACAGACACAGATATATAACAGGCATTATTTATAATGAATTAACAGAAACAGCAAAATACTAATTTATGTTATTATTTAAATTAGACTGTTAACTGCATTCAATAAAACACTAGTGTGTATAAAAAATATTTGACCCCATAAATCAACTGATTAAAATCACTAAAGAATTTTTTTTTATTAATTGCTGATTTATAAAGGTAAGATCTTAAAGAGCGTAGTAACCAATCCTCAGGATTGCTGAAAGCGCTTTACACTTTATTTCCCTGACAGACCTGTTCAATCATATACCATCTCAACTTCTCTGGGAAGCATCCAGCAATATGCTACAATTAATTCGCAAAAGCTACTCATACACATATCCACCACTGTCTATAGCCATGCAGGTACTCATTTATACAGCTGAGTGAACTGGAAAAATGTAGAGTGAAAAAAAATCCTCAAGCTTTTAACATCACAGCAAAGAATTGCAGACATAGCTGTTGACTTATGAATACTGTCTGTTGATCACTAGTTTGCGTACAATTTAATCTTGGCCATTACACGAGGACACTGTTTTTGACATTATGCAAGCTGAGGATGTACTGTTTATATGCATTATATCATCAAAGCAAGATACCAGAACGACAAGTAGGAAACGGTGAGCGGCAGCCATGCAGGTCAGTAAAATATTATTATCATTATGATTATGGTATCATTGTATTTGTTTCTGGTAACATATGTACATGTGTGCATCGCACAACTTTCTATAAAATAATTAGTATAACAACAATAAAACATGCTACAGAATCAATCACACTTAACATAGTGTCACTATTAAGTATGTTAATGTGTCTATCCAATGACACTACCCATCATAACCCAAGTCAGTTGGCAATATTACCTGGGAACACATTTAATATTTTAATTCATAAAATATCCGTAGAATATTTTATAATTTCATGTATGCACATTCTGTTATTGCTGTAGAATGCATGACTGTGGTCAAAATACACAAAACACATGGAACTTATTTCAATTTTTTTTAAGCAACTGTTTTGACATACATAATAAGTCACTACCCTCCAGGGGTAGTATCCGATATTTAAACACTGACAGATTAATACATTTCTAAATAATCTAAGACAACAGTTTTGTTTATCGCCCAAAACATTATGCACCCAAATGTGGATCTCACCTTTAAGAATCTGCAGTTTTGCTTTCCAAGTGATAAACAAGCACACATTTTTTAGGTGGGGATCTGAATAGTCTCCTGACAGCAGGTAGTAAGATCACTGATCCCATGACTAAAATTAATAGTTACATGGGTGAAAAAACATTTGGAACCTTACATTAGCCCATAGCCTCCATTGTTACTGGAAAGGGTTGCAAACATCATGATCAAAGTACAACAGAGGACTGCTGTTACTAATTGCCATTAATAGCCTAGTGCAAATTAGGCAATAAAATCACAATCTTACCAGTGTCCTGTGTTTCCCAGCAAGAGTGAAAAGACTACCCATACCCAATACAAACATCACTGCCTGGACAAAGCCCCACTATCTCTCTAGTGCACTTGCATTTCTTACCAGTTCACAGTCATGTGCTAGAGCATGATGAAAAGACAAACCAGTGCAACAGAGGTCAGCTTTAAATTGAGTGTTTAAATAAAACTTCAAAATGTTTGGGGTTCATGGCTGTTGTAGAATGATTATCGACTAACACGACTAGTATATTGAATCTGAAATGAATAGTATTATTGCGTATAACAAAATAAGACTAAAATAAGAATATAAAGTACGAAAATTATATTTTGATAAGGCATGTATTTTGCTTTCAATAGTACCGCAGACATCAGCATTGTTCAGTTAGTTGCAGTTTGTGCAGTTACTGTTTGATAACTGTAAGGTGTCCATAATCACTTCCCAAAATTATTTATTAGGAAAATGGCTAAGAAGTCTATTTAGAAAACCTTATACATTGCAATAAAAAAAACTTACATATCTCGAAAAAGACTCGGTTGGACAAAACCCCACCCACAAATGAAACTTACGTATAAAACCCAATGAAAACAAATTTAGTCTTAAATTGACATTTGTACTTTTTGAAAATACAAGTATGACTTTGACTATGGCCAAGTAGTTGTCTCTGATTGGACCAAGGAGGACACTGATTGCACGTAACTAACTTAAACATTTTATTTTCTTATATGTGCAAGTAGGCTTGTATAATTGGCTTACCATGTAATTTATGTGTTGCTTATGTAGGAGTGGGTTTGCTTGTTTGTAATGATGTCTGAATGACTCGGGATACACACATATTAAAATATGCCAGGAAGGTTAGTCATAATATAATGGAATCTACACAGAATGCACCATTGAAAAGGTAATGTTCTATTTATTGCATGAATGTTCCCTGATTGAAACACAACACCTTGCTCAGCCCACTGTCTACTAGTTTCATTGAGACAAGAGCTGACCAATGAACTTGGCTAGCAGCAGCAGACAAGCCAGAAAGCAGATACCTAATACATCAAACTGATCTGGGGGTCATTTCAAGGGACCTTCTCAAAAACCAAATCACCAGCATTACTTTGTGTTTTGAGGCCCATAGAATGATGTAATAAAATACAGATTTTTTGTGTATATCAGCACCACCACATGCAACAACCATGCAAAAGTAGATTTGTTTAACAATTGTGGAAAAATAGTCTGGGGGACCATGGAGGACCATATGGGGCCTGCAAAATAATTCAATCAAATTTAGATTTCTCATGCATAGTTACAATATCCACAGATCTATGCATCTACACAAAATTAGATCCTGAACACTTTCCGAAATGCTAATTATAAGTTGATTTAATCAGTTTTAATTTTTATGATGTATAGGTACTGCAATGAGAAAACAAAAGATGTCAAAACATTGTTATTTATATGTATATCACAGAAGATACATACTCTCATACATATGTATCATTCTTTCAGATGAAGGATTCACAAATACTGAACACAACTTTCAAAGGATCCAGTGCACCAGATGATATTGTCCCTCATGGCAGTACGGGTGTCACATTGCAACGCCATTAACTCGTAGTGTCAAACTCAAACAGAGCCAGTGATCATGTCGCCAATGCGATACTTTATCGATGCAGCAATTATTACAGATAATATTGTTGTTCCATTGAATATTCATCATGACCATGGGTATGCGAAGTTGTCGTCGCAGTCCTGCATGCCTTCTTCGACTGACCATGGCAGTCATGTCAATGTGGATGACACCTTGGATGTCCCAGTCTCACTGTCGCCATCTTCAGATCATTCTGTCTGGAACAGACAGATGGAAAACACTGAAAAGAGTTATGCAGAATATGTGTTAGCGGATGACAGCAATATCACTGATGATGACTGAAGCAGTTCTGCCACTAATGAGAAAAAATGTATTTCTCTTTTCTGCACCTGCAAAACACCCTGGTTGTTATAACATGCCTGCTGCCTGCATGGAAGCATCCCATTGAACATGTGCAGTGATGATATGCAGCTAACCGATACATTCTGACATTTGATTTATAGTAAACAATCATTATCTTATAATTACACCATGTATTAGTAATTGGCAAAACTGTGTAATTTATCAATATCACATCACAAAGTCAGCGCATTGGTTGATTTGTTTGTGAAATACTTTAATAAAATTATCACAGTATTTTACAAACAAATGATTTGTATGTAAAATTGTTACAGCATTTTGCAAACACATGAATTTATGATTCATTGCCATGATGTGGTCTTGATAACATACACACACGCACATATACAATACATAGTACACAATACATTAAAACTCCACTTCAATATTCCCATGTGAATTGCACAATGTCCTTATTACACATATATTTATTATTCAGACTATTATAAATTGCATGGCAGCATGCATATGTAAATAACATTATTTACATAAATTAAACAAATTGTATTAGCATTTTAAATGAATTAATTATATTAAAAGGATGCACACATCATATAACATCTTGTCAGAAATAAAAAGTAAGTTTGTAATAGATTTACGTTACGAATTCGAAGATAGAATGACTTTATTATTTAAATTATACATATGTCATTGACATTGTGTGGCCATACAAGTATAATTGTTTTGTTTAGGTTTGAAGTGCTAAATTACTTTTCGATACCTGTTGAACTACGTATTACTTACCTACTACCCCGAGGGTAGCTATTGGTCGAACGAACGAGTCTGCACGCAAATCGCACTTAGACAACAGACCGATACTCCCAACATTGTCACTGACAGCTGTCGTGCCACTCGATCGTGGTCAGTCATGGTTCATGCAGGCATCTGTCAGCCCGGTCTGGCTCGGTCGTCAGCTATCTCCAGACAACATACAACGATGTGCGTCGACATCGGGACGCAGTATCCACACAAACACCATGCAACATTCACATTGTTTTATAGCACGTTGATCCCAAAATCAAAGATGACCATAAACATGCCACATCACATGGCGATCTTCTCTCGCCATCTCACACCTCGGCTCGCACGCTGGGTGAAGCAAAAATGGCTTTACGTGTGTCACTTGTGCAACAGATGCTTCTCTCACTTGTGCTACAAATTATTCCTCTGTCGGATCCATTTTCTATTGTGATTTATCCAAAACCACTAACAACTAGCGCCTCTTGACTCTTCTAAGGCTAAGTCTAACGCAAAACACTTCCGATATCTGTGTAAACAAAATAAGAAATAGTCCCGATAGACCTTCCGGTCGTAAGCCCCGCCCCTTGAAGGCTGTCAACACAGAGAGCGTAAAAATGAAAATGTTTCATTGGTTCAAAATCGTCGGTATTTAATTTCACCTTTTTATTTCGAATGCAAATAAATATTATTTGTGGATACATAGGACACCTATCGTGTACAATAAGGCACCATATTTTTGTTTTTGCGTAGAAATGTCTAATTATGAAGAAAACCGGAAAAAACCAAAATTTTACATGGGCTAGATAGGAGGTAATCAAACCACTCGGCTTGGAATAAAGATGGCGCTACGCAGTGTTCTATGACGACGATTTAGGCATTGAAAAATATTTTTTTTCCAGTTTGTCTGATAAGTGAATGTGCTTCTGCCACCATTAATGTATACTTATATAGTGTACATTTAGGTATATGGAATGTTACAGCTGTGTTTCACTTCCCCTTTAAAACATTGTTGCAGGTGGATCGGCTGCACTTCCAAGTACTGGGAGGGCAATTTCTGAGAAATCCACTAGTCTTGTATTAAATATAGGAAAGTTGTTTCTTTTGTACACAACATGTTTTTGTAATGCATCCAAGCCAGGGCAATTTGAAGCACTGTTTAAAGAAAATATAATGTTAAAACATGTTAAAGTATGTAAGCCTAGTGTCTATATTATAATAAATAATAATATATGCGCAATTATACAGCACATTTGAGAATATTAAATTAATTGAATAATGCAAAATTGTTTTGTAATATGCCTATGGGCACTGCTAAATTATATTGATTTTATGTGTTATAATAATAACTTTATCGATGTTGTATTCAAATGTCAAAAAGGGGAACTACCTTTGAACAATATTCTTTTTGAATATACAGTGTTATACAAGTTAATGTTATTATTATACAATTTGGATATGGCCATATGCCACATTATTTTAGTGGGAAACTTAACAAATACGGATACCTTTCATCAACACAATATTTGTAAACTCACAAATACATGTTAAATATACGTAGCCAAATATTTGCATTGTTTTACTAAATATAGTAGAACTTTTTTGTTGAAAAATAAAACTAATTATTACAAAGCAACGCAAGTGTTTCGTTTTAGAATATTGGATATGAACTGACCAGAAATCAGATTTCTTATCAGTTTTCATTCATCCATGATCCCACAAAACAAGTGCTGCAGTTGACTTAGTTTCTACTTTCGCCAATAATATTATTATTGCATACTAAACGGTGATTCATGCTAAACTGAGATTTACTAAAACAAAAGTAGTGCAACAAAGGCCTCCACAAAAGAGCGACTCGTCGACTGCTACCATTTCTGATATGTAGAGGAGTATAGTTGATATGGTAAATTAACTATCTCTGTTTTTAAAATGCATTGCATGAAGGTAGAAAGAGGCATGTGGACCTCAACGTTTCAACAAAAATATCACTCTGCCCACAATTTTAGTCAGCGAGTTATATACCGAGTAATTTATTAAGAATTTTTGGGCTACCAGATATGGGTATGGGCTACCAGAAATTTCAAGCTGGTAGCCCAGATGGCTACCTAGATTTTGGAGTTATTTCTACCCCTGAGGATCTCAGCAGATCATATTTTTTGTCTATACATTTCCCTGTAATGATGACTCTGGAGATGACTCTGGAGATGACTATGGAGATGACTCTGGAGATGACTATGGAGATGACTATGGAGATGACTCTGGAGATGACTCTGGAGATGACTATGGAGATGACTATGGAGATGACTCTGGAGATGACTCTGGAGATGACTATGGAGATGACTCTGGAGATGACTCTGGAGATGACTATGGAGATGACTATGGAGATGATTCTGGAGATGACTATGGAGATGATGCTGGAGATGGTCAGCATTAGACGGCAGGACATCTGACAGTAAAATACACACCTGTTCTGTAGGACGAGCTGCTCACTGCTGGTCAGATTGACCAGGTCAAGCAGTTGTTGGCGTCGGTCATCACACTCGGACCACTGCGACCGCGGGAGTTGCTGGCGGACTCCATCGTAGACGGACGTACACAACGCCTGGGCCTGCTCCAGTGTCAACACACACCTGTAACACACTCAGTGTCAACACACCTATAACACACTCAGTGTCAACTGTCAACACACACCTGTAACACACTCCAGTGTCAACACACACCTGTAACACACTCCAGTGTCAACACACATCTATAACATACTCCAGTGTCAACACACATCTGTAACATACTCCAGTGTCAACACATATCTGTAACACACTCCAGTGTCAACACACATCTGTAACGTCCAGTGTCAACACACATCTGTAACACACTCCAGTGTCAACACACATCTGTAACATACTCCAGTGTCAACACACATCTGTAACATACTCCAGTGTCAACACACATCTGTAACACACTCCAGTGTCAACACACATCTATAACATACTCCAGTGTCAACACACATCTGTAACACACTCCAGTGTCAACACACATCTGTAACACACTCCAGTGTCAACACACATCTGTAACACACTCCAGTGTCAACACACACCTTTAACATACTCCAGTGTCAACACACATCTTTAACATACTCCAGTGTCAACACACATCTGTAACATACTCCAGTGCCAACACACATCTGTAACATACACCAGTGTCAACACACACTTGTGTGAGAGAGTGAGAGACAGAAAAACAATGAGACAGAAAGACAGACAGAGAGGAGAGACTAGTGCACTGACCCGGGTGGGTAGGTGTCTGTGAGTCGTAGAGTCCTGATGAAGTCGTGGCACTGGGTCTGTAGGCGGGTGAAGGACAGAGCGATCTCGTCGTAGTACAGGCCATCAGTGAGACACTCACACAACTTGGCCAGGAGCACCGAGGGACACACGTCAGGCTGCAACATGCACGCTGTCTATCAGTCTATGGTAGACAACTGATTACAACATGCAAACTGTCTATCAGTCTATGGTAGACAACATATTCCAACATGCATGCTGTCTATCAGTCTATGGTAGACAACTGATTACAAGATGCAAGCTGTCTAACAGTCTATGGTAGACAACATATTCCAACATGCACGCTGTCTATCAGTCTATGGTAGACAACATATTCCAACATGCACGCTGTCTAACAGTCTATGGTAGACAACATATTCCAACATGCACGCTGTCTATCAGTCTATGGTAGACAACTGATTACAACACAGACACAAACAAACCACCCGTCTAAGTCATGGCAGTGTTTTTGCATTGTTACAGGCTCAATTCTTGCTTTTCCTCCAAAGTGAACATTATTCTGCTAATTTTAATACCATGAGATGTTAGGGTATATCATCAGCAAGTGAATGTACAGACCTATCTGAGCAGTGTGTAATGACCTATCTGAGCAGTGTGTAATGACCTACCTCCAGCAGTGTGTAATGACCTACCTCCAGCAGTGTGTTATGACCTACCTCCAGCAGTGTGTAATGACCTACCTCCAGCAGTGTGTAATCACCTACCTCCAGCAGTGTGTAATCACCTACCTCCAGCAGTGTGTAATCACCTACCTCCAGCTGTGTGTAATCACCTACCTCCAGCAGTGTGTAATCACCTACCTCCAGAAGTGTGTAATCACCTACCTCCAGCATTGTGTAATCACCTACCTCCAGCAGTGTGTAATCACCTACCTACAGCAGTGTGTAATCACCTACCTCCAGCAGTGTGTAATGACCTACCTCCAGCAGTGTGTAATGACCTACCTCCAGCAGTGTGTAATGACCTACCTCCAGCAGTGTGTAATGACCTACCTCCAGCATTGTGTAATCCCCTACCTACAGCAGTGTGTAATCACCTACCTCCAGCAGTGTGTAATGACCTACCTCCAGCATTGTGTAATCACCTACCTCCAGCAGTGTGTAATGACCTACCTCCAGCAGTGTGTAATCACCTACCTCCAGCAGTGTGTAATGACCTATGACCTACCTCCAGCAGTGTGTAATGACCTATGACCTACCTCCAGCAGTGTGTAATGACCTATGACCTACCTCCAGCAGTGTGTAATGACCTATGACCTACCTCCAGCAGTGTGTTATGACCTACCTCCAGCAGTGTGTTATGACCTATGACCTACCTCCAGCAGTGTGTAATGACCTACCTCCAGCAGTGTATTATGACCTACCTCCAGCAGTGTGTTATGACCTATGACCTACCTCCAGCAGTGTGTAATGACCTATGACCTACCTCCAGCAGTGTGTAATGACCTATGACCTACCTCCAGCAGTGTGTAATGACCTATGACCTACCTCCAGCAGTGTGTAATGACCTACCTCCAGCAGTGTATTATGACCTACCTCCAGCAGTGTGTAATGACCTATGACCTACCTCCAGCAGTGTATTATGACCTACCTCCAGCAGTGTGTAATGACCTATGACCTACCTCCAGCAGTGTGTAATGACCTATGACCTACCTCCAGCAGTGTGTAATGACCTATGACCTACCTCCAGCAGTGTGTAATGACCTATGACCTACCTCCAGCAGTGTATTATGACCTACCTCCAGCAGTGTGTAATGACCTATAACCTACCTCCAGCAGTGTGTAATGACCTATGACCTACCTCCAGCAGTGTGTAAAGACCTACCTCCAGCAGTGTGTAATGACCTATGACCTACCTCCAGCAGTGTGTAATCACCTACCTCCAGCAGTGTGTAATCACCTACCTCCAGCAGTGTGTAATCACCTACCTCCAGCAGTGTGTAATCACCTACCTCCAGCAGTGTGTAATGACCTACCTCCAGCAGTGTGTAATCACCTACCTCCAGCAGTGTGTAATCACCTATGACCTACCTCCAGCAGTGTGTAATCACCTACCTCCAGCAGTGTGTAATGACCTACCTCCAGCAGTGTGTAATCACCTACCTCCAGCAGTGTGTAATCACCTACCTCCAGCAGTGTGTAATCACCTACCTCCAGCAGTGTGTAATCACCTACCTCCAGCAGTGTGTAATCACCTACCTCCAGCAGTGTGTAATCACCTATGACCTACCTCCAGCAGTGTGTCGCAGTGTGTGATGATGAGAGCGACGGCGTAGCGTTGGACGGCCGCCTTGGAGGTGAGGTGGTAGACGAGCATGTTGGTGATGGCGTCAAGGGGGGAGTCAGAGCCACACGCCGGCACCTTGCAGCACACACTACACACCTCCGCCAGCAGCCTGCAACACACGTATACGGAGGGGGTCAGACCACAAGTTAATTTTCTCATAACAACTATTTCATCACTGTTGTATTTTTATAAGCACTCCGAACAGATATATGTCACATGTATGACATTACATAAATTATATAAACATTATCTATAATATAAAACAGTGTTTCTCAGTTTATCTGGTAACTCACATCTCTAAGTTTGACATGCATTGGGCTGAAATTGTGCATGCGATGTAGCGAGCCCATCCGAGTGGTCCATAGATTTAGACTTTTTCCAAATTTGTCCATGGGGTGGAAAACGTGGAGGATTCAATATTTCATAAGGCTATGGCTTGTAGGTGGATTCTGCCACACATCAACAGTGTGTTGCATCCTGCGATGTAATTCTTAGACATACCAAAACAATGTAACGCAATTTCCACAGAAACGACATTTAACTCTGCTAGAATGTTTTCAGGGCGGTGGGGATGAGACCTCAGGGATCGCAATTTTCAGGTGGTGACTGCCTTTATTGCCCAACCATTGATGGGTTTCCGGCTAGTGTAGCATAAATGAAACATGACTGTGACTGATCCTAGCAACAGTGCCAGACAGAGACTGTACCTGGCAGCCACGAGCCGTGCCCTGACCACCGTGAGATCCCCCTGGTCCCTGCAGTCTGCCCCGGACTTGCAGCCACTGATGTAGCACAGAGTCTCCTGACTCGGGGGGTCGGCCGCGTTGGTGTGACGCACACGGGACGGAGTCAACTGCTGCACACGCAAACAACAACATGGTCACAACAACATGGTCACAACAACATGGTCACAACAACATGGTCACCCGCCCTCCTTCTGCACATGGAAACACAACAACATGGTCACAACAACATGGTCACCTGCCCTCCTTCTGCACATGCAAACACAACAACCTGGTCACAACAACCTGGTCACACCAACATGGTCACAACAACATGGTCACAACAACATGGTCACCAGCCCTCCTTCTGCACACACAAACACAACAACATGGTCACAACAACATGGTCACCACCTTCCTTCTGCACACGAAAAAAAAAAAAACATGGTCACAACAACATGGTCACTGCCCTCCTTCTGCATGTCGCACTTCTTTTAATTGATTGATATTTTAATGTTCACTCTGTGACACAGTTAGTTTTCATTATTTTCAATGGCTGGGTCATTCACACATCATTTACAACAATCATACAACATACGATGATGATATATTTACAAAGGATAAGTTAAAAAGGATGACAATAAATAAATAGATAAATACATAAATAAATACGCTAATTTCTATTATTTGTAAATTACAATTTTTTTACACATGATTTTAGATTACAGCCTAAGTTCACAAACTCCTTAATTAAGAATTAAGACATCTGGGGCTCATTTCACTAACATTATTACAAGCTCTTAAACCCGATTTTGCACGTTAAAATCTTTATCTTAGTGAAAGTCTTTAGTCTTCTGTAGCTCAACCGAAAGGTGCCTCACCTTAGGCTGGTGATGTGCATGGATGAGCATCTTAGGGTCGAAGGGTATGTTTGAGGGTTGCATCATGAGACAGAGCCAGATACCGAGATAAGGCGCAGTCACGATGACAAGTTGTTGCCCCGAGCAACACGCCAGGATACTCTGCCACACCTGGTGGCAAAACGTGGCATTATTGTGCAACATGTAGAATATTGACAAAGTTCTACTGCAGCTAAATTAAAACAAGTGATTTGGGCAAAATTCCAAAATTAGTATACAAGTGCAACAGTAAAGTCTTCAAAAGACATGACTATGTCAGGGTGCTCAGAATGGTAAGCACAGTAAAAAGATGAATTAGTGCATGTAAATATACCATTTGCTTAGATGAAAGTGCCTATTTCCTGGAGTTTGGTGTTAAGTTTGGCTTGTGTAAATTTAACTAATAGCTCAAACAAAAAGTATTAATTTTCTATTAAAATTGTGAATATGTAAATTGACAAGCTGTAAGAGTAACCAGTGACAACTCAGTCTAACACGTACCTTGACAATGATGTCTGTGATCTCCTTCTTCTCCTCCAGCAGGGCGCGCTGTAACACGTGTCTCATTGTGTCCGCCAGGATCGGCCCCAACCACTCCGACACGTCCTACAACAGAAATATAACTCATTCGCGGGAGCACTTTTATAGCAATAACAGCCCTGTACGGAGACACATGAGAGAGGGTATGGAAGGCCTACCTTGTTGTGGGGGCGACTGAGCAGGGTATGGAAGGCCTACCTTGTTGCGGGGGCGACTGAGCAGGGTATGGAAGGCCTACCTTGTTGCGGGGGTGACTAAGCAGGGTATGGAAGGCCTACCTTGTTGTGGGGGCGACTGAGCAGGGTATGGAAGGCCTACCTTGTTGTGGGGGTGACTGAACAGGGTATGGAAGGCCTACCTTGTTGTGGGGGTGACTGAGCAGGGTATGGAAGGCCTACCTTGTTGTGGGGGTGACTGAACAGGGTATGGAAGGCCTACCTTGTTGTGTGAGGCGACTGAACAGGGTATGGAAGGCCTACCTTGTTGCGGGGGTGACTAAGCAGGGTATGGAAGGCCTACCTTGTTGTGGGGGCGACTGAGCAGGGTATGGAAGGCTTACCTTGTTGTGGGGGTGACTGAACAGGGTATGGAAGGCCTACCTTGTTGTGGGGGCAACTGAACAGGGTATGGAAGGCCTACCTTGTTGCGGGGGTGACTGAGCAGGGTATTGAAGGCCTACCTTGTTGTGGGGGCAACTGAACAGGGTATGGAAGGCCTACCTTGTTGTGGGGGCAACTGAACAGGGTATGGAAGGCCTACCTTGTTGCGGGGGTGACTGAGCAGGGTATGGAAGGCCTACCTTGTTGCGGGGGCGACTGAGCAGGGTATGGAAGGCCTACCTTGTTGTGGGGGCAACTGAACAGGGTATTGAAGGCCTACCTTGTTGTGTGGGGCGACTGAACAGGGTATGGAAGGCCTACCTTGTTGTGGGGGCAACTGAACAGGGTATTGAAGGCCTACCTTGTTGTGTGGGGCGACTGAACAGGGTATGGAAGGCTTACCTTGTTGTGGGGGCGACTGAGCAGGGTATGGAAGGCCTACCTTGTTGCGGGGGCGACTGAGCAGGGTGTGAAGAGTCTCAAGGGCGGCCTTCCTCACAGATGCTATGTTGTGAGTGAGAAACGGCCAAAGACGAGGCATGAGATCTGTCAGAGATGACACGGCGACACTGCAACAGTCGACATGTCATTTACCACTGTCAACCAAGTATGTGTGTGTGTGTGTGTGTGTGTGTGTGTGTGTGTGTGTGCGCGCGCGCGTGCGTGCGTGTTTATGTTACATCTTCCAGTGCTTGTGTTTTATTTTCTTTCCGAAATGAACAGAGCCCACCTATTCTGATGTTTTTATTTATTAGGTAGTATTTTGTCTTGTTAAATATTAATTAATCAATAATAAACATGTTGATGGTATCCTGCCCCTAACACAGTGTTCAGTTACTCTAAGTGTGTAACAATGTCTGCAGAGTGAAACTGTCCACCACACAACACGTCCCACTGGTAAACAAACAAAGTTTAAAAACAACATTTATATGCAATACGGCTGAGTGAACCAGTGCCTGGGATGTCCAGTGTTCCACTCAAGACAGCTACTTCCTGCTAGAGGACATGACACCCCTCGACATTAAAAATACTTGTATGTCAATATAATGATTACACTGTGCAGACAGGTTGACTGAGTGTCTGTGTGAGACGTCCACCTACCACTGAGTGTCTGTGTGAGACGTCCACCTACCACTGAGTGTCTGTGTGAGACGTCCACCTACCACTGAGTGTCTGTGTGAGACGTTCACCTACCACTGACTGTCTGTGTGAGACGTCCACCTACCACTGAGTGTCTGTGTGAGACGTCCACCTACCACTGAGTGTCTGTGTGAGACGTCCACCTACCACTGAGTGTCTGTGTGAGACGTCCACCTACCACTGACTGACTGTGTGAGACGTCCACCTACCACTGACTGACTGTGTGAGACGTCCACCTACCACTGAGTGTGTGTGAGACGTCCACCTACCACTGACTGTCTGTGTGAGACGTCCACCTACCACTGACTGACTGTGTGAGACGTCCACCTACCACTGAGTGTCTGTGTGAGACGTCCACCTACCACTGACTGACTGTGTGAGACGTCCACCTACCACTGACTGTCTGTGTGAGACGTCCACCTACCACTGACTGTCTGTGTGAGACGTCCACCTACCACTGAGTGTCTGTGTGAGACGTCCACCTACCACTGAGTGTCTGTGTGAGATGTCCACCTACCACTGAGTGTCTGTGTGAGATGTCCACCTACCACTGACTGTCTGTGTGAGACGTCCACCTACCACTGAGTGTCTGTGTGAGACGTCCACCTACCACTGAGTGTCTGTGTGAGATGTCCACCTACCACTGACTGTCTGTGTGAGACGTCCACCTACCACTGAGTGTCTGTGTGAGATGTCCACCTACCACTGACTGTCTGTGTGAGACGTCCACCTACCACTGACTGTCTGTGTGAGACGTCCACCTACCACTGACTGTCTGTGTGAGACGTCCACCTACCACTGAGTGTCTGTGTGAGACGTCCACCTACCACTGAGTGACTGTGTGAGACGTCCACCTACCACTGAGTGTCTGTGTGAGACGTCCACCTACCACTGACTGTCTGTGTGAGACGTCCACCTACCACTGAGTGTCTGTGTGAGATGTCCACCTACCACTGAGTGTCTGTGTGAGACGTCCACCTACCACTGAGTGACTGTGTGAGACGTCCACCTACCACTGACTGTCTGTGTGAGACGTCCACCTACCACTGAGTGTCTGTGTGAGACGTCCACCTACCACTGAGTGTCTGTGTGAGACGTCCACCTACCACTGACTGACCGTGTGAGACGTCCACCTACCACTGAGTGTCTGTGTGAGACGTCCACCTACCACTGAGTGTCTGTGTGAGACGTCCACCTACCACTGAGTGTCTGCCTCTATCTGGGCGAGTAGAGAGGACAGCAGGGACATGATACTGTTGGTGGACGCTGTCAGGTCGTCCAGGTCTAGTAGAGTGAACCACAGGCACTCGGTGATGGGTCCAACCTGCAACAGTGACCATCGTCCACAGTTTATGTAGTCGAAAATATCATGTAAAAGAAACTGGGAATTCTTTACTGTTCGTCCTTCTGTTTGTGTGGGTGTGTGAATGTTTGACCAGTTCCTTGTAACATCCCTAAAGGTAATATCAATTACACTAATACAACTATGACGGGTCTGCTGGGAGTAAAGTGTGGGGTAGGCTCAGGGGTAGAGCTTCGGACTCTCGACTACGAGAACCAGGGTTCAAATCCTGGCTGCGGTGTTAAAACATTGGGCAAGTTTTTTCACCCTACATTGCTACAGTTCACTCAGCTGAATGAGTACCTGGCTATAGACAGTGGTGGATATGTGTACGAGCAGCCTTCATGCATTAATTGTAGCATATGGCTGGATGCTTCCCAGAGAAGCCTAGATGGTGTCTGAGTGAACAGGTCTGTCAGGGAAGTAAAGTGTAAAGTGCTTTGAACGGTCCTGAGGACTGGTTACTGCACTATATAAGAACTTGCCTATTTTTTAAGTGCAATGCACTTTGGGCAGGCCCAAGAAGTGGCTACGTTGCTATGTAAGAGCTTACCATCATATGACAGAACAGAAATAAAAACAAAGAATACAACTACAATAATAAACATTATTTGTTCACAACAACACAGCCAAACACACTTGGTGGCTGGTCATTGTCACGTAACTCTGAGCAAACTGTGTCAAAGGATGTGTTGTGCTGACACTGCTGGTTGTAACGAAGTGTACCTCGGGAAGGGTTTGTACTTACATACTGAGGCAGCAGAGAGACCAGTTGGTCTGTGACTGGCAGCAAGGCAGACGCAGCCACGGCTCTCACATCATCATCTCCATCCTGCAGGCCTCGCATCACCACCGGCACCACGAGTGTCAACAGAGAGGTGGCCATGTCCTAAACACAGAGACAACATCACCACCGGCACCACGAGTGTCAACAGAGAGGTGGCCATGTCCTAAACACAGAGACAACATCACCACCGGCACCATGAGTGTCAACAGAGAGGTGGCCATGTCCTAAACACAGAGACAACATCACCACCGGCACCACGAGTGTCAACAGAGAGGTGGCCATGTCCTAAACACAGAGACAACATCACCACCGGCACCATGAGTGTCAAAAGAGAGGTGGCCATGTCCTAAACAAAAGAGACAACAACTTCACCACCGGCACCATGAGTGTATAATGACAACAACACTCAATCATGTCATCACTACACAGCTACAATTTCACATAACACAACAGACAGTCAGAAAGAAACCTTGTAACAGTTTTAATGCAGCTATGACAACAGGATATAAACATGTAAATTTATCTCTGAAATGCTGTTAAAACAATGTGCACAGTATATCAGGAATACAAGAAATATGTTCAATGGTGAATGAAATACAATTAAATATAAAATATGATGCTAATGCCATATGTATACTGTAAAGATAAGATGTATACTTACAAGTAATAGAATTTAGTTACAAGTATAAATATCATATTAGATGTGCAGTAACATTTTAAACAGACTGGTGCCAATATTTGATACCGGCCCAGAATAAATGCCAATAATGTGTGTTGACCTCCCCCTGACTGACCTGTCTGACCGCCAGGAGGTACTTGAGCCCCAGGAGACCGCCGTGTCTCACCTCCCACTGCTGCTGGACCAGCAGCTGGCGCAGGACCTCCCAGGTCTGGAGGACACTGGCGGGGGTCATGTGACGGAGCCCCAGCCCCAGACACTGGGCACACGTCTCTCTCACCGGAGCCACCACCTGGACCGCAACAAATGTTTATGTAGTGTTTGTTAGGGGTCACCCATAATTGTCACATTTCCCGAAGCATATAAACCATACCCTAGGGGGGCAGGGGCATTTTGTTCAAGAAATCATAGTACCGCAGTGGCTCAGCTGTAGAGTGTCGGTCTCTTGACTAAGAAGACCCGGGTTCAAATCCTGTGCTTCCGTGTAAAACCTTTGGGCAGGTTCTTTTCAATCTACATTGCTCCAGTTCACTCAGCTGTATGAATGAGTACCTGGCTATAGACAGTGGTTGATATTTGTATACGAATAGTCTTCACGCATTAATTGCAGCATGGCTGGATGCTTCCCAGAGAAGCTGAGCCAGACTTCAGTTGAACAGTGTAAAACATTTTTAGCAATTCTGAGGATTGGAAACTGCGATATATAAGAACTTACCTTTTTAAAATCAACATTTATTCTTATTCCACAGAATAAATAATAACTCATTTTAAAGCCATTAAACGAAGCACTAAAGCATTCGGTTCCATGCCTGTTTTTGTTTACTAAAATACAACTATTGTCAACAAACAACTGTTTCTGCTCTATGGAGGGGTCAAGAAAGACTATTCTTTGTACTCTTGCATTAATGTTGACAATTTTGGACAATCCCTTATACTACAAATACTTCCAATCAATAAAAACTGTAACAGCCATAACTTCAACTGTAACAGATCTATATTTAATTGCCTTCAGCATACAACTGTTGAATGTCGAGTAGAACAGTTAAAATTGGGTCACATGTTCAACATTATAAATCTAACGGCACCAGCATATTTAAGAACAAATGTCGAAATGGTACACCATAGATACCCTACAAGAGCCAGCAACATGGCATGTGTCATTCCAAAAGTGAAGGGTTCTGGGCAAACTTCCTTTTTTTATTCCAGCATATGCCACTGGAACAAACTGCCTACTGAAATTAAGCAATGTAAAGTTAAAATCAGTTTTAGAAAAAAGGTAATGACCCTATTATACAGCAGATTGATGGCTGACGAATGATCACCTTAATTAAAGTGGCATTTTAAAATACATTTTTGTTAATTTAATCTTACTACGTACTATCTTGTTATTATATTTTAAATAGAGCACCTTTTATGTTAGCACATTGTCTTATTGATGCATTTGTTTACCTGTCTTTGACAATATTTACATTTTAATTATTGTATTACTGTGTTTATTTATTTATGTATTTGTTTTTATATTTTCTTAAATTCATTCTTAGTATTTTTTTTGAGGACCACATTGGAAACAAGTGTGCTATTGTGTGCTTTAATGTGTCTATCCTTGGTAAATATTATATTTATATTATAATGTTTTACCAAATAAACTCACTCACTCACTCACAACTGTAATAGAAGGAAAGTACCAGGGAGATGTTACAATGCGTCTGACTCAGTCCATCGACAATCCGCATTTCCAGATTGAGCAAATGCCTGAATTAGAATTGTGCAACTACTCGTTGGTTCTATTTGAAAGAAACTGCCCTGGGTCAACTTTTGCTCTAATTAACCCTCTTGTAGTTCCTTTTGTGGCCAGAAAGCCCGAATCAATTCCAGTACAGAGGCACAGTTAAACTGTGTACCTGCGTCATCAAATAATGGTGATTTATTTCGGCAGTTTGTACGTAATAATATTGAAGTTTCATTGGCAAGTGTCAACATTTAGAAACGCAGGTAATTTTCATGGCTATATAGCGTCAATTGCCATGAGGTTTTGTAATCGAACTCAGCGTCGAACTCCCTTTACAGTACTGCTTGTCATGATCGTCACGAAGTGAATATATTTTCAGCCAATAAGATAAAATCCTAACACTTGCACAGGTGATGTATTTTAGCTCCGTTGTAATTATTTACATTGTCGTTATGTCAAACTTCAGTAATTCAGACTTTGCTGGAATTTTTGGGTCGAGTTTATAATGACAAAGGGGAACGTTTTGCAGTACGATTACGCATTTGAAATATAATACCGACTTAATTATTCTGCTTAGTCTAGGTGTTAATCTGTGTTTATATGGCTAGTATTTCTTGATAAAAGGTTTTATCTGGCATCTAACACTGTGTTTTACGTTGACTTTACAATTTGTCCTTACCTCGTCAGAAACAAAGTCGCCAAATCTATCAAGGGCTAGAACACAGATGAGTCGAACAGCTATATCCTCGAGCCACAGCTGATTGGCTGCCTCCATCTGTAACAGTCACGACTCATACAACTCACACACACACACGAGTAGAATATGGTTCATGAATGGATGAGTTAGCTACCTGTTCTAAACTAAAGAGAAAAAGAAAGAAGTATATAGAGTATGCACTGTACATCAGAAAACGTAACATATTGTAATGGTATGGACATTTCTGGAGAAAACCATTTGGAATGTTCAACAAACTGAAACTGCTTTGTACACTTTTTTTAAATGCGGCTCATTCATTTTTCAAATGAGAACCGATACAATACTGCATTATGCAAAGTTTTCACATCACTATGATAATCATTAACTGGCAAAATCACAATAACAAAGGAAGAGAATGTTCAACAATAAAAAATATTCTAAACAAAGACAAAGAATGTCAACAAAGTGGACTGACTATCAGATTACAGCTATTACCAAATGATCACATAAGAAAATATTGTGGTCTCCGATCAGAACCTTGCGTGCCATCAAAACTACACATAACTATCACCATTGTATCCTCAGTGACAAGAGGCCTGTGACAGCCTGTACCTGTGAGTGAGTGAGGCCGCCAGTCTTGCCTGCGCCACCCGCGTGACACTTGACCACCTCCCTCAACCCTGTGGCTGCCCCGTGGCGTCTCTCCCACGCCGTACTGAACAGGTCATTGGTGAGCAGTTGACAAAACGCCTCGAATGGCCAGTCTTCCACCTACAGCAAACAACTAGGTCTAATGCAAGTGTTTTGTATTCACCATTTTTAAGTTGTATAAAAACACTATAAAAACTACAACATCAACAAGGTAACCAGAACTCAAATTTCTTTTTGGATGAAGTAAATACGTGTTACGATTCTTTTCTGTGCATATAAATACTGACATGAACAAGTTTAAAGAATATGCCACTAGTGTGGAAACTGTGACAGAGAAATACTGACTTGGAAATGCAAGACATGTACATAAATGAACCTTCTTCACAACACACACACACACACACACACACACACACACACACACACACACACACACAGACACAGACACACACACACACACACACACACACACACACACACACACACACACACACACACGCAGCAAGGACACAGGACAAACTAGCATTTTAAAATCAATCACTTCTCTCGGTCAATTCTAAGTGGTACCACCTTTGGGTTTTTACTAAAAGAAGTTGTTCACATTTGTGGATTTCATTCAGGGCATCAGTAACTAATGTTTAACATGCTGTGACAGCTAGGAAGGAAACTGAAGGAATTAACTTTCCAATCACTTATAACAGCATTGATTATGGTCTCACAGGAGTCAATTTGTGGTTATGTGACACTAGCAAGATGGACAGGACACTTGACCGACCTCCTCTGCTTTGGCCACACTGTCCGCAACATTGTCCACTAGTAGTTTCTCCTGGTCCTGCTGCTCAAACACTGCACTGGATGACCGCCGTAGTTTGACCGCTGGCTCTCCAAAACTGTCGTTGCTATGATGAATGACGACGAAAACAATTTAGACATAAATAACTCAACAGGTGGAACTTTTCTTGACATAAAATGGCACTCAAATGACCACATTCAAGTTGTATGGGATTTGACTATGATCTAGTTAAGACAAATAAATATTAATGTTGTGCATGCAGTAGAACCCCTCATTTAAGACCACCCACAAAATCACAGTGGAGCGGCCTTATAAGTCTAAGTCTTGTAGGCAGTAGGTACTCAACTCAAGAAATACAGGAGATTGATTTCCCTCAGTGGGAGAAAAGAGGTTTTGATAGTTTTTTGTCAGGGGTAAAGTCTAAATTGACCTGGCCATTGGTCGCATTTGCCAGGCATTCATTGACAAGGGGTGGTTTATATAGGGTAGGTAATCCATCAGTCAAGACAATTATTTAGCTGAAGTGTTACTTGGTTATTTGTTTACCAATATTAAACAATGTTAAAAATAACATATATAGACACATTGCCATATAATGCAGAAACCAATGCACTCACTAGTGTGTAGTGTGTAGCTGTTATACAGCAGGGATAAAGAAAACAACATTAGTGAAACCTGTGCTAATAAATTTATGTAAATTTGCAATAGAAATAATTGACTGTATCATACAGTGGCCAACTGAGACTTCCAAACTGTATGTCCAAGTTTGAGAGAGTTGTACTTCTGACTGAACTGAAGGAATCTCTAAATATAAATTGAACTTAGTAACATATCAGTTATGAATAGGAATTTGCAACTCACGAGTTGCTTGATGGCTCCAACTCCTTTGAACTCTGTTTGGCCAGTTGTTTTGCCTTGCGCTTGGCGTGATTGCGTTCACGTGCGCTCATGTGTGTCCGCAGCAGCTGTTGCCGTAGTAACTCCTTCACACAACTCTGTAACCATGACAACAAACTTTTCCAGTAACCGTAATGATAAAACAACAGAGTAGCATAAATATATGAGCATTAATTCAGGATATTATGGTACATTATCAAGTTCAGTTCCCAGAATTGAAGAAAACGAATCATTCTTCAGTAGATAGTAGAGTGATATATGAGCATTAATTCAGCTAACGAATCATATTTGAGTAGATAGTAGAGTGACAGGATAAATCTGTCTCAGACTGACCACTACTGACCCACCTGTCTGTCCCTAACTCAGACTGACCACTACTGACCCACCTGTCTGTCCCTAACTCAGACTGACCACTACTGACCCACCTGTTGTCTGTCCCTATCTCAGACTGACCACTACTGACCCACCTGTTGTCTGTCTCTATCTCAGACTGACCACTACTGACCCACCTGTTGTCTGTCTCTATCTCAGACTGACCACTACTGACCCACCTGTTGTCTGTCTCTATCTCAGACTGACCACTACTGACCCACCTGTTGTCTGTCTCTATCTCAGACTGACCACTACTGACCCACCTGTTGTCTGTCTCTATCTCAGACTGACCACTACTGACCCACCTGTTGTCTGTCTCTATCTCAGACTGACCACTACTGACCCACCTGTTGTCTGTCTCTATCTCAGACTGACCAGTACTGACCCACCTGTCTGTCTGTCCCTATCTCAGACTGACCACTACTGACCCACCTGTTGTCTGTCTCTATCTCAGACTGACCACTACTGACCCACCTGCTGTCTGTCCCGGTCAGCCTGGTCCTCGGACGGAGTGACCAGCAGGTCTTCCTCCTTAAACAACTCCTCTGTGGTCAGCCCGAGCCCTCCGGCCACGTCCAGCCCAAGTCGTTTGTTCAACAGCTGCTTCTGTCTAGTCAGTCGCTCCTTCTGGTCAAGACCTACAGTGGACACACAGCTTGACCAAGTCTACTTACTTATTAATAGGAGATATAACTTCACGTATATATCATAATATAATTACTAATATTTGTGAAAACATTTATCAAGCAATTTATTAAAGCAAATCTCTTATCACAACTTGCAAGTTTCAACTGAGGCATTAATGTTTTAAACAAATAATTGATACATTATATTTTAGTATATTCATTTTAAAACAATAGGTACCTATAAATAATAAATAATATATATTATATCGTAAGTAAGCAGCCATAATAGCATATCTGCATTTTTGCCAAGTTCTGTTTGTCTTCATTACCTTACACATGTGGATGATGTTGCTACAATTACCAGAAGAAAGCAGCACTATTCATTACTTGAAGGTTAAGGTAAAGAATACAAAATCATATCAACCCAGTTATGCATCATAAATCTGTTTTAGCATTACAATGCAAGCACCACAAAGCGACTTAGATCTCACACTACATAACAAATATACTATTTCAGACAGAATGACATCTGCCAACTAGTGCTTCCTGCCACCGGGTGAGTGGAATGTTGTCACTCACTCAGCCCGTCGTCCTGCATGTCATACTCGGCTCCTTCAGACCCAAGCAGTGATGCACCATGGGATAGAACCTTCTCGATGTCAAACTGTGCCAACTGCAGCTGGTCGGAATTTGTCGGAGGTCGACCCTCCTGTTCCTCTGTCAATACAGCACTCGTACAGTCAACTTGTATATAAGTGCAGCAAAACTAAATATTCTACTTGTACAACTGGCAGCTAACATAGAAGGTGTAATAATAATAATAATAAAATGATACAGCACCCTCTTCAGTCTGAAGTGCTCAAAAACGATTTACAGGTTCAGTCATTAAAACAAGACAGGGTGTAAAGTATCAAACACAAGCAAGTGCACCAAAATGTAACATCCAATGTCTATGGTACGAAGCAAGAACAATTCTCTTTAAAAACATGTGATTAGGAAATACTGATTGGAGCATCAATACTTTAACATAGAAACAGTATGCACCCATTTAATGTGAATTTATGACAGCAAAAACAAATATGGAAACATAGGTTATCATGATGAGCATTATTTATTGTTACATGATATCCTTTCACAAATAGTCAAATACACAATCTGTTTCACCTTATCAAGCTGCGAATTAGCAAATTTCACTGACATGATTATGGTGTTGCTACACATACCATACACAATCATATTTATGTGTATCCTTTGCAATTTTTACGAAATGCAACAACTGTCAACAAATTATGAAGAAAACATTGGGCATTCTGAAGTAATCTGTTATTTAATTAGATCAATACAGACCTTTCTTTGTAGCAAATGGTGGCTGCCATTGTGGCACATTTCGTGCGATGGCATTCACTGCTTGACCCGCAGCTATTCTCGTGTTCCAGTTGCTACTGCCCAGGAACCCATGCACCTGAAATAAGTGTAATTCTTATAATATATATATATATATATATATATATATATATATATATATGCATACACTGTGTTATCATCATCTTTCTTCTCAGAAGTAAGGCACACTTTTTATGAAATGCAGTGCAATGTGTTTTTCTCAAAACATTCTCAACAAATCTGGGAAAAAGAAGGTATCATGAGACTAAACTCACTGAAGTAAAGATATGTTTTGTCAATCAATGGCAACTAACATTATGTACTTTCCACAATCCACAGGCAAACATGAACAGTAACAACATTTAACAATTTCCTGATTTTTAACTTGAATTGTCTATAACTGTTAAAGAAGCCAACCTGCAGTAAACCAGACACAACTGTCTGTGGAATTGCCACTTGTAATAACTGACGAGAAGCAAATATTTTGTCTAGCTCATAAGCCACATTCTCTGGCCTCATTTTAGTGAATAATAATTAGAGCACGCAAAAGCTAAAGCAAGTAGTGCTAACTGAATAAACTCACTTTGCTGAGCAAATAGTTGAGCTCATGGGAGTGCAGCTTCTGGACTTGACCAAGTTGTTCAGCAGCAGACTTGCGGATGACCGCAGTCGACCCAGTGTCCAGAAGGAGGAACAGACGGTCAAGCCTGTAAAAAGTCAGAGCCATTAAATAATTAAAAAAACAAAATTTATAGCCTAACCCACCTCAAAATGCTGTGCACCAGGCCTACCACCCAACCATGTGCACTGAAATGTGGCCTTTTTAAACAAATGTTTATTGTTGGCACTACTCAGAACAATGAAGAGTGATGTATCAAAAACTTAAATCAGATCCACAAAATGTTGTGCAGTGAAAACTTAGTCCATCTATGATTCCCCCACCTCATGATATGGCAACCCAAAACAGTATAACCATTTCTTAACAAGATGATTCATCTGCACTTACTACTGCATATTCTGTGTTAATTAGTAGCCACCCTCTAGGCAGTATTTCATCTTTTGACGTCAAACCTGACTTTCCTCTGTGCCGTTTGTTGCAGGTAATGTAATCACTAAATATAATTATAGTTTGACAAAAGCAGTAGTCTGCATGTTAAGAAACATGTGGCTGCAGCAAAAGCCAGCTGCATTACTCTATACAATTGTTGGATACTTCCAACGACATTTCTATTGGTGTCATTATCTATATCATTTCTATGGTGACATAGACATTTAAATGACAGCCAAAATGTCAACAACATTGAATGAATATGTCAAACCACTCTTGATCCCCTCTTATCAGAGCCACCCTGAGGCGAAAATAAAACAACCATAAAATCAACAAACTATGCCCAGTGGTCACCCAAATGTTCTGGCCATCTTTAATTCTAATTAAACAGTGATAATGGTTGCATTTATGCACAACCTACCAGGATGATCCCGGCAATATAATTTATTATGTCAAGCCGGCTCAAAATAGCCGCTAGATGTTACAAAAATTTTAAGCAATTAATGGAATACTGTTGACTACATTTAGGTCAAATTCTACTCATGTAAACTTCAGTGGAAAGTGCATCATGTATTAATTACACATTTCCTCCACTAATGGTGATATGACCCTACTGGACCCATCAATTCAGGGGCTGTGCTGTGAGCTGATTAGTGTTGGCTATCTTCAACAAGAGCACTGAAACAATCCTAACAGATCTGTTACAATGCTAGTAGCACAAGCCTGGCATTTAGATATTCTACATTAATATTCACATAAATGAGGTAAGTGTTGTAGCACTTTTCAAACTTCCTTCATTTATACTAGCATATGGCACTGGAAAACCTGCCTATCGAACTAAAACAATGTAAATCTAAAAC
The DNA here is from genome assembly GCA_964017155.1 of Oasisia sp. SBJ-2009. Classification (NCBI taxonomy): domain Eukaryota; kingdom Metazoa; phylum Annelida; class Polychaeta; order Sabellida; family Siboglinidae; genus Oasisia; species Oasisia sp. SBJ-2009. The sequence goes on from OZ024858.1 coordinate 36,177,234, forward strand.
CAGTTTAAAAAAAGGAAATGACCCTTCTATTTAGTAGATTGTTAGCTCATGAATTACACTCTTAAAGTTGCATTTTAATATATTTTTATTAACTTATCTCACTATGTATTGTCATCATATTTTAGTAGAGTACTTTTATATTAGCATATTGTCTTGCTAATCTGTATTTTAAAATATTTATATACCTGTATTTTATTTATCTGTAATTATTTATCTATTTAGTGTATATTTTCTTAACTTATTAAATATTTTATGAGGACCACATTGGAAATAAGTGTACATTTGTGTGCTTTAATGCGTTTATCCTCCGTAATATTATATGTATATATATATATATATATGCTTATTCTTTATTTGCTTTTGCAACTAAGCTATGTTTAATTGTAATGTATATATATTTTAACAAATAAACTCAATCAATCAATACCATTCCCATAGTGTAGATATCCTGTACAGATATTTTCCTGGGCAACCACGTGTGGTACCCAATGTTGTGCATCCTGTGTATCATTGATAAATGTATGACTGACACTGCCTGATTTAACTTTGTTTTAGCTATTGTTAGTAATAGCAAGCCAAGCAGGTAAGACCACATTAGATCATGTAGATGTATTTTCTGCAGAACATAAACACCTGCCAGATTCACAAAGTTGGACTACTATTTCTCAGTTCAAACCATACATCTAAACATAAGCATGGTGAACAGTGTCTTAGGTCCACTAAATACAAATACATGGGTGTATCAGAAGTAGCACGTTTAAAAATAGCTATTACAAACTTCACTTTTTCTTACATAACTTGCCTCTGACATGTTCCAGCACAGTACCTGAACATTATTATTTGTGTCAAGACAAATTAGTTTTGTTATGTGTTTGCCATAAATTTGTATTTGTCTTTAAGCAAAGCCTAATTTCCATCTTCATATTTTACACAGTTAATTTATCATTTGCCCAATTAAATAAATGTAAAGTAAGTGTTGTATGCATACAGGTACTCATGTTAAACTTGTTATAATGAGAATAACCACCAGATAATAGCTATAGAACAGCTAGAGACATGTGTCAGTATACTAAAAACAAAACAGCACCCTTCCTGGTAGTTAAACGTCATTCCATTAGTTCCTTATTTCTGTATAATTACTGGGTTATCCATGTTATGAAAACGTTTCATTTGTGCATGTTGTGGCCGAAAGAGTGGACATCAACCTGGTTTGTGCTTGTCTGCACCATGCTGTTGTGGCCATGAATTGCCACAGTGAGAGATAGCACAGCACGTTAATGATAAGAGTGCTAAAACTATATGAGTCTAGATCTAAGCCACATTTTCATGATAAATGCCTGAGTTGGATGACAGAACTGAACAAATTAAGTTATACTGTTTAGGCAAAAATGCAGTTATAACGGTGAGACTGAGGTGGGCACGGACATTAGAAAAGAGCTATGAATTTAATTTGATAACTAGGAAACTGAAAAGTTGTTGAATTGCTAAAAACTGGGACTCGAAAAAAATCAGTATGTGAATAAGACAGCATATTGTTTGTATTCACACACTAAGCCTACTGATCTGACACGACGCTGATTTCCTGGTTTTATCCATTATGTAACTTGTCAAAAGTTAAGACAACTCCACCATACTGCGTACAGTGTATAATAATGGGAACCATGATAATAAGTTAAAGTATAGGACAGCAGTAAAACGTCATGAACTAGTTAGCATTGTGCCTACCTCGTTGACATTTTGTTTTAGCAAGTTAATATTGCTAAGTCAGGCCTCGTGAAAGTATTGCCTTTGTGACTAAAAAGTCATGGTATTAGAGCTGCTTCGCTTTCAACTTGAGCGCATTCAGAAAACTTCTTCCTTCGGTTAGCCAGTTCGAGCGTTCCTCAACCGATTGCGAACAAGCGAATCCAGGCCTGCTGGAGTCTGGCGATCTTACCACCACAAGCTGTGAACGTAATATCCACTTCCAATTAATTAAACGATTTCGTAGAAGGTTGCTACTTTGCGTGTTTAGGTGGGTAAGTGTAATTTCTCGATAGAAACTGCTAAAGATTTGGTTCATTTGGACATTTCTCACGGGCGATGCGCCCGACAGCGCGGTCGTATTTATAATGACAGCCATCTTCGTAACTGTAGAGGGAAATAGCAGCAACCTGGATGCTGATTGGTTAGATTTTAGTGGCCGCACACTCCACCAATTAAAATCGAGTATTCATTTTTGTATGTGCTGTCATCTGGCGGTAAACTGCGCGTAATTGCCGCCAGAATAGTGTGTACTGTCCCACGTGTTTTGTCAATTATTAAACTGTTTAGTTTTAATAAGTGTATATTAACACAAGGATTGAGTAAATTGAAGGTGAAGCGCGGACCACGAGACGCGTAGAACAACAATGTTGACGCTGTTTCTCTCTCTTTCTATCGACCACCAGGAGCCCCACTAGAACATCTAGAGCACCTAGAAGAGTCCCTAACAGAACTGCACACCAAATGTATGCGTAGACACCCACACGCTATAATCGCCGGCGATTTCAATGTTGAAGACATAGCATGGGACACAGACGAAGTGTCAGCGACCTGTGGTAGTGCAAACGCCAGGAAACTTGTAGCCATCAAAGAACAATTTAGCCTTACTCAGCATCAACGAGAAATTACACGACCTTCATCGAATGCTGTGCTGGACCTGGTTTTTAGCACTCACCCAAACCTCGTTTCTCGGATTGAAGTGGTCCCTGGGATGAGCGATCATCTTGCGGTACTCACTACACTTGATGTCCGTCCCAAACAGCACTCAAACAAGCTCTCACACACGGTGTACAAATACAAATCTGCAAACTTTGAGGGCCTAAGGGCACACATGGCGGCTTACGCATCGATGTTTTTAATGGAAAATCCAACATCTAGAACAACAGAGGAGAACTGGAAATCATTCAAGAGTGCATTACATCAAGCCATCATTAAACACGTTCCAACGACAAAGTCAAAAACTAAACGACACCTGCCCATTGCTGGTGTACTGTCTGTGATCTTTCAACAATCCTATGAGGAAGGAACTGTCCCATCCGACTGGTTAACAGCACGAATATCTGCAATATATAAGAAAGGTGACAAGGCCAATCCATCAAACTACAGACCAGTGTCACTCACATGCATAACATGCAAAATTATGGAGCATATTGTATGCAGCCAGATTGGTCGTCACCTAGATCACAACAATATACTGCATCCAAATCAACATGGTTTCCGAAAGGGTTTATCTTGCGAGACGCAACTTGTTGATACCATACACGAACTAGCTTATTCAATTAATCAAAAGACGCAAACAGATGTTATCTTTCTGGACTTCAGTAAGGCATTTGACAAAGTATCACATGATACACTTCTGCATAAGATCCGTTACTATGGGATAGGCGGAAAGACCAATACATGGATCAGTGCATTCCTGTGTTCTCGCAGTCAACAAGTTGTCGTCAACGGACAAACATCGCAGTCAGCTGGTGTACTCTCGGGAGTCCCACAAGGAAGTGTGCTGGGCCCTTTGTTGTTTTTAATGTACATCAACGACATCGCGGAAGGAGTGACTTCGCAAATGCGCATGTTCGCTGACGACAGTATTGTTTACCGTCAGATACATACTCCCGCTGACATGGCAGATGGATTTTAATGTGTCAAAGTGTGCCGTCTTATCGGTTACTACCAAGAGGAACATATCAACCTATAACTACTTCACGGGGAGCCAACAAATACCACGGACTGACAACCAGGACTACCTGGGGGTTACCATCAACACAAAATTATTGTGGCAACCACATATCAACAAAGTCCAGAACAATGCCAGCAAGACACTTGGCTTACTCAAAAGAACACTGCACGCGGCGCCACCGCAAGTGAGACAAACAGCATACGAGGTACTCGTGCGACCAACACTCGAGTTTGCCACATGCGCCTGGGCACCTCATACAAAGACAGGCATTCAGACAATAGAGCGCGTACAAAGATCCGCTGCGCGGTTTGTCACCGGTGATTACCGCAGAACGTCAAGTGGCAGTGATATGTGCACTAACCTGATGTGGAACTCCTTGTACACACGAAGGCGGATAAGAGATGCAACTATGTTTTTTAAAATTCATCACGGACTAATGCACATCAGCTTGCCTGTAATCATCACCACAGCAGATGCGCGCACCAGACGCCAACGCAAGCACAAACTACGAACACTACCTGCCACTTGCACGCCCAACCAGCAGTCATTCTACGTACGCTGTATTCCACTGTGGAACACACTTACCGAGGAAGCTGTCACCGCATCTGCCACAGAAGTATTCCAGAGAGCCGCCATCCCAGTCATTCAGACATTGACATTATAATAGATTGTTTTAATGTTAATCATGGACTGCCTGCTTTTTTAATGTACTATTAATTTTATTGATCTATTTATTCTAATATTTTATTAACTTATTATTTTTATATATTTATTATATTTATCTTATTAATTTCGTCATCGTTTTAATGTACAATTAACTGGATTTATCTATTGTCATATTTATTTTATTAACTTATTATTTTAGCGCACATTATTTTAACCACAACTGCAGGATAGTGAAATATCACTTTTAAGCAGTATAACACTTGAAGATTTGAAGAGTAGAAAACGCATGCTCAATGACAATGCATGTAAGGTAGGGTGGGGTATGGCGTCCACCATAAGCAGGAACCGCTGCATTCGTTTTAATAATGATCTAATCGAATATATTTTAAGTTGCCGGCAATCTCAAATATATATCCTACATTGTGTGAAAGTATTTTACACAAAGATACAAAACATAATTTAAAATTCTACTTTTAAAAAATAGCTATGGAAAGGGATACTTAATTTGCCCTATGGGTGGGGCAAGACGCCCATCTGGGTGGGAAAAGATGCCTTTCCAAAACTCGTTGAATACTTACAAGTATGCGAGTTAGTGTGGATGGTATGTGGTGTGTGGTATGTGCTTAGGTGGGTGGGTGGGTATGTTGCGTGCAGTGTATCCGC
>OZ024858.1:36187262-36324762 GCA_964017155.1 Oasisia sp. SBJ-2009
CTGGATGTTTCCCTAAGATGTTGAGACGGTGTTTGATTGAACAGATCTGTCAGGAAAGTAAAATGTAAACGCTTTCAGCAGTCCTGGAGGCCAGATACTGATATATAAGAACTTACCTTTTTACCTTTAAATAAACCAGCTAAATAAATACGTTAAATAAATACACTAACAATAAGCTAAGTTTATAAGTTAGTTCAATAAGACAAATACCTGAATTCAGTATGAATTAAACAAAAAGTAGACATGCAAGCCAACATTAAAACACATTAAATTATTAACCTAGTTAAAAACTCATATATAATAAACTTAATTTAAATGTTACTTCAGCTAGCCATATAGTATTGTAAACGCTATGCGGTAGAGAAGTGTCTTTAGCAATGTCTTGAATGTTGCCACTAAGTCTGCATCTCTAACAACAAAGGGTAGATTGTTCCACAGTGTCGGTCCTGTCACTAAAGAAGTCCGCCGACCATACCGCTGAAGGTGGTACCGAGGCATTGCCAACAGACGTTGGCCGGCGGTGAGTATGTTGTCACCTTTTAGAGGTAGAGATTAGGAAGAAAGACGAATTCGATTAATTTGCAATGAGCCATGTGTGTTCATTTACCGCAATACATTGTTTCCGCTGTCGTGTGTATTATGTTAAATGTTGCGGGCTTATTACATGTGGGCTCAGATATTCACTCATAAACCGAGGATTCCATGTGTACGGATGCGGCATGTGGAAACGGCTACTAAGTGTGGATGAGTCACGCGTCATGCATCTTGAGTGATTCCATATACTGCGGAACGCACTGCGTTTAGCTCAAATTTTGACAGCGCCGCGAGATGGGAGCACTGTAGGATTCTCTTATTTATTACGGAGGCTTATTTATTATTACTTTATTTTTTTACAGCCAGCATTTTTAAAGCTCCCTATCTCCAGGATCAGCCCGTTCACTGGGACGCTTAACCATTGTAAAAGTACATGAAATGAAACATATAAACACTATGTATTATTGAAGTATGACATGATATTAAAAAAAGATTATATAACTAATTCACATATATTAAGACAAGTACAACAAATAATTATGGTATTTAAAAAAGTAAAACATGACAATTATTATATCATTAAATAAAAGTAAAAATAAATGTATTCATAAAATACATACTAGTAAAAGGCGCCTACGTCTAGATGACGTGCACATTAGCCTGGCGTTGTGCCGTTGAATGGGCCTGTACTGCAGCATTCGTACTTAGAGCATCAACAAATTACAATTATCGTTGGGCAGCGTTTCACGTATTGCAAAACACAAAGCGAAGGCACACGTTGTTGCGTTGGTAGGTTCACGACATCATTCAAAACGGTATCAATATGGTGCGTACAATCATTTAGTTTGTGAACTACAGCAGGATGAGAAGAAATTCTTCTTCTACAACAACTTCTACTTGTACTGTTGGTAGTTTCTGCGACGGCATGTTTCAATCCTTGATGACAAATATAGCATGCTACTATACCTTCCCGTTAATACCTTCCGTCCGCCATTTGTTAAAGTTGGGAAAACACGTCTGTAATGACGTCACTCCTTGGAATTCCTGTCTGAATCGAGTGCGGATACAGTTTGAATCGCTACATGGACCGATTCAGTTTGCCGCATCCGTATCGGCACCACAAACCGAAACCGCACCCATACATATCAAATCATTCCTTTGCGTTCCCACTTTAGCCATTAGTTGCCGCACACCGCATGCCGCATCCGCATGACGCATCCGTACATATGGAATCTTAGCTTTAGTCTACCTCATATAGTAACGTGTGAAGAAAAATACGATAGCATGATTTTTCCAAGACAGTAGCGCACTATCTGTGCTAACCATCTCAGCCTACGATTAGCCTACTACATGTTTTGCATGTCGTGTTTTTATAGATCAACCGTGTAAGTGTTTTCTTCGGTGCCGGGTCGACCTTCGCATTGGACACTGACGCGGAAGTAATCGGAGAAGACGACGAATGTTTCACGGGGGACGAACTGAGATTCGCATGTGTGGCCGGGGACCTCGATAAAATGTCACCGACAGCAGTCAGCTACGGGTAGGAGCCATTGTGTCACGCTGCGCCAGTGAAGTCGTCAAGTTTCAGAGACGCCTCACCCCTCCCTCCGCCCCGCCCCCGCCCCCACCTCTCTTTTAAGACACGAGCTAAAGTAAGGAGACAAGCCCCCTTCCCCCGCCCCCTACCCCTACCCCTCCCCCGCCCACCTCCTTTGCTGCATGACCTGAAATAATGTCAGTGCCAGGCACTTGTTTGATATAATTTGTCATTGCAATCGCATTATTTCGTAGGCGCGAAATGATGAAACGTCTGGTAAGTCTTTTACAGCAGCCGAAAGGTAATACATGACGGAAATCCCACTTTGAAACATCAAAATGATGAGTAAGATTACAAAATCATTGATTCTCGCTCGTGGATGGAGCTATCGCAAAAGTAAGGACAGATTTGGAAGCAGTGAGAAAAACTAGGTCGGATAGGCTCATTAGACCATCCAATATGTCAACACAGCGAAAGTCGAAAGTTTGAAACATCGAAAACTCGAGTTGAGGGACGAAAGTCAAAAATCGACGATTTTGCGTATTCTAGGCTTGCTCTGGGCTTTCCAAAATGGCATAGCACATGTCTGTAGCTATTCCCAATCGCTGGATCAATTCGTACCACCTTAGTGTTTAGGAAGTTCTTAGCCATTCATTTTCGGCTTAGTATCCTTATTAAAATATCCAACTAATACTAAACCAGGTGGTAAGCGTCTATATTAGACCTGTGCATGATATATACTTTTGTAACATGTCACAAACTGAGGAATTTTACATAAGTTATTTACAATAAAATCACGCATTCAAATGAAAGACATCGTGTCGAACTAAAGAAGGCATTGATCTGTGGGTGTTCGGTGGCACGAATATTTCTTGGGCATCACGAATAAAACTAACCTGTGAAATAAGTATATACACATTTTAAGTTTAACATTTCAATCAAATTACGCTGAGAAGTCACCCAGTAAAATAAAACACAGTAGTTTAAATGGCAGGCTAAACTCTCGTTTTACACTTTTGTTTTGGCTATGTTTCTTATAATACTATTGTAGAATGTATTTGCATTTTGCAAAAGATTACTGTTATAACATTATAGGCCTACATGCGAATGCAAGTTCTACCAGCGAAAGTTCTGCGCATATTCACACCGGTCGCACGCTCAAACGTGGTGAACGACGAATGTACTACATCGATTTATTCAGATATCATTGATCTTAATCGTCATTGTAATAACAACATTTGTCTTTATGGACAGAGCCTCGGCAATATAATCCTGTGCCATAAGATATTTACCCGATGTTCGTGATATCCCAAGCAGAAGGGTGCCAACGGACAGAAGCGCCCTCAAAGACGCCATTTTCAGTCCGTTCTGTCGGCCTTCTGTTCACGGTCACATAAACTCCACCAATGGGGCGACAAAAGCTGAGTCACATGGCCGCTTCGACCGTTGACAGTCAAGCCGATCACCATTCTCCCTTTAGTTGGGGCGCACGGGGGTCGAAGTGGACACCTCGTGCTATTTTTGGTTGCCTTGTCGTTTTCTAAACTACACACCTTTTTTTAGTAATATTCCAGAGGCCATCCCTTTCAAATCAGTGTACCTCACTCCGAAATTTGCATTTACATTCAGGCCTATGTGGTCTCTTAATGGACGCGTTGCATATATTTCTCTTTCCACTTTTCACAGTAAATGTAAAACAACAAACTTAAGTGTAGTATCAGGTAATCAGGAATGACGAGAACTAATAGTTATGGCAATATCGTATTGATACGTTTATTTTTAAGAAGCCAGGTACAAAACATTGGACAATGTATCGAAAAATCAGTTCGGTTTCGCAGTTGACATCACACAACAGGAGTTATAATTACCTTAATATGTAATCAATATATGCATGCAATATTTCAACATGATGTACATTCATTTACCTACTGAATGGTGCAAAGCAATAGTAAAATAGTGCAACATTATACACAATCACGAGCCGAACATGTATCCCACCCCCTAAGTGTTGCGCAATCGTGACGTGACCCAAATCGGAGTGTAGTTCATTGATTGCATACTTTTCGCGTTTCTTAGGGTAATATTACACAACTAAAGACAGGCCTGATGCATAACCTACTGCTGGTTATTACTGCGATGTTTGTTAAGAAAAAAAATTCATAACACGCATTATTCGAAATAAAAACACATCAAGGTGTTACTCAATCACATCTTAAACATTGTTCTGAGTCATCGGTGTCACTCTTGTCATAGCCATTGTTTTTAACAAGAGTCCGAACACGTATTACTCGCCCACATTTAATATCTTTCCCATCGTATGCCAAAGCAATACAACATGGCAATTGAAAATTACACAAGGCCAGAAAGCATATGAATGACCGTTAATTAAGTTATAACGGCTAATTATGAAACATTTATAGTTTATTTAGTTAATTGAGATAGTTTATGTACCAAAATATATCCGGAATGGTGAGGGAATAAAGCCCACAATGATATTATAGAAATGTATATTTTAAGGCAACGAGAAATAAAAAATTTAAGACTAAGTAGAAAAACATTTCAGTTTTGTCATCGATTTCATATAAATGTAATGTAGTCACCTTACTACATATTCAAAATATATGGTTAACATATCAAAGATATACCCATTCATTTCTCGGTTGATTTATACCACATCATTGTAAAATATATCTGAACATCACTTGTTCTTGAATCAGCATACAATGTATAGGTCTCCCCCTCATTTTGGTTTGACGTTAGTTTTTAACATGATCTCTGGAATAACTTGATATATATATATATATATATATATATATTATATATATATTATATATATATATATATATACGTTGCGTCTAATATGTAAATTAAATATAATGTATTTTTGTTTTTCAAATACATGAGGTATGTTATAACGTTCGAATGACGTGTTATACACCGTATCAGTCATTTTAACTACGTGACCTATTTTGGTGTCTACCGTGTTTTACCTACAACAAATACGAAACTAACAAAATAAAAACAACGGACACTTAGGATTACCAATTATATGGTATGTGACAGCACTATTGTTGACAACGTCTAAAAACGGTAACTTGTCGTCTGCATAAGCTATTTTGATTGTTGAAGATAACAATTTGGTGACGGCAAGGACGAAAATTTTCGCACTGTTATCACCATAACGTATTGACACTTATGTTGTCGAGGGCCATACCTTCTCAAATTGATCCTTGTGCGAAAAGCGTAAAGCCAGATCACTTGAAAAGACGAGGACTGTAGATTTGCAACCTATGTGTGATCAATACTTCCAGTTGATTATTATGGCGTGGCAATTATGCCAGTCGTCACCCATAAAGAAAGTAGAGCTAGAAAGCAACAACTGTCAGAGTTGGACTACTTTCTTCACTGGCGTCAACAGTGCCAGCCATATGCTTTAAATATGGTATAATGATCCATTCTGGCCAAATAGATCCGCTTAGAATATGCAGCAAAGCTGGCCAATAAGTTTGCGGGGAAACACACAGTAGTTATGGCTGATCAGGCTTTGCATGATAATTCGTATGGGCTACGGGAGCAAGCTTCCCCTGATGATGACATTGGAATCTTATTGTCATGTCTGTGTAGTTTCACTTCGCTGGAAACATTATGGGCGCAGTTGGAAAAAATTATGTTATGCAGGTTTAAGTTACGCTCAAGCCACCAGGGGCCCGTCCCCGCACGGCGTGGAACGACTGCGGGGTTAACACCCATCATACCTTATGGGGAGGCGTTTCCCCCGCTGGGACCACCACCTTCATCAGCATCTCTGCCTGTCCCGGCGGCAACAGCGTCGGATAAAGACACGAAAGCGGTTCATGTGGTAATTCTTTATCAATGGCATATGTCGATTTCAATTTTTTTCGTGTTAACAAATTAGGAAAACACGAATACGCATATTGTAAATTACATGACTAAAATATCGTTCGGTCCTTCTTGTAGTCGGAAGTCCCTGCAGCCAATCAACCCACCACCCCCACCACCACCATCGCGGGCGGAGTTCGATTGCTCGCACTGCGGGACGGGGTTTTCCAGGCTTGACAGCTGAAAAAAACTTATGTCCCGCTGTAGTTGCACCCGTCGCAAGAGGGCCGCGGCGGACGACGCCTCGGACACCATCGTGTTGAGTTAAACGTTATAGTAATATACTGTGCTATGTTACTGTTTGCGTCAAAACCCCGCTTGCTATCACATGCAAAACATATCATCTGAAAAACGGTGCTTCCTATCACCACATCCGTACCAGAACATCCGTAAAAATGGCGGCGCTTCCTTTCCCATCCGTGTTATAACTTCCGTAAAAATGGCGGCTCCCATAACGTCCGTAACAAAAACTTCCGGCCACATGGTGGCGCGTACGTACGTACCACAATCCCATCACAACGTCCGTAAAAATTACGGCGCTTCTTACCCCGTCCGTTTCATAACTACCTAAATGTTTTCTTTATTATTCTAAATATTATTGAACTATTGTTGTAGCAATTCATAGAAGTATCCTCTCCTGCGAAGAGGCCGCCCGTTGTGCGCCAGCCGTCCCTACCAGCCCCAGCCCAGGCGCCAGCCCAGGCGCCAACCCCAGCCCAAACCCCGGGGGAGCAGCAGCCGGTGGCGCCACGGTGAGTCGTGTTGGAATATGAAGGCGAATTATTAAATTATTATTATTATTATTATTATTATGATCAGGCATCACGTGTCAATGTCGTTCAGATGTCTAGAAAAGTGGTTAATTGACTACCATATTGTAAAACCCTATTAGCTATAATATATCGTACTTGTTATGAAACAACTTCACGTGAAAACGCGTCTTATCACATTCGTTTCTACTTGTAGACCTCGTATTGTTGCCCACTGTGCAAGACGACATTCACAAGAACCCGTAATTGGCGCCGACACTTAGTAGAAGGGCGGTGCCGGCGGAAACAGCACGAAATGCTTGTCGATGAAATAATGGTAAGTTGGTCGTAATAATGTTCATACACCTGTTTGCCAGCTTGTTTAATTTATGTCATGAACTTGTCTTTATATCAGGCATGTTACGCTTCTTTTAAAGTGTTGGTTATGGCAATATTAAAGGATAAGTTGTGTTTTATTTCAGCGCAAAGAAAATGCTCGGTTAGCCTTGACAGAACAGCAACAGCAGCAGCAGCAACAACAGCAGGCATCGTCAGCGGTGTGGTATATATATATATATATATATATATATATATATATATATATATATATATATATATATATATATATATATATATATATATATGTACATATATATATACATATATATATATGTATATATATATATATATATGTATATATATATATATATATATATATATATATATATATATATATATATGTACATATATATATATATATATATACATATATATACATATATATATATATATATATACATATATATATACATATATATATATATATATATATATATATATATATATATATGTATATATATATGTATATATATATATATATATATATATATATATATATATATGTATATATATATATATATATATATATATATATATATGTATATGTATATGTATATATATATATATATATATATATATATATATATATATATATATATATATATATATATATGCAACATATCATGACATTGTTGCTCTATCACTATGTTATGCATAATATTAAAAAATACGAAATAATGTGACTATGTAAAATACGAAATGATGCTTGGCACTTTCTCTTGGGTGTCTAGCTGTGTAAATAGTTCAGGTTTATAAGAATGTTTATTAAAACACTTCCTCTTGGGTGACTGACAAGAATTGTGTATACATTGGTATATCGAGTGTGTAAATAAAACGTTACAAATCCACAAAATGGTGTCGACTTGTATTGTAATTAAGACGATACACGAACACACACGCATGCATCGAGTCAACAGCACTGTAGAATATTTTTAACTATTCGTATTTTACTAAGTCATTTTGCCAATTTCGTAACGTTTACCGCCTGACCTAGCTGGAAAGAGCTACGTTTTTATAATTGTTACCAAATTAGCGTGGTAACTTCATCAGCTCTTTCGAAAATGTATCACATTTTCATATTTTACTATATGAATGTAGTAAACTCACAATATTGTACCGTTTCCACTTGTCATAGTTTTCACATTTTCGTATTTTGTGTCCAGTATGTAGGCCACATAGGTAACGTTCTCCACGTAGGGAACTTACATAGGTCGTTGCGCAACCAATAACTCGAGGGTAGGACAGTGTTATGTCACATGCAAACCATAACTTCAGTTAAAATGACGCTTCCTACCACGTGGAAAACACTACTTCCGTAAAAATGGCGGGTCAGTTCAGGACCATAGCACAATTTCGTGCAAAATTACACCTTCGATCATAGTCATAAGGTTAAAAACTAGTGCCATTTAAAGTTTCGACGCAATAACCTTGCCAACCTTTCTTATATGACTGATTCAGTGTGCTAACGACATTTCGTAACATTTCACCGATTCGTTGCGTTAGACAGGTGTAGTAAAATTGTAGTAAAATGGAATATGTTGTTCTGTTTCGACGCGATAAACATGTTTTCATATTTTACTAAGTGGGTGTGCCAACTTTGTAGCATTTCACAATTTGACAGCGTTTCACCGCGATGACTTTGTCCATTTCACGTATTTTAATGTTTACACGCGATAACTTTGTCAAGTTTTTCATATTTTACTAAGTCGGTGTGCTAATGACGTAGCATATCGCAACATTACACCGTTTCGTTGCGTTAGACAGGTGGGGTTAGGGTTGGGGTTAACTGATAGAAATTTTGGTCACACATTTTCAAAAAATTGCTATATTTTTGTTCCGGACAAAAACATAGCAATTTTCGATAAGTTAACTCCAACGTTTTTGTATGTCAAACCCTAGTTAACCTAAAACAAATATGTGTCTAACCTAGTTAGTTGTTGTTTTGTCCGCTAGAAGGCGCTGGCATCTAATGTAGTGCTATGGTTATCCGCTAGATGGCGCTAGTGTCTAACGTAGCATTACGGTTATCCGCTAGATGAGGTTAGCGTCTAGCGTCGTTAGGTCGCAACTGAATAATTTGTCGCAAACCAACATTTATCTAGATTTGGTTGGGAATTTACGATACTGACTTAGTAAAATGCGAATACTTAATATAATTATCACCTCAAAACGTTAAGTTATGTTATGGCTGTGGTCGAGACCACCATTTCCCCGGAAGTTGTGTTTTACACGTGTGAGGAATCATCCTTTTTACGGAAGGTATGTTTTTGCACACACAATTGTAGCTGTTCTGACAAGGCTAAGCGTGCATTTTCTTTGCGCTGAAATAAAACACAACTTATCGTTTAATATTGCCATAACCAACACTTTAAAAGAAGCGTAACATGCCCGATATAAAGACAAGTTCATGACATAACTTAAACAAGTTGGTAAACAGGTGTATGAACATTATTACGACCAACTTACCATGATTTCATCGACAAGCACTTCGTGCTATTGTGTTGTTTGTGTCGGCGCCAAATACGGGGTCTTGTGAATGCTGTGTTGCACAGTGGGCAACAATACGAGGCCTACAAGTAGAAACGAATGTGATAAGACGCGTTTTCACGTGAAGTTGTTTCATAACAAGTACGATATATTATAACTAATAGGGTTTTTACAATATGGCAGTCAATCAACCACTTTTCTCGACATCTGAACGACATTGAGACGTGATGCCTGATCATAATAACAATAATAATTCAATAATTCGCCTCTATATTCCAACACGACTCACCGTGGCGCCACCGGCCACCGGCTGCTGCTCCCCCGGGGTTTGGGCTGGGGTTTGGGCTGGGGTTGGCGCCTGGGTTGGCACCTGGGCTGGGGCTGGTGGGGACGGCTGGCGCACAACGGGCTGCCTCTTTGCAGGAGAGGATGCTTCTATGAATTGCTACAACAATATTTCAATAATATTTAGAATAATAAAGGAAACATTTAGGTAGTTATGAAACGGACGTGGTAAGAAGCGCAATAATGTTTACGGACGTTGTGATGGGATTGTGTTACGTACGTACGCGCCACCATGTGGCCGGAAGTTTTTGTTACGGACGTTATGGGAGCCGCCATTTTTATGGAAGTTATGATACGGACGGGACAGGAAGCGCCGCCATTTTTACGGATGTTCTGGTACGGATGTGGTGATAGGAAGCACCGTTTTTCAGATGATATGTTTTGCATGTGATAGCAAGCGGGGTTTTGACGCAAACAGTAACATAGCACAGTATATTACTGTAACGTTTAACTCAACACGATGGTGTCCGAGGCGTCGTCCGCCGCGGCCCTCTTGCGACGGGTGCAACTACAGCGGGACATAAGTCTTTTCCAGCTGTCACGCCTGGAAAACCCCGTCCCGCAGTGCGAGCAAACGAACTCCGCCCGCTATGGTAATGGTGGGGGTGGTGGGTTGATTGGCTGCAGGGACTTCCGACTATAAGAAGGACCGAACGATATTTTAGTCACGTAATTTACAATATGCGTATTCGTGTTTTCCTAATTTGTTAACAAAAAAAAAATTGAAATCGACATATGCCATTGATAAAGACTTACCACATGAACCGCTTTCGTGTCTTTATCCGACGCTGTTGCCGCCGGGACAGGCAGAGATGCTGATGAAGGTGGTGGTCCCAGCGGGGGAAACGCCTCCCCATAAGGTAACCCCGCAGTCGTTCCACGCCGTGCGGGGACGGGGCCCCTGGTGGCTTGGGTGTAACGTAAACCTGCTCTCAGCATTGCCGATAATACGTTTTTGCTTATGTGAATACAAGTGAATAATGGCAACCTCGAAAAACAGCCGTCTTATATACGTTCACAGGTGGACACTTGGGTCACATGAGCGTGCCGAACATGAACCAATGACAATCAAGTGTGCCAAAAATTACCAACCAATCACAAACGAGTGTGCTGAAAATTACCAACAAATCACTAACGAGTGGTCGTTAGGGACACGTGGGTGTGCTAAATATTATTTTATAGAAACTATTTTTGTAGAAAATAACACGGGCGTGGTAGTAATACGCCAAAACAACACGGAGGTGAGATTAATACCATACCTCTCGCTTCGCGCCGCTTTCGCCAGGATCGCCTCTTTTTAACTATTTTTTAAAGTAGTTTTTAAAATAAGACACACGTATTTATGGGGTATTAGCAGAAGACATATCTGTCAGATGGCTCCACTTGTTCTTTGACCTAGTTTGCAATTAACCACCTATCCGCGAGGGGGCGCTACATGACGTCTAACCTCTTTTGACACAATTTAAAAAATAAGACGCACGAATTTGGACAGTACTAGTTCGTGAACTATCCGCAAGGGGCACCACCAGTTTATTACGTTAAAAAAACTTTTTAACTTTTTCCCTGACAGACCTGTTCGCACAGACACCGTCTCGGCTTCTGTGGGAAGCATCCAGCCACATGCTGCAATTAATGCGCGAAGGCTGCTCGTACACATATCCACCACTGTCTATAGTCAGGTACTCATTTAAACAGCTGAGTGAACTGGAGCAATGTAGAGTGAAAAAACTTGCCCAAGGTTTTAACACCGCAGCCAGGATTCGAACCCGGGTTCTCGTAGTCGAGAGTCCGAAGCGCTACCCCTGAGCCATGGCGCACCGTATCCGGCAAGGGCGCCACTTGACATGTGACATCGACACGTGACGTTTGACCTTGCACCGGCGCAACTAGGGCGTTGCGCTACAACGTATAGCTTTCCGCCAGGGGGCTCCACTTGACCTTTTGACCTTTTCGCCTATCTTTTAACATGGGTCCTTTGACTTTCTCCTCCCCTCCGCGCCGCGCCAAGTGTATCTTGCTAGGACCCTACTATGCTACTAACATTTGTAAGATCTTACAAGTTAAATTGTCTGTCGGTCAATTTGACGCCGATATCTTTGATCCCAGTGTCATTGGGAGGGCAGAGACTAACTTGAAGTCATATAGTCATAGGTTATTCGTTTCGTTGAGTTACTGGACGACGTAACACAACATTTCATATGATCGTACGTTACCGGTATGTTTAAGGTACCAAGGAGATACACTGTCCAGATCCTTCGGCACCAACTGGCAGTCGGTCATAGACGTAATTGAATTGTTGAATTATCGGCATACAATGACATTTCACATGACTCGACATGTTTAGTAAGATCGTTAATAAACAAAATAAACAGAAGTGGCCCTATTTGGGAACATTGTGGGCGGTACACCGGACAACACCGATCTCGAAGCTTTGCCTTCGATGACCACGCGTTGTATTGTATTGACAAGGTAATAATAATAATAATAATAATGGCAATTTGTGTAGCGCCGGTATCCGCCACGTAGTGGCGCTCATGGCGCTTTAACGTATAAAACATCATGCTAAAACAATACTATTAATGCCAATAAAGCGACTCAAAAAATAAAATTATATAATTTCCATTAAATAAAGTAGTAATAAAAACGGTGTAAAGTTTCTATAAATGTATATACAATAATAATTATAATAAAATAATTACTAAAAAAAATGAGTTAGTGTCATAAAACGTATACAGTCCGGACACATGTCCAATGGAAAGTTCACATGTATCACTCATAGTAAGCTTTAAAAAGATGTGTCTCCAAGGCTGTCTTGAAGAGACAGACTGTTGCGTTGGCACTGATGTTGTTTGGACGTGTATTCCAGGCCTTTGCGGATACGGTGAACGATCGCACTCCCCACGAGATTTTGGATTTGTGTTCTGTTAGTAGCAGCTTGTTTGCAGAGCGCATATTTCCATGGAGTGGTTCGTACGGTTTAACAAGGCTGCACAAGTAAGTAGGCGGGACACCGTGGATCGTCTTGAACAAAAACATGGAGATTTTGACGAAGATTCTCTGTTCGATTGGTAGCCAGTGCAGTTGTTTGAGGACGGGTGTGATGCGTGAGTACATTTCTTGGAGAGCGTGACAAGTCTGGCAGCAGTGTTTTGTAATAGATGGAGTCGTTTTAGCTGCGTTTTGTTGAGGCCGTGAAGCAGTGAATTGCACGTGTCCAGTCTAGATGTAATGAGCACGTGAGTGAGTAGTTCCGCAACCGGCTGATTAATATACTTTCGAATCATTCCAATATTTCTAATCGATACACACACAACTCTGGACACTTTCGCGATGTGTTTTCCAGGGAAAGGTTCTCGTCAACGATAACGCCGAGGTTCGTGACACTGTCGGTAGGAATGACCATGGTGTCGCCCACTCTGTCTCTGATTTGTATGATGTTGACTTTTGATCTCTGTTGTTTGGATCCAACCACAATGCATTCTGTTTTTGCATTGTTCAGCTTTAGGCAATAGGCTTCCACAAATCCACGTTAGTTGCGAGAGGCGCTAATACGCAACTAGACCCTAGCAGCGATAGTTTGTATGTGGCCATGCCGCATGCTTTGTCAATAGACAGAACAGCCAAAACAATGCCATCTTAGCACTGAATTCAATCGAACGTCCCGCGACGTTTCATCGACTGTAAATGTACATTAATGTAAACATTCTGCTTTCATATTGACTGGCGTGTTATACGATATCAATATTTAACTATGTGTGAAGACGTAGCAGTCTCATGTGATGAATACGGCAAGCTGTAGATGATTTTAAACATCCTTTCCGGCATCGAGCCAGCACACCTGTCGTCGGGCCACCAGTCGACGTTCCATCAGTTGTAAATGCTCATTAATGTACATATTATACCTTCACATTGACGGACATGTCAGACTATATCCACATTTAGCTATGTGTGAGGCTTCGGAGTCATGCCAGTTCAACAGCTAAATGCAGGATGATTTAAACAAGCGTTCCACAAAATGCATTTTACACACGTCAAAAATACGTAAAAGGCGGCAAAAGACCCTAGTTGTGTCAGAGCGCCCTCTGTCGGATTAGTTATTGTGGTAACTCATTCCGCAACATCCATTGACGTAGTTCGTCAAGACAGGCTTCAATTATTTGCTGTATTGCACACTTCCCACATGATACGGATTACCCGTACCCGATACGGATTTTGGCGTTTTTTATGTGATACGACCGTACTCCATTTTAATACGGATTTTAACTAAATTTATGGAAACAGTATTTTTAACCACGTTATGTATGAGTCACAAAACTAAGTATCTCGATTCGAAAGGACCGAACTAAATCACCAATTAGTTTATTGTACCGCGTACTAGATGGCGCGCTGGTAAATTTGTTGTTCTGAAAACTGCGGCAGGTGGCTCAGTCAATGGAGCTCGACGCCGCAAAATCGCCGGTATTTCTAATTTCAAGATGTTGACGCTTGCCAGTGATAAATTGTTATAATTTGATGACACTGTCTGTTTTGCAGTACGCAGTTTAAACGTGCTGAAGTGAACTAAGACGTCGGTAATTTTCCAGTTAACTGGCCTAAATTATTTAGGGCTTTTTCAAAACGGATTTACCACGTTTTTTCGATGTGTATGTGTTTGGAATGTCATTCTGCATCACACTCGCTAAAATGAAGTCGGAAATAATTTTTTTAAATTGTGTTTTATATAAATTTAAAATGCGTGAGCAATACATAGCGCTCCCCAGACGCATCTCGTCCGCAAAGGCGATATCTTGCGATTTGCGAATATGTCCCAACAACTAAGGCTACCTACATCATTAACTTTTTATTCTATATAATAAAAATATGGCTAATTGTTTTATCGACTTCGCAATGCACACGCTAGACATCGCCTTTGATAGGGACCGGCAAATATCTTCATGCAGTCAGAACCTATGGCCCTTTTAACTTTCAATTGTTTTTGCCAAATTTGTGACCACTGCACAGCCTGCTGTGTAGCATACGTTCATATTCACTCATCAAAATTAAATAACTCACCTAACATTTTACATTTCAGACGTTGGCATTCTCTGTCATCTTGGATCTTAGAAAAATGTGATTTCACCGTCATACGATTAATATCAGGCTCTTAAAAGGAGTTTCCCTGGGCCTCCCCTCATGAATAGAAAAGCCTAATGGACACACATTTCAACCGAACTACCTACGCCCCCTAGCGGATTTACCGGTCCCTACCTTTGACAAAGCCGGGGTTTGAGGTCCCGATGTGTCTGGACTGCGCTAACTGCTCGCGCCTTGTGACATCGGCTAATTTACGTAGACTAGACGGCATTAAACTGATCTAACACACACTTTAAAAAATATATATCTGACTCATTTTTAGCGGGAGAGGTGCAAAATGACGTTCCAAACACATACACATGTACGTTTTGAAATGGCCTTAATAACTTGGGCCAGTTAACTGGAAAATCATATTAGTGATACGGATTGATACGGATTCTTACAGTATTTTAGATCAAAAATACGGATTGCCATCCCAAAAATGTGGCATGTCTAGTATTGCGTCATTAACGCTTGACTGTTTAGGATCGACTGAAATGTATATTTGAGTATCGTCTGCGTAACAATGCTATTTCAGGCCATGCTTCCGGATGATATCAGCCATGGGTGAGGTTTACATTGAAAACAGTATAGGTCCTAGAACAGAGCCTTGCGGCAGACCGTACTTTAGCTGCGATATATCCGATGTCACGTTGTCAATGCGCACACAGTATGTTCTGCCACTCAGGTATGACTGGAACCAGTCAAGTGCAACACCGCCGATTCCCAAATAGCTGTTCATACGCGATAGCAGAATGGAGTGATCGACAGTGTCATAAGCTGCGGATAGATCTAATAACACGAGAAGAGTTATCTTTAACAAGATTTAACAAGATTGCCGCCTAGAGAATCAACTCTAGATGGCAGGTGGACAAGGAAGCCCTTTGGCTTATCGAGAGTCCAACCTATCTAACTAAATGTACCCAGCCCTTCTTAGGTACATGTCAATTTTATTTTTAAACATATTAACACTACTAGCACCTACACAATCAGCCGATAATCTGTTCCATGCATTTACTGTTCTTTGTGAAAATGAAAATTTTCTAATATCTAGTCTACACTGCTTCTTTGCTAATGT
Source organism: Oasisia sp. SBJ-2009 (assembly GCA_964017155.1). Taxonomy (NCBI): domain Eukaryota; kingdom Metazoa; phylum Annelida; class Polychaeta; order Sabellida; family Siboglinidae; genus Oasisia; species Oasisia sp. SBJ-2009. The sequence goes on from OZ024858.1 coordinate 36,203,404, forward strand.
AATTCCATGTCCTCTAGTCCTTCTCTCTTCCTTAACAGAGAAAAACATATTTCTGTCAATATCTTGCCGCAGTTCATGGCCTGCAGCAGATCGTTATGAACGTTCAGCAATGCGGTTTCTACGCTGTGGTGTGCACGATAGGTCGACTGGAATACATCGATGAGATTATTATTGGCAAAGAATGTAGAGAGTTGTTTGGCTACCACCCGTTCCAGTGTCTTATTGAGGAAACGTAAGTTTAATATAGGACGATAGTTGGCTTACATGGATCAGTCCAAGTTTACCTTCTTCAGCATAGGTCGAATTTGCACAGCTTTGAGAGAAGACGGAATTTCTCCCAAGTTCATTGAGTTGTTGATGATTTGAGTCATCGCCGGCAATGCAGCATCACTACACTTCCTCAGCAGTGCCGATGGAATTGGATCAAGGTCATAGGTTGTTCCTGGTGAATTTGAGAGTATCTTCGCTATTTCATTTATAGACACTTCATGAAAACCCACAAACTTGATCGATGAAAGAGCTCTTATAGGAGGTTGTAGATCATTTACTCTTTCAAACTGCTCTCGGATGCATTTTATTTTATCGGTAAAGAATATGTAGAAGTTCTGGGCCAATTCCTTCTGCAATTCACACTTCGGAAAAGGTGAAGTCTTTCGCCGGAGAAGTAGTCTGTCAGTCAGACGGAAACTATTTGCCTTTGATCTTTTGCCACTTCGCTGAATAGCTCGTTGTAATATTGCGATTTTGCTCGTTTGATCTGTCGATTTACCATTTGCTTCTGATGGCAGTAAATTTGGCCGTCAATTCTCGGTGGCATGATCAGCATCATGCCACCGAGACACCATGCCGGCGACGATTTAAAAACGGACATTAGTGAAATTAAATCATCGCTGAACTTTTTATGTAAACCAATAGAAGAAGTTAAACAAACAAATGCATCGAACGAAAAAAAATCAACGACTTACTCAAGATTATCAACGCAAAAGATGAAAAGACCAACCAACGTGAGCACAGAGTGAATGAACTGGAACAACACTCACGTAGACAAATGTGATTGTGACTGGTGTAAACCTTCACAGTTATGCGCACACTGCCACACGCAGATCGGTGAAGGCTTCAAATCAACAAAATGAAGGTGATAATATCTGTGAATCCACAATGATGAAAAAAAACGTTATCAGCTTTCCAGAAGAAAAGTTGAAAGTGTCAATCTATGATATTGAAATTACTGCAATCCATGACCTCCCGAAACGTAAAGATGGGTCAACGCCAGTAATTGTACAGTTTTTGTTTACGGACAAAAAACCCGAAATGATTCGTCAAAGAAAGAAACTGAAGGGTAGTAACATCTTCCTGAACGACCATCTCACTCAGAAAAAAATCAACTGTTTGCAGAGGCAAGACGACTGAAGAAAGAAGGAAAGATATTAGGTACATGGACAATGAACTGTAATATCTTATTGAAAAAAAAATGAATATGCCACCAAAGTTATGATGAAGTCCAAACAGGACTTGGACAAACTTAACATGTAAACATGTCTGAATATGGACAAAGAGACTTACAGTCCTTACAAATTCTGTTATCAATTGTATGGACTCTTTTCTATTTTATTATCTTCTATCTTATATCAGAAATTCTACAAATGTTGATGGACAATTCACTCACAATCTGTATGGGTCATGTTTTTTGTGAACACAATTATATGGACTCTCTAGTTTACATGTGTGATATCACAAATTCAACAAATAGTTGTATTATTCATGTATACCTTGTAATATTATTGCACTTCCTTTATGATCAAAATGATGCCAAATAACCAGATCAGATTAGATTCATGTCAAATATGTAATCAAATACTAAAATATACTGCCGTAAAATGTGACCTGTGTGAGGCAGTTTTTCATAAACGTTGTGCAAACTTAGCACAACAACAATTAAGACTAATACATTGTAAAAATATAAATTATCTTTGTATATCATGTTGTGAAGTATTTCCTTTTCAGGAAGTGATGATGAAATTGTTTATGAAAATTGTTCTGTTGAAGATACTTATGACCATTATAAATTAATGGATAAATGTTCACAATTTAATTTAAATTCTTTCAATTATTCAGACTGTAGTCCTCACAATTTTGGAAATGACATAGACCCAAACAAACATTTCTACAAATAACACATCAAAATGTAAGTATTTTACTGACTTACAATTAAAGGAAGAAATCGGTGGGGTTAATGGATTGTCGTTTAAAAAATGTAATGCCAGAAGTCTAAAAACAATTTTTCACAAGATTAAAGACAATATTTTAGAACTAAATGTAAAATTTGATATAATTGCTATAACTGAAACATGGATAAAACCAGGCTTAATTAATGATTTTAATATAAAAAATTATGATGCATTTCATATCACATTTTCCAATGAACTAAGTCAACAAACCTGGGAAAGTGAGCTAAAAACTGATGTGTAAATCAAGCATATGACTTTTTTCTACACATATTTATGGATATATTTAACAAACATTGTCCAGTATAACAATTTTCCCAAAAGTCTCACAAGTGTTCAAGTATATTTTGTTTGCTGATGATACAAATCTATTATGTTGTGATAGAGACTTGAATGGACTTGTTCGGGTGATAAATGGTGGTTTAGAACAACTGCAGACATGGTTTTCTGTTAATAGATTGTCTCTTAATATATCAAAAACTAATTACATGATTTTTGGTAATCGCAGAATAACTGCAGATATTTGTGTTAGAATAACAACAACAAAAAGTAAATTGCACACCATATTTAGTAGTAATTGATGACAAATTAAACTGGAAAAGTCACATTTCATCAATAAGATCTAAACTGTCCAAATGTTGTGCTATTATGTATAGAGCCAGTTCCTTGATTAACAAACATGGTATGCATATTTTGTACTATTCTCTTTTCATGCCTTATATTATGTATTGTGCTGAAGAATGGGGTAACACATATGCTACAAATATTCATTGTTTAGTTTTATTACAGGAAAGGGTTATAAGATTAAGTTGTGGTGCCAAAAGACTTGATCACACAAACTTACTCTTTCACAATGTACATATTCTTAAAATACTAGATCTTGTAAAAGTAAAAACTGCTATAATCAGGTTTAAGGCATATCGTTATATATTACCAATGAATGTACAAATATTATTCAGAATACATGAATCACGATATTCATCCAGGCATAAATGTAAGTTCAAGCAAATCTATGTATGTACTAACTTAAAAAATATGTGTATTTCTGTTACTGGGGTTAAACTTTGGAATACCCTCGATAATTCATTGATTTGTTGTAAAAATGTTCATCTTTTCAAAAAGTGTTATACAGATAGACTGTTGAATAGTTATGTGTTGGAGTCCTAGACTATTTTGTCAACATAAATTAGATAACTAAATTAAACATTCAGATTGTTTATTGTTATAAAGGTTTTTTCTTCTTCAATAAATATCACAATGTCTTTTTTTCGATTAAATGTCGTATGGTTATACATGTAAGTAATGTTGTTGCACCTTCTATTGCACTGTTCAGATGCTTTATGTATGTAATTAAGCAATTATAAGGGTAAACATGATAAGTATTGTACTTCTTTTACCCTTTATTTTTTCTTCAACAAATGGTATTGTATGCACTGCACTGTCTGTATAATGTAGTAATTGTTGTTGTTGTTGAAAATTAATTTCATTTCAATTCAATTCAATTTCAAGATGCGATTTTCTCAATTTATTCTCCTGTTGGCGCCGTATCTTTGTCTCTGTCAAGATGTTTTCATTAAACCACTTATAATGTGGGCGAAGTTTCACACATCGTTCTTTCATAGGTGCATGCTTTTTGAGCGCTTGGGACAGAACACTGTTATATCTCTCGACTTGTGCATACAGCGAGTTGTTCAGGCAATCGGGATTTGATTACTTGAACGTCAACTATATCGTCACAAAATAATGGTAGTTTGATTGACGCGATGTTGCGTGATCTTATGACTAGTCCAGTTCACTATGTACAGATTACAATTTTTGTTCAAATTTTTTGGAGATTTGCAAAACTATACATTTTTGGAAAGATTAGAACCTACTGAACCCGAAAAGTAATGTTTACATTTTTTCTAAACATTATATGGCGGTCATCTTGGATTTTCAAAATGGCGACTATTTTTTGCTCACATTTTGCAATATCTCGGCGTCTAAGCATCTCAGGCTTTTGATTTTGGTGTGTAAACATACATTTTCAGAGACAAGGAATGTAATAGGACAAATTATAATGAGCTATATAAAATGCATGACACTATTTTGGAAATTTTGGAAACAAATGCATAAATTCTAAGTAACACAGACTTTGCTGAGGACACTGCTGATGGCAAGGGTACAACACATGGGACAGTCACTGCCATCTACCAGAAGGCTGATGCACCTGGTAAACCAATCACACCCCCTCTACGCATTGGTGACACAAAGTCAAACAGTTTCTTGGTGACTCCATACCATACAGCCATGCTACCGTGTGAGAAGCCAAAAGCAACTGCATCGCAGAAGCGGGCGAGGGAGTTTAGCATCAACAACTCTGGTGTAGCAGATAGCAATCAACTTACACAACTTGGATGGGTTGTCGCCTCAACTCTTTCCAGGATGAAGGATGAAAGGTCAAGCCAAATTCCAGGTTGGGCTGGCTACAACTCCTTGCTGTAAACAAGCAAGCCGCTGACCGAGGTTCGTGCCCTGCCCCTACTCCCAGAAGTGGCACACGAGTGGTCAACTCTGCTAACAGTGATGAAGCAGACATATCAGTTAAAGGAGTTGACAGTTGGAGACGTGTACATCACTGCCATAACCTATGACATGGCCCTCTACGCGAAAGCAGTTCAGCTGGTGGATGTTAGGCCAGATTTGAAAGGCAAAGTGTTGCCAAGACTCGGTGAGCTACATGTCGTCATGTGTGCCTTGAGAGCCCTGGGTTCATGAATTGAAAACTCTGGAATAGATGACGCCTGGATGGAAGCTGATGCGTATGGCTCTGCCACCACCAGGCATATTATCAAATGCACCCACTACAAGCGCTCCATGCGTGCCCACATCTACTCATACATGGCACTGTATGAGCTGGCGATCGATCAGTTCTTGAAGGACAACCCTGACCTGAAGGATGTGTGCCTAGAAGCTACCGCTGAGGTAGAGGAGGCCTGCTCTGTGGCGAACAATAACACAAGAGCTGAATCTGTGAAGCAAGCCATTGTCCATCTACTGCAAACGCTGACTCAGGATAATGTGATGAAGAGGCTGCATGATTGGGAAGAACAGAAGGCCAAGAACGCAATGTTCCATTCCATGATGAACTACCTGCACCGGGTGGAGACGATTCTCTACTTTGTAGCAGCATCTCGGAATGCTGATCTTCACCTTCATCTTGAAGCTGGAGAAGCGTTCAGCAAGCTGTTCTTTGCAATGGATAGGATCACGTACAAGCGACTCTGGCCACGCTACGTAGCAGACATGCATGCACTCAAGATTGTCCACCCAGAAACATGGATAGAACTGGAAGAGAGCAACATTTCTGTAACCAAGAACGCCATCCCATTTGTGTCCATCGGCACTGATCATGCATGCGAACACATCAACAAACTCATGAAGGTTCATGCTGGTCTGATTGGGATCTCCAACAACCCCAATGCAAGACATGATGTTGGAAGCAAAGCAGTGGAACATCACGACCTTTCCCCAAGCAAAATCAAGTGGGAGCATGGAACCATTAGTAGGATTAAGGATGCCACACAGAGTCACAGCAATCCATTTGCTGTTGAGGGCAACATGATCTACAACATCATAACCCATGCATACATCCCAGATGAGTACGTGCCACCGATCCTGAACATAGATGACACGGGCCAGAAGCTCTACGAAGACTACGTGGCTGAGCGGATGAATGGGGATGTCAGTCTATGGGCCCCTGTGAAGAAGCAAAACAACAAGATGTACATGTTTGGCAACAAGACGCATAAAGTCAAGTTTCGCGACAAGATCGTAGACCTGATGGAAACCAAAGACCTGTATGGGAGGTTGATGGTCCTTGTCCGCTCAAACAAAGACATTGACCAGAAGCAGGCAGTTGGCACCTACGAGTTCACACTGACACCAAGGGCACTATGTTCCCCAAATGGCTCGGTGTTGCCATGCAATGACAAGTCCAAGCTTATCCATGTACTTCAGAAGTTGACAACACGAGAAACAACAGAAGCAGACCAACAGTCAGATGAAGACCCCATAGAGACTGATGCAGATCCCCCTGATCACCGTCGGAAGATTTCATGGTAGATGGCATAGTCCTTGTCCAGAAAATGACAACAATACCAGCAACTGTAGTGAAAGTGAAGGATCTCAGTGTATGCTTCAATGAAAGACTGATGAACCTCACGAGAAGCTTTGATGAGGTCATCCTCGTCTTTGACACATGCAAGGCTGATTATCTGAAGAGCACAACCAGGCAAAAGAGGCGAAAATGAAAAGATCCAGTCCAGTACCAAGTCCGAGATGAGACCAGCATCAGGCACATCCCAATGAGTCGTTTTCTGTCACATGAACAGACAAAGGCTGATCTGACAGAATATTTGGCTGAGAAAACTTTGGACTACAACAACAATTCATCCAAGCTGGCCAGCACCTCAGCTGCGGGCCACACCAGGAGCCACAAGGATAACAACCACGAGGAAGCAGACACCTTGATGATATGCTTGGGAGTCTGCAACAGAGCGAAACTGAAGGGATGCAGAAATTACATTCTTTTCGCCTGATGATGATGTCTTCGTCTTGATCATAGCCAGTTATGGTTTGTTGCCAAAGAACACCTTAATCTGAATGGTTTCTGGTGTCCAGCAGATCAAGCCATTATGGACAGCACTGGGGCCGGAGAAAGCAAAGGCCTTACCGGCATTCCATGCATTCTCTGGGGCAGACAACACTGGAAGGTGTGCACGAATATGCAAGGCAACCTGGCAAGCTGTTCCTGGAGTGTGACGATTATGTCATCAGGGCCCTGTGCATGCTTTGTGATGATACGGATGTGACGGAGGACTTTCTGCAACCTTGGCCAGATTTGTATGCACTGCATACTGTCCAAAGGGCCTCCATATCTTAAGCATTCCTGATATACGTTGGCACCTATTTTGCAAATACATGGCAGAAAGAGCTACCACCTACCATGGGTGCCCTCAAGCAGTACATTTTGAGGACGCATGTAGCTAGAGTCTGGGGCCAGGCTGCCCATCCCAAGCAGGTTCCGTTGGACCCACTGCAGAATGGCTATCACAAGGACCACGATGATGGCCAGCTCAACCCAACCCAATCACCAGCACTGAAGGCTATCATTGAGATGGTCAGGTGTCAGTGCAAGGGGAACTGCACATCTAATCGCTGCTCGTGCAAGTCAAATAACTTACCTTGCACATATATCTGCATGGAACACGACGAAGAAACATACTACGAGAATCGTTATTCAGATGATGATAGTGATGACTAATGTCATTTGCTTGATATATCTTAATGTTTATAACCAGAGGGACTATTCTAATGCGATGATCCTTTGCATATTATAATTATACTATTGCGATGAAACATTTATTTCTATCAGGTACACAAGAAGTACATTATGGTCATTTTTTGAGTAAACAGTGTGATATATACTCTCTTGCATTGAATGTAGTTAATTGTAAGTTGTCTCACTAGATTCCTTTTCTCTGAAAATGTATATTTACACACCAAAATCAAAAGCCTAATATGCTTAGAAGCCGAGATATTGCAAAATGTGAGCAACAAAATAGTCGCCATTTTGAAAATGCAAGATGGCCGCCAAAAAGTGTTCAAAAAAAATGTAGACATTACTGTTCAGGTTCAGTAGGTCCTAAACTTTCCAAAAATGTATAGTTTTGCAAATCTCCAAAAAGATTGAACGAAATACACAAGGAACTGGATTAGACTTTTGTCTGCACTGGAAGTCGTTGGATATGGATTTTCCCTAACATTGCTGAGTCATCAGATATTCCAACAGTTATACTTATATCGCCAATGACAGGTGGATCAACGTTTCGTGTAATTAGGAGGTCCAACGTGTGACCTTTCTTGTGGGTAGCACCGTGGATGTGTTGTTGTAATCCACTACTGGAAAGGAGATTAATGAAGCTTTTGGCGCTATTATCACATGAGTCATTAACATTAATGTTGAAATCGCCTGCGATAATAAGAGGCATAGGGCTAAGAAGAACATTGTCTATCAGCAGTGTGAATTCGTCTAGAAATTCGTTGAAAGTGCAGCATGCGGATTTCTACTGTGGGCGATATAGAATGATCAAACGCAGGGATACAGTTGACGTGATGAATTCTGCTGATAAGAACTCGAATGATCTTGGTAGCAAACCAATGTCTGTGAGACGCACATTAAATCCTGTCTTGTACAATAAAGCAATACCTCCGCCTCGCTTTTGTGTAGCACGGGGAACTTGTTTGAAGCTGTAGCCAGCTGGAATTATGTTCCCAATAATCACATTGTCTTCTGGTTTCAGCCACGTTTCGCAAATAGCGATTATGTCCAGATTGTTTTCAATGACAAACTCGGTAAATTCAGTTGTCTTACTGCGAATAGATTGGGCATTTATTGCACAGAATGTAGCGTTGGGTCTACACAGTATCGCTGCCGTTGCCGTTCCTGCTGCCACCGTTGATACGGTTGTTGTTGCTGCAGTTTCTGCTACCTTTTATCGCTGTCGTCCGCGTAGGTGCTGTTGTTGTTGCTGCAGTTTCTGCTACTGTTGTCCTTGTTGTCTGCGCATGTGCTGATGTTGTCGCTGCAGTTTCTGCTGCTGTTGTCGTTGTCGTCTGCGCATGTGCTGATGTTGTCGCTGCAGTTTATGCTGCTGTTGTCGGTGTCGTCCGCGCAGGTGCTGATGTTGTCGCCGCAGTTTCTGCTGCTGTTGTCCTTGTCGTCTGCGCAGGTGCTGATGTTGTGACTGCAGTTTCTGCTACTGTTGTCGTTGTCGTCCGCGCAGGTGCTGATGTTGTGGCTGCAGTTTCTGCTGCTGTTGTCGTTGTCGTCCGCGCAGGTGCTGATGTTGTCGCTGCAGTTGCTGCTACTGTTGTCGTTGTCGTCCGCGCAGGTGCTGATGTTGTCGCTGCAGTTGCTGCTACTGTTGTCGTTGTCGTCCGCGCAGGTGCTGATGTTGTCGCTGCAGTTGCTGCTACTGTTGTCGTTGTCGTCCGCGCAGGTGCTGATGTTGTCGCTGCAGTTGCTGCTACTGTTGTCGTTGTCGTCCGCGCAGGTGCTGATGTTGTCGCTGCAGTTTCTGCTACTGCTGTCCTTGTCGTCCGCGCAGGAGCTGATGTTGTCGCTGCAGTTGCTGCTACTGTTGTCCATGTAGTCGGGGTGCACGGGGGTCGAAGTGCACACCTCGTGCTATTTTTGGTTGCCCTGTCGTTTTCGAAACTTCAAACCTTCCTTAATAATATTCCAGAGGGCAACCCTCTCAAATCAGTGTACCTCACTCCGACAATTGCGTTTACATTCAGACATATGTGGTTTCTTAATGGCCGAGTTGCATATACTTCTCTTTCCTAATTTTCACAATAAATGTATAACAACAAACGTAAGTGTAGTATCATATATTCAGGAATGCCGAGAGCTAATATTTATGACAATATCGTATTGATACGTTTATTTTTTAGGAAGCCAGGTACAACACATTGGACAATATATCGAAAAATATGTTCGGTTTCGCAGTTGACATCTCACAACGGGAGTCATAATTATTTTAATATGTAATCAATACATTTATGTAATATATCAAAATGATGTACATTCATTTACCTACTGGATAGAGCAAAGCAATAGTAAAATAGTGCTACGTTATACGCAATCACGAGCCAAACATGTACCCCACCCCCTAAGTGATGTGACGCAAATCGGAGTGAATTTCATTGATTGTATCATTTTCGCGTTTCTTAGAGGGTAATAATTTACTGTTAGAGACAGTCCTGATGCATAACCTGCTGCTGGTTATTAATGCGATGTTTGTTAAGGCAATATAACATTACGACACGCATTATTCAAAATAAAAATACATCAAGGTGTTACTCAATCACATCTTAAACATTGTTCTGAATCATCTGTGTCACTTTTGTCACAGCCATTGTTTTCAATAAGAGGCCGAACAGATATTACTCGCCCACATTTGATATATTTCCCCATCGTATGCACAAGCAACACAACACGGCACTTGAACATTACACTTATATTCAGGCCTGAAGGTGTCTGAATGACCGTTAAGTCACAATGGCTAATTATGAATTTTCTTAGTTTATTTAATTAATTTAGCTAGTTTCTGTACCATAATATATCCGGAATGGTGAGAGGAATAGAGACCTCAAATATATTATAGAAATGTATATATTTTTAAGGCAACGGGAAATAAACGATTGAAGAATAAGTAGAAAAACATTTCCGTTTTGTCGTCGATTTCATATAAATGTACCGTAGTCACCTTACTAAATATTCAAAATATACGATTAACATATCAAAGGTATCCCCATTCATTCCTCGGTTGATTTATACCACATAATTGTAAAATATATCTAAACATCACATCATGCCCTGTATACTTCTCCCCCACATTTTGGTTTGACGCTAGATTTTAACACCATCTCTGGAATAACTTGAATATATATATATATATATATATATATATATATATATATATATATATATATATATATATATATACGTTGCGTCTAATATGTAAATTAAATATAATGTATTCTTGTTTTCAAATACATGAGGTATGTTATAATGTTTGAATGACATGTTTTACAGCGCATCAGTCATTTTAACTTAGTTTGGTGGCCACCGTGCTTTACCGACAATAAATACGAAACTAACAAAATACAAACAAAGGACACTTATGACTACCAATTATATAGTATGTGACAGCACTATTGTTGACGTCTAAAAAACGATAACTTGTCGTCTGCATAAGCTATTTTGATTATTGAAGATAACAATTTGGTGACGGCAAGGACGAAGATGTTCGTACTGTTATCATCATTGCCGTTCGTCACCCATACAGAAAGTAGATCTCCAAAGCAACCACTCTCAAGGTTGGAATGCTTTCTTCACAACACTGGCGTCAACAGTGCCAGCCACGTCTTTATATATGGTTTGATGATCCGTTCTGGTCAAATAGATCCGCTTAGGGTATGCAGCAAAGCTGGCCAATACATTTGGGGTGAAACACACAGTAGTTAAGGCTGATCTGGCTTTGCATGATATTTCGAATGGCCTACTTGTGGAACAATGATGCTGAAGACATTCTTATAGAAACTGGTTTGTGCAAGCAAGGAACGGCTAACAAAGGTTTTCCTTCAGCAGGGGATTACTACTAAAGTATGCGCGAACACAAATTACTACGGGAGGCAATGGCTAATCTACATACGGATGCATTTGAACAATGGCATCAGGAAAGAAACGATAATGCACAACTCAGTGGACTGGCTGATGTTTTGCAAAACATTTGCGACACACTGTGCATATTGCAAAACGATGGAACAAATACTAATGAAACTCGGTTCCTTTTGACTCTTTATTCAAACTAAATGATCACATGGTTATCTACGATGAAGAAAGCAAGACGTCACCTAGCTAAACAGGTCTTCTGTAGAATCTACAGCAAGACGATTGGCATTCTTATCAGGTTCATGGCATCTCACCGTGCAGGCAATTGGGAAAACATTGGTTTAGTCTAATAACATGCTCCCAGTTGTTGTTGCTGCTGGTCATCACAACTACATGTATTCACTGCCACTGTGTCTAAAGGAAATGAACAACCCGAAGGACCCAACACCATATGTATATCAGTACTTCACGGAAAGTATTCATGGTGTGCGAAAAAAGCTGGGTCATTCAAAGGTGTCAGTTCTGATATGGCTCATGGGCAGACATACAACATATATGTGAAGGAAAGTGCGAGTGGGCTTACATAAATACCCCTGGATGCTAAAGCACGAACCGAGTAGCTTTATACAAAGCCTGTGTAATCTGAGGTATCATTCCATTTCAAAGAAGTGATGAACTATCCGCAGGCAGGGAGTGTCTATCAATGAATTTCTAGGTCCGGGACAATAAAGTGTTATTGTATTGTGTTGTGTAGTGTAGTGTAGTGTAGTGTAGTGTAGTGTAGTGTAGTGTAGTGTAGTGTAGTGTAGTGTAGTGTAGTGTAGTGTAGTGTAGTGTAGTGTAGTGTAGTGTAGTGTAGTGTAGTGTAGTGTAGTGTAGTGTAGTGTAGTGTAGTGTAGTGTAGTGTAGTGTAGTGTAGTGTAGTGTAGTGTATTGTTGTGTTGTGTTGTGTTGTGTTGTGTTGTGTTGTGTTGTGTTGTGTTGTGTTGTGTTGTGTTGTGTTGTGTTGTGTTGTGTTGTGTTGTGTTGTGTTGTGTTGTGTTGTGTTGTGTTGTGTTGTGTTGTGTTGTGTTGTGTTGTGTTGTGTTGTGTTGTGTTGTGTTGTGTTGTGTTGTGTTGTGTTGTGTTGTGTTGTGTTGTGTTGTGTTGTGTTGTGTTGTGTTGTGTTGTGTTGTGTTGTGTTGTGTTGTGTTGTGTTGTGTTGTGTTGTGTTGTGTTGTGTTGTGTTGTGTTGTGTTGTGTTGTGTTGTGTTGTGTTGTGTTGTGTTGTGTTGTGTTGTGTTGTGTTGTGTTGTGTTGTGTTGTGTTGTGTTGTGTTGTGTTGTGTTGTGTTGTGTTGTGTTGTGTTGTGTTGTGTTGTGTTGTATTGTAATACCGCGGAGATGGAAACCAGGAAATGGTCAATCAAGCATGCATAAAAACAGTACATGATCAATCCCGTCACGATATACTCCAGCAACATGCTAAATATTGCCACGAAACAGGGAGCCACTGTAACCATCATGGAAACTCTGGAAACTGCTGAATATATTTGCAAAACTGACCTCCAGAAATATTTGAATAACAACGCAAAGTCCAAAAGGTACGTGACAGCATATTTGAAGAATTGCATCCCCAATAACATCTTACTGTACCGCAGAGGTAGAAGCTGATCAATGAAGTTGTCGTGCTGATACGCCTTCTTCATCAGAAAACTGTTAGAAAAGATGCCAATCTTGAGTTAAAGAAACCATCGGAGAATATGAATTGTCTAAGGTACCGCAAGTTTCGTTGATTCAAATCGACCGATGCGTCATGGCCGTTAGGCATGGTGGTTGACAGCTGTACTGAAAGAGACTCACTTGAAGATGGAGACATTATTAGATATCGGTTGGAAGATGGGTTCCACACATTTGGAACCAGTATCTTTGACGGTGCCGCCATTACCATAACTTACACAATGGTATACAAGTTGCGTGTCGCCAGAATATGCCCTTGTAATTGTTCAGGCGCTAAATTCCAAGTGCCGCGTTGTGCTGCTTGCAAGTGCAAAGGGAACTATATCAAATGTGGGCGAGTAATACCTGTTCGGACTCTTGTTGAAAGCAATGGCTGTGACAAGAGTGACACAGGTGACTCAGAACAATGTCTACGATGTGATTGAGTGACACCTTGATGTGTTTTTATTTCGAATACTGCGTGTCATAATTTTATATTGTCTTAACAAACATCGCATTAATAGTCAGCAGTAGGACATGCGTCAGTAGACTGTCTTTAATCGTGTATATTACCCTAAGGAACGCGAAAATGTTACAATCAATGAAATCCACTCCTATTTGCGTCACGTCACGATTGCGCAACACTTAGGGGGTGGGGTACATGTTGAGCTCGTGATTACGTATAACGTAGCACTATTTTACTATTGCTTTGCAATATTCAGTACGTAAATGAATGTACATTATTTTAGTATATTTCATAAGTGTATTGATTACATATTAAGGTAACTATGACTCCTTTTGTATGATGTCAACTGCGAAACCGAACTGATTTATTGTTATTTTTGTCCAATGTTTTGTATCTGGCATCTTGAAAAATATACGTATCAACAAGATATTGCCACATATATTAATTATCGTCATTCCTGATTATTTGATATTATACTTAAGTTTGTTGCTATACAGTTACTGTGAAAATGTGGAAAGAGAAATATACACATTGGGGACATTAAGGGCCTGGATATAAGTGCAATTTTCGGAGTGCGGTACACTGATTTGAGAGGGTTGCCCTCTGGAATATGTTTCGGGAGGGTTTGAAGTTTAATAAAATACCGGGCAACCAAAAATAGCACGAGGTGTCCACTACCTCCAAAATTTGGACCCTTGCGCCCCGACTATTGTCGTCCGTGCAGGTAAGACTGCACCCAATCTATGCATTGCCCGGAATAGCGATATGACGTAGGATTGTGAATTAACAAGGTGTGGCATATTGAATCAAACGCTTTACTTATAGCGTCAACCTGTGTTTTGTTGTCTTTACGTTCAGTAATAATTTAAGCTAGATTAGTTACCGTGTTTCTGCACTTCACAAATCCATGTTGTTTGTCCGAAATTGAATACACATGTTTACAACGAGTCGTGTCCTATGTTTTTCTAACATTTTGCTAAATAACGTTAAGAGATACATAGGTATGTCATGGCACACATTCCCTTTATCCCCTTTTTCCACACAGGAACGCCAGTTGTTCCTTTAATGCTAGTTGGAAAAGTTCCATAATTTAACGACACATTACAATGTAGAGTGTCAGTGGACCTGCTAATTCGGCGGCACATTCCCTAAGAATTACACCTGCTATGTTGTCAGGACCGCATATTTCGTTTACCTCTGTGGTTTTTAGTGAATTGATTACATCATCATAAGACACGCTGCATAAACACGGTTTGAAAGAAAGACTGTTTGGTTAAATTAGATTGTCTACTAAAACAGACACGAGAATCGGAAAATAGTTTTGCTATGTCAACCGGACTGTCTGTATCAGTGCTTTATATAACAATGAATTTGGAATGTTTACGTTAGATTGCATGCTTTTGGAAACATTGAATGACCATTTGTTGTTTGGTTTGACAAATTTGTAGACACACTACTTTGAAGTTTCTTAAAAGCAATTAGTAATAAAAATATATTTTGTAATCAGATACCGACTATGGGCGTTTGAATGCTTTGTGTGCAGTATCTTTCTCTTTAAAGTTTGCGTTCTTATCATTATCATACCATACTGGGTATTTTCGACTGCGAATACAGATACTGGTTTACGGCAGCATGTAGAATGTCATAACATAGCTCAAAATTATCATGAATGTTTGCACCGTCAACGAAAAATGACCCCGCGATATAAAATACCTATGTTTTGTTATCGCGACATATTCAAGGGTAACATTGGAACAAACTTGAAGAGACAAGTCTACAATTCATGCGTATTTCCAGCAATGGCGTACGGCGCGGAAACATGGGCACTCACCACCCAGGCAAAGAACAAGCTAGCAGCCGCACAAACAAAGATGTAAGAGAAAAGACAAAGTTCACAGACGTGATTGAACAAATCAGAAGACGGAAGTGGACCCGGGCAGGGCAGGGCACGCCAGCAGGACACGAGGTAACCGATGGACACTGCGTATCACCACCTGAAAACACTAAGAAAGGAAAGTACCTAGAGCAAGACCGGCGAGACGTTGGAGAGACGAACTGGACGACTACTGGAAGAGTACCATCTGGCAGAGGATAGCGCAAGACAGGCAGCTGTAGAAGCAGCACGGTGAGGCCTTCGCCCGACCACGGGACACTATGGCTGCATAGTGATGATGATGATGAAGATGATGATATATATATATATATATATATATATATATATATATATATATATATATATAAAGTATATAATATAATATATGCACTTTATTATACATAGGTTTATATATGTATGTATGCGTGTGTGTGTGTGTGTGTGTGTGTGTGTGTGTGTGTGTGTGTGTGTGTGTGTGTGTGTGTGTGTGTGTGTGTGTGTGTGTGTATGCATAGGTGTATGTGTGTATGTATATATGTATGTATGTATGTATGTATGCATGCATAATTGCATATACATGCACGCATAAGTGTATGTATGTAAGAATGAATGAATGAATATCTACACGGCTGCACGTGTATATGTATTATTAGTGTGCATAGGTCTGTGTGCGTATCTGTGAATTATTGTACAAGTATGTGCGCTTGCGATCACGAGGTATGATTATTAGAGTTGTATTTTTATACAAAATATACGATTTAAAAGAAAGTGTTTCATAAAGTTTGCAAAGCTTTATTAAATTCATATACTACTGTCACTGCAGCACTGACTTCTACTTCACCATCACCCGATGTTGACGTCAGGTTTCGCTTTACAGTCTCCCCTCAGTGTCCTCCCAGTCTCCTGAGGTATCACGGGGCCACATCTTGTTTCCCTTTTCCAACAAGTTGAATAATAAAATTGTTTCATCTTCGTTGCTGACAAGTAATGGCCGCCACCGTCATCTCAAACATTTCGTTTTCCTTCTCGCTTACTGTGTCATTTGTATTGTCTCGTCGATTGTGCCGTAGTCATTATAATTCTTCATCATCCTCCGTAATATCGTATTTATTCACCGGTTATGAATTTATTATTCCGGCGGCTCATCATCATCATCCTAACTGCCATCAGCCGTAGTGTCAGCCTCACCCGTAGATTCGCCATCAGTCGAAGTGTCAGCCTCACCCGTAGATTCGCCATCAGTCGTAGTGTCAACCTCACCCGTAGATTCGCCATCAGTCGTAGTGTGAACCTCACCCGTAGATTCGCCATCAGTCGCAGTGTCAACCTCACCCGTAGATTCGCCATCAGTCGTAGTGTCAACCTCACCCGTAGATTCGCCATCAGTCGTAGTGTCAACCTCACCCGTAGATTCGCCATCAGTCGTAGTGTCAGCCTCACCCGTAGATTCGCCATCAGTCGTAGTGTCAACCTCACCCGTAGATTCGCCATCAGTCGTAGTGTGAACCTCACCCGTAGATTCGCCATCAGTCGTAGTGTCAACCTCACCCGTAGATTCGCCATCAGTCGTAGTGTGAACCTCACCCGTAGATTCGCCATCAGTCGTAGTGTCAACCTCACCCGTAGATTCGCCATCAGTCGTAGTGTCAGCCTCACCCGTAGATTCGCCATCAGTCGTAGTGTCAACCTCACCCGTAGATTCGCCATCAGTCGTAGTGTGAACCTCACCCGTAGATTCGCCATCAGTCGTAGTGTCAACCTCACCCGTAGATTCGCCATCAGTCGTAGTGTCAACCTCACCCGTAGATTCGCCATCAGTCGTAGTGTCAACCTCACCCGTAGATTCGCCATAAGTCATAGTGTCAACCTCACCCGTAGATTCGCCATCAGTCGTAGTGTGAACCTCACCCGTAGATTCGCCATCAGTCGTAGTGTCAACCTCACCCGTAGATTCGCCATCAGTCGTAGTGTGAACCTCACCCGTAGATTCGCCATCAGTCGTAGTGTGAACCTCACCCGTAGATTCGCCATCAGTCGTAGTGTCAACCTCACCCGTAGATTCGCCATCAGTCGTAGTGTCAACCTCACCCGTAGATTCGCCATCAGTCGTAGTGTCAACCTCACCCGTAGATTCGCCATAAGTCATAGTGTCAACCTCACCCGTAGATTCGCCATCAGTCGTAGTGTGAACCTCACCCGTAGATTCGCCATCAGTCGTAGTGTCAACCTCACCCGTAGATTCGCCATCAGTCGTAGTGTCAACCTCACCCGTAGATTCGCCATCAGTCGTAGTGTGAACCTCACCCGTAGATTCGCCATCAGTCGTAGTGTCAACCTCACCCGTAGATTCGCCATCAGTCGTAGTGTCAACCTCACCCGTAGATTCGCCATCAGTCGTAGTGTCAACCTCACCCGTAGATTCGTCATCAGTCGCAGTGTCAACCTCACCCGTAGATTCGCCATCAGTCGTAGTGTCAACCTCACCCGTAGATTCGCCATCAGTCGTAGTGTCAACCTCACCCGTAGATTCGCCATAAGTCATAGTGTCAACCTCACCCGTAGATTCGCCATCAGTCGTAGTGTCACCATCACCGCCATTTTGGTTATTTTCATTGTCGTCACCTTCACCGGGCTTTTCTGTATCATCGCCTACGCCGACGGTGGCCATCAGAAGTGGATACTTGATGTGCTTCGGACAGAACGAGCCGGAGAAGTCGTCAAGGTCGAGGGTTTCAAAGAAGAAACCCATGTAGCGAGCCCTTTTCATCAACCATATCTGTGGGCAGATGACACGACAAAATAACATACTGACTGCCCAAACAGGTTCTACAAAGTAGAAACAAGGTAGAATTCAACGTTTATATGCAATGACTGCCCAAAGTGGTGTTATTAACGACGAAGAAGCAAGTAAGCCTATCAGAAAATCACCGAAGCAAGTAAAGCTTATAGTCGAGTTGCCACCCTATACTGTACTGTAAGGAACCTGGAAATGGTTGGTCGTCTAAGGTTTTTTTTGCTGAATCATATAGATTATGTGCCCCTGAACTCAAATCCGTTGGATGGCAATGCGCTATCCTTGGGCAACTCGTGGGAACCACGAAAATCCAAGATGGCTGCCGTGATCGTGGTAAATTACAAAATGTGTTCATCTTTACACTACATCTTGCTAGAAACATAATTTTTATATGTACGCGCATGCTTTGTGGTACGAGGAATTCAATGGAACCGTTTATAATAATGTCCGACTATGTTCACGTGACCAAATTGAAAATGGCCGCCATTTTTACCAACAATAGCCAAAATCGAGCATAATTTGATTGCCTTTTGCTATATAAATATGATTTTATTTTGTCCATTCCTGTGTTTTACACTTAAACTTGACTTAAAAGGAAGTATTTCAACTGATGCCCGCCCAAGAAAACCGATTAATATTCAAAATGGCCGTCATTTTAACCAAACATATACAGGAGCCACGAATGTATGCCTATTCCTACGTTTTAGCATACGGGCAAGAACATAGTACTGGTATATACTTGTACTGCCTTAATTATACGTGAAATATATACATGTACTGTTTCAACATTACGAGGAATTAAAAGTAAGCATTCACATCCAATTAATTTGTTCTCATAAAATAGAAATAGACACCACTTTGCAATGTCATGGCTACCGGGATGTGAAGTTTCATCATAAATTTGGTAGTTCGGAATGGGTAAAGGTGCTCAACGAGCATGGTATCGTCACAACATATGATGAGGTCATACGATTTCACAAATCAGCCGCCAAATATAGTGGAAATGGGAGCATAGTTCATGAGGCGATCGGCTTGATGCGGAGAGTAGGCCCGATATTCGGCTGGTTTGACAATTTTGACCTCCTTGTGTGCACACCCAATGGTCGCTGTGAGACACACGCCATGGCAATAGAGTTTCAACAGCACCCTTCGGGTGTTCTAGAATGTGGCAGTCCAACAGTTGGCCTGCTGAACCTCGCCATTCCACGCCTTTATAAGCGTGAAGTCGCATATATCCGGCTTGGAAGTAAGTCCGTTGTAATGGAACGGTACACAGGCCCTAAGAAAGTGAAACCCCTTCTTGTGGTATGTAGGTAGATACATTATATGGTATAAGATCATATAGTCGGGGCGCACGGGTCCAAATGTTGGAGGTAGTGGACACCTCGTGCTATTTTTGGTTGTCGTGTATTTTATTAAACACCAAACCCTCCCGAACAATATTCCAGAGGGCAACCTTCTCAAATCAGTGTACCTCACTCCGAAAATTGCGTGTATATCCATGCCCTTAATGGCCCAGTTATATACATTTCTCTTTCCCCATTTTCACAGTAACTGTATAACAACAAACTAAAGTGTAGTATCAAATAATCAGGAATGACGAGAACTATTATTTATGGCAATAGCTTTTTGATACGTTTATTTTTCAAGATGCCAGATACAAAACATTGGACAAAATAACGATAAATCAGTTCGGTTTCCCAGTCGACGTCACACAAAAGGAGTTAATCCTTAACCTTAACATGTAATCAATATACTTATGTAATATATCAAAATGATGTGCATTCAATTACCTACTGAATACTGCAAAGCAATAGTAAAATAGTGCTACGTTATACGTAATCACGAGCCAAACATCTACCCCATCCCCTAAGTGTTGCCCAATCGTGATGTGACGCAAATCGTAGTAGATTTCATTGATTGTATCATTTTCACGTTCCTTAGGGTAATATACACTATTAAAGACAGAGTACTGATGCATAATCTACTGCTGGTTATTAATGCGATGTTTGTTAAGACAACATAAAATTATGATAACATTATTCGAAAATAAAAACATACCATGGTGGTATTCAATCACATCTTAAAGATTGTTCTGAGTCATCTGTGTCACTCTTGTCACAGTCATTGTTTTCGACAAGAGTCCGAACAGGTATTACTCGCCTACATTTGATATCGTTCCGTTTGCAAGCAGCACAACGCGGCACTTGGCATTTAGCGCAACAACAATTACAAGGGCATTTGCTGGCGACACGTAACTTGTATACCATTGTGAAAGTTCTGGTAAAGGCGGCACCGTCAAAGATACTGGTTCCAAATGTATGGAACCCGTCTTCCAACCGATATCTAATAATTTCTCCTCCATCTTCAAGTGAGTCTCTTTCAGCACAGCTGTCAACCTCAAGCCTTACAGCCTTGTCGCATGGATCCATTTGACTCAAACAAAGCTTGCGGTACCTTAGAACATTCATATTCTCCGATGGTTTCCTCAAGATTGACATTTTCCACAATACCTTTCTGATGAAGAAGGCGTATTAGCATGACAACTTCATTGATCAGCTGCTACGTCTGCTTCTGCAGCACAGTAAGATGCTATTGAGGATGCAGTTCTTCAAATATTCTGTCACGTACCCTTTGGACTTTGAGTTGTCATTCAAATATTTCTGGAGCTCAGTTTTGCAAATATTTTCCAGTTTTCATGATAGTTACTGTGGCTCACTGTTTCGTGGCAATATTTAGTATGTTGCTGGAGTCTACCGTGACGGGATTGATCATGTGCTGTTTTTATGCATGCTTGTTTGTTCATTTCCTGGTTTCCATCTTCGTGGGATTGTTAGACTGCAGATGGTTCATCACTTCTTTGAAATGGAATGATACCTCAGATGACACAGACTTTGTGTAATGTTACTTGATTCGTACTTTAGCATCCAGGGGTATCTATGTAAGCCCACTCGCACTTTCCTTCACATCTATGCTTTATGTCTGCCCATGAGCTATGTCAGAAGTGATACATTTGAATGACTCAGCTTTTGGCACATCATATTGATCGTTCCTGAAGTTCTGATATACATATGGTGCTGGGTTCTTCAGGTTGTTCATTTCCTTTAGGCACATTGGCAGCGAATAAATGTAGTTGTGGTGACCAGCAGCAACAACAAATGGGAGCATGTTATTATACTAAACCAAATTTCCCAATTGCCCCCATTTTCCCATTTGTCAAATGCACCCGTGCCTCCCGTAGTCATTTGTGTTCAAAACCTTTGTTTTCAACAATCAAAATAGCTTATGCAGACGAGAAGTTACCGTTTTTTAGACATTGTAAAATATAATGATGTCACATACCATATCATTGGTAATCATAAGTGTCCGTTGTGTTTATTTTGTTAGTTTCGTATTTGTTGTCGGTTAAACACCGTAGACACCAAACTAAGTTAAAATGACTGATACGCTGCAAAACATGTCATTCAAACATGATGACATACCTCATGTATTTGAAAACAAGAATACGTTATATTTAATTTACTTATTAGACGCAACGTATTTATATATTCAAGTTATTCCAGAGATGATGTTAAAATCTAACGTCAAACCAAAATGAGGTGGAGAAGTATACACTGTATGTTGATTCTAGAACAAGTGATGTTCAAACGTATTTTACAATTGTATGGCATAAATCAACCGAGACATGAATGGGGATACCTTTGATATGTTCACTCATTATATAGCTTGAATATGTAGTAAGGTGACGACAAAACGGACATGTTTTTCTATTTATTCTTCAATTGTTTGTTTCTCGTTGCCTTAAAATATATACATTTTTATAATATATTTGTGGTCTGTATTCCTCTCACCATTACGGATATATTTTGGTACAGAGACTATAGCTAATTTCATAAAATAAACCATGAATATGTCATAATTAGCCATTGTGACTTAACACCTTCAGGCCTGAATTGAAGTTTAATTTTAAAGTGCCGTGTTGTGTTGCTTGGCCATACGATGAGAAAGATGTCAAATATGGGCGAGTAATACCTGTTTGAATTCTTGTTGAAAAAAATGGCTATGACAAGAGTGACACAGATGACTCAGAACAATGTATAAGATGTGATTGAGTAACACCTTGATGTGTTTTGTATTTCGAATAATGCGTGTTATCATAATTTTATATTGCCTTAACAAACATTGCATTAATAACCAGCAGTACGGCATGCATCAGGACTGTCTTTACTAGTGTATTATTACACTAAGAAACGCGAAATTGATACAATCAATGAAATCCACTCTGATTAGCGTCACGTCACGATTGCGCAACACTTAGGGGGTGGGGTACATGTTCGGCTAGTGATTGCGTATAATATAGGACTATTCTACAACTGCTTTGCATAATCCAGTAGGTAAATGAATGTACATCATTGTAATATATTACATAAATATCTTGATTGCATATTAAGGTAATTATGACTCCTGTTGTGTGATGTCAACTGCGAAACCGAACTGATTTGTCGATATATAGTGTCCAATGTTTTGTACCTGGCTTCCTAATAAATAAACATATCAATACGATATTGCCATACATATTAGTTCTCGCCATTCCTGATTATTTGATAATACACTTAAGTTTGTTGTCATACATTTACTGTGAAAATGTGGAAAGAGAAATATATGCAGCGCGGCCATTAAGAGACCACATAAGCCTGAATGTAAATGCAATTTTCGGAGTGAGGAAGGTTTGAAGTTTAGAAAACGACAGGGCAACCAAAAATAGCACGAGGTGTCCACTTCGACCCCCGTGCGCCCCGACTATGCAGGAATAACAGTTGGAGCCTAAAGAATTCAAAAATAAACTGAAAAAGTAAACAAACAGCGCATGCACGTAATTAGCCCGTTAATATCACATGCCTGAGTTGCATATCACCGCCCCCTATCGATCCTGTAGGCGCCCCAATTTACTAGTTATTCCCATTTTGTGTCAAAACATTACGTCAATCCAAAATGAGGGGTGACGTATATGTTAGTTCAAAAACATGTGATGTGCTGTTACATTTTACAATGTCGTGGTATACAGCAACAGAGGAATGAATGGTGATCATTTTGATATGTTAACCATATATTTTGAATATATATTAAGAGAACTATGGTAAACGTTACATGATGTCGATGACGAAACGGAAGTGTTTATTTTAACATATTGCAGAATATGTTGCCTTAAAATGTACATTTCAATAAGATATTTATTGTGTTTATGCTCCTTTGCAATACGAATAGTTTGCCATACAAACTAGCTTTGCCCTAAGCAAACTATGAGAAAAACAAATTGCAATTTTGACTAAACGGCCATTCCGACACCATATACGTCTGAATTTAAGTGAGATTTTCGGAGTGAGGTACACTGATTTCAGAGGGTTGCCCTCTGGATTATTGTTAAGGAAGGTTTGAAGTTTAGAAAACAACAGGGCAACCAAATATAGCACGAGGTGTCCACTTCGACCAACGTGCGCCCCGACTAATATGGTATGCAGCATATGTTGCCAGATGATGCCAAGATGGATCTGTTAGCAGGTGCTCATGTATGTCGTTATAGGCCAGGCACATGGAATTCTGTGTCTGCAGACCAGTTTGGAGAGCAAACATACATCAAGAAGGGTAAGATGCCTGGGGGTTTGAAGGGATTAGCCATGTCAGAAGACCAAGTGGCCATTTGGGTGGAGTCCTACCCCATCTGTACCCATGTCACACTCGCCATAGAGTCCATGTATTCAGCTGATGATGAGATGAAGGAGGAGAAACGTAAGGAGGAAGGAGAAAAGAGGCGCATGCTCGATATAGATGACACGAATCGTGTTTACGAAGAGTTGAAGAAGCATTCCCATCCTCTCAAACTGACAAGTTCAAGCCTCTATAACATCATTAATGGCAAAGTGGCGAATGCTTCTGTCAATGTCCAGGAAACTTTCAAGATAGGGAAGAGCATGCTAATTGAATTCAAATCGTCATTAACTGGTGGCTTCCACGCTCCCCTGAAAAGAAAATTCAAAACCATGGAATCTATCAAATGTGGCGTAGCCATAGGTGATAAGACGCTCTATGACATGGCTTCACTATACTGTCGTCTCATCACAGTAGGGCAGCACCGGCAAGTCGAACTTCAAACACTCTTTGACTATGAGTTGTGCGCTGTTCCTTCATCAATCATTGATGAATATGGATGTCTGAGGACAGGGACACAATTTATTCTCGTCTCTAAACTGAAAGTGGATGATCTTCAGCCAGATGCTCCAGACATAGTCATTGTCGATGGCCAACAACTGCTATATCACATTGTTTGGCCTTGTGCTAGGTCTGCTTCAAATCTCGCCAACAACATGAAGGACACACTCGGTCAGTACCAATCAACAGAAGTGCTGGTCATCTTCGATCGCTATGGTGACAGATCAGCAAAAGATTATGAGCGAATCCGGCGTGCAGGTGAAGGCTAGAACGATGTATGCGGGGCTATCCTCAATATCAATGAAAGTTCTTCGCTCCTTGGTGCGAAATCCCTCCAATTGCTCGGTATGCATGCATTATCAGGCTGCGATACTGTGCCCTTCCATTTGGTCAGGACACAGCGACGGCGCTAAAGGTACTGCAGTCCGCCGACCACTGTGGCCTCTACACTGTATTCGGTGAACAGAGTGCTAACCACCAACAGTTGCTAGAGACTGGACGCAAATTTATTTGCTCGCTCTATTGTGTTGCTGCAGGCGAAAGCATGGCTTCTGTCAGGTATGCGCTCGACACCAAAAGGACAAGAGGGAAAGCTGTTCAGAACTCTTCCACCGACAGATGCTAATTTGTCAATTCACATCCTGCGAGCACACTATCATGTAATTCTCTGGAAGGCAGCAGACCAGCAGACT
Source organism: Oasisia sp. SBJ-2009 (assembly GCA_964017155.1). Lineage (NCBI taxonomy): Eukaryota > Metazoa > Annelida > Polychaeta > Sabellida > Siboglinidae > Oasisia > Oasisia sp. SBJ-2009. The sequence continues at coordinate 36,228,581 of OZ024858.1, forward strand.
TCGCCTGCTGTTGACATCGCTGCTTACGGGTGGGAGTTGGTCAGTGGTGCAGGGTGTGTGCCAACTCCACGCATTGCAATAGGACCAGCAGCTCCTCCTGCCCTCTTGGACGTCATCAACTGCCAATGCAAAGCTGTCGGGAAAGCTTGCAGCAGTCGTGCATGTAGCTGTCATTCTGCAGGATTGTCTTGCACGCCATACTGTTATTGTGTTGGCGAAGCCATGTGCATAAATCCTTTCACCAAACATGATAAGAATGAAGCTAGACATGATAATGAGGATGAAGGTGATAGTACGGAGGAAGAGGGGAGCTAGAGAGAATGGGGAATAACCTTTTCTATATGAACGTAATGGGAATGATTTATCTTTTAAATACCAATGGTTAATAATGTACACTGTGTCAATGCCCAAATGAAATTTGCCATTGCAAACACGCGCTCAGAGTGTATCAGCAATTATATAATTCAGTACTTCTGACGTTATACTTTTAATTTGTTGTACCATTTTGTGTCATTTCCCAAGCTCTTTGTGCTTCTTGTCAGCTGTAGTCATATACACATATATGAAGGTACAACTATTAGCCTTTCTGGAACTCAGTCATGATGAATGTTCAATGCTGAAGAGGAATTGTAAATAAATCTTCGAGCTATTTTCGGTTGAAATGGCGGCCATTATGAATTTGTGTTACGTGGCACAGACATACATCATTAACAATGATTACATTAAATTCATCATATGTTGGTATATTGCATGTATTCATTTCACGAATAATTAAGGCCGTACAAGTATATACCAGTACTATGTTCTTGCTCATATGCTAAAACGTAGGAATAGGCACAAAATCGTGGCACTTGCATATGTTTTGTTAAAGTGACGGCCATTTTGAATATTACTGGGTTTTCTTGGGCGGACATCAGTTGAAATACTTCCTTTTAAGTCCTGATATGGTAAAATATAGGAGCATGGACATGGACAAAATAAAATCATATTTATATAGCAAAAGGCAATCGAATTATGCTCGATTTTGGCTATTGTTGGTTAAAATGGCGGCCATGACCGCAAAGTATGCGTGTACATATAAAAAAATATGTTCCTAGCATGATGTAGTGTAAAGATGGACACATTTTGTAATTTATCAGGATAACGGCAGCCATCATGGATTATCATGGATCCCACGAGTTGCCCAAGGATGGCGCATTGCCATCCCACGGATTTGAATTCAGGGACACATAATTCATGATTCAGCAACAAACCTTAGACGACCAACCATTTCCAGGTTCACAAAATGGCAACTCGACTATTATGCTATGTAATCTGGTTTCATTTTAAAACACATTGGATTGCTTCTGTCAATGTACGATCAGTGTCTGTAAGGTATGCTGTTCTGAGGAAAAGACCGGGAATGGGAACCACCTTTTCTATTATGCTCTTCTCGTTTTCGTAAGACACCCATTGGTTGCCCCGCCACATGTAAGGCACCTTGTGTTCATCATCCCATAATGGATTTCCTCCGTCGGAAAGTAACTTGCAAATCTGAAATCAATAGGCAGAATTCGTCAAATTGCAACTAGAATGCAGACGTATAGATCTAATCTACCAAACTTCCACCCCCCCCCCCTCCCCCGACTTCACGTTATACTCCCACACAGCTTTGGTTAACCGTCGTCCTCCCTACACAACGTTAGGACGAGTCTCAGCCTATCTACATAAAGATACAGCAACATGTTCATGCTATTAAGAACACTTGCAATGAATGTTTACTAGCAGCTTATATATATATATATATATATATATATATATATATATATATATATATATATATATATATATATATATATATATATATATACACATATATATATATATTATGATCGTCGGTGCATTGTTTTGGGAACCTCAACTGGGTGTAACTGTATTTGATCTTAGTGTATATGTTTTAGGTAACCATCAACCACAGAGAATATTCATTACATTCCGACGCCTATGGTAACGGTGGGATTTTGTGTATCCTACGAAGGTAGCAGTAGATTGATAAATAAACAAATAATCATGATATATATATATATATATATATATATATATATATATATATATATATATATATATATATATATATATATATAGACACACGTTATATAAACGTTTGCTAAGTGGCTGGCCAAAGAGGAAAACATCATGCAGAATAAACTGAAACTGGTAATGATATCTAAGATATTTATTCCTGATAGATAATTCCGCTGTATTCAATTTCGCAAGTATATATATATATATATATATATATATATATATATATATATATATATATATATATATATATATATATATATATATATATATATATATATATATATGTATATATATATATATATACCTGCGAAATTGAATATATATATATACTCAATTTCGATATATATATATATATATATATATATATACATATATATATATATATATATATATATATATATATATATATACATATAATATATATATATATATATATATATATATATATATATATATATATATACCTGCGAAATTGAATATATATATATATATATATATATATACATATATATATATATATATATATATATATATATATATTTAGGTGCACTCAACTGCGTTGAATGACAAATTACGATGAAAAAAATCAACAAATCTCACATAGTTTGAAAGAGAATATGCTCTTTGTTATATATATATATATATATATATATATATATATATGATTTGTTGATTAGTTCTCTTTCAAACTATGTCACTGTGGCTTATGCTATTTCTGTGATCTATTTCATCGTAACTTGTCATTCAACGCAGTTGAGTGCACCTATATATATATATATATATATATATATATATATATATATATATATATATATATATATATATATATATATATATATATATATATATATATATATATACATATATATATATATATATATATATATATATATATATATATATATATTAATTTATATATATATATATATATATATATATTCAATTTTTGTTATATATATATAAATAACAAAGAGCATATTCTCTTTGTGAGATTTGTTGATTTGTTCTCTTTCAAACTATGTCACTGTGGCATATACCACTTCTGTGATCTATTTCACTGTAATTTGTCATTCAACGCAGTTGAGTGCACCTAACCTTCTGATGTCCCCGGAACTACCTAGTAGCTAGCCAACTTTGTTCAAATCCACGATCGGTAACGTTGGTAATTTCACCTTACGTCGCCCATGAGCGAAAAGCAATTGGCTAATCGGCTCGCGTTAGTATTGACAGTATACGTTGTCTGTAATCAACTTACTGTAATAAACTTATGTGGGTAATGAACATCGATTATTAATGCGATGGTATGAACCTTGTCGGTTTCACTCGATGATGGCCCATTGAAAATCACGATATACCACGTGACATGGATACCATCAAGAAATAAAGCTTTTACTACTACTACTTACTCCGTCAGAGTCAGACCCGCTTTGCCCAGGTTGTATGTAGGCACTGGTAGCATGAACGATGCACCGAGGCGGAGTCGTAGTTTCAAACTGTTCTGGTTCCGCCTGAACCAGGTTATACACAAAGTCTCAACACGTTTGCTAACTGTTTACGGTGCGCAACAACTTTTGCGTCCCCTTGTAATGTGCCCAACTTTTTTGCCATTCGCCATTCCTCAGATATGCGGTCGTTGTTTCCCCGGACGGATGTTCTTTCTTATTGTTAGGTTCGCTGATGGCGAGAAACAATTCTGCCAAGCTGCATGGAGCGCAATTGTTCAATTCGGTGCCTGACAATTCTGGAATAACTTACACAGTCAGTGTCCTCTGCATAGTGGTATCTTGATGTCAGCGACTGGTATTTGAGGCAGTGGTGTCTTCAGGTTTCTCATAGTGAGACAGCTTAGCAAAATTATATGGACATGCCGGACAAAAGCAAACATGTTTTCCTGTATGCCATGCCGTTTAATAGTTTTAAGGCGGGAACTCACTTAACCGGCCGGCCAGCCGGCCGGCCGACGCACGAAAAATGAAATCGGCCGGGCGTCGTGGGAACATCCGGCCGTCGGCCGGTTTGGTCATTTTGGAATTCACAGAACCGGCCGACCGGCCGCCCGTTGTCCGCCCGATGCTACGATTTTTCGAACACACACAGCCGGCCGATTTCATAATTTAAGCGCTATTAATTTAAATTCAAATTAGTTTGCTTTTTTGTCCATAGAGGTATTCAATATGCTCGCCCAGGTGACCTACATCCAAAAGTTCACCATGGCGGACTCAGAGGATGAACTCATGCCGATTTTTATTGCTGCAAGTGCCTCTTTTGTGGCAATGTCTAAGAGGATCTGCCGGCCGGGCGTCGGATAGGCGTCGGCCGGCCGGCAATATCAAACATATTTGATACCGCCGGCCGACGTCGTGCGGGCATCGGCTCGACGCACGACGCCCGGCCGATGCCACGATTTTTGGAACTCATATAACCGATGCCCGGCCGATGCCCTACGACGTCCGGCCGATGCAAAATCGGCCGGCCGGCCGGCTTAGTGAGTTCCCGGCTTTACTGAAACTAAATAACGTGGTGTAGCTGGAAACTGTTTCAGCCAATTAAGACGTGGCTGCCAAGTAAACCGTTCCTGCATCTTAATAACTACGTCATCTACAGCAATGACCGTTGTGTACAGAAAGAAGGTTTATGGGACAGGATTTAACATTTTAAAGGAACATTGGCGCAAACATTCGCGGACGTAGATGGTTGAAATTGGTGGTGAATAAAAGTTGAGGAAATATTGATTGATAAGCATTATTCTTATGTGAAGATTATTCATAAAGTATTACTAGACATATATTGGGTAGTAATTTTGGTACAAGTTAATTAGTTAACAGTATTTATGAGCGGATTACTATAGTGGGTGATAATAGCGTAATCTAGCCTTCGACAAGTTTGTAAACAAGATTTAGGAAATGTGATTATTTGATAGAATATATAACGTATAAAGTAATAACATAACAGCTACATACGTAAGATAATATTTCGATCAGGTAGCATTGTTATTAAAAAATAAGCAAGCTTCTTAGTAGTTTATGTAGGTAGTGTCCAACGTATCCGCTAGGGAACGGTACCAGTAAAGACTAAAATTGTCAGTTATGTATAACATAAAGTGAGCTGCAGTTACTCTCCAGTTTAAACAGTCTTTCTAAAGACTAAGTTGGAATACCGACTGAGCTAATTTTGAGTACCTGGGTAATCATAATATGGCCCCTTGCAAGCGGCAAGTGAAGCAAGGAGGTACTTGGTTTGTGACCACTTCCACAGCTTGGTGGATTTTGTTTAATCTGGATGCGTAAAGTCAGGGGCAGAGACAATGGAGGAAGATTTTATTTTCTAGTGCATGGGGTGTTGGAAAGTGGAATGTCTTACAGCAGAATTAGATAGGCTAACCGGTATTGTGAAGGGGATTTGAGTTGAGAATGGCCAAAGAGGGAACAGAGAGCGATGACAGGGAAAGAGGTTGGAAGGAGCAATGCAGTGACAAGAAGAATGAAGAAAGGAGATTGAGAGGATGGAGGGTGATTGCAAGGAAAACAAATGGAGAAAGAACAACAGAAAATGCAGGAAAGTGACAGGGGAGAAAGTGACAGTAGACAAGGAGGGAGTGACAGGAGAGGAGAGAAGTACATGTGACAGGAGGAAAGATGAAGGGAAGAAAAGAAGTGAGAGTAGGTGTGACAAAAGGGAAGTCAATCACAGGTATGATGACAAGAAGAAAAGAGGCGGGGGAAAGGAACAATAGAGAAAGCGGCAGGGGGAAAAGTCAACGACCAGGTAGATGCAAAACAGAGGAGCAACTCTGAGGCAGTGTTTGAGGGGGCATTGAGAACAGAAAGGCTATTTATGGGCGACTCCATTTTGCGAATGACAGACAATACATTAAGCATGGGAGAAGATGTTGTTGTTTGTCTTCCGGGGGCTAGGATAGAGCATGTGACTGAAAGGGTAGAGAACATATTTGGACATTGCCAAGGAGGATCTATATTAGTACATGTAGGGGTGAACAATGCAGACAGGGAAGGGACGACTAGGATAGTGCAGACTGCAGAGATAGAGACAGTTGGTAGGGAAACTGAAGAAGACAAGACTTGGGAATCTTGCCAGTAATGAGAGGAAGGGGAGTAACATATAGAATCTGCAAGAGGATCGCAATCAACGTTTTAATAGAGCAGATGTGTGACGAAGAAGCTTTTAATATAAAACATGATAGCAAGAGTTTTTATGCATATTAGGCGAGCGGCAAATCCGCACAAAGTGCGTTATTTTAGGAGTTTAAATGCCCCCCCCCCCCCCCCCCCCCACACACACACATACCTGAACGTTATATCATTGGAAAGCCCTACACCACCTCGTCATAATTAGGCCTGTCGTAGAGTAGCCAAGTGGTGCAGTAAGCGGTAATTCAAGGTCAAGCAAGGTCACCGTCAAACGTTCAATTTGAGAAACTGCGCACTTCAGAAAGCGTCATCACGTTCTGACTGCATGAACAGTTGTTTGTGCAGCGACGTTTTCTGGTGCATGAGCAGATGAGACCTTCCAGGAGCTCTGACGCCATTGGACCTTTGAAGTAGACAGGTACAGGTTTTCCACTTTTTTTCCCACCCATACTCCAGTGGGGATCCAATGTTTGGCTTGGTCACACCTTCGTTTGCCACTGAGCGTGCATTGCATGTTCCTTAAAACTTGCTTCACATGGGGGCAGTTTCGCAACGACCTGTCTTTCTTGTTGACTAGCTTTAGTCGTAAACCATTGAGGCTGGAGTGAGCATTCTTCTCTGTGTCCCTTGGGTCGTACAACATTGCTGTGAATGCTATCGCTGCTGACAGGGCCGCTTCTTTATTGCTGGTTCCGAGGGTAGGAAGAGCCACGAAATGGTCTACCTCCTTTTGCGTCACAACGTTGAAAACTGTTTTCTTCCCAATTTCAAACAAGGAGGAAACTGAGTCACATCCTGTTAGTGAATGCATGGCAGGAAGTACGTTGCAGAACTGCAGACCGACAGAAGCACAAATCGAATGCACATAAACAAATCGGCGCTTATTTGTTGTACCGGTAATGGTGCCACTTTCAAGCCAATTTTTGATTGTATTCGCCTTTTGGGAAGGTAGTTCACAGCAAGACATCTGTGCCTGGCGACCTAATTACTACCGTTCCTTGAATACCGGCCACGTGATACGAAGTTTGCATTAGCAAAACCAGCATGCAGACGCATCCTGATGTCAGCTTCTTCTTGTGTACTGGCAAAGCATCTTTCTTCTTCTATGCCTCGACTACTGGTGGATTTCGCTACCTCACCGTCGACGAAGCCTCCAACAACCAGGAGTGTACAGGTTGTATGTGTTTCCAGCCAGTGGGATGCATGAATGACCACATATTCACAAAGAAAGTTCTGTAGTGATTGTTTGTTGGATGGAACATCCTGCGCTCCCGTTCAGCGCAGGATCAACAACTGGTTGCAAGCAGTACTATGTGATTGGTAGCCGTCATGAACCCGCATGGAAAAGGTTCCTGGATGTCAATACTTCTTTGTAATCCTTGGCTTCAGCACTTGTTGATAAGCCACTCCGTACCTGCATTGCTTTTGTATATTCACTCATGATGTGCCTCGTCAATGTCCACCTGATGAGTGCTGGCTTCTTTATTGTCAGTCCGACTATACCACTGCTTCCCTTTGCATCTCTGTGCCCATGTCGCTCCAGACCCCATTGAAACATCCCGGAATTTGCCGTACTGCAAATTATCCAGCTTCGAAGGCGCTTTGGACCTCTCGTTGGAATTTTAAGGCCTCGAGTAACTTATCCCAGAACTGGAATGTTGGCGACTTGACCTCTGGAATTCGTGCAGTTTTGGCAACAAGTGCTGCGTTATTACATCACAAACTTCGTGTATGATTGTTTGTTGTTTTGACTAAGATGTGTATGCTTGTTGTGCATCTGCCAGCTTTCCCCGGACTACTTGTGACACTACGTGTGATCCCCCACTTCTCTCACACCACAAATGCAACAAGCTTCATAGCTATGAGTGTTTGATAGGCGAGCGTGTTAGACCGCGATTGAACTGCTTGCCCGAAAACATTTGGTCTGCAGTGGAAGCGGCGTACACACCAGAGTCGACAAGGAAATCCAACAATCCAGCCTACACGTGCAATGAAGCATGACAACGTATGGAAACCTCCCATACGTAAGACGTTCCCACCAAGTTCACCCCGGAAGAGCCCACTTCACTTGCTGAGCAATGGCATATAGTTGCTGATCCATTGTTTGAACAGCATGGCGCTGTCCGAGTGCTGCACACATGTCCTTCATCTTCGCATAGTTGTGTACACGGTGGCCATGTCGGCTGGTTTGGCATCAATGATCTGATTGGGAGTAATATCAACCCCCCCCCCCATTTGGCACGGGTAACACACCCCGATGTAGTAGTCTGAGGAGACACCAGGCGAGATCTAAAACAGGATTCATGTCCGTCTTACACAAATTCAACTTGTGAATTACCATTTCTCTTCGAGTTGGCTCTGCACGGATCTTTGGTTTTTGAAATGCGGTGCATTGCATAACACTCTCAGTCTGCTGACAAAGTGCCAGCGATTTTGACTGCTTGTACTCTATTGCAATATGTGTCGTTGCTGGACTGCTGCAGAACGTTCTTGAAATACTACCCTAGCAATCGAATGAAAGGTGTTCTTTTCATCTATCGTTTCGGCATAAATATCTATGTTGTCTTTTCCTTCGTGGATAAGGTGTTCACCATCAGCACACGACACGATTCCGTTGGGAATATAGAGGCCATCTTGGAGTGCTTCAATTTCTGTTTCTGCTGCACTGGTCATGAATCGCCTGGTATATGGTATGAATTATGAGTATGTAGGTGACGTTGATACAAGCAACCAATGTGTATTGCTTGCGTGGTGGTGCAATTTCCAACAATCATATATTTACGGTGTCTCCTTTTGAACGCCGCTCCACACACAGCTTCATCTAGCAGCGCCATGTCATACCGCATCATGACTGGGTGAAATTGTTCTTTCACACAGTATATGACATCTTCATAATCTTGAAGTAGATGCGCAACCAGTATAACTTTACGATGTTCGCTGCATTGTCAACTTTGTAATATCTCCCATTTTATGGGTGACATTGTTCGAGCGTGTCGTCGGTTTTATATTTCCATGATACAGCAACATTCTTTATACTGTTGTATAGCAGAGATAATATGCTTGTAAAAATGTATGGCTTGACCATTTTCTCTTTAAATAAAGTAGCTATACAGCCAATTTAAATATCAAGACGTTTTCTGAAGCGCGCAGTTTCTAAAATTGAACGTTTGACCGTAACCTTGTTTTACCTTGAATTACGGCTTACTTGGCAACTCTACGACAGGCCTAATTATGACGGGGAGATTCAGGCTTTCTAATGATGTAAAATGTTGGTGTGTGTAGGGGGGGGGGCATTTCAATCGATCTGTTTGGTGGTTTTGCCGCTCGCTTATATTTTCGAAGTAAACAGAAAGTTCAGGATAAGGTCGGTCCTTTAGAAGGTAGTGATGGAAACATAATAACAGAGGAAAGAAAACCTAAATGAATACTTTAGTTCGGTGTTTATCAGATCATTAATGCATTACCAGAACCAGAGAATAAGTTCGATGGGAGAGAGTCATACTATTTAGGGCAACTAATTGTAACCCCAAAACTGGTAGCTAAGAAAATAAGGAATATGAAGGATAATAAGTCACCTGGAGTGGATGGGATTCCTCCCAAAATACTATTGGAAATTGTCGAACAAGCTAGCATACCACTTGCAACAGTGTTCAATTTGTCATTAGAGAAGGGAGTAGTTCCGTTAGAAAGGAAAGAAGCAAACATCATACCACTAGTTAAAACAGGTCCGAGAAACAAGTCAGAGAACTATAGACCAGTGAGGTTAACATCGGTGATTTGCAAACTATTAGAAAGACTAATTAAAGATCACTGGGTTGATTTTCTTGCTAAAAATAACTTAATAAACCTATCTCAACATGGGTGTCTAAAACCGAAGCCATGCTTAACAAATATGTTATGTTTTTTTGGAAGATGTCGCAACGTGGGTAGATGAGCGATCACCTTAGATGTAATATACTTAGATTTTTAAAAAGCCTTTGACAAAATGCCATTAAGTGGATTAAAAGAAATGGCCTATTTATAGAAGACAAAGAGTAGCAGTTGGTGGGGAGGTTTCAAACTGGAAATCGGTTTTGAGTGGAGTACCACATGGATCTCTATTGGGAGCTATTTTATTCTTAATATATATCAATGATTTGGATGATGATAATTATTACAAGCAAGGTGTTGATGTTTGCGGACAATACAAAAGTGTTTAGAAAAACTAAAAGTGATGCAGATAGACAGCAATTACAAGATGATCTGAATAAGATGACCGAATGGTCTGAGAAGTGACAAATGCTGTTTCATTTTGTGAAGTGTAAGTGCCTCCACACAGGACATGGGAATGAAGACGCACAGTATACAATGGGTGGTAATGTACTACATATTACCGTAAAGTAAAAGGACTTAGGGTTAACTATTAGTGCTGATACGAAGGTATCAGAGCAGTGTTGAATTGCAGCAGCGAAGGTAAACTAAATTCTTGGATTAATTAGGCGAAATATAGTGTACAGGGAAAAAACTAATAATACCGCTGTACAAAACAAGGAGGCCTTATCCCATGAAGGATATTGATATACTAGAAAGAGTACAAAGGAGAGCAACCGAAATGATACTCAGGAATATTAGTTATGAAATGCGACGAAAAAGAATGTGGTATAACAACACTTGAAACCAGGAGACTGAGAGGATATCAGATAGAAGTGTTTAAAATATTGAATGGGTATGAAAAATTTGACAGAAATATTTTTTCTCGGTTAAGGGAGAGCGAAGGACTAGAGGGCGTGGAATTACATTACCGAAGGAAAGAAGCACTGTAGACTAGATATTCGAAAATTCTCATTTTCACAAAGAACAGTAAATGTATGGAACAGATTATCAGCTGATTGTGTAGGTGCTAGTAGTGTTAATATGTTTAAAAATAAAATCGACATATACCTAAGAAGGGCGGGGTACATTTAGATAGATGGGTTGCACTCTCGATAAGCCAAATCGGCTTCCTTGTCCATCTGTCCACCTTGTCCATCTAGAGTTGATTCTGTAGGTGGCAATTTTGTTAAATCTGGTTAATGATGACGCCAGATAAAGCCTATTATTTTCATAGTTTAAGAACTACGTAGCTTAAAGACATGAAGTTTTTTGTTTAATTTCTGTAAGCGATGATGCGTTGCGATAAGTTGTTCTTTCAACGACATTCGTACATTCGCCATTTGTAAATATGGCGCCCGTCAAAACCTATTATTTATGTGTCTGAAGAAATAAGTCGTTTATATCTGTTGTGGTTCGGACCAATGCCTGTTGTTACCGAGCAGGATTTTGTTTCGTTCACCCAAAATTAGCATAGACTGACACTTACCTCATAATGTGCCAGTAAACCCGGTATGTTGGAGTATTCACCGGTTGTTGAGATGTCGGTGATTGGAGCTCCTGGTCCGACGTTTTTAGGGTCTTTCATAGAATAGGAATATCCGTATGACGAAATTCCCATCATGAGTTTCGAAGCTGGGCAACCTTTATTCACCCAGTTTTCGGCTGCCCACTCCTGCAACGTGCAGACATTATTGATCGGTATATGTTACTAGACAATGGCATATATTACTATGTAATTCTCGGACTTTTTCTTGTAGACTTTATGAAGTTATGATTCTTCACTTACATTGACGCTAAAGAACTGAAACAAATATTCCAATTCTTTTCGCCAACTGGTAGTGGACAAATCAAGATAGCCCAAAATGTTATAGTCGCAATGTATCTGACAATAACTAATAAATAATAGAAACAAAATAAAGGCAGGATTGTTTGGTTTAGAAAATAGCGTACGCTCTATGCGTTTCGTTTTTTATTTCCTTTTCTCTGTTGTTTTATTCATATCGTCTATGCAGGTTTCTTTGTGTGTGTATATATATCGGCTTAATAAGGTCATCACCATAAGCGCGGGAGCAGATGGAGGTGAGCAGTTGCCCCTGGAATTTCGGGGGGTGGGGGCAGACGTATGATTCCGCCCCAGGAAACCACCCGTTCCCCCGTTCCGTCTTCGTCAGCCGCGACGTACGACATAGTGAGGTAACTTAATTTATGTTCCCACGGCGGCAAACACAATTTCAACCGTCTGTCATACATAGAGCTAGCCAACGAGAAGAGATAGCGGACCAGCTGTATGTATGGCGGCGCGACAGCGAAACAAACCTCCTCCTAGGGCCTAAGCCTATGCCAGACAGCGCCTGCGGAGTGGTTCTGAAACCCCCGTAATTCCTAGCCCCCAATTAAGTTCGTTCCCACGCCACATTTAACCGATTGACGTCACCTACCATGGTTCTCTCCTTGTCTTCCTGGCTGTCTCCGTCAGCGGCATACAGGGGCCAGCTGTGTCTCGTGACCTTCCCTCTGTCAGTCTCGTGTGCTATCAAGATGATAGAGGTGAGTGGCCTACAACCGCGAAGGGTGCAACATAATTTACATGGCGCTGGCAAGACGTCGCGCCATAATTTAGTGATAATATTCTAAATAGATAACAATTTCCGTATGCAACGAACACCCACAGTTCGGCTTAGGATTCACACATACTATGATGTCATGAAAACGTAAAACAAGGCATCACAGAAAATGAAATCGAGTCCGTCTAAACATACCTTTCTCATCGCGCAGTAATAATTTTATTAATGTAGCGCCGAATATCTGGAACATGATTCAACTCAGAGGTGCAGAAAATTGATAAAATATGAACGTTTCACCCACTCACCAGCAGTGATGCTAAACCAAAAGGAATCTTTTTACTACACGGAGCCGAATCAAGCGAGCCTATTTCTGAAATTCGACTATTTTACTTTTAGTCGAGTTGCCACCCTATACTGTACTGTAGGGAACCTGGAAATGTTTGGTCGTGTAAGGTTTTTTGCTGACTCATGTAAATTAAATGTCCCTGAACTCAAATCCGTGGGATGGCAATGCGCCATCCTTGGGCAACTCGTGGGAACCATGTAAATCCAAGATGGCTGCCGTGATCCTGGTAAATTATAAAATGTGTTCATCTTTACACTACATCATGCCAGAAACATAATTGTTTTATGCACACGCATGCTTTGAGGTACGAGGAATTCAATGGAACCTTTTATAATAATGTCCGACTATGTTCACGTGACCAAAATTGAAAATGGCAGCCGTTTTCATCAACAATTGATTGCCAAAATCGAGCATAATTTGATTGCCTTTTGCTATATAAATATGATTTTATTTTGTCCTTTCCTACGTTTTGCCATATCAGGACTTAAAAGGAAGTATTTCAACTGAAGCCCGCCCAAGAAAACCGAGTAATATTCAAAATGGCCGTCATTTTAACAAAACATATGCAAGTGGCACGATTTTGTGCCTACTCCTACGTATTAGCATACGGGCAAGAACATAGTACTGGTATATACTTATACTGCCTTAATTATAAGTGACATATATAAATGCAATGTATCAACATTACGAGGAATTTAATGTAATAATTGTCAATGATGTATGTCTATGGTAATTTCCAACTCCACAAATCAAACCACTCTTGGTCTTGCTATGAAGTTGCATCATACATTTGGTAGTTCGGAATTGGTAAAGTTGCTCAACGAGCATGGTATCGTCACAACATATGATGAGGCCATGCGATTTCGCAATTCAGCCGCCAAGTATATAAGTGGAAATGGGGGGAAAGTTCATGAGGCGATCGGCTTGATGCGGAGAGTAGGCCCGATATTCGGCTGGTTTGACAATTTTGACCTCCTTGTGTGCACACCCAATGGTCGCCGTGAGACACACGCCATGGCAATAGAATTTCAACAGCACCCTTCGGGTGTTTTAGAATGTGGTAGTACAAAAGCTGGCCTGCTGAACCTCACCATTCCACGCCTTTGTAAGCGTGAAGTCGCATCTCTTCGGCTTGGAAGTAAGTCCGTTGTGATGGAACGGTACACAGGCCCGAAGAAAGTGAACCCCCCTCTTGTGGTATGTAGGTCTGGCCCACCATTCACTGATGTATGTGCACTACAGGGAAGTCTAGAACGTGCCCAGGTCGTGGACATTCAATGGCTGAACTCCCTCATTCATGATCCAAACCCTATCGAATGGGGAGGCTATAATGCTGCTCTGGCGAGAGTGGAATGTTCGCCTAAACCAGCCACTACCTACATGTTTGGTCCTCTGATCGACGCACCACCATCCCACCCTGACACTGTTCTCACGGCGCTGTCATATTTAGAGAGAACTCTCACTGAACTTGGAATGAAGACCTCCAATCTATCCGCTGACATGCAGCTTTACATCGTAGCAACACTTATCAAGTGGGCCAGTCATGGGAACCGCTTCAAGTCAGTCATTCTTCGACCTGGTGGCATGCACACCCTCATGTCATTCAATGGCTGTATTGGGAACTTAGTGAAAGCTAGTGGTCTTGAAGTACTGGTTGGGGCTGCATTTAGTGGCCTGACATCAATCATGAATGGCAAGGCATGGGTGAAATCAATGGCAGCCTTTCGTATGGTGACAGCAGCGTTGCTACACGACTTCCTCAAAGATGGTCCCAAGATATTCGAAGATATCAGTCAGTATCTTGACACATCTCGGGAACACCCAACCGGTAGGCTGTGGGTTGACTGCCTCATACGACCTACGCTCATCGCGCACCAGTTCGAACGGGATGAGCGCGATTGTGATTATCGTTTGCAGCAGCACGGCTACCATCAAATCCTACCCTACTTCTTCGCAACTGGCCACTGGCAATACGCTAGATACAGTACATGGCATATTATGGAAATGCAGTATATATTGCCAGATGATGCCAAGAAGGATATGTTAGCAGGTGCTCATGTATGTCGTCATAGGCCAGGCACATGGAATTCTGTGTCTGCAGACCAGTTTGGAGAGCAAACATACATAAAGATGGGTAAGATGTCTGGGGGGTTGAAGGGATTAACCATGTCAGAAGACCAAGTGGCCATTTGGGTGGAGTCCTACCCCATATGTGCCCATGTCACACTCGCCATAGAGTCCATGTATTCAGCTGATGATGAGATGAAGGAGGAGAAACGTAAGGAGGAAGGAGAGAAGAGGCGCATACTCGATACAGATGACACGAATCGTGTTTACGAAGAGTTGATGAAGCATTCCCATCCTCTCAAACTGACAAGTTCAGGCCTCTATAACATCATTAATGGCTAAGTGGCGAATGCTTCTGTCAACGTCCAATAAACTCTCAAGATGGGGGAGAGCAGGCTCCTTGACTTTAGACCGTCATTGCCTGGTGGCTTCCACGCTCCCTTCAAAAGAAAACTCAACACCATGGAATCTATTAAATGTGGCGTAGCCATAGGTGATAAGACGCTCTATGACATGGCATCACTATTCTGTCTTCTCATCACGATAGGGCAGCTCCGGCAAGTCGAACTTCAAACACTCTTTGACTATTAACTGTGCGCTGTTCCATCATCAATCATTGATGAATATGGATGTCTGAGGACAAGGACAAAATCCACTCTTGTCTCTAAACTGAAAGTGGATGAACTTCAGCCAGATGCTACAGACATAGTCATCGTCGATGGCCAACAACTACTATATCACATTGTTTGGCCATGTGCTGGGTCTGCTTCGCGATGCTATCATGAAGAGCAAAGCGAATAAGAAGGCTCTCGTCAGAGTTCTGTCCACTTTCAATTTGGGCAACAATGTGACGATGGTTGGAAGAGAGGAGGGTATGTACAGCCACGATGAAGCAGATATTACCATCATCGGTTATCTTCTGGAAGCTGTAAAGAATGGTAAGAACATTGTACGAGTGATCAGCGATGACACTGACGTCTTTGTTCTGCTTATCTACTGGGTGTGGAGATTGCAGATAACAGCCCGTGTGCAGCTAGATCGATGGTGTGGGGCTATCCTCAATATCAATGAAAGTTCTTCGATCCTTTGCGCGAAATCCCTCCAATTGCTCGGTATGCATGCATTATCAGGCTGCGATACTGTGTCCTATCCATTTGGTCATGGCAAAGCGAAGGCGCTAAAGGTACTGAAGTCCGCCGACCACTCTGGCCTATACACACTATTCGGTGAACAGAGTGCTAACCACCAACAGTTGCTAGAGACTGGACGCAAATTTATTTGCTCGCTCTATGGTGTTGCTGCAGGCGAAAGCATGGCTTCTGCCAGGTATGTGCTACACACCAAAATGACAAGATGGAAAGCTGTATGTGTAAAAACTCTTCCACCGACATACGCTAATTTGTCATATCACATCCTGCGAGCACACTACCAAGTAATGCTCTGGAAGGCAGCAGACCAGCAGACTCCGCCTGCTGTTGACATCGTTGATTATGGGTGGGAGTTGGTCAGTGGTGCAAGGTGTGTGCCAACTCCACGCATTGCAAGAGGACCAGCAGCTCCTCCTGCCCTCATGGACGTAATCAACTGCCAATGCAAAGCTGTCGGGAAAGCTTGCAGCAGTCATGCATGTAGCTGTCATTCTGCAGGATTGTCTTGCACGCCATACTGTTATTGTTTTGGCGAAGCCATGTGCTTCAATCCTTTCACCAAACATGATGAGAATGAAGCTAGACATAATAATGAGGATGAAGGTGATAGTTCGGAGGAAGAGGGGAGCTAGAGAGAATGGGGAATAACCTTTTCTATAAGAACGTAATGGGAATGATTTATTGTTTAAATACCAATGGTTAATAATGTAGCAATGCCCAAATGAAACTTGCCATTGCAAACAAGTTCTCAGTGTATATCAGCAATGATATAATTCAGTACTTATGACGTTATACCTTTTAATTGTTGTACCATTTTGTGTCATTGTCCAAGCTTTTTGTGCTTCTTGTCAGCTGTTGTCATTTACACATACATGAAGGTACAACTATTAGCCTTTCTGGAACTCAGTCATGATGAATGTTCAATGCTGAAGAGGAATTGTAAATACATCTTCGAGTTATTTTCGGTTGAAATGGCGGCCATCTTGAATTTGTGTCACATGACCATAGACATATATCATTGAAAATTATTACATTAAATTCCTCGTAATGTTGGTACATTGCATTTATGTATTTCACGGATAATTAAGGCAGTACAAGTATATACCAATACTATGTTCTTGCCCGTATGCTAAAACGTAGGAATAGGCACACAATCGTGGCACTTGCATATGTTTGGTTAAAATAACGGCCATTTTGAATATTACTCGGTTTTCTTGGGCGGGCATCAGTTGAAATACTTCCTTTTCAGTCCTGATATGGTAAAACATAGAAAATGACAAAATAAAATCATATTTATATAGAAAACGCAATTAAATTATGCTCGATTTTGGCAATTGTTGAAACAAAAGGCGGCCATTTTCAATTTTGGTCACGTGAACATAGTCGGACATTATTGTAAACGGTTCCATTGAATTCCTCGTACCTCAAAGCATGCGTGTACATAACAAATTATGTTTCTAGCATGATGTAGTGTAAAGATGAACACATTTTGTAATTTACCAGGATCACGGCAGCCATCTTGGATTTTCGTGGTTCTCACGAGTTGCCCAAGGATGGCGCATTGCCATCCCACGGATTTGAGTTCAGGGACACATAATCTATATGATTCAGCAAAAAAACTTACACGACCAAACATTTCCAGGTTCACAAAATGGCAACTCGACTATTTGGTATTATAATCATTTACTTTGTATCTGGATTTTTATGAATTATGTGAATTATGTTATTATAATGTAACTTGAAATACAACATGAACACCCGTGTAGAAATTAGACTTTATTATTACATATCGGAATTAACTGATTTGAAATTTGTATGAAATAAATTTAAATGTGAATTACATTTTTATTAGATACACAATCGCGACTAGCAGCCAGTACATCCAAGGTATTAACATAAACGTGCCAAACCGTGGGATATAATAAAAGCAGCGAAACCGTGGCACATAGTAAGAACAGCCAATCCGTGGCATAAAATAATATTCGTCAATCCGTGGCACATAGTACCAATCGACCAATCCATGGCCTATATAAAATTCAGGCCAATCCGTGGCATATAGTAAAATCGGCCAATCCAGGTACAATTAAATGGTGCATTCTAGTATCGATCACCTATGATTTAAATTAAGTTAAATTGTTCAGGCAAATCACATTGTTCTACGCAATATCATACACTATATAATGAACTCTATATCATCTTATCCACGTGTTATGCCATTTCAAAATCAAACGGAGTCAAGGAATAACAAGAATATGTGAATGCCTTATTCCACTGAAATGGAATTGATGGAGTTTTGAAAAACCTTCAATTTTTCCAATAACATCTAAATTTAATGTTGTTGTGATATTTTACAAAATAAATCACATACACGCGCGTGCACATGCACACACGCAAATACGTATAAACAATCTTTCCAATATTTCAAAAGGAAAATACTTTTGAAAATAGTTAATATTGTGTTTTCTTAGTTTTGTACATAGCAGATCGACAACTTATGTTAACACATTAAGATTAACCATATACACTAGACATTCATGTATGCTACAGTCTGAAATGCCTGTTTTATGCTAAGTAAGTGGGGAGCGGTGGTCGCGCGGTTGAGCGCCGGATTTTCAATTGAGGAGACGGTGGTTCAATCCCACCTACCGCCGTTTCGTTCACCCTACATTTGCCTGTGTCTTTCTGAAGAGACACTAAAAGCCAGTGGTCCCTTCTATCTGGTGTCTATGCCAGGGAAAGTAAAAGATCCCACACAGCGGGCATTGTATAACCTGTAGTGGACTCATTAATTCTAGAGAAGGACAATTCCTGCGTTAGCCCAATTTTGGGTTATTTGGCGGAAACCACCAGTGTAAAAAAAATTCTGTTTTTATTAATTTGTCTAAACTATTCTTAAGACGATGGCGCCGAAACGACCAATATTTATCCTTATTTGTTGCGGTAGCAATGATACAATTTCGGCAATAATGCCGTTTCATTAATTTGCTTTAAAGACGCCGACGAATTGTTCCGCCGAAGCCATCACCTTTTTACCGCCTAGCCGAAGTGGACGAGCAGCCAAAGCCAACATAGTTTGCTGTTTTCCTTTTTCGTTCACAAATGTCAAAACGAAACAGGAAAAGACGGTATATACACGGACCGTGTTTACTACAATTATCAAACACACTGTTGTAATATATTAACGCTAACTTGATAAAAATCGATATGCAGCCCTTTAATTAGTAAACATAATTATACGAGTATATGTATGTGGATGTCTGTTATGAAGAAAACATGGGCAGTGTTAGTGTTTTGGCTTTTCATTGCTTACGATTTTGTCTAAGCCTCTTTTGAGATTCTGGACCTTGGCTCGAATATCTACTCACTTGACAAACGTCGTTATGTCGCCGAAAAGGTTAAGGATGTCTCCGCGAGCGCCGACCGCCGCCGTCACTGTCAATGTCTTGGATGCCACTTTCAACTTGCTCAGGTCCTACAGGCCAGTGATCGATAGGAGAGTAGATTTAAGTAGTTTGTTACATAATCTGAATTTACAGGCTTTCACAAAGATAGCGGACGAGAAAAACTGCTATAGACGTCCACGCAATGGCCACACGTCTGTACACATGCACAGCAACGCACACAGTCACACACGCACGCATGCACGCACGGACAAAGAAACCCGTAATTTAGCAGTAGTACACATTTCGTACACAGTACGAGAACACTGAGTAAGTAACCGAAACTAAATGACATGCACACATGTAGTAACAATCACGTTGAGACACGACCACTGGTGCCTTCTTTTTGAGATTCAGGCGAATTTCAATTCACCAAAAACATCCGATATAACCTACATTACAACAGAAGCTGAACGCCAAGACTTGCATTAATTTGGTTGAATACTCGGGCAGTCATTAGTCATTGTAAAATCGTGTTTGTGTTGGGAAATTATTATATTCCATAGATTGGTACGCCTATTACGCGCTACGGGGGCGCAACTATGGATAAGTAGTCGAATTTCGCATTACAAGGGAATATATTGATATTAAAAAACAAGCTGGTTTCGAAGCCACGCGATACTATCTATGATAACAATATTTAATAGATTTCGCCCATTGGTAAATCAGAGGCCAACGTTACAAAGTGTTGCGTGATAATGATTGTCACTAACCAAAGCGAGATTTTTGATCCTATTGGACAATTTACCGCCCGGCATTGACACGTATGTGAGGTCGAGGTGTATTCCTGAGAAGGAGTAGCTTTCCATGAACTTCGCGACATTGCGCAAGAAGATGTTCATCATTAGGTGATTATCAAATCGTGAATCATCAATTTTAACAAGATCCCATCCGCCGATTGCAACATGCACAACATAGTGTTTGCTCTTCAATTGATCGTACAAACTAGGATTCCTGGTGTGAAATCGGAAAACATTTCTAGTTCAATATAGTTCAATACAACGCAACGCAACGCAACGCAACGCAACTCAACGCAACGCAACGCAACGCAACGCAACGCAACGCAACGCAACGCAACGCAACGCAACGCAACGCAACGCAACGCAACGCAACGCAACGCAACGCAACGCAACGCAACGCAACGCAACGCAACGCAACGCAACGCAACGCAACGCAACGCAACGCAACGCAACGCAACGCAACGCAACGCAACGCAACGCAACGCAACGCAACGCAACGCAACGCAACGCAACGCAACGCAACGCAACGCAACGCAACGCAACGCAACGCAACGCAACGCAACGCAACGCAACGCAACGCAACGCAACGCAACGCAACGCAACGCAACGCAACGCAACGCAACGCAACGCAACGCAACGCAACGCAACGCAACGCAACGCAACGCAACGCAACGCAACGCAACGCAACGCAACGCAACGCAACGCAACGCAACGCAACGCAACGCAACGCAACGCAACGCAACGCAACGCAACGCAACAAATCAAAGTGAATAAAGACATATGTAACACACGTAGTTATAAATAACTTTATATATATGTATATGTATGTATATATATATATATACGTATATATACATATATGTACACATATATGTATACTAAACGTACGTACGTATGTATGTACGTATATGTATGTGTGCATGCATGTACGTATATATATATATGTATATATATATACATATATATATACATATATAAATTATATAATATATATATATATATATATATATAAATACATACATCGATATATGTACATACGCACACACACGCACGCACCCACGTACGTACATATATATATATATACATATATGTATATATATATATGTACGTACGTGGGTGCGTGCGTGTGTGTGCGTATGTACATATATCGATGTATGTATTTATATATATATATATATATATATTATATAATTTATATATGTGTGTACATATGTATGTATGCATGTATATATGTACGTATATATATGTATGCATACATGCATATATGTACGTACGTATATACATACATGCATGTATGCATACATATATACGTACATACATACATGCATACATACATACATACATACATACATACATACATACATACATACATACATACATACATACGTACGTACGTACGTACGTACGTACACACATATATAAATTATATATATATATATTATATATATATATTATATATATATACATACATGTACACACATCGATATATGTACACACGCACTCACACGCGCACACACGCACGAGCACACGCACGAACACACGCATACACACACGCACACCAGAGCAGAACAGGGCAGAGCAGAGCAGAGCAGAGCAGAGCAGAGCAGAGCAGAGCAGAGCAGAGCAGAGCAGAGCAGAGCAGAGCAGAGCAGAGCAGAGCAGAGCAGAGCAGAGCAGAGCAGAGCAGAGCAGAGCAGAGCAGAGCAGAGCAGAGCTCCCACATCTGTTTCAGTAATCATCTCATGCATTTGACACTAGCAGTAACAGTCCAGTACCAATAAAGGGAACATGGGATATATTACAACTAACTACAGTTTAATTTCTTCTCATAACACTGTTGCAAAATGTCACTTTAAATAATATAAAAATTATAGTCACGTTCCATATATCCCGATATATCTTTTAGCTGTTTCTGTGGAGATTAGCAAAACAGTTATATTGCATCAACAACTCGAAAGTCTGTGTTCCGTTTGTTCGTAAGCACGTAAGGTTGCCAATTTGTTATGCCAAATTCAGTTGTTCTCAAATTTAAATAACAAATTTAAATAACAACCTTATATTTGTTGTATCGTAGTGCAGAACGATTTCGATTTTACACTTCTCTGACATGCACATCCGGTCTTCCTCTGACATGCACATCTGGTTTTCCTCTGACATGCACATCTGGTCTTCCTCTAGATCGTTTCCCTTCGCAAGGTTTGCAGGTGGTGAAAAGCTATGTACATCAGTTATCTCGCATTGTGCTTGGTGTGTTTTGCCCAGGTCCACTATCGTCTTCTGATTTATTCAGTCACATCCGTTACTCTTGTCTTATCTCTTGACATGATGTTCCTTTGTCCAGATATGTGATGTTTGACATAATCTTTCCATATTTGATTTTGCTGCTGCTAGCTAGATGCCTGCAGACTGCTACAAAAACACACCCGTGCACTGAAGTCGGACTGGTGGGAAAGGAAAGCAGTGGAGCTGCAGAGAGCTGCTGATAGAAACGACATGAAGGGCTTCTACAGTGAACTGAAGGAAGTATGGGAACCCAAGAAGAAGGGACCTGTTCAACTGAAATCAACAGATGGAATGGAGACCTTCTCTGACAGCAAGAGAGTTGTGGCAAGATGGAGTGAACACTTCCAGAAGCTACTCAACGTCCCTGGCGACATAGATCACGAAGCTCTGGACAACATCCCGCAGCGTATTACCAAGGCAAGTCTCGATGAGATTCCAACTATGGATGAGATGGCTAGAGCAATCGCCGGCCTGAAAGATGGCAAAGCACCTGGAGGAGATGGAATTCCTGCAGAAGTATGGAAGCATGGAGGAGACAATCTGTTCAGCAGACTGCATCAACTAATCACCAATGCCTGGGAGATGGGTTTTGTACCACAAGCATGGAAGGATGCCAGCATTATAACCATCTACAAGAAAGGTGATCGAACAGAGTGTGGGAACTACAGAGGAATCTCTCTTCTTTCCATAGCAGGCAAGATCTTCGCCAGGATCCTCCTCAACAGACTATCTACCCATATAACACCAGAGGTAGTTCCAGAGACACAATGTGGCTTCAGAGGCAAACGGAGCACCGTGGATATAATATTTTGTCTCCGACAACTACAAGAAAAGTGCAGTGAGCAGGACCGACCACTGTACATGGTATGTGTCGACTTCAATAAGGCGTTCGATAAAGTTGGGAGGACCGGGCTATGGCAACTACTGAGGAAATATGGATGCCCAAAGAAGTTCACAACTATGCTCGAGGCTGTACATACCGTAATGATGGCGAGTTTTAGTGTTGGAGGGTAAGTCTCGAAATCGTTCAGTGTTACCAATGGGATCAAGCAAGGTTTTGTGCTGGCCCCCACGCTCTTCTCCATCTTCCTATCAGCAATGCTCGACGAGGCTTCCCGAGACATGGCTGATGGCGTCTACATACAGTCCATAAAGAGCGCTGACCTATTCAACGTCGCTTTCTCGACTTGACGATTAACATCAACTCTACAAGAATCCGAGAGGAGGATATTATGGTTGATGGAAACAAGCTGAACTCTGTTTTTGAATTCACATACCTCGGAAGCACTATATCAAGAAATGGATGCATCGACGATGAAATACAGAGGAGGATGGCCAAGGCCAGTGCATCTTTCGGCCGACTACGCCAGAGACTCTGGAACAACGACCATGTGTCCATGCGGGTTAAAGGCAAGATATACCGTGCAATCGTGCTGTCCACCCTCCTATACGGAGCCGAGGCCTGGACAGTGTACAGACGACATGTGAAAAAGCCGCATGCCTTCATGATGCGACATCTGCGTTCGATCATGAGGATAACCTGGGTGGACAAAGTGACAAACAAGGAAATACTCGAACGGACAGGGCTGCCATCTATGGAAGATCTTCTGATCAGAAAGAATCTCCGGTGGACTGGACACCTCATGAGGATGTCACCAGACAGACTACCAAAGCAGGTTCTCTACTCCCAACTGTCTTCTGGTCACAGAAAGAGAGGGCGCCCTCGACTCCGGCTCAAAGATACCATCAAGAGAGACCTGAAGATGAGAGACGTAAAGATCGACTCCTGGACATCACTCTCACAGCAGAGAGATAAATGGAGAGCAACAGTCAAGTGATGGAAGCAGTCTTTGTCGCTTCGCGACCGACAGCATGATGATGATGACACATTTTTATACTCGTTTTACATAATGTATAATAATAATCTTATTAGCAATGTTGTTTATTGAAATAAATAAATTATGTTTTGACGATAAACTGACTGGAGGTCTTAACAATGAAGCCACCGTGGCATCGGCGAATGAGACTGATGCAAACGCAAAGAAAGAACACCTTGCTCTATGTTTACTCTGCCTAAATTTTATTGAGCATGAACAAAGGGATTCTAAGTAGGGTTTACCCTAAATAGCACGGTTCACCAGTAGCACAGCCGTTAATTACTACAAGGAAGAGTAGCTCCTCCCTACGATTGGTAACTGGTTCCTATAGCGCATGTACTTTTGCTTTTGTTACACATATTCTTACATTTATTCAGTTGAGTGGACTGAGACAAAGTAGAGTGACTGCAATTATGTTCGAGAAAAATACAATATCCCTTACTGTACAGAGCTGCCAAGTCTCCCGATTTATCGGGAGATCTCCCGGAAATATAGCAAAATAAACCCAATCTCCCGATCTCCCGCTTTTGATTTGCAATCTCCCGCAAAAGAATCGTTTTGTTGTCTTTTTTTACGCGTATTTTTCGATTTTTATTTGCCGGCGCACCGTTTTGCCAGCTGTGAATCATCTACGGTACACGGAAAGTGCCTAGAGCAGCCGAGCGGAGACTAAGCAAGACGCATATAATAGAACTTTTCTGATTGGTCAGCTAACAGGAACTGACTATATCCAATGACCAATGGAAACGTTTGTTACGTATTGGGTAGGAATAAGTTTAGCGGCATTTTTCAGACGAGGAAAATGCTGGAGGTACAATGAGTGAAAAGTCTGAAAAGTGTTTGAAAAAGAGGAAATGTATGATTACAAGTACAAGAGTGAATGGGCTTCTGAGTTTGCTGAAGTTGTAAAAGGGTCTGAGACGAGAAGAAGAAGAAGAGCGCATATAGAAATGGACAGAAATGCAGTTCTGCTTGAACAATTTACTTTGTGACTGCTGTTTATAGCTTAAATAAAATGTTACAATAGCACAACCATGTCCATTTTCATAATAGTGAAAGAATCTTGAAAGTCTCTGTAAACCCCAACAAAAATATAAATTAATTATATCCACACTTTCGAAGAGGTGTTAAATATAAGCGAAAAAGGCAGGAAAGCACATATTTGGCATTCTCAATTACAAAAAAATGTCCGGGGGGCATGCCCCCGGACCACCCTAGCATTCTCGGTTGCTTCGCAACATCGGGCAAGGCGCTTCGCGTCTTGCATATATTTCTCCCTCTTTTGACATACTGTAGGAGGGAAATCTCCCTCATCACACTCAATTCAACTTGGCAGCTCTTCTTACAACTCAGCATTTTTGATTGCAGAAAGCAACAGCAGTAGCCAACGAAGCCCTCCAGGCTTTAGTGGACTATTTCGCTACCACGTGGATGACGAGCCCACACTGGACCCCAGCATCATGGTCCGTCTACAAGATGGCCATCCGAACAAACAACGATTTGGAAGGATGGCACCGCAGGCTCAACGGGCGAGCTGGCCATGCTGGACTGGGGTTCAGCAAGCTGCTGAAACTCGTACACGTCGAGTCAACAAATGTCGACCTCCAGGCGAGGCTTGTAGCCGAAGAACATCTTATCCGGGACCAGCGTCGCCGCTACAAAGAACACCAGGGGCGGATCTTTGAGTCTTGGGAATGCTACGAAGCTGAAGGATGCCCTGTGGAGGAGCTGCTTAGGAGGGTGGCAGCTGTCCACGGACCTATCGTGGCCGAAACTTAAAGGAGCTTTGTCCACGTGGTTACCTAACTGATAACACTCATGTTTGACGTATTCTTAAATGTAAGGATATCGATAACTTCATTACATGTCGTTCATTTTAAAGTTGTGTTTGTATGATTTATTTTAGATCAGAATAAATTCCAGAGTATTGATTTTATAGGAGAAACGTATTAATTTATAGAACAAATCTCAGAAATATTAGAAGAGTTTCTACGAAATATGCATCAAAATTATGATTGGTCAGGCATTCTCCAAGTGGTTTCAAACTTAATGAAGTAACACCAAATTGCCGCGTATTCATGATAGGCCTAAAATAACATTGTAGTCGTCACCAAGTCCAAGTGAATTCATTTAAATAATATTATATGAATATTTAGCTACACAACTGACATAGTTTCTCGATAATATTTCTGAAGTAATGAAGTGTAAATTCGTAAGCGCATTCGTAGGCGAAACAGACGTATTTCGTCCAAACTCAAATAAACACGTTACGCGTACGTGGAGCCACTTCGAATGACGGTTGTCATGTGGCTTCGGCAAATTGAATGTCTACGTGTACTGATTTGAATCGAACACGGATACACTTAATTAATTAACTTATATAACGCATACCACAGAGTAGACATAAGCTAGACGAACGAAGTGCAGCTATCAGCGATATAACGCATACCATAGTTTCGCCGAAAAGACTACCAACCGAAGCGACAAATGCTATATGCTGAAGTGTAGCGATTTGAAACGCCCTAGATTTCCCATTCCTCAAGTTCACAATGTGCCGTTTAAAAGGCTTGATAACCAAAGTTTTACCTGAAACATACCTTGTCTGCCCTGTGCGGGAGGATTTGCTAACCATGACATAACCGCGCTCTCGAATTGACTGTGAAAACACTTACATAGAACACCGATGAACCTATTCATTCAGTCGGTGAACCTATTCACTCGTGTCATTCCGCATGCCATAGAATCTAAACTGATATAAACAACGTCCTGAAAACACATTTCGCCAATAACACTATGTACCCAGGCGATAAATATTATATGCCGAGGCGTCCAAAATATTTGTCGCCGAAGCGGTATACTTGCCGAGGCGACCAATCTAGTGCCGCCGAGGTGACCAAAACGCCGCCGACGAGTCCAAGGGTTTCGCCGACGCGTCCATAATAGTTCGCCGACGCGTCCAATGAGTTCGCCGACGCGTCCAAAATAGCTAGCCGACGCGTCCAAGGATTTCGCCGACGCGTCCAAAATATTCGCCGGCGCGTCCAGAGATTTCACCGCCGACGTGGTAACGCTGCCGACGCGACCAGTTACCATTGCTGGGAGTACGAATGAGTTGTCGAGTTGTATCTTCAAACAAGTTCCAAAGTTACATTTGAAAATGTTACGTTGTCTGGCGAGTACTGTCCAGCTGGCCACAATTCTTATTTGAGGCCTTTGTGTTTGAGTACGCGGTTAAATGGTATACAGGGTTCGCACGGGGCATGGAAATCCTTGAATAGCATGGAATTTCATTTGTTCAAAATCAAGGCCTTGAAAGCATGGAATTTTATAAAATAGCATGGAAATCCTGGAATTTTTAGTTTTCAAGAATAAAATGGCAGACGGGCCGCGAACCACTATACAGTTCTTACATTCCCCCAGGTGGCACCACTTGTTTAATACCTAGCGGACAAAGATAGAACCGCCGAAAAACCCGTGATTTGGGTAAAGTGAAACCCGTTTTTGTGGCCGGTTGCCTCTGCGTCTTTTTCGGGTGTTGTGTAAACACAGTAATTATCAGTCGGAACATTTAATACTGTGAGAAAGGACGCTAATTATGGGGAAATCACGGTTTCAAGACCATTTGCTTCAGCGGCCAGAGTTTACTGGTTGGCTACGTCGCGATTCAAAGGACGTATTTCGCGCGTCGTGTCGCGTGTGTCAATGAAGTTTCGACATGGGCGAAGGTGCCATGAAAAGTCACGGCGGCGGCGTAAAGCGATATAGCCAACATGAAAACATCTACCTGGGGTAGTTCTGACTGAGACACTGAATGAACGTGAAATTTACTGAACTGAAGTTTACTAAACAATCTGTTTATCGCTCATTCCATGTGCACGGCGCAGTGACACATGCACCGCTGCGCTTGCGACTGGCACAAATCGGAGCGCTATTTTGGTCTCAAAATGCAATATTTGTGAAATATAAATATACCTGGGTATGCTGATTGATCATGTCTAGGATTAGAGTTTGAGTAAGGTATCCAATATAGGCATACATGTAGTTATAATGGGGAAATCGAGGTGGGTCCGACTTCTGCGTAAGTGCCTTGTTTTGATTCAATAAAGTTTGATTTCTTGAAATAGATAAAACTCAATATTGTCTGTTTACTTTGAAGTTTGTAATTATAATATATGTACTATTGCTATTATAACTTTAAGATATTATAATGAATTGATTGACATTTACTATAGTATTAACATGCACGAACAGTATTGATGAGTAACCTAATTTAATAGATTATATAATATAAATATACTATGGAAATGTTATTAAGCCAGCTGAATTCACAACTGTTGTCCTGGGTTAGTTCAATAAATGGATGTAAAATTAAGCAGTGTACATTATGCATCTATTGTGGTCAGTGTACTTGTAAGTCGATAATTAGTTAGCATGGAAATTGTATTGAGAGAGAGCATGGAAAAGCATGGAAATGGCATGGAATTTTATAATTGCTGAAGTGTATGAACCCTGGGTATATGACAACGGTCTAGCTGTTGGTGAAGATGTCTATCGCTAGGTGGTGCCGGCCAAATAATGTATTACGTTATTTAAATATATTACTTTTTATCTTCGTTGACTTTAAGTTATTCGCTAAGTTTAAACATCCACCATTTTTAAAGATGACACCCAACAAATCATGCTATGACCGTATCTAAAAAACATTATACTAAAACATTGACGTCAATGTTAAATCGTTGGTGTCTTTACGCGACGATTACAAACGTGTTACTCAACACGCCCAAGTGTTTGTTATACGGGATAACTGGTGTGCTGTCATTCACACCGAGCAGACCTTGCAAGAATGTTATGTACAGACACACAAACTACAACAACATCAAACTAAATAATAACTTATTAAACTAAGCTAAAACAAAAATCGAACTGCTAAAACAACTCAAATCCATCAGCCAAATAAAAATCCGTTAACCTCACTCCGCACTCAGATATCTCCCAACATATTCATGCGCGTTGCTGCTAGGGAACTGCGGGCTGAAAATAGCTTACAAACGGTATGCCACATATGGGCATGGAAACTGTCCTAGGTTGTCAGCGTTCGAAAAATAGTGCAAGTTTAATTTTACATTGTTACAACATAGAACGAACTTCGCAATTACAAAAACACAAAACATGCAACTTACACTTGGATAATCAGGAAACTACTTGGTGAACTTATAAATAAGTATGTTAGGAAAAACGTCGTAGTGAAACGTCAAAATTGAACAAGTGACCTAAAAAACACCTTTACGACGCGTTTGCGGGCAAATACGTCTAGCGATTTCCGACTGGTTTTCCTACGCCGCCACTCAATTACTGAGACATGGGGAACATGAATGTGGCAGCCATTTTCCGAAATCCGAAATGCCCTCTTTACTTGCATATGGTCAAATGGAAACATT
Organism: Oasisia sp. SBJ-2009; assembly: GCA_964017155.1. Lineage (NCBI taxonomy): Eukaryota > Metazoa > Annelida > Polychaeta > Sabellida > Siboglinidae > Oasisia > Oasisia sp. SBJ-2009. The sequence continues at coordinate 36,258,551 of OZ024858.1, forward strand.
GCTTTTCGTGTTTTTATTGCCATGGCCATACCAAACATGCAATTGTTTGCTACTCTCCAAAAAAGGGAAAACACAACCGACAATACACAGTAAACATCACTGCTACGAAGTCCCCGATTTTTTCAAGAGTGCTTTCGTCACAATGTGTCCAATAATTATAATACAAGCATGTTTATAGCGCCGTAAATTCAGGTTACCATTTTCTAAGGCGCTGTTATAAAAACGTAAAGAAGCAAATTCAAGATTTAGCTCACTTTGTTAGTACCAAATGTAGGAAAATATGAACAGTTTTAATTTATACCAGTTACCCTAGAGAAAATGAATTTTAGTTTTGTGAAGAAGATCTATTACATTATATAAAGCTTCAGCCAGTTCATTTCGTAGCCATCCCGGGTTTACCTCACTTTGTTTGTACACCATGTACGAAAATGTGAACAGTATTATTTCTGCCAGTTACCCTAGAAAAAATGAAGTTTGACTTTGAGAAGAAGACGTACTTTTCCGTAGTCTTTACATTGTATTTCAGTTCGATCTCTGTGCCCCGCAACGCGGCGTATCCGTAGACGATAACCCGACACATCTTTTGTGTGATAGGTCCCAGGGTGGAGTATTTGCCTGCCGACTCCCTGTATTGCGCATCAGCATTAAGGAAACACATATTATCCAGTTGAGCTAAAATCAAAGAAGAATCTTTCTATTAACCGCTGTGTTACTACTCACGACTATAATCGTCATCCGGGTGATTCGTTCATATTCCGCAACTTCCTTGGGAATTACATTATATCACTCACTATATATAGTTTACATTTTATGTGGCAACAAAGGTTCCTGTTTATATTTACATGCCAGGGACCACCCGAAGTAACAGACTGGCGTACTATATAATATTTGTTTCTTCTAGCATGTGGTGTGGCCGCACAGTGCACGTACCTCTCGCGTCACACATCTCCGCTGTCACTCCGATTGACTGCTCTGCCGCTGCCTGGTCAAAGTCTTCTCGGGACGCTTCAGAATCGAATTCCTCGCATTTGTCAGAAATCGTTGATCTGCAATATAATTAATGGCCAAGTCAATAAATGCAATTTGAGAGCAACGAAAGAAAGAACACTATACAACATTTCACGACTGAAGGAAATGTGGGACACGGATACTTAGAGAACGGATTGTTTTATTGATTTACAATAGTTGTTCATAATCGTGTAATTACAATTATGCGTATACAGGTTTAAATGTGTGCAATATTACGTCCTTATAGATCTTTTTGGAATCGTGTCACTCATTATTATGAGTTACGACATTGTGAAAGACTATGCCAAAAGCACCTACATATTCCTTTGTGCTTTGTAGTCATAATCTGGCCTCGGCGCTATCGGGTCGTATAATATGTGTTAGGTTTAGATTATTTATGTAAACGTAACGTAGTCCTACGGGTAATTAGTCTCGGTAATACAGCCAGCTCTCCATTCAGTTGGTGGCATAACTATTAACTAAATAAAATGACTATCGACTCGCCTGGGGTTCGACCTTCAGGTCGGGTAGGTAGCAAATATCGAAACAAATTAACGCCAACCACGCAAAGTACCTTTTTGGGTGGCGAACACAGCTATCTTACTCTCATCGTCGCTATTTGTGTATGTCAAGATGGGTGACATAGTCTGTGTTTCGCTTACCCTTTTTCAGCTTAGAAAACGAAGTTATTTGTTTTACGGATGTGTATGAACCTGTTAATGATCTATCAACGTCATCACCGTATGAGACGCTGATTAGTTAGTTAGGCCCAACTAATCGCCCAGATTGGGCCTGATCCCAACGTGTATGTTCACACCAGCAGGGTCATTTAGGATTACTTGGACAACACTGGCTAATCATACAGCCACGGACAAAACAATAGTGGCGTTCCTTGGTCGATGGTCTATGCTCCCAGCGAGCAAACAGGCTTAAGTAAGTACTGGCTAATCGTTCCTGTAAACGTGCCAAATTATATTCACCCGGCGAAATCAATTATTCGTTTGATTCAACTAACTTCCATTCACTGCGTAGGTGATCTGCCGGTAGTAGTGCACGTGCCGTCAACGCCGCTCACTTGCGAGCATGGTATCAAACGTAGAAGACGCGCGGACCAAACAAGTTAATCGCATTGATTTAACCTTCACCATATCTTAAAATTGTTTATGCTTATATGGCAGTCGTTTCATGTTTATTTATTCTAACACAATACATTCACTTCACAAGTAAGTGAAATACTTAGAAAGGCAGTAAAATAAAGACTAGTGAGCAAGAAGAATGCAACGAATTTGCATTGTAAATTATGTCCGAGACCTGAAAAAGGGAACTCAGTTTATGGCATACAAGGTTATGTTGTCGAATGCATTATGTTTACATTTAGAGGGAGGTAATTGATATGCGCACAATTGTGTTTTACGTCTGCCTGTATAGTGACATGAGCAGAAATGTAATTCAGCAAAAATTGTTTTTTCAAGACAGTAGTATTTGTGCTATCCGTCTCAAGCTGTAATTGCATTGCGTTCTGCACTTCATGCTATTTATGAGACACCAACCGTTTCTGCCGATTCTTCGGTGCCGAATCGACCGCTGCGTTTAGCACATCTGCGTAGTCATGCGGCAGAGTTGATTGTTTCATCGGGGAATAAACGTGCTTCGCTTGGGGAACCGAGGGCCGCGCTAGGACGCCACTGGCAGCGGTGAGCAGCGGGAAGGAGGCCTCGTGACACGCCGCGCCAGTGAAGTCGTCGAGGTCAAGTGACGAGAACGAAAACCCACCGAATCCGTTCTTCTTCATCCAGCGCACCTGTCATACATTTGAATCATAGGGGAGCTTATATATCGCATATGTAGCTGATGAAAAAGACCATTTTGTATTATTTTAGAAACCGCTAAGAGATAATAACTTACGCATATGAAGAAGTAAAGTACTAGTTGACAACGTTTTCGTTGGGGAAGATGTAATGTAATATATATATTTATACGCAATGTGAAAGCGAATATACATAATTCGTGAGATAATTTAATTAGACATTTGGAGAACACGTTTACAATAGTTCGACGACAATATATGCTTCTTCAGTCACTTGTTGACCATTTCGCCTGCAACAGTGTCATCCATTCTCACGTATACCGCCATCTTACTCACCTTTTCTCTCAAACTTTCCGGATCATCAAATCCTACCCAAGAATGTTTATTGTAAGCGTAGGGCACTTTCATTTCTTGTTGTCGCTCTAGCCGGCCTCCAAATACGCAAACCTGAAAATATCAATGAAGGAGATGGCAATAACACGAAGAAAACGGCGAAACACGTGTATTATTTTTATTAACTGTTTACGGCGTACTACAAAGACGACATACGCAATTATTATCTGCAGTAGTAACGTGTTGAATTGACAACACTCAACGGCATCTTTTGTCAGTTGATCCATTACGAATGCAGATACACAATACCTAAATCTGGATTATCGATAACACTCCACAATTGGACGATGTGTTATGTCTTACCGTCTTACAGGCAGACGGAGTTCAAAAGGAAAGGCGGTGACTGGTTTGTCTGAGTTGAGAATCATGTCGAGTTATGTCCCGCAAACACAGGAACTATCTCATTGAGTCAGTAACAGCAACTCCTGGTATCGTCTAAAGATCACCGATTTTTTATTCGTACACAACGACACCGGAAATAGAATACTAACAAATCCCTGTTGATTTACCTGAGCGTACGAGAGGATGTGTGGTGTTGCCTTTCCTGTCGGGTCACCAATGCGATGTTTCGTGTCACTGAGGAGCTTGAAGACCCGCCCGTGTGCCGACAGACCAAGCAGAAGTTTCCGCTTCGGAACGCCCTTGCGAGCCCAGTAGTCGACGACATCGGCCTGGAACCAAACCTTACTTACTTATCCTCTTCATCCCCAGTGGGACATAAGGCTACAACAATGTTCCTCCAAATGGTCCTGTCCTTTGCTGCGGCCTGAGCCGCACCAAAGGAAAGGACCTTCTCGGGGGCCATAAAGCTACAACATTGTTGTAGTCTTATGACCCACGAGAGCCCCACATGTTGTAGGTCTGCCATTACTGTCTTCCGCCATGTTGTCTTTTGTCGTCATGGCTTCCTTCTTCCGGGTGGCGTCCATCTTAGGGCAACTTCATGGATATTTTCTTTAAGCATTCTCAGGACGTGTCCTAGTCATCTCAATAGTCGGTGTTTAATTTCCAGGACAGCAGTGTTGCAGCTCGTTTTCTTCTGGAGATATTTTATTGGGCCACCATATCCGGCAGATCTTTCTCAACCATCCATTGTCGAAGGCGTCGATCTTTGTTCCTCTTAACCACTCGCTAACATTCTAACCATACAGTACGATATATTTCACATGGTATATTCATGGTATATTGCTTGGACTTCCAAATGTTCTGAAGTTTGGCGGGCTTTACCCAGTCTTGCTTTGATGTCTTATTGGGCTCCATACGTAAAGTAAAAGGTAAGTAAAGTTCTCTACAAACTCTGGTTCACCCTTAAGAGTAACAGTCGCGGCTGGTGTGGTATTGATACTGAATAATTAGTTAGTGTGTCCATGTAATTATATTAATCCTGAACAGCTGTTTCGATCTTAGCTCCTTTGTACAAATTCGTTAAGATAGCTTACGAAATGGTTAGGTAAAGTTTATATCGCTGCAAGGCAGTGTAAGTCTTGACATGGGCTATGATATATACACCATTGTAGTGACAGTGATCTAGTTGCATACTAGCTTAATTCAATTTCTATATTATTAAGCACGCTTGTAATCGTTATTGTGTTACAAACCTCCCTTGATATTATTTCGGCGCCAAATTATTGTCTAAGGTTTCTGGGTATGAAAAGTTAATTTACTCTTATAGTATCCACATGAGCACGTCGAAATGAGAATGGTCGGTTGTTGCAACGTACCACATTTAGGTCCTTGTCCTGCTTTGGTGCTTTGGCTGAGCTGTATAGTGCCGTGTGGTGTTGTAAGGTCTGTTTCCGCGGATCCAACAGATCGAAGGCATTCACACTGATCCAGTCCAATTTCCTGAAACCAAGCAGTAGATTGCTATACATGATGTAGTAATCGTCTATGTATTCATATTCATCAATAATATCGTGGTTGCTGTCAACGCCGTCATTTTCGTCGTGGCCCTTGTCGGTGTTGTTATCGTTGTCGGTTTCGGTTTCGGTGTCATTGTCGTTGTCGTTGTCGTCGTCGGCGTCGGCGTCGGCGTCGGCGTCGGCGTCGGCGTCGTCGGCGTCGGCGTCGTCGGCGTCGTCGGCGTCGGCGTCGGCATCGGCATCGGCGTCGGCGTCGGCATCGTTGTCCTCTCGGCTTTTCTGCTTATAGTAATTGTACACATCGTAGTTATCATCGTCTTCGTCGTGTTACCCGACGTCAGACGTTGTCGTACTCACCTGGCGATGTATCTGACGTTGTAAGATCTGTCGACGACCTCCTTGCGAGGATCCACGGAGGCGGATAATAGCAGCGCCGGTCGCTTCCGTCTCCTTCCGTAACTCCTGAATCCTCTCCTCAGTGCCTAGAAGAAGATGGAGGAAGTGTTTTGACAGTAGCATTCGGAATATTTTCATAATAATGGCTATATAACATGATGTGTGGATTAATGGCTTGATCTTTATATATTAGTGTTAGTATATAATTAGCCATAACATATAATTAAGTTTAATATATCATTAAATAAAAATAAATATTTGCATGTGAACATCATGCCTGGTTATTATACATTTTTCTATTTTTATATATCTATGTAATAAAAAAGAGTGCATTAGCATGTATGCACTCATGTATGCATAGTCGTGCTCTCTCACACGAAGGCGTGTATGCACCACACACACATGCGCACGCATGCGCACGCATGCGCACGAACACGCACACGCACACGCACACGCACACGCACACGCACACGGCCACGGCCACGGCCACGGCCACGGCCACGGCCACGGCCACGGCCACGGCCACGGCCACGGCCACGGCCACGGCCACGGCCACGGCCACGGCCACGGCCACGGCCACGGCCACGGCCACGGCCACGGCCACGGCCACGGCCACGGCCACGGCCACGGACACGGACACGGACACGGACACGGACACGGACACGGACACGGACACGGACACGGACACGGACACGGACACGGACACGGACACGGACACGGACACGGACACGGACACGGACACGGACACGGACACGGACACGGACACGGACACGGACACGGACACGGACACGGACACGGACACGGACACGGACACGGACACGGACACGGACACGGACACGGACACGGACACGGACACGGACACGGACACGGACACGGACACGGACACGGACACGGACACGGACACGGACACGGACACGGACACGGACACGGACACGGACACGGACACGGACACGGACACGGACACGGACACGGACACGGACACGGACACGGACACGGACACGGACACGGACACGGACACGGACACGGACACGGACACGGACACGGACACGGACACGGACACGGACACGGACACGGACACGGACACGGACACGGACACGGACACGGACACGGACACGGACACGGACACGGACACGGACACGAGACACGAGACACGAGACACGAGACACGAGACACGAGACACGAGACACGAGACACGAGACACGAAACACGAAACACGAAACACGAAACACGAAACACGAAACACGAAACACGAAACACGAAACACAAAACACAAATACGTAGTGTGGGGGGGTTACGGTGTACCTATTGATTGCTATTTTCCCACTGCTAGTTACGTATGTATTTCATTAAGCCATCGGACAAAGACATCTAAGAGACGGACCTTGACGAGGTAACTGTAGTGATATCTGCGAAGAGTTGAACTGGGACCGGACCTCGGATGCACGAAGGACAAGTCCAGTCCATCGATGTTGCGTCGGCGCAGAAAGACGGCGCAGTTGCGAGCAAACCGACGGCGCTTGCGTCGGTTGCGAGCGATTGTTGCCACGACTTTTGCCGTCCTTGAGTTACCACCGATTGCCACCATGATCTTCAAGTCGGGATTGATTGCCTTCAGTGTCCTCATTCTTTTAATCCTATGCAATACCATGCCGACAACACAGAGCAGAACCAATTATTGATTAACTGAAAGGGATGTAACAAACTAAACAAACATTACGATATTAGCCGTAAATCCGTTACAATGAAAATGTTCTAACGTGTTTAATCTCGTAACACCAAACCCTCATCAATATAGCGTAATGGATCAACGTTTAGAAATTAAAGCAATTCACACGTAAATTGTATAACTTCGTAAATCGATTCATATTTCGACGACATGAAACATGGGTAGACATATATTATTAGTTTTTAAATTATATATATATATATATATATATATATATATATATATATATATATATATATATATATATATACTTTTGACTATGTTTTAATTGATATTTTCAGGTTGCTTAGCCGGCAAGCGGCCAACAAATGTTTTTTTATAATATATTTTGTTGAAAATCTGGTTTACCTTTATGAAACAACAACTAAAGGAAACAGGCTACTGGATACATCAATTCCAAACGTGCTGAGTTATTTGTGGCTGATCAACACTTACATGGCCGACACGGTCGTGTTCGCTGTTCGTGCGTTAGCCGCCAGACCGTTGTGTTTGACGGGGACGAAGGCGTAGATGACGTGAGTGCACAAAGTGGCGTTGATGTTCTCCGGCAGAAACGTCTGGCCGCTGGACGACGCTCCCACCGCGAAGTAGCACACTCGCTTGTGGGTGAATCCTGCAACAAAACATCACCGGTCTGGTTCCATTTTCGCAAAAACAAATCGCCCGTAAAATGGACACGTTTAGGTAACACACTAATATCCCATGTATATATTCTTACACTTTTATTATAATTATGTGTTTTGTTTCTGTAGTAGTTTAAGGCCTACAAATCATATTTTGGCGTTATGCAACACATTAGTCCACAGATAATTTCATGTTCTATCATGTGCTGTCGTAATCACTGATTTATATACATGCATATAATTGCATACGATTACGTGAAGCCATTGCATGTCATCTTGTTTTCCTCAAACCGTCAATAATAGAGGTCAGACGTCGATTTACGTGCAATGATTACGCATTACATTTGAAACGTGAATCCCTAATTTAATAAAAATAAAATTGCGGAGAATCGCGTAAAACGTGAACATACGCGTGGCGATAGAGGACGAGTACACCTGAAACGTGAGTGTATATGTTTATATGTAAATGATAATTGGCTAAAACCATAAGGTGATTTCGCCAATTATAGGGAGTGGCAAGGCAAAATGGTCTGCCCATCATTGAGTTAAAGATGTTCACCATGGCTGCCGATACAACTGTTTCAGTTAGTATATTTCATCCCCTAGCTGAGCGGCTGACTTCACTGCGGTGATCTACTTGAGAGTTTTTCATCATTAATGCTTCACTGCTTTCCCGTCTGTTTTTATCCATTACAAATCTTGCGCCACGTCGTTGTATGTTCTCAATTTCGCTAAAGTCAGAGATAACACAGATTTCGGTGAGTGTTTGATTGGACTTCTGACGACAGTGATGAGTGGCGGTGTGCTGTCTTAGCAGAGGCGAATTAAAGGGTTAAGCCGGGAACTCACTCAGCCGGCCGGCCGGCCGGCCGGCCGATTTTGCATCGGCCGGACGTCGTAGGGCATCGGCCGGGCATCGGTTATGTGAGTTCCAAAAATCGTGGCATCGGCCGGGCGTCGTGCGTCGAGCCGATATGACCGCACGACGTCGGCCGGCGGTATCAAATATGTTTGATATTGCCGGCCGGCCGATGCCTACCCGACGCCCGGCCGGCAGATCCTCTGAGACATTGCCACAAAAGCGGCAATTGCAGCAACAACAATCGGCATGAATTCATCATCTGAGTCCGCCATGATGAACTTTTGGATGTAGGTCACTTGGGCGAGCATATTGAATACCTCTATGGACAAAAAATCAAATTAATTTGAATTTAAATTAATAGCGCTTAAATTATGAAATCGGCCGGTCGGCCGGTTCTGTGAGTTCCAAAATGACCAAACCGGCCGACGGCCCGATGTTCCCACGACGCCCGGCCGATTTCATTTTTCGTGCGTCGGCCGGCCGGCCGGCCGGACGGTTCAGTGAGTTCCCGGCTTTATAAAATCCAAGAACCGACATTATGGTTGACAAGCGTTTCGGATACACCCATACGCAGAACAGATACCTGGCACTATAGTCTATACCTTTGGGATTAAAGGATTGAAAAAAAGTGATGGAGTTTATCTGCTGCCATTGAGCAGCAATGAGAAAGTCGGGTAGTCTGAAGCCGGGAACTCACTGAACCGTCGGCCGGCCGACAACCGGCCGGCCGGCCGACGCACGAACAATTTAATCGGCCGGGCGTCGTAGGAACATCGGGCCGTCGGCCGGTTTGGTTATTTTGGAACTCACAGAACCTGCCGACCGGCGGCCGTTGTCCGCCCGATGCTACGATTTTTCGAACACACGCAGCCGGCCGATTTTTAATTTAAGCGTTATTAATTTAAATTTAAATAAGCAGCCGGCCGATTTTTTATTTAAGCGTTATTAATTTAAATTCAAATAAGTTTTATTTTTTGTCCATAGAGGGATTCAATATGCTCGCCCAAGTGACATACCTCCAAACGTTCATCATGGCGGACTCATAGGATGAATTCATGCCGATTTATATTGCTGCAAGTGTCGCTTTTGTGGCAAACAACCCAAAACATCTGCCGGCCGGCCGGGCGTCGGCCGGCCGGCAATATCAAATATATTTGATACCGCCGGCCAACGTCGTGCGGGCATCGGCTCGACTTACGACGCCCGGTCAATGCCACGATTTTTGGAACTCACATAACCGATGCCCCACGACGTCCCACGATGACCGGCCGATGCAAAATCGGCCGGCTGCTGGCTTAGTGAGTTCCCGGCTTGACGCTTAAGATAACGTGGATGTCTGCGCGCACGTTTTTTCTAGATACATGATAAAAGCGGCCACTGCACGCGGATGCTACGCGTTACGTTGTTGAAACAATATGGCAGCACAATCCTTATACCTAACAATGGGAAAAGCAATATGGCGGCCGTTCTTCACGTCAAATAGACTTTTGGCCTTGCGCTTCCTGTCTATGCATTTAGATCAGTGGTCAACGTTAGTAGGCTCGCGCCGATATTCGCATGTCAGCGCGTGCGTACACACACGCACACAACACATCCATACCGTGGATATCGGTAAAAGCACTACACTGCTTATGCCATTTATCTTAATTATCTCTAAGCCTAGGGCCTGTTATAATTTCTTTTTTTTATGCGTAGCGATTTATTTTCAATTCAATCTTCGTCTTTCCATTTATGCCCACAGTCAATTTGTTTACTATTCTGGCACCTTACGAATGATTCGCACTGCCCGGTCAAAGGAAATGAGTGAAGAGAGGAACAATGACATCAGCAATGAAAAGAAATCCTCACTGAATAATAAATAAATAAATCAATCAATCAATATTCGACATATTCTTTTACTTATTTGATCATATACTGGCCATATTCAACATATTATATATTATTGCCATGGGTTGCACAAAAGAAGAAAGTAATAACTTAGTGATAAGGATATCCATAATAAAATATACAAACAAGAGATATCTTTCAAATCTAGACGAATAGGGTGGTAAGATATTTACCATGGGCTAGTGATGTCGCAAGCAGAAAGATGCCAACGGGGAGAAGCGCCCGTAAAGACGCCATCTCGGTCCGTTCTGCCGGATTCTGTTACGAAAACACCACCAATATGGCGTCCACATGTGAGGCACCCGACCACTTCGTCCGTTGACCGTCAAACGCAACCGTTCTACTACTCGATCGGTGGAGACTGGATCAACGCGAGCGGCCCATTGTGACGTCACGTGCGTCCTATGTTATCCCGAACTTTCCGAACGAACAAAGTACGCGGTATTTTAAAGTGGACTATGTTTCTATACAGTGTCGAAACATGGGCAATTTTGTTCACCGTATATCGCCTGCCCCTTCCAACCCGCACTGGCCGGGGGAGGGGGGGGGGAAGTTAGGCCTACATCATCAGCATGCAAAGCACTACAAAGACATAGCCACAGTCCCCAGCGGCGCCGAAAGAGTCCATGACCGTCCAAGGAGGCGGCTTTGGTCAACTAGGACTACGTGCAGGGGTGCTAAGAATCTCTGGGCCAAAACGAGCCGCTGAAACAAGTAATAATAATAATAACAATACGGATTTTCAACTCAATTCTTCGTTCAATGAGATGAGTTGACCGGCTTTCCCTTCTACGATCAGCACAGCCATCTCGGTTCTTTCCAGCTTGAAGCTGCCTGTTGAGCACTCCATACTCACAGCAGAAGGTGGCAGAGCTGCTTCTTGTTATCGTCATTTGCACGGAACATCTTAAAGTCGTATGGTTTCCTTGTCGCTGCTCCAGCCAGAATAATCTTCTCTGAACTCTCGCGCCTCAACCTCTCCCGTGTTTTGATATCTCACCACAGATCGGGAGAAGATTGGTAAGGGTATGCCTACAAGTTTGTATTAGATGGTGGCTAAGAAGCACTCCTTGTTCTCGACTGATAGTTACCATCCACAGTCTAAACACGTTGCCACGCACACGCCATCAAGCAAGCTGACTGTACACCATGATACTGGGTCAGGGAAACATCGACAACTAATCAACCTCTCTGATCTCGCAGTATCCTTTGGAGAAGATTTCAGTGCGACTCTTCTTGGGATGTATGTATTAAGTGGAGAAGACTGGACCTGTGCCTTCAAAGGGAAGGGAAGGTGGACCCTTAAAAAGATGGAGAAGATCTCCAGGTGTCATAAACTGTTTCTGCAATTCGGTATAGACTGGAGCAGTTGGAAGAGTTCCCCTGCCTGGTGTACGGACAGAACCGCGAGTTTTCGATGGATGGACCCCTGCGCAAGATCGTGGGTGAGGATGAGAAACTCACTTCCAAACTTACAGTCGACCTGGCTCGCCTTCCTCCCTGCCACCCTACTTTGAAGCCACACCTCCAGCGGGTGAACCACCGCGTAGCCTTATAATAGCGTGCTGACGAATCCATCCTGGAAAACCCAAATCCCTACGATGATGGGCAAGGGTGGATAAGGACTGAGGATTGAGTGTGGTCCTGCGATGCTGCGTTACCAAACTCACTGGTTGATCTCCTGGACACTGGTGATCGTGAAGAAGAAGAAGAAGAAGAAGAATAAGAAGAAGAGGAGGATGATGAAAACGAGGAAGGACGAGTTTGACTTTGACGATTTCAGTTAAAGCGATGGTGAATAATGATCTAACACTTATGGTATGAAGCCCATGGGAGGCAAAGGCGCGGCACCTAAGAAAAGATCATTCTGGCTTGCTGTTTACCTGAATCAGTAAACGAATTGGTAAATGAACTTAGTGGAATTTCATTATTCACAATACCTTGAATTGATCCCCATATCAACCTTTGGTCATAAAAAGAACACGATTTCGTAAGTAAATGCCCTAAAAAACCTCTCAACTTACCTTACAACATTGGCTGAGGTACAGCGTAAATGTCACATTTTCGATAATGCTGGTACTTTATATAATTTGCATAGCTTGTCAGGAACACATGTAGTTAATTCAAGAATGGTCCTTTAATGATCGTTGACCCTGAAAACATGGGTCTAGACACCTTATTCATGCTGTTATGTGCAATATTGGCCGAGATATGGTGAAAAACAGATTTGTCGTTTATGGCGGCACTAATTTGCATATTAAACTGTCAAAGACACATGTGATCATGTCAACAATAACTTTATTATGGTCGCTGACCCTCATAACATGGGTCTATATATCTTATTGTGTCGGTTATCTGCAATACTGGCTGAGATACAGTAAAAAAAAGAATTTTCAATAATGGCGGCACTAATTTGCATAAAAACGATACGTGGGACATTTTGCTGACTTGTTAACATAGCAAACCGTTTTTTACGTACTTTCCGATCTAGTGATACCAATTAAAAGTATATGTGACGGGGTGCACGGTACCCCCCTTTTCCGACTAGACTATGACTACACCCTAACAAACATGCCGTACATCGTCACAGATGTAACAGTGATGCCCTGTCCACACCATACCTCGCCAGAACGTAAATCGGAAGATATTTCCTCACATTTGACGCATACGGGCCTTGCGATCTGTGGAGAGCGGGTGTGGACGGTATCGCAAACCTTATAGGTCAAAGTCTTGCGATATTTTGAAAATTCTCCTGTCGAGTCTTTAAAATCGATAGTCGGTAATGTGGACAGGTTCGTCGCTAGTCGCAAAACGTAAGTCGCCTTGAGGAATGACGTAAAAAACGCTTCAGCCAATCAGCGTGCGAGTATCGAATGACGTCTTGACGTATAACGTCACAATTGTTGTAGTTTTCCTTTGGTACACACCAGATGGCGTGTATGTTGCCTCGCGATCAGAGCCTTAGATACATAGAGTTTGGCCAACTGAAAACCTGGACGCCATTTTCGGTCTCGGTACATGATAACCACATGACGTATTAAAAATGTTATGCCTTGACCTTCACCTTGTTGTTCTGCTTGGATTGGAGATGCTTTATGTGTAATAAGTGCACACATGGATATGATGTGATATTGGACGGTTCGGCTTCATGTTGAGAAACATTCGTAGGAAGTTTAGGGAAGTTTAATTATAACGGAAAGGATGGATTAGCAATGCTTAGTTAACGTCAGTGCAGCGTCCAGACTAGGACGGTGGTACGTTCATTCTCCGACCGTGGCGTGATTAACGTGAACATGATATAAATCGAGAATGATATGACTAAACCTGTCTATCAGCTTATCTTCCATTGTTGTTTTAGCACTTTGCCATTCCAACCATAACGAAATGTAATGTAGATGTAGCGGATCTTTGATATGATGCCGTCAAATTGCCAATTATTGTACGTACTGTCATGGTCATGGAGTGAGGAGGCTGCCCAGCGGGCACACGACGTCGGATCGACGTAGAATATTGGTTGTATTTACGTCGCGACGTCGGTCAACGTATATACAACGTCTTTACAACGTCGGATTGTCGACGTCGTAATGACGTCGAAACTTGATGTCGTTACGACGTTGATATGACGTCAACAACCAAATCCGACGTCTTTACAACGTCGGATCATCGACGTTGTTTGAACGTCGAAACACGACGTCGTCACGTCGTTGATGTGACGTCGACAACCAATTCCGACGTCTTTACTACGTCCGGTCATCGACGTTGTTTGAACGTCGAAACACGACGTCTTTGATATGATGTCTACAACCAAATCAGACGTCTATACAACGTAGGGTTATCGACGTTGTATAGACGTCGAAACTCGACGTCGTCACGTCGTTGATATGACGTCGACAACCAATTCCGACGTCTTTACTACGTCGGGTCATCGACGTTGTTTGAACGTCGAAACACGACGTCTTTGATATGATGTCTACAACCAAATCAGACGTCTATATAACGTCGGGTTATCGACGTTGCATAGGCGTCGAAACACGATGTTGTCACGACGTTGATATGACGTCGACAACCAAAACCGACGTCTTTACAATGTCGGGTCATCGATGTTGTATAGACGTTAAAATGCGACGTCGTATCGACGTTGAAGTGACGTCGACACCAAATCCGAAGTCTTTATAACGTCGGGTTATCGACGTTGCATAGATGCAGAAAGTTGACGTAGTCAAAACGTTGGTATGACGTCGACAACCACATCAGACCTCCTGACAACGTTGGGTTATTGACGTTCGCAATACAACGTCTTGTCATCGACGTTGTATATACGTCGAAACGTGTTGAGTCTGCGAGGTTAAGACGAGGTATAGACGGCGAAACGCCACGTTGTCACGACGTTTATGTGCAACGAAATCGACGTTTTTATACACGTCGAAACGCGATGTTGTCTGAACTTTGAAATCACGTCAACAAACAAATTTGATACGTGCACACTTGTTTCTATAGACAGAGATAAGATCATTGAGCCATTATGCTGTAGGCCTGTTTATTGCACCAGCCGCCTTGGCTCGCTGGCATTGTCCAAGTGTCAAACAGCATGTGTAATGAGAAGGACTCACGTCGATTTCGGCTCTTGTCCAGCTCGACCCATCGGTCGGCCTAATTAAATATATGTGTATTTGTGTACAAAAATATAAAATATCCTATGTTAATGATCAAGATCGATATATTATGCTTCAATTAAATTAACTGGAAGTTAAAATTAACTGTACATAAAAAAAGGTAATTTTTTTTTTATTTAAGGCTAGAGTAATCGCCAAGTTACTGTGCATTGTTTATTTGATTGGTGTCCCTCAATAAGAAAGTGTGAAAGCCCTTGCAATCGCGGCTAGTTGCTCTAGCATTGTTTCATTGAGTCGATTGTGGTTGCTGCGCGTGTTTGATTTGTGCGTATAAACAATGTTGACACAGGATGTCGTAGTCGTTTCGATCAATACATAAAACATTGGAATGTGTGTCGTATAATCGGGCCGTTATAAGCTAAGAACGCTCCAGGCACCATTAAAGAAATCGGACAACTATTTGGAAGTAAGTGTTACCATCTATTTGACAGTATATAGCGTTTACTAGTGCACATAAAATAGAAAAACATACAAACGTTATTTGTGCTTGTGTAGTTTGCAATCGTTTAGCGATTTTCAACGGAACATTAAAACATTATCATATACGTTTCAACGGGATGCCGTTAGCGTTCCTTTAATCACTTAGCTTCAACCATACCTTTCAATTCGAGAAACATTACCATACTTGTGGAATTGTTTTTAGACAAGTCCCAAATTGCATCGTATTGGCAGTTTTCATTTAACCGATTAACTACAAATGGACATGAGAAAGATTGGCAGCGGCGTGAAATTGACGTTGTCGATGTCACCAATTATGTTCCATGGTTTCAATGTTACTGTAACGTGTTGATTAAAATAATATATCCCTGTATGGTTACCATCTATTCATATTTCCTAGGCATAGGATAGACCCATTTTAAATGCAGAAATCACACATTATTGCAATTAACAATTGCGTTGGCTGGTCAGCGAGTGGTTGCTTATGCGTATATGTCTATGTATGTTTATGACTAGTCTGTGTCACCAATATAACTAAATGATTTAGAGAATAATTATATGTTCCAAATGAAGATTAATGTGAACAATTACATTAGTCATCAAAACAAAAACATTATCCAAACACAGATCAACATGATATTATTTATTAATTTAATGTTTAGTTTGCGATAAAAGTTCAATATATGAATTATTCATTCAAATACGTTTTCATCGATACTTAAATAGAACTGTGTTCTTGCTCAAAGCACCACTGAACAGTGTAGCTAGAATGGTTCATAGCTTGAAACATTTACTGCTCCTATCTGAGTTGCACATGCACAGGGTGGTTTTATTACCCTTGATTGAGGTTTAAGGTCTATTTAGGGGATTTACGCCATGGGGGTGGGTGGCGTAGGCTAATTAAGCCCGGCGCATACGAGTAGGTCAGTCGCGCGGCGGCATCTCATGACGCCGTTTCTGCGGCCGATCTAGGCATGCAATAATTATTTGCCAAAAAAAAACATTCATACCAAACCAAAGGAATGCATAGCCGCATAGCAATATATATACATATATATATATATATATATATATATATATACATATATATACATATATATATACATATACATATATATATATATATATATATATATATACATATATATATACATATATATACATATATATACATATACATATATATATATATATATATATATATATATACATATATATATATATATATATATATATATATATATATATATATATATATATATATATATATATATATATATATATATATATATATATATGCAAGACAAAATAATATGATTTACTTATGATTACCGTCGTGATTGTGGTTTGCATGTGTGTGTGTGTATATATATATATATTATGTATATATATATATATATATATATATATATATATATATATATATATATATATATATATATAGTATTTCATTAAATGTTTACAGAACAAGCTGCTTGCGGAAGTAATACACCTTCCCCATGCAAAAACACGTGGAGCAGAAAAGGGCCGTACACATCCCAGTCACCAGGAACAAGGTACTTGTCTTACAACTCACGCTTGGACTAAAATCTTTGTATGACTAGTGTGGCTAAATTTCAGTTTTCTGTGTGAATGATATGTCTGGAGAATGATGTCCTGTTTCTCCCAAGTACCAGCTAGGTGAAAGCAAACTACTTATATTATTAAATATGATTAAAATAATATGGACACCATTATTATTCCTCATATAATAGGTGTATGAATGAAAGTTTTCTGTATTAACGAACCATGCACATGTTGAAGCATGACAGTGTTTAGATGTTTCATTCCTCTTAAATTGCATGCTGATGTTCTGGATTTTTAATTACATGTATTTGATTTGATCAGTTCGTACAGTGACCGCGAGAATGAATTCATTCCCCATCAGTGAAGGCAGTATGTTGCGCATTTGTGCACATTTTAGTTAAATAAATTTGGTACTGAAATCGCAATAATACGCAACCCAGTTGTTTCAGGAATTGTTTTGCTTTTATTTTTACAGGCACATGAACTGACTGTGAATAATGAAATGTACTTTTGAATGAAATAATATACCTTTTATATAAAACTGCAATTTTAGGTGTATGTTTTATCATACATATATTGCATATAATCTACATGGAAACTTACATTAATTACAAAATTGCACTTATGTAGAATTTGTTTAAACCCTTTTTATATGATTTACAGAATTCCAGAAGACGGTCCTTTTCTTGCTAACCGAGATAAAAAAAAGTCGATACAAGAACTGGGCCAGCGATACGAACCTGACGACTCGCAGTTCCATGTCAGTACGGTGACTGACATGGACGAGTTCCAACAAGCAGAAGAAGCGCTGCTGGACCCCGTCAAACAAACGCTAATGGTATGTGTTGAGAAAATTGTGTTTCTCTCGAAAGATATATTGATTTAAATAAAAAAATTGAATTGACTACTGTGCTGTGTTCCTGATGTGTCATCTGAGGACAAGATCAGTGGGAAGACAAATCTAAAAAAACAATGGTAGTGATTAGTGAAGCAGTAAGTTAATTTGTTACTGGTAAATCGCCATCAATAACATAAGTAATTTATGTTGCCCGATTTGTATAATCAGTTACACAATGAACAAATACAACAATTGAACTGCAATAATCCACGATCGGTGCTATTGCGATGTTAAGGCATCAGCCTTAAAAGCGACATCGAACATGTTCCTCCACATAGTGGATTATTGGGTGCCAAAATAATTTGAATAGCTGACATCTTCAATGCCGCAATAGTGGCCTATCGTATTCACGTGTCACACACTGTACAGACGCAAAAGGGCCTGTAATTCTGAAATGGATTACTTGGTTTCCTGACAATACATTGCATATCATTATTGATAATTATATTAAATGTTTCAGATTGCCAAACTATCAAAGATTGGCGGAACTAACATCAGGGATGCCACACGGAGAGTCATGCAAAGGTATACATTAGTGAGCATATATTAGTGAGCCTTGTGTATGTGTTTCTTGATGTTGCCCTCTTTAAAATGTATTATTTAATACTATATAGTTGTTCTAATTACATGGTTAGTTTGCTGATAGTTACGTTAACACAGCAGTGTTTGTGCCAGATTTAAGGTAATATACTGTAATATAATTTAGTAAATTGTTTCTTTTGAATCAGTAATTTTTTTACATATAATATTAATAGATCCTTGATAAGTAGACAACAATCAATATTCAAGCACCAGGAAAATGTCAGTGGACAGATATGTTATAACTGTTCAATAAAACAATATTAGCACAGTCAAATACTAATTGTTGAAATGAGATACGTCTACCGTTGATGTTGAAACCTAAATGAATATTTGTTTCTTTTCATGATCTGGTAGACGTCTCACGAATGACGTGATGTCACTCATGAATATGAACGGACATCTTCTATGAACATCATCTATGAAGACTCCTTTCGCGGGGACTGAGATGTTGAAAGTAATCAAAGGTGATTATATTTGTCCTTGCTAATGAAAGCACTGAACCAAAACTTTACAATTTTTTCTTAAGAAGAAAGTTAAAGCAATTAATGCAATAAGATGTACATGTTATGGGTCCAATAAATGTGATTTAATGAAAACGTGGAATGAGGAGTACTAAATTTTTTCCTGAATTAATGGAACATGCAGAATGGTGAATCAAAGCATAATTTATTTATTTCTAGTCTATCCAAATAATGTTTACCCCCAAAACCACATTGTTTAATTATAACTGGATAAAGTATAATTTGTCCATAATTAAAGGATGCTATTTTCAAATGTACGGTGTATGTACGGTGTTTCAGTCATGTTATGAATATCATGTTTCAGCGAGTGTCCTGAAAAAGCATGGAGGGACGGAAACGGAGGTCACGGCAGCTGTGGGGGAATGCCTCAAATATGCACCAGATCGAGCGGGAGGATGTGGCCGAAAGGCACGAAAATAGAGTATTTTAGTTGCATCAAAATGTATCTATGTGCAATAAAACGATGCAACTTGTACCACGACATAATGCATATCTGTTTTAATTATATAGATATACTGATGCTATTAAGGGAAGATACCACTTGATAAGTTTAATTTTTTTTAACAGCAAAATGTTACAACCTACGTTTCTTCACGAAATAGCAGTATAAATATTAACACTTGTCTTAAGTGTTCATAAGTGTACGTTTTATTCCTCAAGCAGTATACTGTCAGCATTTGGGAGTGGTGTCTCCGGGGGCCCCTTCAGTTCGTTGCAATCCCCCAAATCGGTATATTACATCGAAACAACGTCGACACCCGACGTCGATACAATCTTCATATACAACGTGTTTCCAACGTTGTTTCGACGTCGATATGTGGCGTAAAAACAACGTCGTTACTCGACGTCGGCAAAACGTTGACAACTGACGTCGATCCAACTTCCATACGCAACGTGTCTTCGACGTTGTTTCGACGCCAATATATGACGCCGACAAAACGTTGACAAAACGTTGACAAATGACGTCGATACAACTTTCATAGTCACCGTGTTTTCGACGTTGTTTCGACGTCGATATATGACGCTGAAACAACGTCGTTACTCGACGTTGAAAAAACGTTGACAAATGACGTCGATACAACTTTCATAGTCACCGTGTTTTCGACGTTGTTTCGACGTCGATATATGACGCCGAAACAACGTCGTTACTCGACGTTGAAAAAACGTTGACAAATGACGTCGATACAACTTTCATAGTCACAGTGTTTTCGACGTTGTTTCGACGTCGAAATATGACGCTGAAACAACGTCGTTACTCGACGTAGAAAAAACGTTGACAAATGACGTCGATACAACTTTCATAGTCACCGTATTTTCGACGTTGTTTCGACGTCGATATATGACGCCGAAACAACGTCGTTACTCGACGTTGAAAAAACGTTGACAAATGACGACGATACAACTTTCATAGTCACAGTGTTTTCGACGTTGTTTCGACGTCGAAATATGACGCTGAAACAACGTCGTTACTCGACGTTGAAAAAACGTTGACAAATGACGTCGATACAACTTTCATAGTCACCGTGTTTTCGACGTTGTTTCGACGTCGATATATGACGCCGAAACAACGTCGTTACTCGACGTTGAAAAAACGTTGACAAATGACGTCGATACAACTTTCATAGTCACAGTGTTTTCGACGTTGTTTCGACGTCGATATATGACGCCGAAACAACGTCGTTACTCGACGTTGAAAAAACGTTGACAAATGACGTCGATACAACTTTCAGAGTCACCGTGTTTTCGACGTTGTTTCGACGTCGATATATGACGCCGAAACAACGTCGTTACTCGACGTTGAAAACACGTTGACAAATGACGGCGATACAACTTTCATAGTCACCGTGTTTTCGACGTTTTTTCGACGTCGATATATGACGCTGAAACAACGTCGTTACTAGACGTTGAAAAAACGTTGACAAATGACGTCGATACAACTTTCATAGTCACCGTGTTTTCGACGTTGTTTCGACGTCGAAATATGACATCTAAACAACGTCGTTACTCGACGTCGAAAAAACGTTGACAAAAGACGTTGATACAACTTTCATAGTAACCCTGATTTCGACGTTGTAACGACGTGGGCACCGACGTCGAAACAACATCGCTACAACGTCATTTTGCCCGCTGGGTGTGTGTTTTGATGGATGCTGCTGTGTCCATTTTCGTGCCTCATATTAGTTTGAGCGTCATTATGATTAAATATATCTCTTATTATATATATATATAATATATATATATATATATATATATATATATATATATATATATATATAATATATATATATATATATATATATATATATATATATATATATATATATATATATATATATATATATATATATATATATATATATATATATATATATATATATATATATATATATATATATATATATATATATATATATATATATATATGTATATCGGACACTGTTGGGAAAAGGACGTCTACAAATTCGCAGGATTTTTTTTAACAATCTAAAATGAACAAAGCAACCAGATATTTTCGAAACCCCAATGCAGTAAACAGGATTTCAGTGCGCCATAAACCGTGATGGTGTTTTAAACCACCGTGACATTTCCATTCGGTAAACGAAATTGCAAGCAGCTTTTCACACCACTTACCATACGAATATTAGCTAATAGCCGGCGTGATTGTATTTAACCATAGATATAAATAGAACACCCCAGTAGAACAAGATTGCTTGGCTGCTATCAGTTGACACATGATACTTTGAAGTCAACATGGGCTCGTGACAGCCATGCTAATGCTAAGCAGAAAGCAACTGCAGTCCCTGTTTATACATAGGACTGCACCCAGTTTTCTACATAATTATCACGCTATTTATTTACTGACATCAGTTAGCCAGTGTTGTTTAATTGGGTATAATGTGTTCAAACAGTTGCCTCACTAATTATATGTCTGTCTGAAACAAATCAACAGGTTTACAGTGTCTCACTGTGTGAGGGGTGAGTACAGCTTAGAACTATTTAATTTGTTATTCTATCAGATCCACAATTGTTGTGGTGTTTTACAAAAAAGGTCATTTAAAAATCAACCAACTGAAGTTCATCCTCCAATTTCACAGATTAAAAAACAGACCATGCAAAGTGGGTGAGAGAATAGGGAAAACAACAACAAAACAGAGCTGCCAACATTACTAAC
The DNA here is from genome assembly GCA_964017155.1 of Oasisia sp. SBJ-2009. Lineage (NCBI taxonomy): Eukaryota > Metazoa > Annelida > Polychaeta > Sabellida > Siboglinidae > Oasisia > Oasisia sp. SBJ-2009. Next base: position 36,280,965 of record OZ024858.1, read on the forward strand.
AACAACAGTAGTAGAAAAGGTAGAAAGGTAGAAAAGTAGTAATGTCAAGACAGTCAACTAACTAATGATATGGTGTCAATAGTAATAACAATAAATAAATAAAATTAGGCAAACTAAAACAAAATAGCAGGGGTGTCATAGTAATTTAACAGGTTTCCTTAAAATGAACACAGTTTCCCTTTCATGTCCCCCTAAACAGAATTAGTTTGGTAATTTCATGTATTAGTGTTGGTCAATTTGCATATGACTGTTTTAAAACTATTAATTTCCTAAATTAATGGCAGTGGAACATAAATATGTTCGCAAAGTCTATAACCTAAGCTATAGATTGTATAACCTGTGGAAAGAGACTCCGGATCCTGTTTTCTGTCGGTTGGTACAGTTGTACGCTACATAGAAAATAACCATACTTGCTACTTCACAATGACTGTTGTAGGCCAGCATGTCCCCAAATGGATTAACGTTGCTCACATCACCGATGTCTGTTTTAAGGTTATTTCGTGTGTAGCTTTAAAATGGTGGAGAGTCAGCATATCATTATAAGGTTTACACTGACAGTTTGTTAACGGGATGATGTCTTTTTGCTGTAATTAGCAGCTACCTCAGGAACAGGTAACAGGAACCTCACCTACAAGCCATTGTACAGAGACTTGTCCTTCTTAGCATTGATACATTCCACTTACTGCCATTAATTTAAACATATCAGACATATGCAAAACGTCTGTTTGGCAAGAAAAACTTGCAATGTTCACCTCTTTTCTAGCATTATATTTCAAGTATTTTACATTAATGTGGTATTTTATAGGTAAACCTGGATAAAAAATGAAAATAAAATAGAAATAGCTTCTCTTTTATTTACAATTTTGAGAACCATTAACATATCTACATGAGAAAATAATAACATTCAGTTCACTTCAAATAAATACATTTATTGTAGACTCAACAGAACTTGCACGTACTGATACATACACACATATATGAAAATGGGGTTCATATATTATTGTTAAACAGCATTTTAAATAAAGATCGTACATATAATCATGTACATTTGTACACATTATGTATATACTCCCCTTTGTGATGATCTGGTGTACTAGTCAATCAATGAATCCGTGGAACAAATCTATCTCCAAGTTTCATAAATAATGTTCCCTCTCAAACCCGTAACTCACAAGCACATGTAAAAATATGCTACAATTACTAGACATTTATAAGTATATCATTTCTTTTAGGACACACACATTCATCAATACAAGTTGTCTTCTTATAATATAACTGACTTGGGTGAATATCTGCTGTGTATTCCAAAATTTAATATGTCTAGTATGGAATGAATGGTAGTGTTTGAATGACTGAATTACAGTTTTATCAACAAGATCATAGTAATATATATATATATATATATATATATATATATATATATATATATATATATATATATATATATATATATATATAGTATTGCTTTAGGATAATACAATTTCATGGTTTGTGAGTTGTTATTTTGTTGAATGGACATAGTAGACGTCATGTTACTATTCAAATGGAAACACATAGGCTATCTAGTAACCGTAATAAGCTTTATAAGACAGAGTACAAAGTAACAGTAATTATTTGTTAACATTGCAATAACTATTCACAAGTACGAAGAAAGGAACAACGGTGTGAGTATTTTCTTAAATTGTTGCAAATTAAGTATTTGTGTTATTTCATTATGTTATGTCTAACATAATGATTTTGATTAATTTGCTAAACACAGTACCTAAATTAACTGAATGATAGTGGTTCTTGGAGGAAGTTTTTACGGTTTTGTTCTTCGTAGCTGGAGCAAGTACAATTTATAGCATACCCATACCCTGTCAAACAAACTACGAACAACTGAAAACTACAGCGAGTAATAAAAATCAAATGCAATGGGATATGAGGTGAGCCTAAAGCCTAAGTCCCACTGTCCCGGTTCTGGCCACGATGTACCTCGGCAAAAATTCCAGGTGCTCCGGAGTGATCCGTGAAGATTTGGCTCATTTGTATAATTATTTCAGTCTCATATATACAGTGCTATTGCCGGTGTCCCCATGGTGTCACCAGGTTTTGAACCCCGGATCATCCCGAAGTAGCCACGGTGTTACACGGTATCACCCCGGACTTCCGGAGTGTCAAGGATATGCCACGGTGTCGCCCCGTTTTGGTGCCGGTTTATCACGGTTCTCCCCGGTGTGGCCACGGTTCACCCCGGTGTGGCCACGGTTCTCCCCGGTTTAGTGTCGGTCTGTCCCGGTCGTTTGGGACTATATTCGGTTTTAATGTTTTATGTTTCCCACCAAGGGCAAGGCGGTGTAATTCGAATTGGTTGGTTTCGAAGTGTGCCTGAAATAAAATGAATATACGCGACCATTTGAAATTATGCACATGTCAATTTTGTCTGTACTGTTATGTGATTTGTGGCATACAGCGAAATGGTAATCATTGCAGATTGAACTGTATTGATAGTTGATCAGCTTCATGTGTGATGATTGCAGTTTCAGTAGACTGAGAGATAATATGTGAAGTGATCTGAAAAAGGTGAAGTAATGACATTTATAATTAGTGAGCACAAATACATATATGATTTACACATCAGAGACTGCTGTATGTCCGCATTGGGTTATATAGTGCTATCCTGGTGCAATTTTTCATCCACGGCTGTGCTTAATTTAATGTATCTCTGAACATTATTAATTACTCACTCCAATATTTTCAGGGACTTTTCTGCAATAGTAAAATTAGTATAGGATGTTCTATACAAACTATTAGCAAAATCAGATATTGTGCCGAATGTTTGTATTGGGCTATACAATGCTATCCTGGTGCAATTTTACATCCCGGGTGTACTTAATTTGATGTATGTCTGAAACTTATTATTTGCCCACTCTAATATTTTCAGGGACTCTTCTGCAATAATATTTGATCCTGTGTACACAATATTAGCAAAATAATAGATTGTGCTGTATGTTTGTATTGGGTTAAACAGCGCTACCCTGGTGCAATTTTCAATCCACGGGTGACGTCGGGTGTACTTAATTTAATGTATCTCTGAACATTATTATTTGCCCACTCTAATATTTTCAGGGACTCTTCTGCAATAGTATAGGATACTGTCTACAAAATATTTGCAAAATCAGAGGATATATTTATTGGGTACCTGAGGTTAAAGTCACATTTTGAAAATTACAACATTCTTATTTACACTATTGTTCCAATGATATATTGTTTGTTTCTCTAGCTTTATTAATAGCAGAGTTACAGGAATTACTGTAGCGGTCAGTATGCAAATCGGGTCAAAGTTCAGTGACCTATATCTTCCATGATACTTGACCTAGATGTTTATTTTATTTTTTATTCTGATATTCTCTCATGAGCCAACAACTGTACTAAATTTCATCAAAATTGGAGTCGGGTGATGTTTTGAGTGATTTATTTGACATGGAATGACCCCTTACATTTAGTAGACGATTGAATAACTGCTGAATATATAAAGGAACTGTTGATTTAGTATAGACATGTAGTTAAATTAGGCAATTCTCCTTTAACAGACTGTGTGATAAAACTTTAATAAAACTCGCAACATAGCATTATACATACATTCCTGTACCTCCTCTATGCCTTTGCCACATAATCAAAACCAAAGTCAAAGAGCGAAGTGGAAAAATCAAATTTTTCTATATAGATAAATCTAATTTTTCTACCAACCCCATTCATAATCACGACGCCTAGTAATTCATAGTCAACCAACAAATAAATAAATCAACTCTGCATCGCATTCGTCGAGTACGAGAAAGCTTGCGACTCAGGGCAAACTGAAGCATCTATCGTCAGTTTGATGGTTCTCTCTGCACAGTCGTTTACATCACGCAAAGCAGAGACAGTCTTCACTGCGTTATGGTAGTCTTGGCAGCTGTGTCAGGCTTGCTGCTAAGAAAGTTGCGTTCAAAGTTGAAAGCAGTGAAGATGTTAAGCGAAAGTATTGCGAAATTGGCCAGTTGCACTTCTCTGAAGGAGTCTATCTTTCCCTGACACTACGATGGGCATGCGATCTGAAATTTTACCTTGTCAGCTGGGTAGTAGTTTTCCATCGAAATGTGCTACGAGGGTATTATCCGGGTGGAACTTCTCCCGAATGGTCTGTGCGATGACAATGCGGGCACCTCTACGAGCAATGTCGAGCGATGTTCTACACAGAATGAGTTTTAGCACGTCAACGCCACCAGCCATCAATGCAGGTGTCACAATATTCATCGCTTGGCGTGATGTTGTTTGTGTTCTGTCCAAGCTAGCGACAAACAACGGGTCATCTACAAGACAGCGCCGAGCTATCTTCTGGAGAACTGGTTCGGCCCGCTCGGGAGACTGCAACAAATCCAGATTCATTTAATTGCTTGTGGTGTTATTTGCTGTTAGACGTCCAGTGTGCCATCATAATCGGGCTGTTCATCCTGTGGTGGCTGTATGAGTGAGTCGACTGCTGGCTCGGTCTCATCAAATGTCTTGAAGGCAGCCATAAACATATTCCTGTTAATTCGTTGATCTTGCAAAACCTCCACATCACGGGCACTGCGGGGCGAGTGATCACACTCCGTATGTGCCACATCAAGCACTTCCAGCATTCGCTTGCGAAACTCACCAACTCAGCTTGCTTCCTACTGCGTCTGTCTTTATTCTTGCATATGTTTCTTAGCTGCTGAAGGAGTTTCTTCAGTTTCTCGACAGCATTCGGGTTCTGAGTCATCGGAATGTTTGCCAGATGCCAAACCCACAGCACATCACTTACGGCATTGTTGCAGCTTGCAGACAGCGTTAGCTTCTTCGCTTTGAAGGCGTAGAAAGCTCACCGCAGAACTTCACCAATTGTAGGCAGTCGGTTAAGGTTCCTAATACAGTGAAATGGTTGCCCAACTTACCATACGTTTGTTGCAGATCTGGTACGAAGTGCCGCACCCGACATGGCCACAGCAACGACAGTGCAACGAACAACAACAGTTACTGCTTCCTTGACGATCAGTAACTAGGTAAGAACTTAATAACTTGAGGCCTCCACCGGCTGTGAGAATGGATGTAATCAATTTCTCCCAGACAGTGTTCCCATAGAAGGTCAACCACCTCCATAGTTGTCCACGCATGGGGCGATTATTACACTGTACCTTGTAACACGATTAACTCCAGTTCCACTAGCTAGTATCCTATGTTAGTGAGTGGTGCTGTTTTGACAACTGGAATGTTCAGTAGACATTGATATAATTATTGCGTCCATCATCGCAAACCAAGGCTATTATACATGCAAGGCTAGCCATGCCTGATCCCTTAGGCTAGATGCGGATGTTTGCTGAGTATAACTAACTAATAATAACTGCATCAACTGTGAGAACAGCACAACTACGTTCTCACCAGAATTCACTGGCTGAGCTTAAATTCAGAGTTCAGTTCAATTCCAAGGCAGGCTCACTAGCTAGACGAGACGCCCGAAGAACACTCGTGGTCCGTCGATACTGCAAAACACAAACGACGACATCTTCGGTCACCGCTGATCACCTCAATTGTCAGGATCCGCAATGTGGCGCCACCGTTCCTTCCACACTAGGAAATCACACTGTAAATAAGTTGAATAACAAATTGTAACTGTTAGGTCGCGTGCTACGATCCCACATATATTACACTAGAGTAACGCTTGCTATTCTATAAAACTATTATATAGGTATATTCGTTATGAAAACTGTATTCTCATATTATTAAACTCGCGGGTATGCACACTTACACACTCACACACATGCACACTCATTTAGTCACATACTCACTCGGTTACTCAATCACTCCGTCACTCACTCCGTCACTCACTCCGTCACTCACTCCGTCACTCACTCCGTCACTCTCTCCGTCACTCACTCCGTCACTCACTCCGTCACTCACTCCGTCACTCACTCACTCACTCACTCACTCACTCACTCACTCACTCACTCACTCACTCACTCACTCACTCACTCACTCACTCACTCACTCAATCAATCAATCAATCAATCAATCAATCAATCAATCAATCAACCAATCAATCAATCTGTAGCAGCACATTTGATCCCCATGACACCATATGACATTCAAAAGCCGGCTAAGTGCCCAGATAAGTCTTCTCGGTGAAGTTACGCAATCGAGCGAGAGTAGGCTAAGCAACACTAATAGTGATGTTGCAAGCAGAAGGATGCCAGCGGAGAGAACCGCCAGTAAAGACGCAGTCTTCTGTCCGGTTTGCTGCCCTTCTGACCACGGCTACAACAAGTCCACCAAAGTGGCTGCCACACCTGTGGTATCCCGCCACCTTCGGCCATTGACAGTCGGGTGCAACCGGCTCACATATCAACCATTCGTCGCTTTAGACAACCCTCTGCATGCGACGATAAGGGTGGCTTAAGACACAAATATATTTTTTCGAATTATCGCGCTCTTTTGGCACTGGCAATTGCGCGTTTTCACAAGTAAACAAGTGTTTAACGGGGTCAGTGCCACAGTAAATTGCACCTCTCCTATCACTATATTTTCCACTCGACAGTTATGCCGTCACTTCGTCGTGTCGTAGTATTAAGTAACTGATATTTATGGAAATGCTGGTTTGGTCACATACAGATGCTGCATGTAAAGTGTGAATAATATATGACATCTTAAAATTACTTTCAGTTATGTAGAATAACTCGTAGCTCCGATGTTTATTGTAATAAAATCACATATTAAACTCACTGATCTATTTTAAATACCGAAGTGTTTAAATCAGTTTAGGTGCTTCGACCAAGTTTGCAGGTAAAGAATACCTGGTTAAAGATTGGGCGAAGAACCGAAATAATATAAATTGGCGCCTGGTAGCAAAGCAGATTTGTAGGCGGGATGAGCAGGAAATCCTTGTCTCCGTCCTATATCCTACCACACATGGTTCTCTGGGAAACATCTGGACCTTGCACGGTGGTTTTGAAATGAAGTTTGATAATTAAGGATGACTTGGTCAGGTCAATAAAGAATTAATCATTTAACTCTTGACAATAGCAGCTCTTGCATGGTTTCCAAAAACCTGCTCTTATTAATGTTGTGCTATGTGTGTTTAATGATAACACACATTTCATACTCCAATGGCTGTCACAATCTACGTGTCTATGTGCCGAACCGATTAGGCCCATTTAAAACACAACAAATGTGTATACGAGTCGCCTAGCGACGGAGCACCTTCACCTGAAGTTGCGTATAAACGTCTAGCTTCAAGCAGGAACCACACACAGGCAGTGCGATTTATTAGCAACGAACCCAGCTGAAACGGTAGCCTTGACGACAGGTGCGAACAATCAACTGCTTGCGAGAATCGACACACGTAATGGATTTGAGATTAATATCTCGTTGTGCGCAGGTATTTATGTGTGCCTGCACGGCGCTTAAGCAAATAGCAACGACACGTCTACAATTCATCATAGTTGAAGCCAGAACAAAGATCGAAATGTCGTATATGATTTTAACGTAACTATAATATGGGCAATGATTTGATCGCCAGATTCGATGGATTGTTAAAATAGCATTCAATGGTTAAACACGGACCATTTGGAGCGGACAGAAAACAACGTAATTGCACAGTATCCTGGACTTCAACGCCACGGAACGGCCGTACATAGAGGTATGTGTCCATGAGCAATCATTTGCCCAGAATATGGTTTAGATGAAACCTTAGAACACTACATCGGTTGGTCGATTATCGGTTTGTTTTCTAAAAAATATTTGACCCGACAATATATTCTTATACACAAACATTTCTTGTGTCACTGAGATACTCAGTTGCGTTAACCTGGATACGTTGAAAGTAAGATGGGATACCTTTGTAAAAAATACTTTGTTAAGATTAAAGTCGGCACACATAGATTAAGCCATCTGCTGCCTGACAAAAAACACCATATATGATATTAGACTGGTGTACCCTTTATCAGTACCCAGAACGAACAGATATCACAACTCTTTTATGCCATGAGAATTGTACAACAGCCAGCAACACGACAGAGCAGAATAAAGTAGAATTAATACGGTACCACATGTCAATGTATTTATAGTCTATGATGTTTTAATGCACTAATTGTATTTTATTATATCATGTGAATCCATCCCACTGTTGAGTTACTAATACAACGTGTGTTGTTATATTATTATTATTATTATTATTATTATTATTATTATTATTATTATTATTATTATTATTATTATTATTATTATTATTATTATTATTATTATTATTATTATTATTATTATTATTATTATTATTATTATTATTATTATTATTATTATTATTATTATTATTATTATTATTATTATTATTATTATTATTATTATTATTATTATTATTATTATTATTATTATTATTATTATTATTATTATTATTATTATTATTATTATTATTATTATTATTATTATTATTATTATTATTATTATTATTATTATTATTATTATTATTATTATTATTATTATTATTATTATTATTATTATTATTATTATTATTATTATTATTATTATTATTATTATTATTATTATTATTATTATTATTATTATTATTATTATTATTATTATTATTATTATTATTATTATTATTATTATTATTATTATTATTATTATTATTATTATTATTATTATTATTATTATTATTATTATTATTATTATTATTATTATTATTATTATTATTATTATTATTATTATTATTATTATTATTATTATTATTATTATTATTATTATTATTATATTAATCTAAGGATTATTGACACAATTCATTATTAATCTAAGGATTATTGACACAGTGCATTGTTAGTATCCTCCTGTCAGTAAACAACAATAATATGAAACGAAGAAGAAGACGAATATGAAGAAGATGAAGAAGATGAAGAAGAAAAGAAGAAACGTTTATTGAGTATATATCATCCGAAGTTAGCATAAAACGGCACAACATACAATAATCATTAGGCATAATCGTGAGTAAGGACGGGCGTCATTTCTTATTTGCGGGTGAGAACAATCTGATTGAGTGGATGCTGCATAAACAAAGTGTGTCATCATTATTAGCATCAGACAAGGAACCACCGAAAGCCAAGGATTGGAATGTGATTTTAATAATAATATTGTATTTGATTTTGTCTATAAGCCGACGGTTTGTTGTCATGCAGTTTGTCCTTACTCATATGCTGATTCAAGCGTGTATAGACAACTCATCCCTTGAGATACACATGTTTGTAATTGATACGTACGACCTTCTGAAATATTCAAAAACAAATATTTGAAACTAATTAAAATGAAATTGTTGTGTTAATTTTTGTGTAATGAGGTTGTCATTATACCCGGGTTAACAAAATAATGATTGTCTAATCTGCTTTTATTAAATATATTTATTTAAAAAAATCACTTACGATTAGTTGCGATATCAACGTCGTGTTGATTCTGATGAAGATGAGGTTCGCTGCGAAACAATCCAATGTTTTGCGATATCAACTTTGTGTTAATTCAAATGAAGGTGAGGTTCACTAGCGACAATATCCCGTTAGTGCGTCGTGTTGTTGACAGTGTTCACGTATTCAACATTATTGTTAAGAATCAACGTTGATCTAAAGTGCAAATGAAGGTTTAGAAGTTCGCAAGAACGTTAGTGACATGCTCCCAAGCTGGTAGTCCGCTGAAGAGAACTGTCAGGAGTAAATTATAGATTATAAGGTACTTTCATCGTCATAGAAACTAGGTACCGACATACAGGAATATAACAGTGCAATGCCACAGCGCCTTCGAATGGTGTCCAATGTAAAATTAGTATATTCGTCGAGCTAAACAAGCGTGTAGAATAATTAACAATAAAACAGTCATAAGCCAATTAACTATAGAGCTCAATTGCAGAACACTGGACTACGAGAATTAATTTAGATTTCATCATGTTTCAAGAAAATATATGTATGCCATGTTTCGGGGAGTAGCAATTATTGATATATTTTATAGTCTATGTAGTTAAGAAAATAAACACACTTTCCTTGAATTCACATTACATTACATCCTGCTATATGTTTCCAAGTCCACCAAATAAAAACAATTATTAGAGATACCACATTTTATGCTATGTAATTCGCCTTTTGGGAATATGAAGTATGTTTGCTGCACTTTCGCGATGCCGAGATGTGACGTCATCGTTGTCAGCTCGAATCAGGTATATACATATATATATATATATATATATATATATATATATATATATATATATATATATATATATATATATGTATATATGTATATGTATATGTATATGTATATGTATATATATATATATATATATATATATATATATATATATATATATATATATATATATATATATATATATATATATATATATAAGAGAGAGATAGAGAGTACATGGGCGAATTTAGAGTCTGGGGCACGGCACCGTGCGAATTTGACGCGTTATGCGAGTCCCCGAGATTCTCGGAAGTTGTGAAATCACCGCGAATGTCTGTCTTCCGATGTCGTGTGTTACTGACACTCCGGAAGTCAGTCCCTTCAAGATTACACTCTGAAGGCTCTTTCTGAACCAGCCTCCGGGCTTCATCGTCATCAACAGTGTGCATCCGTAGTGTTCCGTGTTAGTGCGAAGGCCTCAGGTTGCTGTTTCACATCTGCCTGACTTGCGCTATCCTCGGCCAGATGGTGCCCTTCCAGTACTTGTCTAGTTCGTCTCACCGGCGTCTCGGCGGACTTCCTCTAGATCGTCTTCCGTCTTAAGGTTTCTAAGTGGTGATACGCGATGTCCATCGGATATTTCATATTCTGGTGATGTGCCCTGTTCTAGACCATTTTCGTCGAATGACTTGTTCAATCACGTCTGTGATCTTTGCCATTTCTCTTACCTAGATGTTTGTTTTTCTGCCCTGGCACGTTATGTTAAAGACACATCTTTACATCTTTATTTGTGCGGCTGCTAGCTTGTTGTTTGCCTGGCTGGTGAGTGTCCATGTTTCTGCGACGTAGGTCATTGCTGGAAGTACGCATGAGTTGTAGACTTGTCTCTTCAAGGGCTCGGTCTAAGGTATGTTGATCTAAGTCTTGGGCTGATGTCAATGCTAATGTCTGCACACATGTATTTACATTAACAATGGTAACTATTAACTTATACAATTAATATACGAGCGACATGTATGCAGTTAGTGCAGTGGTTTGACCATGTGTCTTACGTGCGGTTTGTAATAGGTAAATGTATATTAGGTTAAGACATAGAGAACAACTCGGTGAAAATGGCGCTGGTACAACAAGAATAGCTAATGTAATTACAATAGAAGGCACTCGATAGAATAGCATTTATACAGACCGCCTGATCTGCAAGAGCCCAGCGGAGGTGAAATGGCGTTTAACGACAAAGTGACGCAGTTGTGGGATATTGATTTAATGTTAAATCTTTACGACACGCAGCAAACGATTAGCGTTGTCAGGGAGATGTGAAAATAGTTTGTATTGAAGTCAACGCAGTGAATGCTACGTAAACAGGACGATATGATGTTCGAATGAATTGGTCTATTACAGGGAAAGCTAACATCGCGTTGGGTATCCATAAGTAACACGTATTGCACTCTATAAGAACACGTGTTTCGCAGTGCACATGCGCAATAAGACCCCAATCGGGAGGCAGAGGTTAAACCAAAATTGCTTATATTAATAACAAGTCAGAAGATGGAAGTGGACTTGGGCAAGGCACGTCAGCATAATGCGAAATAACCGATGAATATCGCGTATCACCAGGTGGAAACCATACGAAGGGAAACGATCTAGGGGAAGACCGGCGAGACGGTGGAGAGACGAACTAGATGACTACTGGAAGGGTACCATCCGGCAGAGGATAGCGCAAGATAGGCTGACGTGGAAACAGCATGCTGAGGCTTCGCCCAACCATGGGACACAAAGCCGGCACAATGATGATGATGATAGTAATGCTTTATTTATAAACCGTATTCAATGTTTACGATCACCAGGATACGTAAATGCCTCGTGAAGATATTAATCTCGTTATTCATGGTATAGGCATGTCCGTTCGCGCAAACGATACAATCAGTGGTATTCCCTGATCGCATACGCCAGACTCCTTGTGACATTTGGGCAGATGCTTTGGAAAGTGGGTCCGAATCAAACATCAACATCGACGGCTAGAACCAATGCAAACACACCGCTGGCATCAAGCTAGAAACGAATAATTCTGGACACGACATTGCACGCATTTCACACGCGATGCTTTGATGTTGCCGAAATCAATCACGCTTTGTTGTTTTTCGTGTCATTCATCATCGCGCGCCACGGACCGCTGCTGCTGATTACCATCATGACCAGCCGACAGTACCTGCGGCATTTTTACTTTTAAAAACTCCTCAGCCATTGACATCGTCCACGAGGAGTAAGGTCGCCCTCCGGTTATAATACATAATTTATGGTGATTTCGACCATACGCTGCTCGTGTCACATGCACTGTTTAGGAAGCAAACAAATCGTTATATTGAGATTCCCACCAGTCGTGTACCATACTTTAGATTGGGGCGTGTTTGCAATGTTCCCACCGCTAACATAGTAGCGACTGGCGAGGTCAAATGCCATATTTTTACAGTTTTACTCCACTAACTTCCACTGTTTGCGGAGACGATCCGCCATGGGTACAATAGCGCACCGCGCAACCCTAACCAGTTACTTACGAGGATGATGTAATTCAAGTCTGGCCAGTCGTTCAATGGTACGGAAACTTCAAGAAGGACGTCTGATTTAATCATTCCAGAACACCACTGTAAGTAAAACAACACATAGAGTGCGGTGGCATAGTTGTAGAACATCGGAATCTCATTAGAGAGGAACTTGCGGCCGTTTTGAACATTGGTTAACCTCAATCTACACTGCTTCTGTTTTAGTAGTTATTTAAATGCACGCTATACTGCTTTGCATAGTGCAAGACCGAGTGGTATTCGCGCAGCACATTTATAATAATGGTTATGGTTCATGTCAGATTCATAGGCGTTGGAAACGGGTGGTGGACTTGGAGATAGACTTAGCCCACAATATTTATAGGGGAGTTCCTGGTGAACTTCGGGTGAGTGGTGCAGTCGGCTGTTTTGGGGAACAATAATTATGATGTGCTTGCAAATCTCTGTAGATTTCTGTAGCGCTTGCAGGTAACTTGTTGGGGACCGGCATGAGGTGTGCAAATGGAGGTGATTAGGGAGAGTTTGTTTTAAATTGTTTGGCAAATCTCAAGAGAGAAGGACAACAGGAGGGTATTGGTCTCTTGGAGAGCCGTAAAGTGTGGCCGGTTTAACCACACTTAAGTGGGCGCAATTTGTGGTTTCTGAAAGTTTCAAGTTGGAGTTGTTTGGCGCGTTTCGGAGGGTTGCAGCTGAACGTCTTTTGAGAGCTTCAGCTTCCAATATTCAGGTTGGGGCCAGTGTCAATATTAATTTAGTTCCGATGACTATGCAGTTGACGTTCGAATGAACAGGTCGAGATGGAGAGTGCTACATATACGAAGTTACCTTTCCTGTTTGTGATTACATGAATGAGCCTAAAGCAGAGTATTATATATGTATTATATTAATCAATATCGGGATATTGAAAATACAAGCGTATACTCTACCCCATTCATAATGCGACTGCGAAGAGGTTTGCCTAAGCCAATAAGCTGCACCACTACAACAGTGTCACCCAGCTGTCTGATCTGACGCAACTGCAGCAGGAGTGTCACCTCGACAAACACAGCCATTGTCGAAGTTCGAGAAGCTGACAACAGGTGGCACCAGCATCAGCTATCGATGCTACGTTCAGTCATTACGAGCAAGTCTACGTAACGGTTTAGCTACTGAAGATGAGTTTAACAAGAACCTTGCAGACAATCTGGGGGCCATTTAACAAAGAAGATGTCAAGAGTTGGTAAACCTGATTTTGCATCTTGAGTACATGAACACTGCCACGCCACGCTTGCGGGACATGTGCATATTAGAAAACACATGTAATTTAACAACGATTGTTTTAATGATAATTTGACCTTATCGTAGTGAAACGGTCCGATACACTGACCTTGTGTTGATGACGATTCGTGTACCAACAGCGTAACCGGTAAGGGCAACCGAGTCAATGTTCCCTCCAGTTGGCAGAAATGGCAATTGGTTTCACAACGTTATACCACGTGCTTGCCGACCTCTTGACCACTTGGTTTGTAACACACTAACTCTGTGACGTGTCTGATTTTGTCACATACCAACTCGCAGAATCTGTGATGTTTCTGACAATGTCTTTTCGACCAGGTGCCCCTCGCGATGACACTGAATGCGCCTTCTTACCATGGGCAGTGTCGTCACAGCCGACCCTGCGGAAGACGCATGGCGACCCCTGTCGTAATCATCACCATCAGTGAGTATACAGTTCTGTCTCGCTCGCCGGTGGTGCGGCAGTTACATAGCACGTATTATCCGGTTTATTGTAATTTACTCTGAGCAAGCAATCCTACGAGACTAAACTAACTGAACATTGACGATGGTGGTCATAAGCATATGAAGAAGTATGACTTTAATTTTCATTAGAAGCTAGCAAGACGATCATGTGATAGGGTGACATGACGATCATTACATAACGATCGAGACAATGTTTTCTCTTGTAAATATTAATGTACTGATTATTATTATTATTAGTATTAGTATTACCTTCGTACCTATATTATTGTAGAAATTAATATTCAATTGATGCACTCACTATGACTGTATCTAAGAGGAATATTACTCATAATTGTGTAACGTGTCCGCGGAGAATGGTGTTGACACCCGTCAGACTGCCAACTTCTGACTGCCGGACACTCACTGGGCGTGTTGATTATGTCTCGTGCACTAAATATGCAACAAATGGTCTATAACGATATTCTATTTTACTGGATATCATTACGCAGGCGCTGTTTATATGCTAGCATCACCGTTCCATCGGGTTTGCAGTTATTGTCTGCAGCTGCATGCGCCAATGTGCTAGCGCAGGGAACGTACCGTCGTGTGGCCAGGGGGCGACACCGTCGAACGAGACGCAAACTGGCCGAGACCTGTGGTGTTACGAGTGTCGTGAGACGTACGTCAAGAAATACAACATCGTGTTGTCGCCTTGTCTCAACAACCTGTCGCTCGTCACAGTGCGTCAGTGCGGCGTGCTCGACCTCTACTGCAAGGTATGTTAAGCTTATCGGCTGGTTAATCTTATCGGCCGGTTAATCTTATCCGTCGCTTAATCTTATCGGTCTGCCTTTAATATGCTGATCTTATGTAATACATATTCACTGTGCTGTAATGTAATTGTCACATTCGTAGCCTGCTTTTACTTTATTTGGCATGTAAGCACCCGAACTTACTTCGTAGAGATATGTGGTGTTAAAATATAATTGATTCATTGATTAATCGGACTAAATTCAAATTACGCCCACTCATGTTACTTTAAGACGTGTGTGTGTGTGTGTGTGTGTGTGTGTGTGTGTGTGTGTGTGTGCGTGCGTGCGTGCGTGCGTGCATGTGTGTGTGTGCGTGCGTGCGTGCGTGTGTGTTTGTGTATGTGTGTGTGCGAGTGCGTATGTGCCAGCACGCGTGTGGTATGTATAAGTGTACTAAATATACATATATGTGTATGTGTACATATTGCCTGACATGTAAGAGAGCCCTGGATGAAAGTGTATGTTAAACAAATATGTTAACTATGTGGAAATCAACGAGATACCGATATGGTATCGTAAAACATCTTGTCAGTAACGAAAACGAACTCAGTCCGGCTAAACTGGCTCCAGGCAAATGTTATGCAATGATTATAAAGAATTTACTTTTACACGACTGAAAATATGAGCGAAAGAAAAAATACGATATGTTAACATACAAAACACAATTTATTATTTGAAAATTGCGGGCCTACTTCTATATTTTGAAATATCTTCTATATTTTTAAATATTATATATTTTAAATACTTTTAAACATGCGAAAGTCTGAATGCATTATATGTTAGATGAACTCATCTAACAATAACACACTGCGTTTGTTATCGATGCAGGTTGAGCGAATTGATCTTCATCTGAGCGTGATGACAATCGAACGGTCTTGCTCCGAGTCCTGTCCCTACGGCTGCAAGTTTTACGGCTACGGACTGACCTATAGACGCTGCATCTCCTGCTGCAGAACGATTGGCTGTAACAGTGACAGCGGCGGTCACGTGAACACTGTCTCTATGACGATGTTTATTCTGTTGGGATTTCTGATGGCATGTGTGATGTCCGAAGGACTGCGATATTATTAGCTATAATGAACAAAACAGCTAAAATGTACTCATGTGATATTCATACGAACGATAGTGAGCCATTGACAAAGGCGGCACTTTTCAGTGCATACTATATATTTCACTGGCTATTAAAATAAATATTATCATTATGGTTATTTGTATACTTAAAACTGTATATAGTTTCAAGTCAAAGAACAATTGCTATTGAGCAAAGAGCAAATGGGGCAAATGAAGTCAAATGTGGCCTATTTGTTTCCAGTGTAAATGCCCACGGTGTCGACGTTATAAAAACGAATTGATGGATATCTGACACGTATGAACAATTCCTGCTCAATAGGCCACTGTTTAGCGCACTGTATGGGACGTGTTTTAATGCCGATCTCATCAAATATTCAACGGTGTAGTGTTTTGCAGGCTGTATGACGCTAATTGTGGTCATGGCTTAGTGTTCAGGATACTTCAATATAGTGACTTCTTTGAGGCACACGGATGTTTTAGAACAAAAGTGCCAATTTATTAGATTTGTGATGCTCTCATATTATGCTCCAGATATATATATATATATATATATATATATATATATATATATATATATATATATATATATATATATATATATATATATATATATATATATATATATACAGAGGCACGCACGCAGACAGACACATAGACGCGCGCACGCAAACAAGTGGACACACTTACACACACGCGAATACACGGGTACACTGTCACACACGCACGCACGCACGCACGCACGCACGCACGCACGCACGCACAAGAACACACACACAAACAAACACACACACACACACACACACACACACACACACACACACACACACACACACACACACACACTTCGAAATGAATTGCACCTTCATGGAACTGTATTAACAACGAATGTGTTCGTTTCACCTACTCACAGTTACCACATTTGCAGTGCAGACTGAACGCTATGAATATGTGTGTTGCGTGCTACATGTAATTGAATGGAAGTAGCTTCTACAGTTGTTTAGCAATTGGTAAGTATACATACATGTATATAGTTTATGTGATGTCGCGATTCTTATATTCACTAAGTCGATAATCAAGCTCCATACAGATACCCAGCCATCGGAACAGAGGGGAATGAGGCGATCCTCCGATAGTGTATAGGATTAGTGCATTAATATTTAGGGAAGGGCGTTGATTTAGGCGTGGAACTTGAGTTATTGGGAAGTTTCAGGGTGTTTTAGCAAAGCCTCGGAGGGAGGTGTTTGATGTTGGGAGTTCGTTTCTGAAGATCCTTAACCGGGATATAATAAAAAGTTTTTCGAGAGCCTCAAATTGGTGCGTTTGGACGTTTTGGAATAGCGTTTAGATAATATGGGGGCATCTCAACGGAGGTGCAACTGGAGATTTGTTTCCTTTGTCCCATCGGTAGAACACTCATTTCGTTCGGACGCCAATGATACATATATTATGTACTAGGTATTCGTCGTCTAGTCGACCTGTTTAAGGGAGTGTTTAGACTGATTGCGACATATCATTAGTGTGTTGACGCACCAGATCAACAGCCAATGTCCAGAATGTCACGTGGTCCACGACATATATCTGTTGCCATTGTTTGGACTACTGAACGTAATACAGAAATGTACAATCATGTTAGCGAGGAATTACATGTTACCTCGATTTTCTAGGTTTGACAAGTTATAGATAACGGCGCTACACAAACAACCACACATCCCCGTGATATAATAATAATGGTTTATTTCATTCTCTGGGCAATCAATACAGATTGAAATAGGTACATAAAACATGCAAAATATATTTGTTAAAATAGATTGAAATAATATATAATTTAAAACATTAGCATAAATATAAAATTAATTAAAAAAGTAGAGAATATATCAAACAATAAACAACATTAGGCAAACCAATAAACTGACCAATATTTTATAAGATATATATGTAAGGAAACTAACATCGGGCAATTGGCAGTGACTGCGACGAATTGTGTGGATGCGCCAAATGGCCACGATTGTTGGCCTGTGACAATGGAACAATGCAATTAATGGGTTGCGCTGCACTGGGCCACTTATGTTGCACGAAAACAAATACTTTATCCAAGACACTGACATTTTTTTTAATTTCATAATAATAGTAAATAAATAAAAAACAATAAATAAAAATAAAAAAAACATTAAATAAGAAACAACAAATGAGAAATAATAAATAATAAACAATAAATAATATATAAGTAATAATACTAATGATAATTACAACAATAACGGTAGCATGCATTCACATCAGCTTCAAACTTTCGGTAGTAAACTAATGTTTTTTATTTATTTAACAAAGACATTGGACATAGAGACAAAGCCAGCACCCTCCAAAATGTTATATCTTACATTGCGTGGACATAGTTAATTTAATAATAATAATAATGGTAAAACTTATATAGCGCCTATATCCTTAAAACGTTCAAGCTCAGAGGCGCAATATTGGAGTATGGAACCACGAAATATGTATGGTTTTTTTGCGAAAGGTTTCTATAGTTTCAGAAGATTTAATCGTAATAATGAGTGTATTACAAATTGTTGGCGCAGCCACAGAGAAAGCAGGTTTGTCAATATTCAGCTTAGGTTTAGGAACAACAAGTTGTTTGGAACCGTATGATTGTTTATAAACCGTAATCTGCTCAGGAATCAATATGTAACATGTGAAATATTTCGGTGTACAGTGCACGCATCAAAACATGTTGTCTTGTGATTGTTTATAATGGCTACTAGCGAAATCGCTTTTTCGACGTTTGAGCATTTTCGTTCAGTGCATGTTTCATTTGACTCAAGTTATATCTGGACACCTGGTTAGACAGACATTGCTAATATGTACGGATGAACTTCGTCTTATAAACTTGAGATTGCGCCCGAGTGATCAGGTCTGCTTGAACAGCCCACGGCTTGACACCGAATTGACCCCCTGAACAAGAACTAACTTGTTTAATTTAATTGCGTAGTTTGAATATCTAATAAACGTTCATGACACTGCTCAGATGGATCCATTGTCGACATAGGCGAGTTCAAACGCGTTGTTTCGAGTAGGTAAGCGGTTTATTCGAAGATGTAATTATACACGTGAGGCAGTCCTATGTACACACTACGATCAGCACTGTACCAAGCCCTCTCTGTGAAAACCAGTTAATTTAAATATGCTCACATTTCATATTATAGCAGTATGTACCACGTTGCTACTACACACCACTCATGGGATTCACACAATCTGACAGCAACGCAAACGCACACACACACGCACACAAACGCGCACACATTTACGCATTACTACAGTGCAACGTCCGATAGCTTAACATGCTGCATATCGTTTCATATTTACTGGATGTTGCAAAGTTCTATACTTATAAAATTAAGAATTACACAAAGCATAGTTCGTGCTGTGTTTGTGTATTTTATCGAATCGCTTGGCGTAATCTCCTTTGTAATATCGACACACACTAACGTCACAGCAAACGTCGAATAATGGCAAGTGACAGAGGGACGATAGATGACAGCAGTGACGACGAACGGGTGACATGTTTTGCAGCTGATCTGTCAGTATTGCAGAAATTATCTTGGCAACATGCATAACAGTTCTCGACCTTGTACACGCTTCCGGCCGACTGACATCCGGTTGTGCACGTCTTGGCGCATGCGCGGCTGAAGGTGATCAATTCGCCGTCAACGGTGTAGTGCTGCACCTGGAAATAGAACATGTTGTGAGACATGTTATGACGCGAATGGGACGTAGGGTACAGGGGAAGAACACAACTAAGATAAATGAAGCAAACTAAAGCAAACGTGTTGTTTTTATCAATAGGCGTGAGTGCAACGCGTGTACAAAATTCACCATAAAATAATACTTTTCCGAACTGACGTTACCGAGAAACAACACTCGTTAAACATGTACACTGTCAATGTTGCTGACGAGAAACAAATAGTAATACCTTTCCTAATGGTGAACATCGTTTGGAATTATAACTATTATTTTTGAAGTTCTTTTGTTGTAGATATTGCTATTATTATTACCACTATTATTGTTATTATCATTATTAATAATATAATTACTATTATTATTACTAGTATTATTACTAGTATTATTACTAGTATTATTACTACTACCACTACTACCACTACTACCACTACTACCACTACTACCACTACAACCACTACTACCACTACTACCACTACTACCACTACTACCACTACTACCACTACTACCACTACTACCACTACAACCACTACTACCACTACTACCACTACTACCACTACTACCACTACTACCACTACTACCACTACTACCACTACTACCACTACTACCACTACTACCACTACTACCACTACAACCACTACTACCACTACTACCACTACTACCACTACTACCACTACAACCACTACTACCACTACTACCACTACTACCACTACTACCACTACTACCACTACTACCACTACTACCACTACAACCACTACTAACACTACTACCACTACTACCACTACTACCACTACTACCACTACTACCACTACTACCACTACTACCACTACTACCACTACTACCACTACTACCACTACTACCACTACCACTACCACTACCACTACCACTACCACTACCACTACCACTACCACTACCACTACCACTACCACTACCACT
The DNA here is from genome assembly GCA_964017155.1 of Oasisia sp. SBJ-2009. Classification (NCBI taxonomy): domain Eukaryota; kingdom Metazoa; phylum Annelida; class Polychaeta; order Sabellida; family Siboglinidae; genus Oasisia; species Oasisia sp. SBJ-2009. The sequence continues at coordinate 36,301,978 of OZ024858.1, forward strand.
ACCGCTACCACTACCGCTACCACTACTATATTATTATTATTATTATTATTATTATTATTATTATTATTATTATTATTATTATTATTATTATTATTATTATTATTATTATTATTATTATTATTATTACTATTAGTATTGACTGTTAACAGTTCTGCACCGGTATCCACGAGCACACTTTTACCGTCCAGACAATGCACTAGACGACACGACACAGCGTGTACTGTACTGACCATGCAGTAGGGCTGGTCCTCCCGACACCGCTCGATGTCAGTGTACGCCCGGTCCAGGTCGACGCAGGCCTGCCCGTGGATGCTCTTGTAGCAGGCGTGACAGCGCAGTGGCCGGGCCAGCAGCACCACCTCCGTGCGACTGCGGTCCGTCCCAGAGCCTCCTGCAACAGAACGAACACGGCGATGGACGACTGTTTACGACAGAGAGGGTCAGCAAGTGGCTCTACCTCGACTCCCTTTCCGATCCCGGTCGCCATTGTGTGAGTTGTGTACACGATACATGTATGCATATGTACGTACAGCGCCTCCGAATGGATATTATCTAGATTTATCGCGCTTTATCAATGTTCTACTTATTAGTGGCCCACTACAGGTTACACATTTACTTCCAGTGTGGGAGCTTTTACGTCCCCTGGCATAGACACCAGATAGAAGGGACCATCGGCTTTTAGTGTCTCTTCCGGAAGACACAGGTAATGTGAGGTGAACGAAATTGCCTAAGTATCGAAAAGGTGGCAGGTGGTATTAAACCACCGTCCCCTCGATTGACAGTCCGGCACTCTCCCCCGCGACCACCGCTCCCCACAACAGGCGCTGACGCGCCTTCTTACAGACGCTGGGTACAGATGACCACTTGCCGCTATTAATTGAAGACAATGACAATAAGGTAATGCAACTGTGAATTACAATCGTATATATTATGTCTACACGGATGCGTATGGCATTTCCTTCTACCAACCAATGCCGACACAAAACTATATGCTAGTCTTTGTTGGATGAACACACAAACTATGATCTATCACCGCCCCATCGTTCATACCAGTGGGTCGATCACGCGCATACACATGCAGATACGATTGATTCAGTAATATTGCAGTACTGTCAGTTCTTTTTCCAGAGAGATACCGTGTCAGATCACCGTAAGACGCAAGATCACTCTGCATCGCCCGTCTTAGTCACAACAGTAGCGTAGAGAATAGGTCCTTATAGTATAGGAATAACGTCGAGTAAATGAGAGGCAACTAACTGGTTGATTATAAGGCCAATTATGACTGAGGCGCCGCGTCCCCGTTTCGATAATTCCGAGTGCTGCGCGGCTGTGAACTGCACAACGCAGCAGGCGAAATCAATATTGAATAAGAGGACAAACGGTGCGTGTGTATATTAATGCACTCTCGCTGCAACCTGTGCGTCGTTGCGCATAATCGAAAAACTTTTCTGATTAACGTTATGCTGTAGAGCTTGCTCGGACCCGGCGTCTGGTCATTATTATGGTGTGGCCCCCACAGTCGCTGCTGACCGGAGAGTCAAAATTACGGTTCCTTTTGCCGTGTGTCGCTTATTTTTATTTGCGATTCCCCTACAAAGGCAGTGTCTTGACTCTCGTAAAAATGGTAATTATGCCTAAGCAGATCATCGACATTTACCTGCTTCGTGTAGGGCGGCAAGAACATTCAACAGCAACACAGGAAGCAGCTGCAGCAACCAACCGATTGAGCACATCCCTAGATTTGCCGATCGTCTTGCAGTGTTCGCGAGCAATGCACAACATTCGACTCGTCGTCGGTTGTTGCCAGTCGCGCCGTGCGCTACATCCGGGTTACCGCCGGTAACTGTATTGCCTTGGAGGCACGCGCTCAGCGTTGCAATCGATGACGATGGCGCCGCACTGCGATATCGATCGCCTGGCACGGCGTCTAAGTCAAGTGATAAACATAATTGTTTATTTGGAAACGGAACCACTGGCGCCAACTAGCGATTAACGTCTACATCAGTGCAATGACTAGCCTCGATTATTCATGCTCCTTGAGGTGGCAGCACCTTTAAGCCCCACACATCTACTCACATCCGCCTGGGAATTTGATGCTCTGCCAATGGTGCGACCACGGCGCCCTTTCCATAGTCTTATTTAACCGACTGTCGCTCGGCTGCGTACTTCGCCGAGAAGGCCGCCTGGTCACATAGCCGGCTTGTGAATGTTTGAGGGGTCAAACATACTGCCATCCCACGGAGCCTGGTTAATCGAGGCTACTCTTCAAATGGCTACGAGGTTTATTTCCGAAGTCAAAACGACGACGACATTGATAAAAAGCAGACTAAAAAATATTAATATTCAACCATATTCTGTACTTATGGCACTAGGCAGAACCGCGTAATATTCGAAATGGCGGTAAGCCTAAACAGCTACAATTTATTTGTCAAACAACTTAAGCTGTTTATCAAAGCTTAAGTCGTCCAGCGTAGATATTGAGCGTGCTTGAAATAACATGGATGATTTTCTATTCATTTCATTCAGTCACGCAGAAATAAATGATATGTAGTGAACAATTTCCGAATCCATTTAAAAGTAAACTTAAGTTGCATGTCCACACCACAGCATTTAATCGAGCACCATAATGCGCATAATGTTAGAATCCGTTGCTCTCCCGCTTCTAAGAAAAACCCCGGGTTGAAACTAACACAAACATAGACCTAACAGATAGTTATTTAGAAAATCATATCAAAATTTAGACTGACAGGCAAGTTGCGCCCAAATCGATTAGGCTCTAATAACGGGCACCCAAGCAAAGTTCAACAATCAGCATTTACCTCGTTTCCTCCGAATAAATAGATAGATTAGTACATTGGCTCTTGATCCCGTTCGTTTGGGTATGCTAATCAATTCCAACTTGGCCCTTTGGTCCATTTTTGAACGAGCTTAATTTTAATAATACTAATTGTGATGATAATAATAATAATACGGATTATTATTATTATATATTATTAATAAAGACCAGACATATCCAGAATATTATACTGCTCAGAGACGTAAATATTCAACATTAGTAAATATGAATATATAAAATATGCGTAATAAATTAAGCTTACAAAAACATAAATAATAAAAACCTAATGTAAAATTACAATTAATAAATAGACGAATAAATAATAACTAACTTAATAAGTAAACTAATTAATATAAATAAATGAATAAGTAAACTAATGAATATTCATAATAAGATAGATTAGTAAGTCAATAATTAATAATATTGTATGAAACCAATTTAGTATTAAAGTGTAATTATAGGTATGATAAATTAAGTATATTAAACACTACAAATAGTATACAAATGCGATAAGATGTGTTTCTAAATGTTTCAAGTGAGGCTATAAGGCAAAACGCGTGATAAACAGGACGGAAGTGCCGTCATAATGTACCTCGTGTCGTCATCACCGCCGGAAGATCGTCGGATGCTGTGAATATTTGGCAGCGGTCGGTCATCCGGTTGCGTTTAACTGCCAGTGGCAGGGAGTTGTCGGGTGCCACAGCGGTGGTCGCCATACTGGTGGGAACGTCGTAGCCTTGGACACAAGGGGGCAAAACGGATACAAGATGGCATCTACACGGATGCTTCTATCCGTTGGTGTTCTTCTGCTGGCGATATGTCTAGCACATGGCTATGATGGTAAATTTCTCGGGTCGCCAGCGGTGAATCGACTGACTGACTTTCATTATTATTCCTACTACCTCATAGCAATACATTGGAATTGTTTAAGTGTCGGTCAAAACAATGGAAAGGCGTCTGCCCTTTAAAAGCCCTACAGGTTTCAAAAGTTCACAATTTTACGTTGTTTTTAGCCGATATTAATAATTATTTCCTTAACCTTCCTGTTTACGTCCTTTCAAAGGAACACGACCACAATTCTAAATGCTCAACAGGCCGCGTCGTTGATTGAATGGTCAAAGTAATTGTACAGTCGTTTGGAAGGACATTCCTGCGTCTTCTATAGGTTTCCCAATGTTCACGCGCAAGAACAGACGGCGACATTTCATGACAATGAGCTGAACGTTGCGTGACGCATACGTACAATATATGTCGTAGTCCCAAACAAAATATACGATGCGTCCGTGTTTTATTAGTATTCGTGTGTTTATGTTTTTGCTGAAACGGCCAACAAAGGTAGGACTTATCATTAGTGCCCCGCTGTGTATGCACCGATCAAAACGTCTGCTCTGCTAGTATCATATTGGTATTGCACATCACATGAAAGCTGTAACAAAAGTTCAGAAGTAGTTATACTAAATTGTATTAACCGATACATTTGCAAGTCAAAATATCGACCACACACAGTCATTAGTTATATTAGTTATACTTTAATATATTTATATATACATTTAAACTGGCGTGTTTACATTTGAGTTATTTGTTAATTAATCGATTAATAATAAATTCAGATATTGTGCTATGTTTCTTATACTAGCATAAAACAACGTAATCTGCTAGCAACTTATTCTGGTATGGTGTCAATGTTTTCCACAATTGTGGATTTAGATGTTTCGTTTGGGTTTGGGTTCATCCTGCGAGGACAACGCCTTAGCGGTGATGTTTTGTTGCAGGATTCGCCCACAAGCGAGTGTGCTACTTCACGATGGAAGCGTCGTCCAGCGGCCAGACGTTTCTGCCGGAGAACATCAACGCCACCTTGTGCACTCACGTCATCTACGCCTTCGTCCCCGTCAAACACAACGGTCTGGCGGCTAACGCACGAACAGCGAACACGACCGTGTCGGCGATGTAAGTGCTGATCGTCCAAAAGCCATTAGCACGTATCCAGTACGGTGAAATGAAGCGAATAACTCTATTATAGAAATATACGCAAAGGTTGTACCATAAAACAAAAAATGTCCTTCTCAAAAAGTATTGCCTTCTTTCGATAACCCTAGATGTTTCACGAACGATAACCTTTCTGACAGTAAGCATATTTAGTAGATTATGTAAAGGTTGTGACTTTAGATATGTTTATTAAGTTTGTTCAGGCATCTTCAAAACGGCATATTCATATTCATAAAGTATATTCATTGTTTTATATTAAGGTGTTTCAAAAAAGGCATATTAATATATTGTGTCCAAAACCCAAAATACTAATGGCGTAAATATATTTAAGTGCGATTGCTGAGACTTTCCATGATGTAGAGTTATCCTGTCCAATATATATCGCTTATGTATCAGTTGTCTACGTCAAGTCAACACATCCAGCATCGTGGCTAGCATAAACAATAAGGGGAGAATACAATTTGTGAATATAACTTAGAAATTCACGCGGAGATTGCCTCCCAGGAAATTGATAACGCATGTTCTTCCCCTTGGTCCAGTCTAGCGTATTGTATAGGGAACTTCGCCCATATTCAAGTATTATATCAGTGTAGGTAGAATGCTACGTGTCAAGGAAACCAATACATATGCGGTTACACCCGTCTGAAATCGTTTTTCAGAGTAATTTTCTTTTTATGTCCCATGATATTATTCTCAAGTTAACTTCACACAAATATCTAGATAAAGTGGCACCTGTAAACAAAAAGGCTTTTAACATTTCCTCTCTGGGGGCACAACTGTTGCCGTATTCGCGTTCTACGGTGTTAAGGCGTTGAAACTATCTTTTCCCTATATGCGTGTTGTATGTACACATTAAATATATATATATATATATATATATATATATATATATATATATATATATATATATATATATATTCAGCATGCAATTATCTCTTTAAATACATATTACATTTCTACCACTATTAATACCCTAGCCGACGGTACTTACTTACTTTTCCTCTTCGTCCCCAGTGGGACATAAGGCCACAACAATCTTTCGCCACAAGGTTCTGTCTTTGGCTGAGCCCTGAGCCTCACCCCACGATAGCCCCATCTTTCTCAGCTCGGCCATCACTGTTTGTCGCCATGTCACCTTTGGCCGTCCTCGCTTCCTTTTTCCAGGTGGTGTCCATAGCCGACGGTACGCGCTACGTTTTTTAATTTATCTCCAACCTCCTAAAACTAACAAGTACATGATTCACCTATTTCATAGAAAGTGCACGACAAATTCAATCCATGTTTTCCCATCCCTCTCAAAACCATTATTTCTTTTTGTTCATCCACGATATTGGTATCGTATAGGATCAAATGAACGAAGGCATTGAATGCGATCAATCCCGACTTGAAAATCATGGTATCATTATTTCTTTGTGTTCATCCAATGTATGAAATCGGACAGGATCAAACGAACGAAGGCACTGAAGGCGACCAGTCCCGACCTGAAGATCATGGTATCAGTCGCCGGTAACTCAGGGACGACGACAGATGTGGCAGCCATATTGCAGAGCCGATGGACCAGGCGTCGGTTTGCTCGCAACTGCGTCGACTTTCTACGTCAACACGATATCGATGGACTGGACTTGTCATTCGAACATTCGAAATTCGGTCCCAGTTCAGCTGTTCGCAGGAATCAATTCAGTTTCCTCGTTAAGGTCAGCGCGCCTGTGTGCGTGTGCGTATGTACATGTATGCGTGCGTGCGTGCGTGCGTGCGTGCATGTATGTATGTATGTATATTTGTATGCGTGTGTGCGTGTGTGCGCGTGTGCGTGTGTGTCATGGTTGAATACAGTGTTTCATAAATATTCAAAAAACTCTTAGAACTTTAATTTTATGATTAATTAAAAACAATAATTTTATAGTAAGCACTTTTTAAAGAAATTAACTTACTTTGGAGAATGGCTTTTGAAATGCACGACGTTTTGATCAATTGGCTATAGGTTTTGGTCACATGTGATGGCACAGGTTTCGGGATAATTTATTTGTATACAGCAACCACACATACATTGGTGAAAATAGTACGTGACAAAGACTTACAGCTGATGGGTCGAAATGTTTCAAATGCTGTGCTCCAAAGTAAGTTAATGTTTTACTAAAATAACCAAACCCTGGAGCCATGAACACTATATTCCATACCTTACCGCATATTGAACGTTCTTGTTGGCGCTAGGAGTTGCGAAGAGAATTCAAGATCGACGAAATAAAAAGGAAGCGACCGACACTGCTGCTAACGGCCTCCGTGGATCCTCGCAAGGAGGTCGTCGACACATCCTACGACGTCAAATACATCGCCAAGTGAGTACTAGAACGGAGCCCGACACTATACAACAAACCCATGAGAACACTGACAACAACATGAGTGGCAACGAAGGTGCTGACGACGTTGACTACATCAATGAAGCCTTCAGCGATGATGATGATGAAGAAGGGGTTGGTAACAGGAGCAACAACTATGAACGCGACCACCGTAACATCGACACACATGTTTGCATTGTCACTTTATGATATGTGTTCATTTGTTTGCAGAAAGTTGGACTGGATCAATGTGAATGCGTTTGATCTCTTGAATCCGCGGAGACGGACCTTACAACATCACACGGCACTATACAGCTCACCCAAAGTACCGAAGCAGGATAGGCATCTAAACGTGGTACGTTGCAGCAACAGACAACTATCAATATGACGGGATCTTACGAAGAAGATCTTGAATCCTCTTCGCAAACGTGCATTACAATTCCGGAACACCGTAGACAAAATGGCGCAGAAATAGATATATGCAAACACGTCACCCTAAGTAATTGCGTCCTTTAAGAACGGTTATAGAAACCATCCCCCTTGTTGTTTGGTGCAACTTGACGCTTAGGCACGAGTACTTACTTAATACTTGGTTAAGACAGTACGTACCTATATAGTTAGTCACTATTATTACATATATTTTAGAGCATTTCTTCAATATTTACTTAGCCGTTTTAGCGATGTATTAGGTTAGATCCTACTTGACAACTTAGCAAGCTGAAGGGACAACTCCTCAAAACGACCTTACCAAGATTACATAACGTCTTATAACTAGCTAATTCAATGGAAAGTCCCCCGGGGGTGCCTTAGCCATAAGTTTGTTTCTGTTCCAGGCTCAAGTCCTCAACTACTGGGCTCGCAAGGGCGTTCCGAAGCGGAAACTTCTGCTTGGTCTGTCGGCACACGGGCGGGTCTTCAAGCTCCTCAGTGACACGAAACATCGCATTGGTGACCCGAGAAGGAAGGCAAAACCACGCATCATCTCGTACGCTCAGGTAAGTCAACAGGGACTTATCAGTGTTCTACTTCCGGTTTGGTGGCATAGAGTAGGAATGCTGTTTGCTGGTATGTTGAATAGGGATATAGCCTTATCGTCAAAGACCGAATAAAAACAATTGCTGGATTAATTAATCTAAGAGTTAATCAACTTGAAACTATAAATTGTATATGGACAACACTATCATGACAGAAAGGCTGTTGTCACAAGTGCCGACTCATTCCAAATTGCTTATCACCAAAATGGAAATACAAGTTTAATTTGTAAATCACGTATTTAGAAGCCAACTGTTTGCTGACATTTTGGATCTTCTGAACGAATTATCGCCCATTAAATCTTCTTCTTCCCTGGCTTTTCCTTTCGCTGGTGTGGCTGTTGCTTTTCTTCCTCCATGTCACCCTGTCTATCACTTCGACTGAGGTGAAACCCACGGTATTCATATCTCTTTTACAGGCATCTTTCCACATGGTCTTTCGTCATCCTTATCATTTCTGTCTTCTTCCTTGTGTATATGCCATTAATAATCGTTCCACCATGTGCTCTCTGTCCCTTCTCGTCATATGCCCAAACTATTTCAATCGTTTCTCTGTCTTCCTTTTGAAGCTTGTGTAACTCTGGTTGTTCCTGTAATATATTCATTTCTGATCTTGCCTTTCTTTGTTATTCCACACATCCATCTCAACATACTCACCTAATGTATTCGTCTTTATACTTGCTTCTTGTCCTTTTGTTGCTTCCCACATCTCTGGTCCGCACAGCAATGCTGGCCTGAATACTGTTTTATAGATCTTCCATTTCAAATTCCATTTTCCATATCCTGTTTCACAATACTGTGGTATGCAGGTATTGAAGTACCTCAGGTATTGCAATACCTCAGGGAGTTTGACCCCCCTGCCATGCAGAAATGTAAACCACTGCCTTGTGGTATAGGTTCTTGTCAGAACCGAACGCTAAGGGAGCAAACCCTAACCAGAAAACCATGTCACTGTGGCAGCATCAAGGGCGGTTGATGTATGGAACTCCCAACATCTCTCGACCAGCCACTACAGAGACAAATAGTTTGCGCCTGTCTTGACATGTTCTTGCCGGTGTGAGACCTCTATTTGTTCCCCGACAGAGTGTCGCTAGTAACTTGCAAAAGCCAGGGCACCTCTATACTTTTTGCTAGCAGCTGCCATGAAATGTACAACTGCATGAAACCAAGGACCGCGCTGCTCGACCTCATCTTCCGTCGACAGTGGAAAATCAGCTAGGAAGAAGAAGAAGAAGAAGAAGACAAAGACAAAGAAGACAACTATTGACAATTTGACAATGGAATGTCAGGACTCTCCTCGACCGAGAAGGAGCTGACCGACCAGAAACACGTACGGCACTAGTAGCAATGGAACTTGCCAAATACAACATCGACATCGCCGCCCTATGTGAAACAAGGTTCTCAGAGTCTGGTAGTCTCAACGACTTGGAATACTCTTTCTTCTGGAGTGGTAAACCCGAAGGAGAAAGAAGGGAGGGCGGAGTGGGCTTTGCTATCAAAAAGGATATCATCACAAAGTTGACAGAAATGCCACGGCCAGTAAGCAACAGAATCTTGATGATGAGACTACCTCTGAGCAAGGACAACTTTGCTACAATTATCAACGTGTATGCTCCGACAATGACAAACCCAGATGAAAACAAGGAGGCCTTCTACAACCAGCTGGCAAGTGTGCTCAGTGGCATCCCTCGTACAGATAAGCTACTGCTGATGGGAAACTTCAATGCGAGGATAGGAAGAGACAATGACTAGTGGTCCTTGGTCATGGGCAAACATGGGATTGGGAAATGCAACTCCAATGGCGAGCTTCTACTGGCTCTGTGCTCTGAGTTTGAACTGATAGTGACGAAGGATGAACGCAAGACCACCTGGATGCATCCTCGTTCAAAACACTGGCATATGATCGACTTCATCATCACGATGTGTCGGGATAAGATGGACATCCACAGTACCCGAGTCATGCGTGGAACAAACTGCTGGACCGATCACCAGATGCTGAGGTCAAAAGTGGCGTTCAGAATACGACAAAAGCACAACAGGCAAGGGACAAATAAGCCGACCAAGCTCAACACTGCAAAACTAAGTACCATCAGCCATAGGGAAAGTTGTAAGCAGGAGATGGACAGTGCTCTCGCCCAATGGGAGGAGAAGGAAAACTCAACACCAGACGAGGAATGGGCAGCTCTGCAGCAGGTCGTGTATAACATAGCCAATACATATCTTGGCAATCCAGACAGAAAACACCAGGACTGGTTCGACCCCAACGATCAGGAGCTACATATTCTTATGAACAGAAGAGACCAAGCCCACCAGAGGGTGTTGCAAACCAGGAGCACTAGATCCACCACTGCAGCATATAAAGACGCCTGCAGACTGCTACAAAAACACACCCGTGCACTGAAGTCGGATTGGTGGGAAAGGAAGTCAGTGGAGCTGCAGAGAGCTGCTGACAGTAACAACATGAAGGGCTTCTACAGTGGACTGATGGAAGTGTGGGGACCCAAAAAGAAGGGACCTGTTCAACTAAAATCAACAGAGGGAATGGAGACCTTCTCTGACAGCAAGAGAGTTGTGGCAAGATGGAGTGAACACTTCCAGAAGCTACTCAACGTCCCTGGCGACATAGATCACGAAGCTCTGGACAACATCCCGCAGCGCATTACCAAGACAAGCCTCGATGAGATTCCAACTATGGATGAGATGGCTAGAGCAATCGCCGGCTTGAAAGATGGCAAAGCACCTGGAGGAGATGGTATCCTGCAGAAGTATGGAAGCATGGAGGAGACAATCTGCTCAGCAGACTGCACCAACTAATCACCAATGCCTGGGAGATGGGTTCTGTACCACAAGCATGGAAGGATGCCAGCATTATAACCATCTACAAGAAAGGTGATCGAACAGACTGTGGGAACTACAGAGGCATCTCTCTTCTTTCCATAGCAAGCAAGATCTTCGCCAGGATCCTCCTCAACAGACTATCTACCCACATAACACCAGAGGTAGTTCCGGAGACACAATGTGGCTTCAGAGGTAACCGGAGCACCGTAGATATGATATTGTCTCCGACAACTACAAGAAAAGTGCATTGAGCAGGACCGACCACTGTACATGGTATTTGTCGACTTAAGTAAGGCGTTCGATACAGTTAGGAGGACGGGACTATGCCAGCTACTGAAGAAGTATGGCTGCCCACAGAAGTTCACAACAATGATCGAGGCACTATATACCGGAATGATGGCGACTGTTAGTGTTGGAGGGGAAGTCTCGGAATCGTTCAGGGTCACAAATGGGATCAAGCAAGGTTGTGTACTGGCCCCCACGCTCTTTTCCATCTTCCTATCAGCAATGCTCGACGAGGCTTTCCGAGACATGGGAGATGGCGTCTACATACAGTCCAGACAGAGCGCTGACCTATTCAACATCGCACACTCCAGAGCGAAGACCAATACTACTCGGATACTGATGAGAGAGCTGCTATTCGCAGATGACAGTGCACTGGTTGCACACTCTGCTGAAGAGATGCAGAAAATAGTGGATGCTTTCTCTAATGCGTCAAAGAAGTTCGGCCTGAAGATTAACATCAAGAAGACCGAGGTGCTGTACCAACCCAACTCTACAAGAATCCGAGAGGAGGATATCATGGTTGATGGAAACAAGCTGAACTCTGTTCTGGAATTCACCTACCTCGGAAGCACTATTATCAAGTGACGGATGCATTGATGATGAAACACAGAGGAGGATGGCCAAGGCTAGTGCATCTTTCGGCCGATTACGCCAGAGACTCTGGAACAACCACCATATGTCCATGCGGGTTAAAGGCAAGATATACCGTGCAATCGTGCTGTCCACCCTCCTATACGGAGCTGAGGCCTGGACAGTGTACAGACGACAGGTGAAAAAGCTGCATGCCTTCATGATGCGACATCTGCGTTCGATCATGAGGATAACCTGGATGGACAAATTGACAAACAAGGTAATACTCGAACGGACAGGGCTGCCATCTATGGAAGATCTTCTGATCAGAAAGAATCTCCGGTGGACTTGACACCTCATGAGGATGTCACCAGACAGGCTACCAAAGCAGGTTCTCTACTCCCAACTGTCTTCTGGTCTCAGAAAGAGAGGGCGCCCTAGTCCCCGGTTCAAATATACCATCAAGAGAAACCTGAAGCTGAGAGACATAAAGATCGACTCATGGACATCACTCTCACAGCAGAGAGATAAATGGAGAGCAACAGTCAAGTGATGGATGCAGTTTTTGTCGCTTCGCGACCGACAGCATTATGATGATGATGCACAATACTTCACTGCATGTCTTACAATTTATCCACGCTGCACTCACTTTCTGCTTGATCTTGGTTTCCATATCTCCTTTCTCTTCCACGACTGACCCTAGATATTTAAAGCGAGTAGCTTTTTCCAACTCGTCTCCTAGTACCTTTACAATAGGTCTATATGTCTCTTCATTTCGTTCGAACTAAACATTTATGTACTGGGTTTATATCCACAGCCAAACTATCAATGCAGGTAGTTCACGAGGTAAATAATAGCAAATATTCTTTAAGCTGGAACTAGTCGATGTTGTCATTCATATGTTGCAGGGTATGATGCTATACTATTTTCTCATCCACATAAAAGTGTAACAGTAACATGATTAATAATAATATTATATTGCCATTATTTTAAAATTATATCTACCAGTTCCGAAATAATTCAAGAACAAATAATTGCAGAAGGCCATCGACAATATCAAAAGCAATACTAATAGAACAAAACAATAGCCTGGTTGAATCGCTCTGACATTATACGCCAAGTGAGACATACTAGATCAGTGCATCGCGGAACACAACTCGACGGTAAAATAAACAATGAACTTTGTTTTTCAAACACACTATAAACATGAGGACAACACCTTTTCCGTTATTCTCGGAGATGGGATCTTGGTCAAAGGAATCCTGCGTTCTAATGACTGGTTGAACCCAGCAAACATCACCACGTTTCCTCATGCAAACAAAACACATGTGTCTCATACCTAGAAATACTGTTTTCTTGTTACTGTACCTGTTTTGCTGTGTCCTTGCCAGTTTTTTATGTTGTTTTGTTAGGTTTGCCAATTTAACGGCACGAGAGTACGGACTGCAAAATCGAAAGTGCCCTATGTTTACAACGCTTATTCATGGGTGGGATTTGATGACCCGAAAAGTTTGAGAATAAAGGTGAGTATGCCTACCGTATTTAAAAAGAAAAAAAAAGAAAAAAAGTTTGCTATTGCTGGTAAACACTGGCTGAATTTGTGTGTTTCCATATGCCCAGTTATAGTACTGGATTGTTTTACATGGAAACGTATCCGGGGTTGTATTTGCGCGTTATTAGCTCATGTAAATGTAGTCCTATGAAAGCGTTACCTCTCCGCGTGTCTTCTTCGCGAGAAGCATGCATTTTATTTATCACTGCACCTCAAATATATCGGTGTCCTTTCTCGGTAATCAGACATCCATGTCACAAACGCACCTCGACATTTCTTCAAAAACATCTGTATCGGTATCATAGGAAATAATTTATTGCAACAAGGGAAATATGGTCATGGGAAAGGGGAACGTGGGAAAGGAAGAATGTACGGGCGATAATTGTTGAAGGTCAATGGATAGGAAATGAAGTCATGAATGAAAGGAATGAATACGGGGTGGAATGCAAGGAGAGATAGGCGACAGGTAATAAACATGTCACGCGGTGGACTAGGTGGGTAGAACAATGTTAGGAAGACGTAGAAAGGACGGAGGTACGGAGGAAGGGTTGGACGGAGAAGGGATGGAGCGATGTGCCGCGAGGTAATTGTGAGAATGTATGACAGGTGCGCTGGATGAAAAAGAACGGATTCGGTGGGTTTTCGTTCTCGTCACTTGACCTCGACGACTTCACTGGCGCGGCGTGTCACGAGGCCTCCTTCCCGCTGCTGACTGCTGCCAGTGGCGTCCTAGCGAGGCCCTCGGTTGCGCAAGCGAGCTCAGCATATTCCCCCGTGAAACAGTCGTCTGCCACGCATGGTTCCACAAATGCGTCACACGCGGCGGTCGATTCGACACCGAAGAAACGAAAAAAGCGGTTGGTGTCTAATTGCGTATACAACACCTACACACACACACACACACACACACACACACACACACACACACACACACACACACACACACACACACACACACACACACACACACACACACACACACACACACACACACACACACACACACACACACACATACACACACCAAGTACTAATATATATATATATATATATATATATATATATATATTATAAATTATCAACAACATCATATCATTATCATTATGCATTCGTAACGTCCCGTGGTTGGCCAAAGGCGTCAGCATGTTGCTTCCACATTTTAATATCTTGTGCTATCCTCTCTCTCTCTCTCTCTCACTCTCTCTCTCTCTATATATTATATATATATATATAATATATATATATATATTATATATATTATATATATTATATATATATAATATATATACTATATAATATATATATATACTATATAATATATATATACTATATATATATATATATATATACTATATATATATATATATATATATACTATATATATATATACTATATATATATATACATTTAAGTTTTGATATTTTATACAAAATGGAATTACTCTACAAGAACATTCATGTAAATTCAAATTGGATGTTTGATAGGTAGGCGTTATCGTTGCTAGTAAGTGTGCCTGCATTGACAGTATGCATGTGGCCAACGACGCTATTGGCAGATTTAAATAACAGCATCGTAGTTTTGATAACATTGTTTCTGCTTCGTTAAATCTGAGTTAGGCTTCTGAGAGTAAAGAAGTACAGTTCATTTTATGCAGTGCTGTAACAAGTACTCTACAAAAGTAACTAAAAGTAAAAATAACCTCCCAAAAACATCCAGCAGCCTTCGTGCATTAATTATTGCATATTGCTGGATGCTACCCAGAGAAGTTGAGATGGTATCTGATTGAACAGGTCTGTCAGGGAAGTAAAGCGTAAAGCGCTTTGAGCAATCCTGAAGACTGGATAATTCGCTATATAAGAACTTAATAAAACAATTAATAAAACCAAAACCATAAGTTATTTAAATCAGTTGATTTACGGGTAAATCAACTGATTTAAATCTAAGAACATGTGTGAACCTGGTTATTACTATGGCAATAGCCGTTTACATAATATAGTGTTTTATTGAATAGTTTTAACAGTTCGTAGCAAGTTTTTTTTTATGTTCTTATCTGAAGGTTATTCCCCCACCGTCGAATGTATATGTCTAAAACATAAGTTTTACTTCTTCACATAGAAACTCGAGTATTTTCTAACAACCAACGCCGGTGCGTTGGTTACTGGGTATAACTCGCCGGCGATCTGCTGTAAACTAAATCCGTGGATTATAATTTTATAAACATTCTTTATTTCACATTAAATAATACTATCCACACATATTCGTACTTTATTACGTTCACATTTCTTATTACATTTACACTTTGCTTAGGTTACATTCGTATATTATGCAGACAATGAAATACAACTGTGGAACTAAATTATAGTCGTAACAATACACGTCTGTTCCCCTTCCAAAGAAGGTAATCGTGCCCGGTTTCCCCGCTGAGCTCGCCAAACATTACTTCGTCGTTGCGTACTTATATGCAAACGAATTGGCCATGGATGTACCTGTGGCTTTGATCGAGACTTACATGTTGATGTTCCGTGTCTCATTGTGCTCATCACGTTCGTAATGGGGCTTGCAATCGGCGTTTGAAAGTGACTCTTGTCGAACTTGCAGCCGACGGACACCGCAACTGCGTCATCTCTAACCTGCTTAATTGTATTTTTTATGCGTTTCGTCATTGTTTGCGAGAGCTATGCTGCGTCCCTTATCGACTGGCTGCTATAACGATTGTAAACATTTCGCCGAGTCAAACCGGATGTCGAGACACGTCTCCTTGCGAAATGGCGGCGCCCTGTGTGGAACATAGCACAGTTTGAAAACCAAAACCAAAAACGTGACGCTGTGCTTGTCAAATTATGATGACAAGTACTGTAAATTATTTATTCTTATGTTTGGGCCGTTTCAGTCCACCTTTAACACATGTTGCTGCCTTGTCAACATGAAGAGTCATCGAATGAATATGTCGGAAGAAGAAAAAGAAAACAATGCAATAGTAAGATAAACTCGATGGTTATCGATCCATTATTGATGACCTAGACATTTATTAATCAGCTTACAACTATTATCTCATCGGCGCATATGTTTTAAAGCGGGCCGGTAATAACCAACTAATGTGTTGGTCCATTTGTTCTTAATAATGTAACGAAAATCTGGAAAAAGAAAGGTGACCTTTCTTCATTTATATATATATATATATATATATATATATATATATATATATATATATATATATATATATATATATATATATATATATGAATAACGTTTCGCCCTTTTCTTGTACTGTCAAACCAAGGGTAAGTAAACAAATGTGCAGGAACTCCCGTGCACGTATCAGACGGGACGTAAGTGGGGGCTACTCACTACACACACTACCAACACTACACACACTACATACACTACACGCACTACACACACCACACATTACACACTCTACACACACTACACACACTACACGCAGGACACACACTACACACACAACAAACACTACACACACAACACACACTACACACTACACACTCTACACACACAACACACACTACACACACTATACACACTACACACTCTACATACACTACACACTCTACATACACAACACACACTACACACACTACACACACAACACACACTACACACTCTACACACACTACACACACTACACACACTACACACTCTACACACACTACACACTCTACACACTCTACACACACTACACACACTACACACACTATACACTCTACACGCTCTACACACACTACACAATCTACACACACTACACACACTACACAATCTGCACACACTACACACACTACACACTCTACACACACTACACACTCTACACGCTCTACACACACTACACACACTACACACTCTACACGCTCTACACACACTACACACACTACACCTGGAACATTGTCAGAGCGGCTAATAATGCACACGTATTGTAACATACAGTTTTATTTTACTATCCTGTTTAATATATTTTAGAGTATTTTTTTAAGGTAAGTGACTTGTTAATGTATATAGATTAAATTTATTACGCTTACTTTTTCCAATGATTATTTCCATAATGTATTTTACCATTGTATCATAATATGATATTGTGTGGAATGGTTGATTTTATTGTGAATATACGTGTACACTTGCCATATAATAAACGTATCTTGCTTATCTTATGTGGTATGTGCTATTTAAGAATTTATGTTGGCGGACCTTTACATCCCTCTGGCTATAATTTACAGTATCATACGGTATGAAATCATACCACAGCTTGAAATAAACGCCATCGTCATGTAACAACGTTAAGTAACAACTGGACATTGTTAGGTAGGTTACTGTTTTGAAGTAAAACAAGATAAACTACATTTAATGCTTTCCAGACAATCGGATGGTGAAGCCGATGAAGATGAAAAAGATGATGAAGAAGTAGATAAAACCGACGAGGCAGACGGTGAAATACTTGACGAGGAAGGTATGAAAGACAATTGAATAATCATGTATCATATATTTTGTTTATGCAAGAACATTCCAGGAACTGTCATGCAATTCACTTAGCAACCAGTTCCTTAAAGCTGAATACACGTTACTTTAAAGGGCGGATGCCTGCTCCCCTGCCCACAATTGGCAGAGCGGTACATTTGTAACAAGGAGTCTGTTGTCGAGAACTTGAGAAAGTTAAACATCAAAGGGCATTACGGTTAACCCTGCTCGCCAAATCATTTTTTTTAGTGTGAACGCAACAATATGGTTTAACTTGTAGACACCTGTTAATCTATGCCATAGAAGTGTATGGTGTCCATATACACGTGATTAACATTTTTATTTGAACTAATTGATTGGATGCCATGCGACTATATAAATATAAAGTAAATGCATTAGTATGTCGACGCCGAGAGTAGTAGTATTATATATATATATATATATATATATATATATATATATATATATATATATATATATATATATATATATATATATATATACATAAAGACGAGCACATATTGGGCAACACTTTGAAGCAAAAACGGCGGAATGTTCGACAGTCCCTCTGTTATAAAGAAGCATTTCAATAAGTTTGTCGGACAAGGTTGCTAAGCATACGATGACATATGGTCCGTTGATTCCTATATCGAAATCTGCCATATACGTGACAATGTTAACATGTTTTGAGGATATAACCGCACATACTCGGGGATTATGTGCGACGATAACATATTTTGGCAAACACTACATGACATAGTAATGTAATGTAATGTAATGTAATGTAATGTAATGTAATGTAATGTAATGTAATGTAATGTAATGTAATGTAATGTAATGTAATGTAATGTAATGTAATGTAACGTAACGCAACGCAACGCAACGCAACGCAACGCAACGCAACGCAACGCAACGCAACGCAACGCAACGCAACGCAACGCAACGCAACGCAACGCAACGCAACGCAACGCAACGCAACGCAACGCAACGCAACGCAACGCAACGCAACGCAACGCAACGCAACGCAACGCAACGCAACGCAACGCAACGCAACGCAACGCAACGCAACGCAACGCAACGCAACGCAACGCAACGCAACGCAACGCAACGCAACGCAACGCAACGCAACGCAACGCAACGCAACGCAACGCAACGCAACGCAACGCAACGCAACGCAACGCAACGCAACGCAACGCAACGCAACGTAACGCACAGCTAATAAAATAGGTCATCAACAGCAAGCGTATGTTTTGGATAATAAACGACACTACGTATTCCGTGCATTAAAACCAGCCGTCTGCATTCTCTCTGTCTATTAACGGAACTACACTACGTTTCTTTGCTATGCTCATCCTTTATTTAAACGACATAGCATCTTGAACATCTACCAATGATATAAGTTGTGAGTTCATGTATAAATAAAATAATGCTTTGTTACCAGATATATTTAATGATATGATTACTGTAAATATATTTCCACATTGTCATAACACTAGGCAGAACATTATATATAAAATACCGTTCTGTCATACAAATATCAAACAAAATACAATAGCATATATTGGTCCACACTATTGGAATGACATTGTCATGAAGAACAGTTTAGAAATTCGACATATTTTCAATCTTTAAGAAAGTGGCGAAGACATGTATTCTTGATGGTTAATTGTTACCTGCGCTTACGTGATTATGTGATATCATAATTATGATTTTAAGTTGCGAGACACTCCAAGTTACGTTTCACGCTATTACAGTTATATGAATAAAGGACTATGAGCAAGATTGCTTCTTCCCATAGTCTTCGATGTTATACATAATATTATATGTTGTTATGTACTATGTATATTAACATGAATGCAATACATATCATTATTTACAGAACAAAAATCAACGAAGGCTTGTTTCTTCAACGTCGATTCGAGATACCGGCGAGGCGCGGCCAAGTTCGGAGTGGAAGACATCGACACTAACCTGTGTATGCACCTTGTCTACGGGTACGCCGCGCTGCGTGGACTGAGACTCGAGATGTCCGACAAGGGGGTTCTTTCATCTGAAGACATCACCTCAATGTGCGTTGACAATTTCATTATTTGTCTTTCTTTATATCTTGCATTATACGGTTCTGCATAATAATGCTATTCCAATATTTGTACCAGTATATGCTACTGTATTTTGTTTGATATTTGTAAGACAGATTTTATGAACAGATGTCTGCCTAGTGTTATGACAATGTGGAAATAATCATATCATTAAATATAGCTGGTAACAACCCATTTTTGCATATATACATGAACGCACAATTGGTATATGTTCAATAGTTTATGTTGCTGAGTAAAGAATAAGAACGTAACGCAGTTCCGTTAAGGCCCAGTAACACAAAGTATGGGGTTCAGAACGTTTCTCGAATAATATCTTTGACATTCGTTTTGAGTTCTAGCTGGGTTCTAATTGGGTTCATGATGTTCCGGGAATGTTCTGACAGTTCGTAAGGACATTCGGGGCGGTCAACAATTAGTTTGTTTATGCTCAAAATTATTTTCGTGAAGCTCCCGAATGCGACAACTGCCCCGTTCTGGAACCGTTCGAACTGTATTCTAGGAAGAAGTGATCTGTTCGGAAAGGGCTATGAAAGCGTTGTAGACATACTGGGAGCATTTGGGAAGAAGGTGGGCTCAATATTGTACAGTGTATCATTGTGCGTCCGCCCATAGTACTGTGGGTGCCCCGGTTGAAGAGTTCCTCGTGGGTGTCCACCCATTCTGCCAGCTCAACCTCGTTGTCCTCTATCGCAAGGATCTTGGTCACCGGGCGACCTTGTGACGCTCCTTGGTCACCTCTAGTACCACTTCCCCATCACGTCACGCCGCTGCTGTTGAGGAGACTGTTTTTTCTTCTGCTCCTACTCGGCCTCATGCTCGACATCCTCCTCCATCTCCGAGGTTGGCACCCTCTTCTTTCCCTTCTTGGCCTCATGCTCGACATCCTTCTCCATCTCCGAGGTTGGCACCCTCTTCTTTCCCTTCTTGGCCTCATGCTCGACATCCTTCTCCATCTCCGAGGTTGGCACCCTCTTCTTTCCCTTCTTGGCCTCATGCTCGACATCCTTCTCCATCTCCGAGGTTGGCACCCTCTTCTTTCCCTTCTTGGCCTCATGCTCGACATCCTTCTCCATCTCCGAGGTTGGCACCCTCTTCTTTCCCTTCTTGGCCTCATGCTCGACATCCTTCTCCATCTCCGAGGTTGGCACCCTCTTCTTTCCCTTCTTGGCCTCATGCTCGACATCCTTCTCCATCTCCGAGGTTGGCACCCTCTTCTTTCCCTTCTTGGCCTCATGCTCGACATCCTTCTCCATCTCCGAGGTTGGCACCCTCTTCTTTCCCTTCTTGGCCTCATGCTCGACATCCTTCTCCATCTCCGAGGTTGGCACCCTCTTCTTTCCCTTCTTGGCCTCATGCTCGACATCCTTCTCCATCTCCGAGGTTGGCACCCTCTTCTTTCCCTTCTTGGCCTCATGCTCGACATCCTCCTCCATCTCCGAGGTTGGCACCCTCTTCTTTCCCTTATTGGCCTCATGCTCGACATCCTCCTCCATCTCCGAGGTTGGCACCCTCTTCTTTCCCTTATTGGCCTCATGCTCGACATCCTTCTCCATCTCCGAGGTTGGCACCCTCTTCTTTCCCTTATTGGCCTCATGCTCGACATCCTCCTCCATCTCCGAGGTTGGCACCCTCTTCTTTCCCTTCTTGGCCTCATGCTCGACATCCTTCTCCATCTCCGAGGTTGGCACCCTCTTCTTTCCCTTCTTGGCCTCATGCTCGACATCCTTCTCCATCTCCGAGGTTGGCACCCTCTTCTTTCCCTTTTTGGCTGCTGCATTCCTTGGAGGCATGATGTCAGATCAAATTCCGAGCGTTATTTGAAATTATCCAGCAATTCTTATCATAGACTGTTGTGTTCAAGAAATGTAAACCCTGGAGGCAAATCGTGCTAATTTATGGCATACATGCTATTTAGGGGTATTGAGGGGTGCTGAACTCGAATCTGCTGTATGCCCAGCTCAAAAATGGCTCATAAGCCCTAAAAAATGAAACATCCAAGATGGCCGCCACCGCCGTGCTAAAATGCGTAAATGTTCATATCATTTTTCCTAAGCAAGGTAGAAACATGAATGAAGTATGCCTTTGTATGTTTTCTAATATGAGGAATCGAATGGCATGCTCAGATTTTTGATAAAATATCAAAAAAACTGCTTAAAACCCATATGAATTGCCCAAATTACAAATTAAAATAATAATTCTTTTGCTTACCTTTCAACATTATTTCCAGCTGTATTTAGCATGCACAATGCTATTTTGGACTCTTTGTGTATACATATATATCTATTGTGTCCTTGCAGTTACTCATCAACAGAAGTATTAACAACTTTTTATATTGCATGTTTGAATTGATGGACTGGTGATGCCGCAGTGGCTGAGGGCGCAGACTCCACTATAGTCCTGGACCTGCCCTATAGGCCCGTAGACATTTCGGAAGTATCGAAGTTTGACTGTTGATTTGGGTAATATATACATATGGCTTTAATATTCTACTAGGTGGAAATTTCAAAAACTGGGCATAACGTGACGACGGCCATTTTTCAAAATGGCTGCCAAATTCAATATCCCCGTATCTTAATAAATACGGCATGCAAAGCAATAATTGTGGTATGCCAATGTATGTTTCAGGAGACTCCAATTTCAAATATACAAATACTTGGCTCCTATGGCATTTATTTCCGCCATTTTTAAAGATGGCGGTCGTCAATACAAATGTAGAGCAATTGTATTGACGTTGTTGGATAGCTTGCTGGATAGCGATATCAAATATGTTATTTGTTACCTTCAA
>OZ024858.1:36329762-36471067 GCA_964017155.1 Oasisia sp. SBJ-2009
CGGTTGATGTTATTACATTATTACATTATCAGGCGGTTATTACATTAACGGGCGATTTTATTACATTATCGGGCAGTTATTACATTAACAGGCGATTATTACATTAACGGTTGTAACACGGCCTCCAGTCAGTTGATAACAGACAACTACGAACGAAATTACCAATGATAACTTTTGAGATGCAACTGGTCGACTCACCGAAATATTTCAAGCAGATGTCCTTTAAACGTTCTCATGGCATAAAGACTGTCGGTCAAGTTACATGATCAAATTGAGGAAAGCTGGACTGAAAGAGATTAATGAACCAAGCTCCTCCACATCCAGACAACATGCTCATCATCAAAATGTTAGTCTACGGAGTGAAATGCCTCACATAGACTGGAAGCAATGCATTTTTTGCCAACAAGACAAGAGAGAATCACTTCTCATCCAAGAATTGCCAGTCAGCAGCAGGATACTAGACGCATCAAAGTACGATCAAGCCCTGAGTGTTCGATTAGCCTGTGTCAGCGATCTCACAGCTGCAGATGGAGCATATCACCGGAGTTGCATGGTCAAGTTTGAGCGACAAACAAAACATATTGCCACAATGTCACCACAGACCTCGGACATAGTCTTCGCATGGTTTTGTCAAGAGCTGAAGCAATCAGCAGAACAAACTGATATCTTGGATCTTGTAGATGTTTGGGACAGATACTGCAAAATTTCCGATGATGCTAAGGCGCAAATTCCACCTTCATTTCTAAGCCGTAGGAGCACGTTCAATGACAAACTAGCTGACTTCCTTGAAGGCTTGTACGAGGTCGTTGTACTATACGATCAGGCTCGAAATGAACCCCGTACAGTGCTACTTCCTTCCAAGTTCCGACATCTTCCAGTATCCGCGATGACAGTGACGTGAAAAGACTCATCCCTACCTTCAAGCATGATGATCAAGACACCTTCCTGACCATGTTTCATGTGGCACTTCAGATCCGTGGTGACATGTTGTCACACCCCAAGCCAATTGTGTTGGACATCAGCACAGACAGAGCTATCGATTGCATACCTGATGGTCTGTACATATTCCTAAGCCTGTTACTAGGTGGTCAACGTTTACTGTAGGCTATCTTGGAAATGTTTATTCCTTTGAGGCGATCTCCTTCGGGTGGCCCGCGTTGCCAGGCAGCGACTTGTGTGGCATGAAAGGTTCCCTTTCCATCCAAGATATTCTCGTTGATGTCTACGTTGTCTGCAGAGAAATGGACAAAGCGACCCTTTACTAGATTTCGAAGGACCACTGCACCGTAGCTGGCCATTGACTCCAGTGTATTTTTAGCGAGTGCAGTTCAAGTTTGATAACCTTCCGGTAACTCATGACGTGACCTGCCTGGAGAAACGTGTTCACCAACTCTGACGACCGTGTTGCTTGGTGTAATTAGCTAGCCATCCCTATGTGCTTCGGAGTGATAAACTTGTCTCCGTTAGCTGTGTGCATGAGGTCCTGAGCAATATTGATAATTCTGAGCCGTCGTCTGTTCTCGTGTTTCTCACAGTCAAGTTCATCATTCTCCAGTAAACGTTGACCACCTAGTAACAGGCTTAGGAACATGTACAGACTATCAGGTATGCAATCGAAAGCTCTATCTGTGCTGATGTCCAACCCAATTGGCGTGTCACCACGGATCTGAAGTGCCACATGAACTCATCGTTGATCATCGCGGATACTGGAAGATGTCGGAACTTGGAAGGACCTAGCACTGTACGGGGTTCATTTCGAGCCTGATCGTGTAGTACAACGACCTCGTACAAGCCTTCAAGGCAGTCAGCTAGTTTATCCTTGAACGTGTTCCTACGGCTTAGAAATGAAGGTGGAATTTGCGCCTGAGCATCATCTGAAATGTTTTAGTATCTGTCCCAAACATCTACAAGATCCAAGATATCAGTTTATTTCACTGATTGTTTCAGCTCTTGGCATAGCCATGCAAAGCTACGTCCGAGGTCTGGGGTGACATTGTGGCAATATGTTTTTTGTCGCTCAAACCTGACCATGCAACTGCGGTGATATGCTCCATCTGCAGCTGTGAGATCGCTGACACAAGCTAGTCGAACACTCAGAATTTGATCGTACTTTGATGCGTCTAGTATCCTGCTGCTGACTGGCAATTCTTGGATGAGAAGTGATTCTCTCTTGTCTTGTCGGCAAAAGATGCATTGCTTCCAGTCTATGTGAGGCATTTCACTCTGTAGACTGACCTTTTGATGATGAGCATGTTGCCTGGATGTGGAGGAGCTTGGTTCATTTACCTCTTTCATTCCAACATTCCTCAAGCATTCAACTTTCAATTTGCTCATGTAACTTGACCGACAGTCTTTTATGCCATGAGAGATGGACATCTACTTAAAATATTTCGGGAGTCGATCAGTTGCATCTCGAAAGTTATCGTTGGTAATTTCGTTCGTACTTATCTGATGTTATCAACTGACTGGAGGCCATCATGGCTGACATTCATAAGTTTCTCTTGATTGTCATTCTGGCAAATGATGCACAATTGTAATTGTGACTCTAGCGGCACTGGTCTTTTTCTAGTGGAGTCTGCGCCCTCAGCCACTGCGGCATCACCAGTCCATCAATTCAAACATGCAATATAACAAATTTTTAATACTTCTGTTGATGAGTGACTACAAGGACACAATATATATATATATATATATATGTTTACACAAAGAGTCCAAAATAGCATTGTGCATGCTAAATACAGCTGGAAATAATGTTAAAAAGGTAAGCAAAATTATTATTTTGTTAAATTGTTATTTGGGCAATTCATATGAGTATTAAGCAGTTTTTTGATATTTTATCACAAATCTGAGTATGCCACTGGATTGCTCATATTAGAAAACATACAAAAGAAACTTCATTCATGTTTCTACCTTGTTTAGTAAAAAAATATATGAACATTTACGAATTTTACCACGGCGGTGGCGGCCATCTTGGAATTGTCATTTGTTATGGCTTATGAGCAATTTTTGAGCCGGGCGTACAGCAGATTCGAGCTCAGCACCCCCCAATACGCCTAAATAGCATGTATGCCATACATTAACACGATTTGCCGTAAGCTTTTTAAATACGCACATTTTCATGAAATCTGCCTAGTCTATAAATGTAATGTTTCATATCATGAGACCTGTATAACTATATGTATACAAATATATGTATATATCATCATATATGAAGATCATATATGAAGACATATGAAGATCACTTCATAAATATGTGTGTATTATGTAATTAAGCCAAGTGGGTTCTTTTTTATAGTGTCAGTGATAGAAAAATAAAGGTATTTGTTATTACCTGCTTGAAGAATTGTTCATTCTTAAAAATCACATTTTTATTCAACAATTTCGATTTTTTGTAGTTTGTATTTATTTTATTACATTTCTGAGTATGGCATTGTATTCCTCATATTAGAAAACATACAAAAGCACACGCTATTCATGTTTCTACCATGCTTAGTAAAAACGATATGAACATTTACGAATGTTAGCACGGCGGTGGCGGCCATCTTTGATTTTTTACATTTTTTAGGGCTTATGAGCCATTTTTGAGCCGGGCATACAGCAGATTCGAGCTCAGCACCCCTCAAATACCCCTAAATAGCATGTATGCCATAAATTAACACGATTTGCCTCCAGCTTCTTAAATATGCACATTTTTATTAAATGTGCCTAGTCTATCATTCGTGCAGACGTATTTGTAGACACTGGCTATTCGAGAAGCGTTCGTAAAGCGAACCGAAAGGAAACTGGCTATTCGAGAAGCATTCGACCTATTCGGAAGGGTTTCGCTGGATTCGGAAAGGATTCAAGGATGATGAATCTGTGCTGAAACCTGTCTCTTCTTTCGGGCCATTCTGGAAAACAATATTCTAGACAAATTTGGAGGCCTAGACGTTTTAGTGTGGCATGACATTTAAAGGACAGAGCAAATGCAGACGGCTGGGTTCAGTATACGGAATACGTAGTATAGTTTATTAGATTGTCTGAATTAATTGCCCCGTTTTAGGGGTAATTGCGAAGGACCCCAAAACGTGAAGTATCTCTTAGGGTTTGATGGCTGGTGAATGTAATATAATTCACGTTGTCACTATAGGGGGTTGGTCAAATAATGGCAAGAGCTTTGTAATATCGATCAGAAGAAACTGCCGTATCGAAATTTGGGCAAGTGATTGCATACTCCGTTCTTCCAGTTCGCTTTGCTGTATGCATGTTTTGCGGCCATAAACGGTCGTGTATATTTGTATTGAAGAATCATTCGCGCATTAAAACGACGGTGCGTCAGCTCCTAGGCTTAATTTTTGTTTCATTTAGTATTACGTTCCTTTTGACAACAACATGCATGTTGAAGGTTTACCATCTACCAGTTGCTGTTTATAGTTACTTTATTAAACTCGGAACGTTTTACGTAACTTGACAGATTCCGCCTCCAACACGTTCAACTGGTAAACAAAACATCCAGTTAATTGATTTAATTTTAATGTATGTAAATATATTATTGCAGTAAAAAGAGAGCAAAATGTAATTACATGCTACTGGTATGGATTTGCATTGAATGATTGTATAATGCTACTCAGAAGTTGCAATGATAATATCCAATGTTGTCTTAGAATGTAGTGATACGCTTTCTTGGTTCACGTTATTAATAAATTATTTACCTCTCAAAATATTAATTTTCCTGGTATATCATGGCTGTCGCTCACAGCTATCTTCAGTGGACTGAAATATGTGGAGAAAACAATAAGATTTCTTGAGAGGTAAATAATTTACTAGATCATATTCTTATCTTATTATTTCTAGGGAGGACCAACTGTCCAACTTGAAAGCAGATGCGCCGACTCTGAAGATTCTGATCGCGTTAGGCGGCTGGGATCTCGGCGAGAATAAATTAGACTACGTCCTTTCAAAGAAAAACAGCGTATCGAAGATCTTCTTGAATAACGTCATAGAATTCCTAGAAAACCACGGCTTTAACGGAATACACCTTGACCTGACATACGCGTCGAGGCCGGGCTTTAGATGGAATGCAAAGAAGATTTTAGACTTTGCTACGGTGGGTGGACATATGCTATCGTCCATGCTCAACGAGTAATACTGACCATTGGCCGAGTCACCTGCAGACGACCTGTTAAATAACTAATGACTAAAGACAATACTAGTGTCATTTATATTGGGCTACAACTCACGGGGCCGGTAAAAGAAAGCTGAAAAGACCCATATATTTTATATGTTATATATATATTTTATATGTTATATGAAAATCGACGCCTTACTAATACAACGAAAGTTCATAACTTCATGTTCATGTCGGTTCTAAAGGATCATCTTATTTATAACAGGGTGTTAAAGTCTAACACGTCACCTGATAATTATAGCAACACATTTTCAATTTTATTCATAGAGTTGTTATGCTTTATAAACACTACACACCAGCACATACAATGTGCGTGTGTGTGGAACAAACACTGAATCATAGTATCAGATATTTGACAGCTATGTGTACAAAATGCATTTGTACAATCTGTAATGCGCACGTTTTGCGAGATGGGAGGCATGCATCTGAAAGCTAATCACTAGTATACATGTCTCTTTAAAGGAAGGACACGGTGCTTGTTCCTCTGCCCAGAATAGGCAGTGCAGTAATTTGTAACATGAATGTTCGTACTCAAGTTGTTTTACAATAATCATCGAACCAACAAACAAACAAACCAATCACACTGTTTTGTGTGTTTTCGCCGGTTTTACGAGATATCGAAGTTGTTTACTATTCGCTTTTAAATCACCATTTTCAGGCGCTGAGTATCAAGTTTGCGGATACGGTGGCGGGGGACGATGAAGATACGGATGACGACCATGATTTTGAAGAAGGGACACAACAAATGCTCCTTACAGCATCGGTCGAAGCTCGCGGGGACGTCTTAAAGACCTATGGTGAAGTGGAGAGTCTGGTCGAGTGAGTGGACAGTTGTGTTCGTAGCGGTCGGCACTCTGCTTGCATTGGTGATACCGAAGCTATCCAGCAGACTTAACAACCCCAAACACTTGTACAAACATTCAACGCACTGATTTTTGCAGCCGCATGTCCCTTTTGATATCGAAGATCTTAATTACTATCGGGGATGTGTATGCTTTCTGATACTCTGGAATGGTTTCCAACTAGTCCTAAATTGTTTGCCATATGTATGTGTGCGTGCGTGCGTGCGCATATGCGCGTGTTGTGCGTGTGTGTGAGTGCGCGCGCGTGTGTGTGAGCGTGCGTGTGTGTGCATGGGCGTGTATGTGTGTTGGTTGTTTTAGTGTTTTAGACACTGCCGAACAATGTTGAATCTCCTCCAGACTGAAGCACCCGTTTGTAATAAGTAAACCGACCGACCGACCGACCGACCGACCGACCGACCGACCGACCGACCGACCGACCGACCGACCGACCGACCGACCGACCGACCGACCGACCGACCGACCGACCGACCGACCGACCGACCGACCGACCGACCGACCGACCGACCGACCGACCGACCGACCGACCGACCGACCGACCGACCGACCGACCGACCGACCGACCGACCGACCGACCGACCGACCGACCGACCGACCGACCGACCGACCGACCGACCGACCGACCGACCGACCGACCGACCGACCGACCGACCGACCGACCGACCGACCGACCGACCGACCGACCGACCGACCGACCGACCGACCGACCGACCGACCGACCGACCGACCGACCGACCGACCGACCGACCGACCGACCGACCGACCGACCGACCGACCGACAGACAGACAGACAGACAGACAGACAGACAGACAGACAGACAGACAGACAGACATACAGACAGACAGACAGACAGACAGACAGACCGACAGACCGACAGACCGACAGACCGACAGACCGACAGACCGACAGACCGACAGGCCGACAGGCCGACAGGCCGACAGGCCGACAGGCCGACAGGCCGACAGGCCGACAGGCCGACAGGCCGACAGGCCGACAGGCCGACAGGCCGACAGGCCGACAGGCCGACAGGCCGACAGGCCGACAGGCCGACAGGCCGACAGGCCGACAGACCGAACTAATTAAAATTCAAACTAACGGAGAGAATATTAAACTTAGAAATCCGGAACATCAGTGCAGTCGAATCTGATAACTTCGAAATTGCATAGAATACCCAAACCAACACGATTGTAGGTTCTTTCATAGTTTGAGCTAAGAATATTTTCCTTAACGCATTTCTGGTACAAGAATAACAGAACGTGTAGGTATTTAAACGGTGCCAATATAGTGAGAACCGGAAGAGCCATGAGTGTGTTTGCGACCGTAGAATATTGAGTGTCGGGCGTGTTATTTTGAATTGGCGCATTTTCTGTTCGCTTATTATTTATTTGTGACTTGTTGCTTACGACGTAGACGTTATGCCGTCGCTATAGACGCGGGGTTTCCTAAACTCCCCGATATTGTGTCACGCACAAAATGTGTAGCATGTTATCCGCTTATGAAGAAAACCTTGTTTACTTGATCGAGTTACTTTGGCGCTGTTACACAATCAGTACTGATCTCGTAATGAAGCGTTAGTAGCTATTTCACGGAAACATCTTTTCCAGAAATATAAAAATTACTGCTGTTCTGGATGCAAACATAATATTCACCAAGTTATGGTTGTTGTGCTCTGTTAAGCCTTCCTCAAAATATGTTTAAATATTAATGAGGACTAATTAGCTCTTAGTACGACCAGGCGTTTTTTACACAATGAACAGTTAATTTGTCGGCGCAAGCTTTCGATAGGAGAGAGATGTATTTTGACCTCAAACAATAATTCGTTCAAATTCAGTTACTGGTGAATACACGTGCGTGTATGAGTGTCTGACAAGTAAAATGTTGAGATCCGGTATTCAAGATTTCACATAGTTTTAACTTGGCTGTTGCAATGATTAGCCGCTATATTAACTGTGCAATGTTTCTTTATTCTTAACATTCGTAAATGAAGATAATAACGTTCACAATACGGTGTTTTACGTTTTAGCTATTTATCTTGTGGAAAGGCTGGACGACTTGAATTAAATTAGTGGTAAAAAATATTTATATGAAAGTACCGTACATTGGGTTTCATTTTCGGTTGAAGCACTCTCGACTGGATTGCTGTGGTGGTACGTGAGAACGACCTCAAACCAAACACCATCACAAGACATTCGTGGCCCTTGGAACCCATCGACACTGATACCGACGCAGCAAAGAGAACTATAGTAGGTTACGCCCTGCAGGATTATCAATTGCTAAACGATATCACCATCCAAGCTATGTATGTCTTTGGTAGTTCGTTCCGCTGAAACAGGCCTCTGGGAGTGTCAATCGACTATCTTTATTATGTGTACATTACGTATCCATTGCGCCTGTTGATGTAAGTAACTCGCGTAATTATACGCGTTTATTATAGTATAGTTATGTTTTATTAATCCTTTATCATCTATGACCATTCAGGATCCGTACAAATCACGCTCAATCAGGCGTCGATTAGTTCCGCAGGCGCAACACTATGTTTCGTGTCATGACAGTTATTTATCATTTGCTTTGCGCATATACCACGCAAATTGTTCATTCAATCTAAGAAGTTAGTGGCACATAAAGTACTTTTAGGAACTCATCACGGCTTAGTACGATTAGAGTACATCTCGGATATATAATTAGCTCGCAAACTACTGTTTTAATAAATGGGACACATTCAAGTGATTAGAGTGTTGGATTGTCGGTCGGAGGAATCGCGTTTCGAACCGTTGTGGTTGAGTACTGGTTCGGTCACTGTGTCAAAAACTAAGCAATTTCGTTAATCCAACGGTGCTCGCGTCGTTCGGAACAGATGCTACATATATAAACCGTTAACCATTTGAACTTCTGTCTGGTAGCTATGCAAAGGGAAGTAAACGACATCAAGTAGAACAAATGAAACAATCTTGTTGTTGACACACCAATGTATTTCATTCTCTAAACACTCAATGCTGAAACCATCAACGCAATGACTGTTGGCATTTAGTGGAAAACGTCTTCGTTCATTCGTTCGTTCGTTCGTTCGTTCGTTCGTTCGTTCGTTCGTTCGTTCGTTCGTTCGTTCGTTCGTTCGTTCGTTCGTTCGTTCGTTCGTTCGTTCGTTCGTTCGTTCGTTCGTTCGTTCGTTCGTTCGTTCGTTCGTTCGTTCGTTCGTTCGTTCGTTCGTTCGTTCGTTCGTTCGTTCGTTCGTTCGTTCGTTCGTTCGTTCGTTCGTTCGTTCGTTCGTTCGTTCGTTCGTTCGTTCGTTCATACCTAACCAAATCAATAATCAATCTAGGGCCTTCATTGTACAAATGCAAATCCCACTAACGCAACGCAATGGAATAAGGCATTTGCAGTGCGTACAACGACACATCGAACTATTCAGGAGCTAGAGTGTTTACGTGAAGGTATATGTAGTCTATATAAAACATTGCTTTACCCTTAGGACCTTTGCATCTTCGGCGCCAAAGTGTTTACCTACACCCTCAGAATGACACTACGGCATCACCGACACCCTTAACCATTTTACCCTTTATACTTAGCACGGAAAAGCTTAGTAAACACACATGTCATTCACATTCAAGTACTTTGCATGTCACCTTACGTATGGATTCTTCACGAAACCGTTTTCGTCGCGTCAGGCTGCATGATGAACTACCTCAGGACTACTTCTCGTGGACTAAGACAGTTCAGTATTTGGTGCAAGTGTAGCGAGAGGGTGTTGCCGCTGCACACGACAAGTATAAGTCAGTCGTCGTGACAGATTAACACGCGTCAAATCAATCAATAATTTATCGTTACGAATCTACGTAGGAAACGAAACAATAGTTGTATACATTACTTAATTTACTTTATATATAAGACGTGCAGTTCTTTTGTCACGACATAGATCGGGGTTTGTCGACACTGCCAGATTAAGCGGATCTACGATTAACAGAGATTGCTTAGTTCAGAGCAGATGTTTGCCTATTTATAATAATAATAATAATAATAAA
Source organism: Oasisia sp. SBJ-2009 (assembly GCA_964017155.1). Taxonomy (NCBI): domain Eukaryota; kingdom Metazoa; phylum Annelida; class Polychaeta; order Sabellida; family Siboglinidae; genus Oasisia; species Oasisia sp. SBJ-2009. The sequence continues at coordinate 36,339,813 of OZ024858.1, forward strand.
TACAGTATTTATCTACGCCATATATCTAGTAATAAAACCATTCAGAGGCGCATTATACTTTACATGAATATACAGATTACCTAAACAATTTAAAATAGAGACGTAATTGTAAAATAAATAGATCAGTACAAACTAAAATGTTATCTTAATCTTAATAATACTAAAATACTCATACTGATAAATAATAGTTAATTATATTACAATATAAAAAATAAATATTAAAATAGTTGATAAATAATATATATTAAAAATAGTAGATATTAAAACTAAATAATAGATAATTATATTACAATAAAAAATAAATAAATAATAAAATAGTTGATAAATAGTACATATTAAAACATTTCGTATATTAATAGATTGTTCTTTTAAAGTGAAAATGCTCTTTTAAAGGACAAACAAAGTTAACTTTTACGTGGCATACACCTAATAGAGTTAATATAAAGTAACAATTTCCACATATACTCAATGTTTTAACGCCAGCGGTTTACCAGAAAAATATTTTTTAACACCCAGCTATCCAAATTCTATGCGCTACCCCATCTTAGACGAAGAATGACGACACGACGGTGATCGAGGCGCTCTCCACGTAGATTCCCTGCATAGGGTTTGGCTGTTGTCATGACATGGCTGCAACTCGGCAACGCGCGTAACATGCTGATGACGGTAAATATAAAGTTGTCTATTATTGTTATCGCTGAAATCATCCCATCAACTGATGATACATGTCTACATCAAAGCATTTCTCCTCAAAATGGACCGAGCAAAGTGCCAAACAGTACGCCCGCAAATCACCAACGTGAATCCATTGCTTCAATACTACCGGTTGTTTCAATTATTATTGCAACCGTATGCCGAACACGAAGGCATAATTACTAAAGTTTACCATAGATTTAACCACAGATTTAGATATGCGTCTATAAGCAGCTGCTAGATGTCACGCCAACTGAACGAACTGTCGAAGACTCGAAGTTGTTGACCCTTAACGACGTCGCCGGAAGCTGACCGAGATATAGAATGCCGCGCGCTGAATGGCCAATCCAAATTAACCCTTCACCTATGGCGACGTCTAGACCATCGTGAATTTCGTTAGAATTTTAGACTTTAAAGTCACATTCTGAGTAAACCGCTGACGTTAATAAATTGAGTATATGTGGAAATTGTTACTTCGTATAAACTCTATTAGGTGTATGACACGAAGCCGTAGCCTTTTTTGGTCCTTTAAATAGAAGTGTCTTCAGTTGCTTCTTGAAAGAACTGAGGGAGTCTGTGGCACGCATGGCAAGCGGCAGATTGTTCCAGAGCCGTGGAGCAGCACTTGAAAATGCCTTTTCTCCCTGCGTACGCAGTCGGCACCGAGGAACCTCCAGCAGGTGGACATCCGCGGAGCGTAGCGCACGGGTGGTTGGTAGCGAATTAGTAGGTCGCTTAGGTATGGCGCAGCTAGTCCGTGAATGCTTCGAAACGTCAACAGTAACAGTTTATACTCGATCCGCTGTTTGATCGGAAGCCAGTGAAGATTGATTAAAACAGCAGTGATGTGGTCGTGTTTCCTCGTTTTGGTTATGAGCCGTGCAGCAGCGTTTTGTACTCTTTGGAGTTTTGTAAGAAGGTGGTTGGAAATGCCGTACAGCAGGCAGTTTCCGTTGTCAAGGCGAGACGTAACGTAAGAATGAATTATGATTTCTGTTGTTTTCCGATGGAGAAGGTTTCGGATTTTTCCAATACAATGGATATAAAATACGCTACACGGCAAATGTGCTGCACTTGGTTGTTCATGCTTAGAGTATCACCAAAGAAAACGCCAATGTTCTTGGCAACAGTGGACACTGGCACAACGGTATCACCAAGTTCTATGTGCGGCATAGAAAGTTTGGTCTATATATGTGGCGCGCACATCACAATAATTTCTGTTTTTTTACAATTGAATTTCAGTTTATTTATATTCATCCAATCTTGTAATTCTGCGACACAATTTTGGATGCGCGTGACTGCCTGGATTGTGTCTTCGTCTGAGTGCGGACTGAACGCGAGATACAGTTGGGTGTCATCAGCATACAGGTGAACGTTTATCCCTTGTCGACGTGCGATATCACCGAGTGGAGCAGTGTAGCATATAAACATGAGAGGGCCGAGAACGGAACCGTGCGGAACACCAAACACCACTGGACGTTCCGCTGATAATCTGCCGTGCATTTGAATACGTTGACTTCGATTCTCCAAGTACGACTCAACCCCCGCAAGACATGTTGCAGTAATACCAAACCGATCTCTGAGGCGGGTTAACATGATTGTGTGATCGATCGTATCGAATGCTGCCGATAGGTCTAGCAGCACTCGTATGGCAGCCTTGCGCTCATCAAGTGTACACAGCAAATCATTGCGTACTCTCAGCAGTGCTGTCTCTGTGCTGTGGTTTGGACGATAGCAGATTGCATTTGCTCATATAGATCGTTGTCTGACAAATGTTTAGAGAAACGGACAGCAACGACATTCTCTACGATTTTGGACACAACACACAGGTTTGACACTGGACGACAGTTCTTGACTTCGTTTGCATCGAGCGTTGTTGTCTTCAGTAACAGAGTCACGAGAGCCTTTTTAAAGGCGGAAGGGAAAACTCCTGTTGCAATCGACATGTTCACAATATCAGCGATGACTGGTGCAAGGCTGGATAAGTTGTTTTAGTTATGCGGCGTCTTTTCTACGATTAATCTAAACTGCATAACAAATAATAATATTTATTTTGTTGAGCGCCATAATCAATGCTGTTCACAACGCTGTAGGAATAACCAACTAATCAGCTACAGATGTTTTGTTTCGTGAATTGCAAACCCGAGAGTGGACAGTTGAGGACGGTCCCCGGCCAACACGTGATGGTTTCTTGTTTTTGTTTCTGAATAAAAAGGTACATTTTGTGCTTCTTCCTCAAAGTGTAAAGGAAAACTTGTAAATGTCGTTGTTGTATAAACTCATAAAGAATTCAATGCTATAGCTAAAAACTGATATATTGCGTTGTATTAAAATACTATATATATATATATATATATATATATATATATATATATATATATATATTAATAAAAAGAATGTCTATATATAATATTATATATATATATATATATATATATATATATATATATATATATATATATATATATATATATATATATATATATTAATAACAAGAATGTATATATATATATAATATGTATATATATATATATATATATATAAATGTGTAAATGTCGGTGTTGTATAAACTCATAAAGAATTCAATGCTATAGCTGAAAACTGATATATTGCGTTGTATTAAAATACTATATATATATATATATATTAATAAAAAAATGTATATATATATAATATTATATATATATATATATATATATATATATATATATATATATATATTAATAACAAAAATGTATATATATAATATGTATATATATATATATATATATATATATATATATATATATATATATATATATATATATATATATATATATTCCGCATGCACGTATAGACACGCATGTACACATTATGTATATATATATATAATTATATATATATATATATATATATCATCAGCATACAGGTGAACGTTTATCCCTTGTCGACGTGCGATATCACCGAGTGGAGCAGTGTAGCATATAAACATGAGAGGGCCGAGAACTATATATATATATACATAATGTGTACATGCGTGTCTATACGTGCATGCGGATATATATATATATATATATATATATATATATATATATATATATATACATATTATATATATACATATTATATATATACATTCTTGTTATTAATATATATATATATATATATATATATATATATATATATATATATATATATAATATTATATATATATACATTTTGTAATTTATATATATATATATATATATATATATATATATATATATATATATATATATATATATATATATATATATGTGTGTGTGTGTGTGTGTGTGTGTGTGTGTGTGTGTGTGTGTGTGTGTGTGTGTGTGTGTGTGCGTGCGTATGTGTGCGTATGTGCGTACGATGTGTCTACGTGCGGGAGTGTGTGTAATATGTAATGCCTTTAGCGTTTCGTTGTAGGATGCGGCGACTAAAGCCTGGACAGATGCAGGGTGCCCGGCGGACAAACTCTTACTAGGACTTTCGTCGTACGGCTATTCTTACTACCTGAGCCAGGCTGCACAGCACACTCCAGGATCGGCTGTCACGTCGAGGGCAGAAGCCGGTGAATTCACTGGCGAACCCGGCATATTGGCATATTTTGAAGTGAGTGTACGACCAGAACGCTGTGATGGGTTCAATGGAAATGAATTACCGGTCAACACAGGAGAAGTGATATTGTGTTTGGAAATTGACGTTGCGATTGCTACGATCGTAGTTTTAGGCCCTATAGTATATTCGTGAATTCGAAGTAAAAGGCCGAAAAGGGCTGAAAATAAACATATTAACTGTTCCCACCAGTTGTTACCACTGATGACATTAATTTGTCCCGTGCAATGTCTAGGTCCCAGTACAATCAATCACAATGGTTGTTACATTCACATGGTGGATAGCGTAATAACTGTTCGTGCACTCAAAATGTAACCCGTTTCTGTACAGAAGGGGATAAGATACACTATTAAATGCGCCAACGTTTTCATACGTGCAAAAACAGCGACCGGGTTTAACTCGCAGCTGACAGGTATGATAAACTGCTCGTAGGCCTACGTTCACTAGTGAACTAGCTGTCCGTCGGCCGATAGTAGTAGTGAATACCTTCCCGTGCTGACGTATTGTAGGAAATGTAGGATTCCTTGTCTAAACTGATGCGGCATAGGGGGTGACCTAAACACGGTGGGAGGTGGCTGATTGTCTACATAACTGGCCATATAAGGGCAGTTGAAACCTTCGCAACACCACTCCTAATTGCAATTTGTCGAATTCTACGTGTTGATTTCAGATTTGCAAGTTAATTTCCGAGGGAGGAGAGACTTTCTGGGACGAAGAACACCAAGTTCCTTACATGTGGATGAAGAACTATTGGGTGTCGTACGAAAATGAAAAAAGCATAAAGGCAAAGGTAACTGTAATACTTGGTCTTGGTCTCAGAGAGTAAGAATGAGAGTGAGAGTGAGAGTGAGAGTGAGAGTGAGAGTGAGAGTGAGAGTGAGAGTGAGAGTGAGAGTGAGAGTGAGAGTGAGAGTGAGAGTGAGAGTGAGAGTGAGAGTGAGAGTGAGAGTGAGAGTGAGAGTGAGAGTGAGAGTGAGAGTGAGAGTGAGAGTGAGAGTGAGAGTGAGAGTGAGAGTGAGAGTGAGAGTGAGAGTGAGAGTGAGAGTGAGAGTGAGAGTGAGAGTGAGAGTGAGAGTGAGAGTGATAGTGGAAGTAAGAGTAAGAGAACAAGAAAGAGAAAGAGTACGTATAACTTTACTTCACAACGCAACATGTACAATAAAACTATAGCATGTATGGTAATTTTCAGCGTGTTGCATTGCATGGATGTCACCAGGCTAAAGCCGACACATGTGTAGTCTTACAACACAAATTTAATTGTCAAAATAAAATTAAACACATTGTTATACATTACCAATTCTGTGCTATTAAAAATGTAAGTATGTAAGCAGTTAGTTAATTTTGGTTATGCTATCTGACAATGATCCGAGAAGTTTGAACCATTTAGAATAAAAATGAGTATAAATATGTAGGAAATGTAAGAAAGCGTGGAAGAGCAGAGATTAATCCAAAAAAGAGTTGACTTGACTCGGGCTACTTATAAGAATGACATTAATGCCAAGTGACTGGGCTGACATTGGAGACGCAAATGACATAGTCGAGGGCCGACATATCTGGAAACATAAGTCAAACACATTGTCCGTTTGTTTACAGTTGCTATTGTGTTGGTGTCTTCACAATAGTGTATAGTAACGAAAGACAATGCTAATCTGTTTACAGAAATGCTTGCCAGTAGAGGTTCTTTTGAACTCACCAGGGATATGATCTTGTGCTACAAATATTCGTTGGTCCCCAGTCACAGTCCTTCAGTGATTTAATTTGTATTTGCCAGATCGATACAAAATTATTATAACGTCTAGCTATTTAGAATTACCGTGCATTTACACACCTGTGAACCGGAGAGGTTTTACAGGGTGGTGTGTAACACGTACACAGACTTCGTTACAATAATACGTAATTGTTCAAGTAATCGGCATATAACGGAGTAAAATGTATTAAAGTACTTTTGCTTGTAACGAAGTAATTTTATCTGAAGAAACAATTTGTAGTCATTTGCTTTCGTTTACTCGCAAACAATTTATCTGGGTACACCATTATTATTAATATTATGCAATCATGGCGATCTGTCGGACAAGTCGCAATAGTATTTGCATATATAAGTAGTGATTTCAGTTTAGTGTATGTTATTGGGTTAAGGTTAGTGCAGATAATAACTGTAGTCACAACTATTTGTGTCAGGTGTAATGGTGGAATTCAAACTTTGAATGATATGTTTAATCCTTTGCATTCGTACACAAGCACGTTTATTCAAGGGATTGCTACTTTTAGTCATGTCGTTGTGAGGTGAGCTACTAATACTTTTACTCAAGTACTCAATAAAAGTAGTCCAGTCAGCACTGATTAATTACTATAGCCGCCACGCCTTCTGTTGAATAACCAGTTGATGGTATTATTCTTGTGACGTCTTCCCAATGATAATAAAACAACAACCTGAACATTGTTTAATTATGCTGTCCTTTGCAGTGATACGATCGTTTGTTTTCAACTAGTATATGTTCCACATTTGTAAAGTAATTGTCACGGTTGTCATTGTCAAGGAATTTTTAAAGAGGATTTTCATTTAACGCGAATGGATCCGAAGATCGTATATACCTCAAAATGAATTCCAGGGCATCATCGTTACATTTTAAATGACCCCCTATTGTTTTGACGGCCCTTCAATTTGTCTTGTGTTTTTATATAACATCATACATTTGTATCTCGTGAACATTTTAAATTGTAGGATCGTTATTGTGTTATAATCATCTTAATTGTATATATTATTGTATACATCACTGGTCGATTGTTGCAGTACATTAAAGTGAAAAAAGGCAATAGTTTGGTGTTATGCACCTAAAAGAGTTTACACAAGCTAATCATTTGCATCTACAATCAAAATTTTCACATTAGTGGTTTCCTCAGAAAGTGGTCTTAAAGTGGGAAAATCTAGCTAAATCACCGACACCATGAACGGGCCCATATTGGTCCTTGCAACCAATCACAACCCAGCTTATATCTGCACTTTGAAAAAGTAATAGGTCGCGGAGTCGTCTGTTGGTTCAGCTGTCACAACAGAGAGCCAAGCGGTTCGCTAAAAGTGCCTTACGTCGGTTTACAACAAAATCGCGACAGCAATATGCCACACGGTTCCACGAGCGCTTGTAGCAATACTACAGTGAAAGACAGTATCAGTAAGCTGTCTTGTTGTTACCCTTTGCATTGACCAGAACTGAAACAGTGGTCCAGTCGATTCGTTGGGACAGTCACAGACACAGCGCGGATGCCAGGCGACCGGGTTGGATTGACCTAACCATGAAAAGGGCCACCAACAGCCGCCAAACTTCTCCTCACCTATCTTACATACATATACATACACTACGTTATAAAATAAAATCACTTGCATTCCTCTAACGAAGAAAATCCATAAAACAAACACGCAGATGTCGACGGCAATTTCGTCTGCCGCTGCCCGGTACCGTAAAATCGCTAAAATAAGTTAGCCTTACACAAAATGCCATTAGATGGCACGTTTGTGCGCGCGAATATTTACAAACTTTACTTACCGCATTCGCACGCGCAAAATAGTTTACTTAATTGTTAATAATATAGTAATAATTAATTATTATCATCACTATGATTTGCAGGCATTATAAGTTTTATTATAATATAATAATATTTTATTTATATAGCGCCACATCCATAATTGGTTATTGCGCTTCACAAAATACTGCTATTTAAAATACAATAAGAAGAATACTACCCACACATAATATTTCAAAATAAATAATGAAAATATATGTGTCTATATAATTAACTAAGTGAGTATTAAAAAGAACCCATACAAATTCCATAACAACAATAGTGATAAATTAATGTAAAGGTAATAAATAATTAAAATGGTAAAATAATTACGACGTTACAATAATTTTCATTCAGCACATACACACATTATGCATACGAAAATATTATTGAAGCTATATATTTTTCTACTTATAAATTATATTTACACCACCAGATACCTAATAATAATTGTTTTTGGACAAGACATTGTGTTAATTATTGGGACAATAAATCACTGAAATTTAAACAGAATATGAATATAATATAGGAAATATATGGTGGTAGAAAAAGAAGGTTTTGGTGCATTTAAAAATAATAATATTGATATGTTATTGTTTAGTTATTATTGTTAAAACATCGTTTTATAATATATGCTTGCAGTACACGCGGGATGTTTATAGAAATATTCTTAAAATAAACAATGTGACATCATCGAACAACACGTAATTTCCATACCTCTTTTATGATTACCCGGGTAATAGACAATTAGTTAATTATGCAGACACATGCATTTTTTTAATATTACCTGTGGGTAGCATGTATTTTAATAACATTTTCTGAAGATCTTAGTAATGATAATAATTAATTATTACTATATTGCTTGATTAAATAAACTATTTCGCGCGTGCGAATGCAGTAAATAAAGTTTATAAATATTCGCGCGCACCACCGCGCCGCCTAACGTTATTTTGTGTAAAGCTAACTTTTATAGCGATGTTACGGTAACCGTAGTCTTCGAAGCCGAAGAGCCTGAGTTGCCATCGGGATCTGCGATCGAGTTGCTTTTGTGAAATTTCTTCGTTAGAGGAATGCAAGTGATTTTATTTTATAACATAGTGTATGTATATGTATGTAAGTCAAGTGAGGAGAAGTTTGGCGGCTGCTGGCGGTCGTTTTCATAGTTAGGTCGGACAGTACATGTCATTGTTGACACCAGTCGATGCTGTCTCTGACTCTGGACTGGTTGTTTCTCTTGTCGTCATTTCAATTTCCCTTGGGTCTTCACCACCACGGACATCTGGTCTGTCTGACAGCACAGGCCTTTGTCTTTGTGGTTGAAATCTATATCAAGCCACTTCTGAATCCGTGCTATTTCCGTCAGACGAAGAATCAGAAAATCATCCGTATTATTTACGCTCTTTTGTGAGCGCAAAGTCACAGCGCCGCCCGACGGAGTTGCCAAGAAGTAGTACGACAAGCACCGGCCTATCAGAGGCCGGTCCTCCGATACGTCACTGGTTTTCTAAAATGGCGTTTTCCATAGACTTTCTGTGGCTAACTGTTCTACATTTCTTTTCTGCAAAACCGCGCTCGTTAAAAATGTGATTGAGGTTGGAAATTGTTAGTTTTTCCATAGATATAAATAGAGGGATCGCCGACTCCGAATGGCGGGAAAATATGTTCAAATTTCGCAGCGCCCTCACCGGGAGTCATAGAAAGTCTAAACCATGGACGCTCACTGTTCCAACAGTGGCAACACGGCAGTGGATTCTGTACCAATTTAAGAACTTCAGGATGTACTTGAGGTAAGATTAAATCGGAAAATCATCATATAATATGAATAGTTTATTGTCAGTTTTTGTCTTAAAACGGATACATACATTAAGTCATGCAAAAGACGAAAACAATGCGAGCGATATTACAGGTATCATTCACTGTCTAGTATCACTCGGTCTCGATCAGAAATACTGGGCACTACAGTACTTGTATATCCAAAGTTTAGTCAATTAAGCAAGCATATATAACATATGTGGTGTTGCCATAGTACAGTACTTTGGTACAGTGCCAAACAAATTGTTTATTCTCTGAATTTCTCGTCTTGCCATGGCTCCATGGCATTGCCAATGCCATGGACCATGGCATGGAGCCATTGTGTCATTTGTGATTGAGGGATTCTATGTCTGACTATCAATATGACTATGATTGGAGGTAAAGTGATTACGCTAGACTTCATTGAATTGAAACGGATCTTGTAGCGTGTTTACAAGCATTCTATAATATTAGGTGGAACTAATTAAAATTAGGCCTTCAAATATTTTACTCTTCCTGGTGCTTCTACTTGTTGCTTGTAGCTGATTATAACATCTTGGATGCTGATATGTATACATTACATACAGTTACTATATATCTTTTACATATTACCACTTTAATATTAGTATTATATTTATATTATAAAATTATGTATTCTATTTTCAGTACAAGTCACAAGGAGTCACCGCAATGACAGCATCACCACTGAACAAGTGTTTGAAATTTGAGGTCTTCCCATCTTTGTCAAAATAACTCATGGGCAGAGTTTCACCATTGTCAAAGCATATTAATTGCACTTGTCGATTGTATCATTAACCATACATAAATCATCATTCATTATATTTAAGGTCATGGAGGAGCTCATCAGGGTCAATCTTATGTTTAGCAAGAGCAGGCTGTTGTATATTATGTTGATGGTTTTGTGTTGTGTCGATCGAAGAAATGATGTTATAATGATGAGTACTGATTGTTAATCACATCATTAAAGGAGAGCGTGAATTATTTACAAGTAAACTGATATTGACAGACTAGAAGTATTTGTTCGTCTTCAGATAATCACTCTTTGCAGTGTTATAGTGATTCTGTTTGCAACAGAAGCAATGTTGTATCCCTGTGTTATACATGTACACATTTTCATGATGTCATTGTGAAGTCACAGGAGCTTGTGCTCATGCATACACATCCTTTGGTTTTTTTGAGATGCCATGCCAACTGCATACAGCTTGTAGAGAAAGCCAACAGCCTTGTGAAAGACTGTCTGAATGAATGTGTTAATGGGAAATAGGTCAATCAGATTTTTACAAGTTCCGTTTTCAAAGATACCTTGGTTGTGAGAAGTATATTAAAGAAATACAAGTTACTGCTATTCAAAAATAATTATTAATGATTTCATTCCAGAACACATAGCTAAAACAGAATGATTTCATCTCATGTTATGTGCATACAATAGCTTTTTCATAATATATCTGCACAGTGTAGTTGAGCTTCATACTGTAGCAAATCAATATTTCCTAAAACAGTAACTAAGGATTATGTTTCTTCAGATTTGTTGTCTTACTCATTACTGTCAACCTGTTGTGTGAAGCTACACAAATAGAAGTACTGCCACTTTGTCATTAGAATTATTCATGGCTGCAACATGTACAGCGAACAATAAAACATTATTTCCTTTTACCTGCTATTGTGGTTAGCAAATAGTTATTGTCATGCTGATGACATGTTAAGTCACCGTGTATACATCACTTGCAACTCACAACCAATGATCGGCATGTGTTTTATTAGATTTTGAATTTTAGTGACACTATCTCCAATGTAACAGCCTTAGATTTTATGTACATTTCTGCCAGCAGTATTTCTCTGTCAGGTGAAGCTGGAAAGCCAGGTTTCTTTGGGGGCAGAGTTGGTATTCCTGGTACATATCACAAGTATAAAACAATAAAATAGAGTACACAAGTATATTAAGAACACATAAGCACACACATACTGTATCTTTACATATAACAGTGTCTTAATATACGCCCAAATTGGTAGAGTGTTGAATTGGCACTACTATATGCCTTGCCGACCAAAAAACAACTTTAGTGGATCCTAACAGAAATCCTGGCTAAGTACATATGATATGGCACATCACTTTGCAGCAGATAGGTTGTGGCTTCCACACAAACGTGGACTCTAAAAAAGTACACACAGTTTACTGGTTCATGCATTAACACACTATGATACATTGATAAATAGGCATAAGGATGGAAACATAATATTATAATATTTAATATTATATGAAACAGTACAATAATCAATCAATGTGATTGATTGATATATATATATATATATATATATATATATACATGATGCACGTTGTGATCCGACCGTAAAGCCAAGGCCAAAATCCTTCCACACAATTAAATAGGATGCACGGTTATTACGTTCACATGTGTCTTTTACGAGGTATGTTTTCTGTCTGTAGCACTTCATCAAAAGCAACTTTCAAAACACTTTATTTGCCGTAATATGTATTTATTATCTTAATAGAGTTATGAATTAATCAGTAAGGAACTATGTTCAAAATGAGCCGTGCAGATATTAAATAATTATGTTGATGCTTGTCAGGGTTGAATGAAGGAATAAAGCCGTTATCGGGCCGCCCAACGTAAACAACAAACGTCTTCCTTCATTCATCAGTCTCCTTGTCTTTCCCAATCTTTTTAAATGCCACATAACCAGTCCATGTACTTTTATATTTCTGATTATTGCTGTGGCATCGCACTACGCAACGATGTTTTCATCACATTATTAAAACTATTTGAAACAAACAACGTTTACGCCATGATTACGCGGCCCTACAACTTTTCTACGACTCCCGGTGAGGGCGCTGCAGTGCGAGGGACATCATCAGGCTTAAATGCAGGGTGACGTCACGAGTCGGCGATCCCTCTATTTATATCTATGGTTTTTCTTAGCTCTATTCTTAGGTCCATATCACCAAACCGTCGCCTTATTTTTCACTTTAAGTTTATTACACTAGTGGTTGTCATTACATCACTGGTCGATAGTTGCATTACGTTACGTTTACAGGTCTTTATCACAATTGTGGTCGATTGTTATATTACTTGTCGTCGTTTTATTGCTTTACGGGTCGATTGTTATATTACTGGGTGCTTACTGCGTTATCGGTTGTATTGGTCAGGCTCTGCCATGTAAGCCCGTAACAATGTTGAGGTAAACGGAGTTTTACTTTTGATTTGTACACTACACACCATGCCTTTCAACACTTCAGAAGGTGCTTTTTGAATATCCGTGGTATAAGACCACTGGAGCATGAAGTCAAAAATCGCCGCCGCGGAACGCGTATTCGTCTGTAACTTTGGATCTAGTAAAGCTGGATACTCAACTTTGGTATCATTTCCACCTGAAATTGACATTCCTGACACGCCTTTTACAATTTGATGTCATAGTAGAGGGGAAATCCAACATGACCGCGCATCTATGACAATTCGTCGACTGCAGAAACACAATCAGCCGACATTTTCGGTCGAACTGAGCTAGAAACTGGATTTTGATGTCCCTTTCAATGGTTATGAGCATCCCCAATCAAATTGATATTACATCTTGACTTTTTACGTTGAAAATATAGGTCAGAGGATAGGTTAATGGGTTAACAGTAACGTTTTTAACCATGTCTGGTCACTAAATGGGATAACAACTCACGTATATATGAGTCTTATCTCACAGTGGTTATCACCATAGTTCTGCTGAGGTATACTCAAATGGATGAGACTATTAACTTTTTACGGTCATATCGAAGCGCTAAGCCAAGATGAAATGTGTCCTCTTTTTAATATAGAAAAGTAAGACTTGAAAATGATGGGCAATTCATGATATGTGACACCCGCCATACAGTTAATTGCTAAAGGACAAACAAAGTTAACTTTTACGTGGCATACACCTAATAGAGTTAATATAAAGTAACAATTTCCACATATACTCAATTTTTAACGCCAGCGGTTTACCAGAAAAATATTTTTTAACACCCAGCCATCCAAATTCTATGCGCTACCCCATCTTAGACGATGAATGACGTCACGACGGTGATCGAGGCGCTCTCCACGTAGATTCCCTGCATGGGGTTTGGCTGTTGTCATGAAATGGCTGCAACTCGGCAACGCGCGTAACATGCTGATGACGGTAAATATAAAGTTGTCTATTATTGTTATCGCTGAAATCATCCCATCAGCTGATGATACATGTCTACATCAAAGCCTTTCTCCTCAAAATGGACCGAGCAAAGTGCCAAACAGTACGCCCGCAAATCACCAACGTGAATCCATTGCTTCAATACTACCGGATGTTTCAACTATTATTGCAACCGTATGCCGAACACGAAGGCATAATTACTCAAGTTTACCATAGATTTAACCACAGATTTAGATATACGTCTATAAGCAGCTGCTAGATGTCACGCCAACTAAACGAACTGTCGAAGATTCGAAGTTGTTGGCCCTTATCGACGTCGCCGGAAGCTGACCGAGATATAGAATGCCGCGCGCTGAATGGCCAAGCCAAATTAACCCTTCAACTATGGCGGCGTCTAGACCATCGTGGATTTCGTTAGAATTTTAGACTTTAAAGTCACATTCTGAGTAAACCGCTGACGTTAACAAATTGAGTATATGTGGACATTGTTACTTTGTATAAACTCTATTAGGTGTATGACACGAAGCCGTAGCCTTTTTTGTCCTTTAAGATAGGGGGTCTATTATGTCAACCACAAAGTTATTGTAACCTTTCAAGTGGTTCATAATAAATGGTACCTGTAATATTTATCTAGCAAGCATATACACGTACATCACACTTTCCATCCTTCATTTAGCTAACACAAATGTTGGAAGTTTCGAACTTCCCAGGTTATCTGCATGGGCGCTCCTTCACGTCAGACCTTCCAGTACATTTGCACATTGTTAGCATATCAGTAGACGGCAGTGTAGACATTGCATCAGTTTGAGGGTGCCACCATCACTTCCCCACCCACGCTAACCAGTCTAGGCGACTTACTTCACTAGCAACAATCCCATGAACTACACAAACATTCTCTAGTGATGTGTTTATGTACAACACTTGATGGGGGGGGGGGGGGGGGCATTTTCGTTATGGTAATGGTGGGAACAAGGACACTGGGCCCGTGTTCTCGAAGACAATGGGCTTCCACAAATCCACGTTAGTCGCTAGAGGCGTTAATACGCAACTAAACCCTAGTTGTATATCAGCGCCTCCAGCGACTAACGTGGAATTGTTTGCATATTTTGCTGAACGCTTGTTTAAATCATCCTCAATTAGCTATTTACCCTGCAGGCGCGTGGCCAGCGATAGTTTGTATGTGGGCATGCCGTATGCGTGGTCAATAGACATAACAGCATGCCGTATGTTCAATAGACAGAACAGCCACAACAACGCCATCTTAGACTTAGTACTGAATTCAATCGAACGTCCCGCGACGTTTCATCGACTGTATATGTACATTAATGTAGACATTATGATTTCATATTGACGGACATGTTATACGATATCAATATTTAACTATGTGTGAAGACGTAGCAGTCTCTTGTGATTTATACGGCGAGCTGTAGATGATTTTAAACATCCTTTCCAGCATCGAGCCAGCAAACCTGTCGTCGGGCCACCAGTCGACGTTCCATCGGTTGTAAATGTTCATTAATGTATACATTATACCATCACATTGACGGACATGTCAGACTGTATCCATATTTAGCTATGTGTGAGGCTTCGGAGTCATGCGAGTTCAACAGCTGATTGTAGGATGATTTAAACAAGCGTTCCATAAAATGTTTGCAAAACTGTGCCGCATTTTACACACGTCAAGAATACGTAAAAGACGGAACAAAGACCTTAGTTGTGTCAGAGTGTCCTCTGTCGGATTAGTTATTGTGGTACCTCATTATATCGTACGTAAGAATTTTCGTAAATATGGCGGATTTTTACTTAGCTGCAAAACTTCGTAAGTTCGTATTCTCGAAAGCGTTAAGAATTTGCGCTACTAGGAATTTCGTATATTACGTACGAAGGTCTCGCGAGGTTTTGTTTGCGATTCAACGGGCGTGACCACTGAGTTACGGGATGTTTTGCCGTCTTCCTTCTGCTCACATGTTCTGGCGGGAATGAACAAACCCCACAGATAATTATGTTGTAAGGGCAATTTGTTATTAGTCGGTGAAGATGCGATACATAACACAATGAAGCTGAGGTACTGAGAACTATTTATGCACAGAAAATAACGGGCGTAACGCAAGCGAAGCATTTAATCGGAAAATGCTGTCACACATCCAGGTTAGAGAGCTCTGCTGAAGCGATATTGCTAGCACGACGAACCCTCCCTTTTTCAACGGCTCACCAATGTAGGTGTCACAAATGACATGGAGGGTTTCGCACATGAAAATACAGCCAGTCCGACCGACAAGGGCCTTGTTTACAACGCCACCGAATTGTTCACAGCATGATAAGTTGCCGGACCATTGCCACTGGCATAAGATCAAGCAGGATCAATGTTTTCAACCCATCGTGAGATAGGTTTGCATTAGTTGTATAGTTATCGTCAAACACTATACAACTACCTTATTCAATCCCAACATCGTCTATGAGATACGTCTCCAACTGAGCGGTGAGTTTGGTCTTGTCGAGTGTGCCGTGGTAAGTGGCCATGAAACAGATGGCTGATCGGGAGGAGCTCATGCGTGAAGACTTCTTCGAGAGTCATTCCACTTTCGCGGGGAATCTCGATATCCCATTGGGCAGCGGCGAACCCATTGGATGTGGTGGTATGGGATGCTGTATTAGGCGTGTTGTCAACGGCAGTGTCAAACTTGGGCTGGATACGCGTGTAGTATAGATTGTTACGGCAAGTGTCTCTGTCTGTGGAACATACCTCTCTCATTTGTAGGCCTTCTCTTCTTTCTCAAACACATTCATTATCTCATTTCTGAAACCTTGTTCGATAACGAAGTTGTGCAGCATTAATTACAAGGGCTTTGATAATGAAGATATTTGCCAGGGCTCATACAAAGTCAAGAAGACTGGATAAATTTGCACTATAAGTCACGCTCTTGTTGCCCCTGAGTTCCTGGTATATGATCGACTTATGATGCTGCATCACCCGCTCATTTGTGAGTTTACAGCAACTCTTCTAAATGAGCAGCATCTCACGAAAGATCAGCTCACACTTCACCACTACTGCTAACTTTCGAATCTGACCGACATTGCCTACCTGGCTCTTTGCTGCCTGTTGGACGGACTTCTCCACCTTCGTGGGCAGCTTCAAATCCATCGAGATCTTAATCTGCCCATCCGGTCTCGCACTACAAACGTTGATATCTTGACTCGTCAGCAGAGTGTTGGGTGTTCCGCCTGTAGAACGTGAGTTTTCCCCACGTAGCATGAGCCGTAGCAATTGACTCAATCGAACTCCTGAAACATTGCTATGAAATATGTGCATGCAGGTGACATGCATTGGCCACCATCAGCCCTCCCGAATCGAGATGATGGGATACATGAGTAGGTCGAACAAGTTCTTGATGTTCACGTTGAATGCAGCCATGTCGACTTAACTTGTCACTCAATCATGAAGGTATTGTACTTGATAAGCAAGGGCTACATGAGTGAAAGTACCTGCAGGAATGGCAACTTCGGCATTCTTCTCGCCCAGGGGCCAGTTTCATAGCGGCTACTTACGACGTCGTAGCGGGCGATAACTCGTCGAAAATCTAAGACGTCGTAAAGTTACACTGGTTGCATTTCATTTCCTGCTCCATAGTTGCACTTAGCTGCACCATGTATTTAGTAGGCGTAACTTTACGCTGGTTGAAATATTTACGGTATGCTCCCGAAGTTGAAAATGTAAGGTATGCTCCCGACACGCCCACTCTCAACATTATTATTTTTAATGTATACACTGGATATCCTTTACATTCATCATAGCTTCCCATTTGCTACGACAAAGGCACAGCTAGAAAGAAAAAAGGATGTTCAGACACAGCACAAATACAGGGATTCCCCACCGCGACGTAAGGTGGTAAATGCTAGTGGCACCAATGCTAAATTGGTCTCATGAAACCGGCCGCAAGCTGCATTGACTATTCGCTGTTAGCTGCGACCAGTAGACTGCGTAATTGCGCGTCAAGTTACACGGCTTCATGAAACTGGGCCCAGAAGCACCCGCAGCTGCATCAGATCATCATTGAGTTGAGAACACCACCTATCTGAGAGCATCAGTCACCTCGATAACTATCAGCATGTTTTGTTTTGAACTGTGACTTCCGTTGAGAATTGAAATCAGGGTTCCAGAGCTGCCAACTTGAATTTAGTGTGATGCGGGGGATCTCCCTCCTACAGTATGTCAAAAGAGGGAGAAATATATGCAAGACGCAAAGCGCTAGGAAGATCCGGGGGCATGCCTCCCCCGAAAAAAATTGTAATTGAGAATGCCAAATATGTGATTTCCTGCCGTTTTTGCTTATATTTAGCACCTATAACTCTTCGAAAGTGAACTATATTTTAAATAATAATATTTTTTTATTTTAAACTTTCATGTGTGGATATATAATTAATTTATATTTTTATTGGGGTTTACAGAGACTTTCAAGATTCTTTCACTATTATAAAAATGGACATGGTTGTGGTATTGTAACAGTTTATTTTAGCTATATACAGCAGTCACAAAATAAATAGTTCAAGCAGAACTGCAATTCTGTCCATTTCTAGACGTGCTCTTCTAGCGTCTTCATTTCCATCATGTGTTCTTCAGCTCTTGCTACTGCAAGGTCAGCTTTCACCTTGCTGACTGCCTTCCTGACACCATCTGCCAGGCCTCTGTCAAGTGTTATACCGTAGCAGCTGTTGCTTGCATTGACCTTGAAGGCCAACAGGTCACAGACCCTGCGGTTGGATATACTTCTATAGTCTCCGCTCTCGGCACTTTCCGTGTACCGTAGATGACTCACAGCTGGCAAAAGGGTGCGCCGGGAAAATAAATCGAAAAATTCGCATACAAAAGACAAAACGATTCTTTTGCGGGAGATTGCAAATCAAAACCGGGAGATCGGGATATTGGGTTTATTTTGCTGTATTTCCGGGAGACTTGGCAGCTCTGGAGTTCGCTTTCCGAAGACCTCTGCTTCGATTAAGACGTCATC
Source organism: Oasisia sp. SBJ-2009 (assembly GCA_964017155.1). Classification (NCBI taxonomy): domain Eukaryota; kingdom Metazoa; phylum Annelida; class Polychaeta; order Sabellida; family Siboglinidae; genus Oasisia; species Oasisia sp. SBJ-2009. The sequence continues at coordinate 36,358,664 of OZ024858.1, forward strand.
CAGGCCACTCCCACTGATATAGCAACCAATATAACGTCATGGGATCTTCGTGTAGCGAAACCCTCCAAATATGCCATAGATCTCTGCAAATGTGTCTGACTCAGAATATATGCAACCGTGAGAAGCACGTCTTCAGCACAGAACACGGGCATCATCGTATGTGACAGCTGTTTGCGGACACTCCGTAATTGTTTTTAAAACTTTTTGTTAAACTTATAAACCTTTCTAGCATAATTTGTAACAGGGGCTGGAATGGCTGGCAAGAACCCAGCACACGTCAAAAGAACATTTGCAATGATGTCGGCATGAATACCACCACATGAACGTAAACATTCATGATGTCTATCGGGAAGACATACACAATTAAAATAAATCAAGTGCTCAGTGTAGCTTCAAGAAGGGATGACTGACATTTAGACCTTGACATAGCGCTTAGATATAACCTTTATAAGTTAGTATAATCTTATCCAGTAGAGTTTATCTCAACAGAACAATGACGATAGCCCCAGAGATAAGACGTCTAGCTCATCTATATGCCAGTGTTATCCTGTTTAGTGACAAGTTTTACTTTAGTTAATTTTAACCCATTAGCGTGACCTTTGACCTATAAGTTCAACTTGAAAGGTCACGAAATAATGTTGATTTGATTGGGGATCCTCATAACCATCGAGAGGGACATCAAAATCCAGTTTCTAGATCATTTCGATCGTAAGTTACGGCTGATAGTGTTTCTGCAATCGACGATCATCCTGGATAAGCGGCCATGTTCGATTATTCATCTAATATGACATCAAACCGTAAAATAGACAGGTCAGGCGTGTCTGGAATATATATTTTAGGCGAAATTTCTACCAAATTTGAGTATTTAGCCCTACACGATCCAAGACGTATAGGGCAGATCCAGGACTATATATCAGACGCTCCTGTGTTGTTGCATCTAATTGTCTTCCGGCAGGTGAGGTGGCTCGTCAACGAGGGCTTTGCTGGATACTACTTTGAAGCGCTCGACTTGGACGACTTCGACGGTTCCTTCTGTCCATCGGAAAGCAAATATCCACTACTTGATGCAGCGTCAGACGAGATAGACGACGCAGCCGACATTGGAGACACTGTGGGTGTAGTAGACATTGGGTCTGGAGACGATATCAAAAACAGTGAAGATGAGAATGAGGGATCTGGCGACGTCAGTGGGTCTGGAGACAATGAGTATTCTACGACTGATGAATCTGGAGACAATGACGATACTACGACTGATGAATCTGGAGACAATGCCGATACTACGACTGATGAATCTGGAGACTTTGACGATACTACGACTGATGCATCTGGAGATTTTGACGATACTACGACTGATGAATCTGGAGACAATGACGATACTACGACTGATGAATCTGGAGACAATGACGATACTACGACTGATGAATCTGGAGACAATGACGATACTACGACTGATGAATCTGGAGACAATGACGATACTACGACTGATGAATCTGGAGACAATGACGATACTACGACTGATGAATCTGGAGACAATGACGATACTACGACTGATGAATCTGGAGACAATGACGATACTACGACTGATGAATCTGGAGACAATGACGATACTACGACTGATGAATCTGGAGACAATGACGATACTACGACTGATGAATCTGGAGACAATGACGATACTACGACTGATGAATCTGGAGACAATGACGATACTACGACTGATGAATCTGGAGACAATGACGATACTACTACTCATGAATCTGGAGACAATGACGATACTACGACTGATGAATCTGGAGACAATGACGATACTACGACTGATGAATCTGGAGACAATGACGATACTACGACTGATGAATCTGGAGACGTTGACGATACTACGACTGACGGACAGATTGAGGGAACTGACGGTGGGTCTGGAGACGTTGACGATACTACGACTGACGGTCAGATTGAGGGATCTGACGATGATGGAGAAGATGATAATTTATATGAAAGCGGTAGCGGTAGCGGTAGCGGTAGCGGTAGCGGTAGCGGTAGCGGTGAAGATAATGTCGAAGGCGACGACGTAGCAGCTGACGACAAAGGCGACAATGAAGAGGCCGACGACGGCGACGACACTTGATATTAAAGCGATGGCGCAGTAGGCGGGGCTGAACACGATACATTGAATACGAGGGTGGCAGACACCTTTCGTAATTAACACAATAAGGCAATTAGTAAAGTGGACAGCGACATGACGACGGATATATGTTTGACGATAACCTAACAGATGTTCTTGGAGACAAATGCGCACGTCGCTGAATGTGTTTAGGGCGACAACCAACAACAAGGACGACTCTCTGAAATGCCGACGATGGCTACTTGTGAGACGGACCACTAGTCTAGCACGACACGGGGTAGGTTATGTGGTCGTACAGACAAGGCTACGACATCGTCATGGGAGATCACCTACACGACTCCTCACATGGTGTCGACATATCAAAACTGCCGATGATTTATGGCTATTACCTCAACAACATAATGCAAAGAATGACGGGACATCCGTGAATACTCGGCCGACCGCGTGTAGAAAGTCTACTTTAGGAAAGACCGTCTGATGACGAAAGTGTTGACGCTTGCTTTGCTGCACTTTGAGCGCGTTAGGACACGTGTAAGCGTGAGGAGAACGGGGAATGCACTATGATACTTCGAACGGTGTTGCCACATCTCTACTTGCCGCCGTCTCACGTGTATTTTGTACAATACATTTTTCCAACAATCATAACACTATTTTGTGTATGTGTGTATGTATGTATGTATTTATGTATGTATGTATGTATGTATGTATGTATGTATGTATGTATGTATGTATGTACGTACGTACGTATGTATGTATGTATGTATGTATGTATGTATGTATGTATGTATGTATGTAGGTATGCATGTATGTATGTATGTATGTATGTATGTATGTATTTATGTATGTAAGTATGTATGTATGTATGTATGTATGTATACACATCCACACACACACACACACACACACACACACACACACACACACACACACACACACACACACACACACACATCTAAACGTATATTTGGACGCAATATAGGGCGCGGTGGCCGAGTGGTTAGAGTGCTGGATTCCAGACTACAGGGACAGGGGTTCGTATCGATTGGGGCCGGCAAGTACCGGTGGTTCGGTGATACAGCCACCGTGTAGAAACTTGGGCAATTTCGTTCACCCTATATCGCCTGCCCCTTCCAGCCCGCACTCGTCAGCGTGGAAGGGTAGGCCAACAACACCAGCTTGTAAAGCCATGGCCCCCATTCCCCAGCGGCACCGAAAGGGTCCACGACCAAGGAGACGGCTCTGGTCAACTAGGGCTACGTGCAGGGGGTGCTATTAATCTCTGGGTCAAAAAGAGCTGCCGAAAGAGGGTAAGTATACCAAATATACACCTACAACGTCAGAACACTACTAAGAGATGAACACATACAAGAACTTAGGGAAATCAGGTTAGTATGGGATGTAATCGGCATCTCCGAAGTGAGAAGACGAGAGGAATGTTTCACTACCTTGCAAACCGGCCACCTACTATACCATTCTAAGCCAAACAACGGCCAAGCAGGGGTAGGCTTTCTCATAAACAGGAAATGTAAAGGCCATATAGTGAGGGTAAACAGCATCACCCCCAGAGTAACAGAACTTGTTATGTGTACAGCAATGCGACACAAACTAAAGATAGTCAAAGTATATGCACTAACAACACCATTAATCTTAATAATACTAAAATACTCATTATGATCAATAATAGTTAATATCTTACAATGTAAAAAAACTAGTTTATAAATAATATACCTTAAAAATAGTAGATATTAAGAATAACTACTAGTTAATTATATTTCAATAAAAAAATAGCAAAATAGTTGATAAATAGTATATATTAAAAATGTTCGGATATTAAACAATTGTTCTTTTAAAGTGAAAACGCTCTTTTAAACACAAGTGTCTTCAGTTGCTTCTTGAAACAACTGAGGGAGTCTGTGGCACGCATGGCAAGCGGCAGATTGTTCCTGAACCGTGTTGAGCAGCACTCGAAAATGTCTTTCTCCCTGCGTACGTAGTCTGACTATAGACAGTGGTGGATATGTGTACGAGCAGCCTTCGCGCATTAATTGTAGCATATGGCTGGATGCTTCCCAGAGAAGCCGAGATGGTGTCTGAGTGAACAGGTCTGTCAGGGAAGTAAAGTGTAAAGCGCTTTGAACGGTCCTGAGGACTGGATACTGCGCTATATAAGGACTTGCCTTTACTTTACTTTTAGTCTGCATCGAGGAACCTCGAGCAGGTGGGCGCCCGCGAAGCGTAGCGCACGGGTCGGTTCGTAACGAATTAGTAGTTCACACGGCAAATGAGCTGCACTGGGTTATTCGTACTTAGGGCATCATCAAAGAAAACGCCAATGTTCTTGGCAACAGTGGACACTGGCACAACGGTGTCACCAAGTTCTATGTGCGGCATAGACAGTTTGGTCTTTATATGTGGCGCGCATATCACAATAATTTCTGTCTTTGTAGCATTGAATTTCAGTTTATTTATATTCATCCAATCTTGTAATTCTGCGACACATTCTTGGATGCGCGTGACTGCCTGGATTGTGTCTTCGTCTGAGTGCGGACTAAACGCGAGATACAGTTGGGTGTCATCAGCATGCAGGTGAACGTTTACCCCTTTTCGACGTGCGATATCACCGAATGGAGCAGTGTAGCAAATAAACATGAGAGGGCCGAGAACGGAACCGTGCGGAACACCAAACACCACTGGACGTTCCGCTGATAATCTGCCGTGCATTTGAAGACGTTGACTTCGGTTAACCAAATACGACTCAAACCCCGCAAGACATGTTGCAAGTATTCCAAACCGATCTCTGGGACGGGTTAACATGATTGTGTGATCGATCGTATCGAATGCTGCCGATAGGTCTAGCAGCATTCGTATGGCAGCCTTGCACTCATCTAGTATACAGAGCAAACCATTGCGTACTCTCATCAGTGCTGTCTCAGTGCTCTGGTTTGACGATAAGCAGATTGCATTTGCTCATATAGATCGTCGTTTTCTAACAAATGTTTAGAGAAACGGACAGCAACGACATTCTCTACGATTATGGACACAAAACACAGGTTTGACACTGGACGATAGTTCTTGACTTCGTTTGCATCAAGCGTTGTTTTCTTCAGCAACAGAGTTACGAGAGTCTTTTTAAAGGCTGAAGGGAATACTCCTGTCGCAATCGACATGTTCACAATATCAGCAATGACTGGTGCAAGGCTGGATAAGTTGTCCTTCAGCAGATGAGTAGCAATCGGATCCAACTTGCACGACTTACAGGCTGATTTGCTGACCAATTTGGTGATCTCGTCGGTTGTTGTGGGCATGAACGATGACAGATACGAGGAAATACCACAGGACTCATCGGGACGCATAGATACGCATTTGTCAACGTTATCAAGGTCGCGTCTGATGATATCAACTTTGTCTATGAAATAGATGCTGAATTCGTCTAGCAATTGTCCCATGTGTTCATTAGGCAATGCTGGTAGACGTTTTGTTTGCAACAGTTTTGTTTGCCACGGTCCGGAAAAGGACTTTTGGGTTGCCAGCCTGGTCCTTAATTCGGTTGGCATAGAACTCGGACTTGGCAGTATAGAGCATCTTCTTAACAATGTATCTTTGGATCATGAAGATTTCCCGTTCGACGGTCAACCTGGACAACCTCCATCGCCGCTCCATCCTTCGTCTCTCCTTCCTCGCTGACAGAATGTCGTCGTTGACCCAAGGCGCAGCAGGGCGGATAGTGAGCCATTTCGTTCTCAACGGTGCATGTTTCTCAAGAAGGTCACCAAGAACGTCATTGTATTGCGTTACACTGTCCTCTAATGATCGTTCCTGACTTGTGTATAAGTCAGAATTCTCAATGTCTGTTGAAAAAGAAGTCTTTAGTTCCCTTCGAAAAGGTGTGCGCATTGCAATGCGGCAATGTACCGCACAATGTTCTGAACTGAGGTCAGCCATGACAGTGTCCACAACGCAGGAATAAGTGCGAGCGATAATTAAATCTAAAATGTGATCTTCTTGGTGTGTTGCTACTTCTACATACTGTGTCATGCCGCGACTATCCAACATGTCACGGAAACGTCTCACATGAACGTCAGTGTTAATGTCGAAATGAAAATTAAAATAATAAGAAGAAGAAGACATAAGTAGCTTCTACAACGACGTCGATGAGACTAGCCAAACCAAAAGATAGTGATGAGATACTTCAATGCTCAAATAGGGAAAACAAAAACCCTATGGAAACGACAACGGGCAAATTTGGGCTCGAATTGAGAAACGAAAGAGGCGACAACGGCGACAATAAACAAAGAACAGAGCACGCAGAAATATACCATCAAAAAGAAAGCAAGAGAGAACATCAGGAAATACAATCATGATATCATACGAGAAACGATCGTGGCATCAAAGAGTCTGAAGAAAGTCCGAAGAACGAGATGCTAGGCCAAGACAGATTGATCACACTCCTGGACAAGCAGGCTAGAGAAATCCGTGATCAAGATAATATCATAGAACGAATAGACAAATTCGACACCGAGCTATACTACAGTGAACAGAATACCATAATCCACACTGGCCCAAAAGAGGTACCAGAGATAACTTCATGACAGGTGGAAGCAGTCTTACGAGATACGAAAAATAGGACAGCGGGGGTAGGCAACGACCATATAAACATGGATACATTGAATGCAAGAGAAGATACCATCTCGAAGACACTTCCTAAGCCGTACACTAATTGTTTATCAGAAAGACGTATACCCACAGCGTGGATGAATGTTAAGATGGTGATAATCTTCAAGAAGGAAATAAGAAAGACCTCAAGAATTACAGACCGATATGTATAGTATCAAACATCTATAAAATACTCACGAAAGTACTAATGAAAAGGCTAGACAAGACACTCGACGAAAACCAGCCACGAGAACAAGCTGATAGTCAACGACAGACCATATCCACGGCGTAAACCAACTGAAGAAGAAGTGCAGAGAATATAATATCTCACTGTGCACCGGATTTGTCGACTACGAGAAAGCCTTCAACTCTGTGCAAACTCAAGCAGTACGGGGGATAGAAGATGTGTACTTAGAACTCCTGAAGGTAATCTACCTCAACAGCTCGATGACAATCCACCTACATAAAAGTAACACGCTCAACTTTAGGAGAAGAGTGCGACACGGAGATACCATATCGCCAAATTTGGTTACGGCAGCTGTCGGAAGCATATTCCGACGACTGACTAGGGTAACCAGAGGTTTGAAGAGAGACGGCGAATATCTTAGCCATCTTCGAATCGCCGATGACATACTCATGTGCGCTAATACACCACATGAGCTACAACAAATGCTACATGATTTAGCTGATGAAAGTGAAAATCAGGGTCTGAAGATAAACAAATCGAAAACAAAAGTGATGATGATGGAACGACACACTAATATATGTCAACAACACTCAGATCGAGAACGTTGAAAGCTACATCTACCTGGGAGAGATACAGCACCAGAGACCAACACAAAGACAATGTGATTTAAAGAAGAATCAGGGCCGGATGGACAGCATTCGCCAAGCACCGCGACATATTCAAGGGTAACATTGTATCTTGCGTACTTCCAGCAATGATATACGGCGTGGAAACATGGGCACTCACCACCCAAACAAAGAACAAGCTAGCAGCTGCACAAACAAAGATGGAAAGGAGTTAAACATAGCTTACCGGGACAGAAAAAACAAACATCTGACTAAGAGAAAAGACAAAGTTCACAGACGTGCTGGAACAAGTCCTAAGACGGAAGTGGACATGGGCAGGGCATGTCAGCAAGATACGAAATAACCGATGGACACTGCGTATCACCACCTGGACATCCTATGAAAGGGATAGACCTAGTGGCAGACCGGCGAGATGTTGGAGAGACGAACTAGACAACTATATATGTATATGTATATGTATATATATATATATATATATATATATATATATATATATATATATATATATATATATATATATATATATATATATACACACACACACACACCAGTATATATATACGTATGTCATCATCATCATCGCAGTGCATCGATATGTGCCTGTCTCGCGCTATCCCCTGCCAGATAGTCTTCCAGTAGTCATCTAACTCGTCTCTCCATCGTCTCACCGGTCTTCGGCTACATCGTTTCCCTTCGTAAGGTTTCCAGTTGGTCATCCGCGATGTCCATCGGTCATCCTGTATTCTGCTGATATTCCCTGCCCAGGTCCACTTTCGTCTTTTGTTTGGCGTGTTCAATCACGTCCAGTGTAGTGCCTTGGTTTATCTTCTCCTTCTCCGATTCTGATTATTTCACATATCAACCTGGTTTCCCTTGTTCCTTTCTTGTCCAGTTCTTGTATCTGGTCATCTCTTGGTAGAGGTCTGACGTATGCGGCACTGTTTGACCAAGATATTATCAGCACCCTCCTGTACCTAGCCCTAGGTGGCCAGAGCCGCTGCCTTTGTGACAGACTCGTTCGGTGCCGCTGGGGACTGGGGCCTTGACTTTGAAGTGCTTTGCCAAAACAGCAAAACAAAATATAGTAATAAAGAGTGCATACATTAAAACCACTTCAGAGGAGGGAAAAGCGACACTCTAACGCAAACATGTGTGTACAGAGGTCGAGAAGAGCGTCAACATGTAGAAAAACGTTACGAACTTCTATGTCCTCAATAGTTCACACTGTATCGAACGCGCGTACGCAGATCGACTGAGATCAAAAGGAGGCGGAAGTGTCTAAAAATGTTATGCTCCACGTCACTGTAGTAAGAAGATCGCGGAGAGAGAGAGCGTCTGTGTTCTGTTTGGTACGTGGGAACACATCGCAGAATACTCATCGTTCACTCACTCACTCACTTACTCACTCACTCACTCACTCACTCACTCACTCACTCACTCACTCACTCATTCATTCACCCAACTCGCTCACTCACTCATCTACACACTCGTTCAATCACCCACCAAGACAATGATTTAACAAGATTTAACAAGATTGCCACCTAGAGAATCAACTCTAGATGGCAGGTGGACAAGGAAGCCGTTTGGCTTATCGAGAGTCCAACATATCTATCTAAGTATACCCCGCCCGTCTTAGGTATATGTTAATTTTATTTTTAAACATATTAACACTTCTAGCACCTACACAATCAGCTGATAATTTGTTCCATTCGTTTACTATTCTTTGGGAAAATGAAAATTTTCTAATATCTAGTCTACACTGCTTCTTTGCTAATGCAACTCCATGTCCTCCATGTCCTCTAGTCCTTCTCTCTTCCTTGACCGTGAAAAAAATATTTCTGTCAATATTTTCATACCCATTCAATATTTTAAAAACCTCAATCTGATCTCCTCTCAATCTTCTGGTTTCTAGTGTTGTTAGACCACATTCTTTTAGACGCATTTCATAACTAATATTCCTGAGTTTTGGTATCATTTTTGTTGCTCTCCTTTGTACTCTTTCTAGCATATCAATATCCTTCTTGCGATATGGCCTCCATGCTTGTATACAATATTCTAAATGAGGCCTAACTATTGTTTTATAAAGCGGTATTATTAGTTCTTTTTCTTTGTACACTATATTTCGCCTAATTAATCCAAGAATTTGGTTTGCCTTCGCTGCTGCAATTCCACACTGCTCTGATACCTTCATGTCAGCACTAATGGTTAAACCTAAGTCCTTTTCCTTTACAGTAGTATTTAGTACAGTACCACCCATTGTATATTGTGCATTTTCATTCCCATGTCCTGTGTGGAGGCACTTACACTTTCCAAAGTTAAACAGCATTTGCCATTTCTCAGACCATTCTATCAACTTATTTAGATCATCTTGTAAATGCTGTCTATCTGCATCACTTTTAATTTTCCTAAACACTTTTGTGTCGTCCGCAAACTTCAACACCTTGCTTGTTATGTCATCATCCAAATCATTTATATATATTAAGAATAAAATAGGTCCCAATACTGAACCTTGCGGTACTCCACTCAAAACAAATTTCCAATTTGAAACCTCCTCATCAACTACTACTCTTTGTCTTCTATCAATAAGCCATTTTTCTATCCAGTTAATCATACTATTTCCTATGCCATAGGCCTTTAGTTTAAGTAGTAATCTTTGGTGTGGCACTTTGTCAAAGGCTTTTTTAAAATCTAAGTAGATTATATCTACTGGTGATCCCTCATCTACCCACTTTGTGACATCTTCCAAAAAACATAACATATTTGTTAAGCATGACCTCGCTTTTAAAAACCCATGTTGAGATGTGTTTAAGTTTGCGGACGACACAATGGGACACCTACTGGCTCGCCGATCCCCGTTTCGAAAAAGGATACATATATAATTAAGGCATATATGGTTAATTATACAATGGCTAGACAATTGCTTAAACTAGGAATCACGTATTCGTATTCGATTATGAAACAATCAGAATGAACCTCCGTGTCTCAGCTTGGGAAATTAGTTAATTAAAATCGTATCAACTCCATTTCTTGAATTTAATCAACCACTTAACAATTCACTCATGCTTGTTCTGTAGTATCTCCTAGGACTAGGGTGCACGTTATCACATACAGACCACATCATGTTTGTCACCGTTAACTATCATCCAAATGCATCACATTTAGCGTTGACATTGCTAACGTTCACTGCTTCTACGTTGTTCACAGTAACTGTTAGTATGATGTTTAACATAAAGAGAGATTTTCACATTTAGCATGTACTTGTTATCACGTCTATCGGATGTGTCACATGAAGCACCGCCAGACCCTATCGTCTCTCCGATCAGAACACTGTCCCACTAACCTCATCTAATCAAGGTACTTCCATGTCAACGTATATGAATGGCTATATATTTCATGAATATATAGCCATATATAGTCTGCCGGCATTTTGAGAGAAAAGGGAAATGCATTCAAATTAAAGTTATGTGACACATCAGTGTTGACGCCTGAAAGAGTTACAAACTGTATTATGTGTAATGAAATAAGTAAACTCAAAGTGAACACCGGAGACAGTTAGTCTTCCTATGAAATAAATATACATGATATTCTGGCCTCAAACATGAATCTGCTAGTTTTTAGAATACTGGATTTGCAACTATTCATTGTGTATGCAGTGTTTCGAAATTACTGCTACAGTAACTCACATAATAACGACTACGATTAAGTATAACAAATACAATAGTTTCGCATATAATGCTGGACATGCCAGATGTCATTATCACTGGTGATTTGAACTTTCATTTGGACAACACAACTGGACGTGCAACGTTTTTCTAAGACACTGCGACCGTGGAATGAAACAACTCGTCAATGAAGCCACGACAGTAGAGACACAGTTTGGATGTGGTCATTGTTAGAGACAATACCTGCATAGTACTTGCACACCCAAATGCTTACTACCCATGTTTATGCAATACACATGGCAACTCGTCCGGAGACCATCTAGCCATAAGTTTTGACGTAAACGCAAGGAAGCCGTCTGGGTGCGGAAAACAAAAACGTTTCGCAGATTGCGACAGATAAGCGTTTCTGACTTCATGACAGATTTCTGTCAGATCTTCTCGTCGACGGACCAGTTGGGGAAATGGTCGAAGCGTACGACACCGGATTACGTCGCATTGTTGACCACCACGCTCCCTTGGTCGTGAAAACAGTAACACTGAGACCCAACTCGCCGTGGTATACCGACGAGCTGCAACGCGAGAAGCATAACAGACGGCGAGCGGAGCGGACATGGCTACGCGCAGGCCTTGTAGTACACAGGCAAGTGTGGTTGTAAACCGTATGGTACTCGCTGCGAAACGAAATAACTACACTGATAAGATCGCGAGTTGTGGGAGTAACCAAAAGCAGCTCCTTAATATCACGAAAAGCCTAATAGTAGTAAGTTGCCACACAAAACTGCCGACATATGCGTCTTCAAATGATCTGGCCCAATGGTTCAGCAACCACATCGAGAAGAGAGTGAGTGACATTCGACAAAGCATAGTTCACCGTAGTGGAGATCGTTCGTATGCTATTGCCGCTGCATTCTGTGATGACACTGCTTTCCGCACTTTCGGCACTACTGCGAGTGAAGAACGACATCGCCGCGACGTTGGATGAGAAGGGCAATGTTGTACTTGTGATGCTCGATTTGTCTAGTGCATTCGACACAGTCAATCATCTTGACATCTCAAGACATCTTGATGAATCGACTGCAACACTCAGTCGGCATTACAGACGCAGCACTTTCATGGCTCCATTCGTACATGCATCACTGAACGTTACCAGAGAGTCGCCGTGGACAGCGCTACATCAGCTGATTGTGTCATGAAATGTGGCGTGCCACAAGGGTCAGTACTTGGACCAATTCTATACTGCATATACACGAGCCCCATCGATGATATCGTTGCACGACATGGCCTGCAATACCATTGTTATGCCGATGACACACAAATATATATGGCAGTAAAACATAACCAACCAATCACAGAAGCAATTACAAAGATCGAACAATGTTTGACGGAGGTGACTGACTGGTATGGAAAGAACCAACTTAAGTTGAACACTGAGAAGTCAGAGGCAGTCATCTTCCTAACATAAAAAACCCCGAAAGATTTGCCCTCTGCTATTTCCGTGACAATTGGTGGACATCGAGTTGTGCCAAAGCCATATGTACGAAACCTAGGAGTCATACTCGACAGTGAACTGACTATGCAAGCGCAGATTGCTCAGATACCTAAGTTTTGCTATCACCAGATACGCAACATTGGACAAATCCGGTCAAGCATCACTGGTGATGCGTGTAAAACCCTGGTACACGCTTGTTCCTTCACGCCTCGACTACGCGAATGCGCTGCTATACGGCCGTCCGCAGACAACGCTGCAGCGTTTGCAACGTGTGCAAAACTGCGCTCGTCAACCGTACTAGAAAATACGACCACATCACGCCAGTGCTACAGCATCTGCACTGGCTACCGATTTGAGTGCGCCCGACATACACATTGCTTATGTTTGCTTATTCGGTTATGCATGACCAAGCACCGTGTCACCTCGCGGAACTACTATCACGTCGTCAACCCAATTGCCGACTGAGGTCTGGGACACGTGTCCGAACGAGCATGAATCAACGTGTCCGAACGAGCATGAATCAACGTGTCCGCACGAGCATAAATCAACGTGTCCGCACGAGCATGAATCAACGTGTCCGAACGAGCATGAATCAAAGTGTCCGAACGAGCATGAATCAACGTGTCCGCACGAGCATGAATCAACGTGTCTGCATGAGCATGAATCAACGTGTCTGCATGAGCATGAATCAACGTGTCTGCATGAGCATGAATCAACGTGTCCGCACGAGCATGAATCAACGTGTCCGCACGAGCATGAATCAACGTGTCCGCACGAGCATGAATCAACGTGTCCGCACGAGCATGAATCAACGTGTCCGCACGAGCATGAATCAACGTGTCTGCATGAGCATGAATCAACGTGTCTGCATGAGCATGAATCAACGTGTCCGCACGAGCATGAATCAACGTGTCCGAACGAGCATGAATCAAAGTGCTCGAACGAGCATGAATCAACGTGTCCGCACGAGCATGAATCAACGTGTCCGAACGAGCATGAATCAACGTGTCCGCACGAGCATGAATCAACGTGTCCGAACGAGCATGAATCAACGTGTCCGCACGAGCATAAATCAACGTGTCTGCATGAGCATGAATCAACGTGTCTGCATAAGCATGAATCAACGTGTCTGCATGAGCATGAATCAACGTGTCCGCACGAGCATGAATCAACGTGTCCGCACGAGCATGAATCAACGTGTCTGCATGAGCACGAATCAACGTGTCCGCACGAGCATGAATCAACGTGTCCGCACGAGCATGAATCAACGTGTCCGAACGAGCATGAATCAAAGTGTCCGAACGAGCATGAATCAACGTGTCCGCACGAGCATGAATCAACGTGTCCGAAAGAGCATGAATCAAAGTGTCCGAACGAGCATGAATCAACGTGTCCGCACGAGCATGAATCAACGTGTCTGCATGAGCATGAATCAACGTGTCTGCCTGAGCATGAATCAACGTGTCTGCATGAGCATGAATCAACGTGTCCGCACGAGCATGAATCAACGTGTCCGCACGAGCATGAATCAACGTGTCCGCACGAGCATGAATCAACGTGTCCGCACGAGCATGAATCAACGTGTCCGCACGAGCATGAATCAACGTGTCCGCACGAGCATGAATCAACGTGTCCGCATGAGCATGAATCAACGTGTCTGCATGAGCATGAATCAACGTGTCTGCATGAGCATGAATCAACGTGTCCGCACGAGCATGAATCAACGTGTCCGCACGAGCATGAATCAACGTGTCCGCACGAGCATGAATCAACGTGTCCGAACGAGCATGAATCAAAGTGTCCGAACGAGCATGAATCAACGTGTCCGCACGAGCATGAATCAACGTGTCCGCAGGAGCATGAATCAACGTGTCCGCACGAGCATGAATCAACGTGTCCGAACGAGCATGAATCAACGTGTCCGAACGAGCATGAATCAACGTGTCTGCATGAGCATGAATCAACGTGTCTGCATGAGCATGAATCAACGTGTCTGCATGAGCATGAATCAACGTGTCCGCACGAGCATGAATCAACGTGTCCGCACGAGCATGAATCAACGTGTCCGCACGAGCATGAATCAACGTGTCTGCATGAGCACGAATCAACGTGTCCGCACGAGCATGAATCAACGTGTCCGCACGAGCATGAATCAACGTGTCCGCACGATCATGAATCAACGTGTCCGCACGAGCATGAATCAACGTGTATGCAAGAGCATGAATCAACGTGTCCGCACGAGCATGAATCAACGTGTCCGCACGAGCATGAATCAACGTGTCCGCACGAGCATGAATCAACGTGTCCGCACGAGCATGAATCAACGTGTCCGCACGAGCATGAATCAACGTGTCCGCACGAGCATGAAGCAACGTGTCCGCACGAGCATGAATCAACGTGTCCGCACGAGCATGAATCAACGTGTCCGCACGAGCATGAATCAACGTGTCCGAACGAGCATGAATCAACGTGTCCGCACGAGCACGAATCAACGTGTCCGCACGAGCACGAATCAACGTGTCCGCACGAGCATGAATCAACGTGTCCGCACGAGCACGAATCAACGTGTCTGCACGAGCACGAATCAACGTGTCTGCATGAGCATGAATCAACGTGTCCGCACGAGCATGAATCAACGTGTCCGCACGAGCATGAATCAACGTGTCCGCACGAGCATGAATCAACGTGTCTGCATGAGCATGAATCAACAGGAAGAATTTTCACTCTATAAACGTCCAGGTAACGTGTGATTTGTTAAATAGTTTAAATTTCCCAAAACTATTATGCAATGTGACTCTATTGTAACATACTAGCTTATAACGTATTTACTTTAACTACTTTTTGAACTACTTTTTACCTGAATGAATTTGTGTGTGTGTGTGCGTGCGTGCGTGCGTGCGTGCGTGCGTGTGTGTGTGTGTGCAAAAGCAACCATTATAAAAGTATACGAATACAATTATGATCAAACATATATTTAACTACAACTTCATAATTAAAATATAAATAATTTTGTAATTGTATCTGATACTAATTACATTTAATTGGTTGTATATATTTATATTTAAATACTTCCCTAAATTATTTGATTTATATCAAATAATAGTTCAAGTACTTTTATTTGGGTACAGTTATTATTAAATGAAGAGTTATATGTCATTCGCTTTTCTTCAATCAACAATTTCACTAGATCATTTGAAAATTGACCACCTTTTCCAGTAAGAAACAAAACCATTATCACTGAGGTCATACCAATGAAAGCAGGGTAAATGTTCTAGTTGTCACCTGTGAGCAGGATGCAATTTTAGCAATAATGGGCATATGTTGCGCTGGCCTGTGTCTCCTTTCATTTCAGTTTTGTTTGCTAATAAGACTGCTAACACATACTTGCTGTGTGTGGACTGAGGGGAGGTAGGAGTTTCTCAAACATCATTACTTGCCTACATTATTGAAATGTGTCAGCATACCAACTGTAGCTATATAGGGCTATAACAAATATGATGATGTATTGATTTGACCACATATGCAGGGTACTTGGCTTTGTGTGCATTCACACTAAGGATTTCAATAATTATTATTATTCACTTATGTGAAACAATTATATACTGTTCATTGTGAAACTTTTCCTCGTATGCCAGTCACTGATGTTTCCTCTGATTGCAATAGCTGCCTTATTTGCCCAGCCTCCAGTTCCTACTATTGTTTGTTCAAGTGCTCCTTGCAGCTGATAACACGTGGCTTCACTTTAAGGACAGGGTAGCATACTGAGATGCTGTGCTTGAATGGAAAGGCTGTTTTTATTATAACAGATCAAGGGTATGACGTGGGCTTCTTGGATCATTTTACCTATATACACATTTTTGTATTTGAATGTTTAATGCTATAAATGTATATATATATATATATATATATATATATATATATATATATATATATATATATATATATAATGTGTCATTTAAACTTGACAATAAAGTGCTGTTTAATGTTGCTTGTTTGAAATGTATCAGTTACGAATTCAATACCGAATAACTAAGAAATCATATTATTTCACCCATGTGCTAATGCCTACTTCTACATAAAATATAAGACACAGTTTTGTTTCATGCAGAAACTAGTAATAAGTAATAACTATACAATATAAAGCATTTAACAATACATTGACTCAGGTATAAAAACAAGCACACTAAATGAGTGTCATATGTCTCTGTTGTAGTTGATATGTGATTATGAACTGCATTGTCATTTGCCATATGGCCAGGTTCAGTGCAAGATTCAAGAATCCTGAGGGAATCGCAGCTGTTTGCTGTTTCGAGTCGCCACGAAAACATTGACTGGTGTGTTTCATGGGGACAGTGAATATATGCTCACACTGATCCTCAACCCGCAGAATCATGAAAGGCATACACAGATGCCCACTGTGTCAATGTAGCTGTCAAAGTAGCAGTTACCTGCTGTAGTGACTCCACTTGCATAAACCAGCTGGCACCTGGCTCAGGCTGTGGTGGAGGTTCTGGCAGTGGTGCAGGCATCACAGATGAAGATACATCTGGAATGCCAAAACATGTTTCTTTAGTAACTTATTTTAATTAGCACATGTACTTTGTTACTGACATAGTCAATCATGTTTTCTGTAACTGAAGAATAGAGTCACTATACCTGCATGCCATGCCATGGTTCAGTCTTATGCGACATGCTATTTACTCACGTAAAACACATGATGTTCACTTGATAAAAAAATTATGTATACTCCCACACACCAACACGTATGTGTGCGTGCGTGCGTGCGTGCGTGTGTGTGTGTGTGTGTGCGCGTTTGTGTGTGTGTGTGTGCGCGCGCGCGCGCGTGTGTATGTGTGTGTGTGTGTGTGTGTGTGTGTGTGTGTGTGTGTGTGTGTGTGTGTATGGGTGTGTGTGTGTGTGTGTGTGCTTGTATGTGTTTGTTTGTTTGTGTGTTCATGTGGCTGAATGTGTAACACACAAATCAATGCTTGTGCAAGTTTTTCTGTGTATCAGATCAGAAACAGTGATGTGATGTGTAAGTATGATTATTGTTTAGAATTTAGAAGGTGACAGATCACTGTAGATATGACAACGTGTGGATAGTGACCTCTATCCTATTATGTAACTCTACCAACTCTATGGCCAGTAACTTGAGTTCCCCATATTGTGCTATTTGTATGATCTCTCTCTCTCTTCCTTTCTACTGGGACATTTCTATTATTAGGATGCTTGATGCAACCCTCAATGTTTACATAGGCTGTTTGATATTGGTAATTAGGTATGAAAATCAAAGATTAATTGAGATTGCTCACCCCAGGCATCATCCACTGGCAGAGCCACAGCCTGGCCATCACCTGTGTCCAACATGAAGCTGTCTGTGCCTTGCACTGAAACATGAACATTATAGATTTGGTAAATATTACATATTAACGTATTGTGTTAATATGTTATTTTCATTGTATCGTGTATGAATTGCATGTTACTGTACCTAATAATTGTTTCTGTATAACAGTTCTGCATAACAGTTTCTTTCACAATGCAACTGCCTGTAGCACTCATACCATTATATAAATTTGAATATAGGCATATGTTTGATTTATTAATGGATGTTGAACTATATAAATAAGGTATCATGATATGTTCCATTAATGCATTTGGTTCCTTTTTATCGAAATGAGAATTATAGTTGTGATAACTGTATTCCAACAATAATTACATATACCATTATATTTTATGTTCCCTTTAATATAAATCAACAAGTCTGAAAACACTCAGACCTCGCCTTAGGGTCACTTAATTTTGTTGTAATATGTCACAAGCACACAACTTAGACATCTAATTATTACTTTACTGTTGTTGATTATTATATGTACATGACATTATGTAACAGTAAAGCTATTACTATTACTACTGCATGGAGTCATACTCTCCCAGGAGGCCCTCCCTCTCCCAATTTCAGTAGAGTTCCTTTGGTTCATATTTTCGTAACAATCAGTTTTTTACGGGACAGGGTTGTTAGCCCTTTGCCCAACCCTTCTCTTTTCTCAGCCTAGCTTGGGATCGGCCTTGGCACAGAGACAGTTAATAACATTATAACTATGTCTTTATTATTTTCAAATTGATAACAGTGATTTCATGAAAACCTACAGTTATGACAAGAAAAGGTAAATTTGAACTCGCGAGATGTCCGACTGCAAAGATTCAATAACGTTACCTGTCACAAAGGCAAAGTTTAATTGCTAGTCTCCTAGACCTAGTCCTACCTAGAGCATTGCCATAGGCATAGCATTGCCATTGCCATTGCCATTGCCATTGCCATTGCCATTGCCATTGCCATTGCCATTGCCATTGACATTGACATTGACATTGACATTGACATTGACATTGACATTGACATTGACATTGTCATTGTCATTGACATGATAAAACTATAAAATAACGTCGATTATTTGGTAATAAATATGCTTGATTCTTTTAAAAGGCGCCAAAACGAGATTGGAACACACCACATGAATTACTCGACCGTCTGTTATTGGCACTAGTATTACCGTTATTGCAATAACTAATTATATTTACGCCGAGGTCGTTCTCTTCATGATTTTCAAACTTGTTATGGAAACATTCAAAGTCAGAGTATGCTTTTTATTGATCGATCAGCCGAAGACAGCACCTGTCGACCTTACTTACTCTATCAGCGCTACTGTTGACAAAATAAACTCACCATCGCTGCAAAACCTTCTGTCGCAGTCACCTACATGTAGGGACAGGCTGTTTATTTCGTGTTGCCGTATTTTATTGTGTATATCAACAAAATAACAACGAATTCACCACTGCTTGCGCCTTTTCGGCGTGGCGTTGTTTTCGTTCGGGAGCAAGCATTATGTTTGTCCGACTCTTACTTGTATGCATAAACATAATCCGCAGCATATGCTTGTGAGATATCCAATATGTGTGTAATTACTCACACTATGTTATGCATCAATGGCTATATATAACACAATGCGTTCGTAATTATACATGGTTGCTTACATGTCACATTTTAATATGATGATTTACCTAACAAATCTAAAACATACACACCCACAATTTATCATACCAGGGCCCAGACAGTAACTAGCAGACACTTACCACCCGGCCAAGCTACGCATCACGACATGATGTTATTGGTAATGAAACAATATTTCAATTAATCGGATGACATTTTAAAGCAACTCTGCACCCTAAAGATTTATGAACAACCTGTGATATTTATAAATAAATGCTTTGCGCTTTTTCGCACACTGAGACTGAGTGAGTTCTGATTTTACATTTATTGCCCGCGTGCAGACATAAATAATAAAAACAAATATTATATAAGAGCTGTGGCATTCCCCCCCCCCCCCGATGGGACCAAACGCGCACAGATCTCAAATCAACAATTCCATACAATATCATGTACAATGTTAGCATATCTTGTTAAAACTTAAAATCATCATTGGAAACCTACGTAATAAATTTCAGACATATACATTAAAATCGACTTTCCATCAACGTTATTATAAAATAAATAAATAAATTAATTAATTTAATTAAAATACATATCCATTACTAGCCGATCTGAAAATGCTCTAAACACCACGGAATTAAGGAATTTTTGTAGCGATTAGTTTTTGCCCTTGGGATTGGTAACTTGTTACACAACCTCAAGGCATATGGCACAGTTTTGCCATTTGGTAATAACGCATTCAGTTTGTGATCACTACTCTTCATTTTAGCGAAATACACTCTACACAATTCATCGCATCTGCGGCAACGTCGGCAGACCTGTTTTTACGTACGGATAACCTGGAAATATAGTTTTTAGACACCTTTTTAAAATTATTTCTATGTTATCCGATAAATATTTAGGTAAGTTCGTATGACATACAGGGCACGCAAATTATGTAGTTTGATAAGATTCAATCAAATGTATTTGTTATGACCAGTATTGACCACCAGCATGACCACCTTTTGTATGAAATAATATACCTTGTAACAGTGATTCAGTACAGATACATGTACGTACATGTAGTATTTGATGTAAACTGCATTGAGATTAACGGATTTAAAAGTGTTTGTAATGTGTTGCTTCCCTCTAATTTTAATTACACATGATTACACATCCAAGATATGACAATATGTTATTGATTGTGAATCTCTCAATTGAAACATGACACGGTATGACACTCAAAATGTTAGTAAAAAAAAACTTTAATTTTTAATGATCATTATAAAGATGTATCATATTTTCAAATAACTTTGTACAGGACCCTCAAAAATTGTAGCACACAAAAAATGTTAGTGAACAAATGCATATTATACATATAAATACATTACTGAACAAATTGACACAAACTGCATATGATGTTTGATTCGTATCTTTCCGTCATTTTATGGAAGCTGTTTTTGTGCTGAAACATGTCATTACCGAGCACACCATACCATACGAGGTTTACCATAATTATTTATTTGTTGATATTTTTGTTTGCCCAAGCTGCACCAGAACATGTGGTCCACATTTATATGATGTAATTTTTTTGTATTCATGAAGATGGCTCAAAGTATACAAGTTTTATGTAGCACAATAGGGCCGCTCGTAGTTAGGTTTTGTGTCAATTTCCCCTAAATAACAGGACGAAAACTTGATGTGCTCTATTCTTATTATTTAAAACCATTACTTTATACGATCGATAAATGCATTGTTGGCAGATACATATTTTGTTAATGATATTTAACTGCCTCCGAATATTGACACGTGCGGTTTTTTTTTATATTTCTTACTTCGACGCCGCTAGATGGCGCGCGGATACGGAAATAACGCAAAAGAGCTCGAGTGCCGCCTCTATACTTTTTTCCTCTATGGTAAAAATAGATTACGTAACATACTGCGTCGGTTAGCAACGGGCACACTTTTGAAGACTTCCTTGCTGAGTTGGCGGTCATGGCCAGGCAGTAGGCTGTAACTTGATACTAAAGTAAAATTTGTTCAACAGTTTTAAGATGCAGTGATATCTAATAGAAAAGCGCATACACGATGTTCATCAAAGCGACTCTATCCGCTTGTATCATATTAGTGGTCGTGTTGTTCATAAACAAAACAACCGCAGGTAGGTGAATTACAAATAGTTTACATTCAGTGACCGTGTAATTAATACTCGCCTGGTTTGTATAGGCAGTAATCCTGATTTGATTTTCATCCCTCGGCAGGGTTCTATTAACTGACTAGTCTGTATGTATTGTGGTTACAATGTTATGAGCTTTTCCGTTGTAATTTAACTAGTCAGCCTTTTCAGCACATTTATGCCAAGGCCCAAGCCGATCTTTCTACGACTACGTTGTACACGAATATCTATGACTATCTATGGATATGTCCGCATCATGGTTGGTCCCTGCCAGGGCCCTTGGCTTTGTCGTCCCCAATGTTTCAGTAAAATACACAAGCCTATAAATCATTAATATCTAACAATGAATTATTTCTAATTTCATCAAATAAACTGTTGCAACAAGTAGTTTTGAGTGAATTGGCAATTGCATAATCTACCGGAGAAATACAACTCGTTCCCAACCATACTCTCTACTCTAGTCTGACACAATAGTTCTTTGATTAAAAATATCCTATTTACAGTGTCTCGTATGATGTGAAACAGTGATCTGCTCTGAATATTTCGGTCGTGACTACGACTAAATTTAACGCACATTCTTCATCTAAAAACAATAATACTAATGACAATTTGTATTGCACCGGTATCTGGCGCTCTTGATTTTTATATCATTGTTTTCATCAGAAACATATAAAACATAATGCATGCTAAAACAATACTAGTAATGTTAATAAAGCGAAATTTTAGACTACGAAAGACATATAATTACCATTCATTATAGTAGTAATAAAAACAGTGACATCATTATCAGTGTAAAGTAAAGTGTACACAAATTTATATACAATAAAAAACAAAACAAAAACACCTGCTTGTATTATAGGACTCAGTTCATCCAGAACTTTTCCAGGAAAAGTCCACATGTATAACTCAAGGTAAGCTTTGAAGCACGTGTCCAGCCTAGATCTAATGAGCGCGTGAGGGAGTAATTCTGCAACCGGGTGATTGATATACTTACGAATCATTCCAATATTTCTGATTGATACACATACACTGATACAGCTCTGGACACTTTCGCGATGTGTTTATTCGTGGAAAGGTTCTCATTAACGATAACGCCGAGGTT
Source organism: Oasisia sp. SBJ-2009 (assembly GCA_964017155.1). NCBI lineage: Eukaryota > Metazoa > Annelida > Polychaeta > Sabellida > Siboglinidae > Oasisia > Oasisia sp. SBJ-2009. The sequence continues at coordinate 36,381,639 of OZ024858.1, forward strand.
CGTGTCACTGTCGGTAGGAATGACTATGGTGTCGCCCACTCTGACCTGTATGATGTTGACTTTTGATCGCTGTTGTTTTGATCCAACCACAATGAATTATGTTTTTCCATTGTTCAGCTTCAGCAAATTCCACGACATCCATTGACGTAGTTCGTTAAGATAGTCGAGTTGCCACCCTATACTCTACTGTAGGGAACCTGGAAATGTTTGGTCGTCTAAGGTTTTTTTGCTTAATCATATATATTATGTGTCCCTGAACTCAAATCCGTGGGATGGCAATGCGCCATCCTTGGGCAACTCGTGGGAACCACGAAAATCCAAGATGGCTGCCGTGATCCTGGTAAATTACAAAATGTGTTCATCTTTACACTACATCATGCTAGAAACATAATTTTTGTATATACACGCATGCTTTGAGGTACGAAGAATTCAATGGAACCGTTTATAATAATGTCCGACTATGTTCACATGACAAAAATTCAAAATGGCCGCCATTTTCACCAACAATAGCTAAAATCGAGCATAATTTGATTGCATTTTGCTATATAAATATGATTTTATTTTGTCCATCCCTATGTTTTACCATATCAGGACTTAAAAGGAAGTATTTCAACTGATGCCCGCCCAAGAAAACCGAGTAATTTTTTAAATGGCCGTCATTGTAACCAAACATATGCAAGAGCCACGATGTTGTGCCTATTCCTACGTTTTAGCATATGGGCAAGAATATAGTACTAGTATATACTTGTACGGCCTTAATAATACGTGAGATGCATGTACCAACACATGAGGAATTTAATGTAATCATTTTCTGTGGTCACGTGACACAAATGTAAGATGGCCGCCATTTCTACCGAAAATAGCTCGAAGATTTATTTTCAATTCCTCTTCAGCATTGAACATTCATCATGACTGAGTTTCAGGAAAGCTAATAGTTGTAACTTCATGTATGTGTATATGACTACAGCTGACAAGAAGCACAAAAAGCTTGGGAAATGACACACAAAATGGTACAACAATTTAAAAGTATAACGTAAGAAGTACTGAATTATATAATTGCTAATAAACACTGAGAACCTGTTTGCAAATATAAGTTTCATTTGGGCATTGACCCAGTGTACATTATTAACCATTGGTATTTAAAGATAAATCATTCCCATTGCGTTCTCATAGAAAAGGTTATTCACCCATTCTCTCTAACTCCCCTCTTCCTCCATACTATCACCTTCATCCTGATTATCATGTCTAGCTTCATTCTCATCATGTTTGGTGAAAGGATTGAAGCACATGGCTTCGCCAACACAATAACAGCATGGCGTGCAAGACAATCCTGCAGAATGACAGCTACATGCATAACTGCTGCAAGCTTTCCTGACGCTAGACACAGTACATGGCATGTGATGGAAATGCAGCATATGTTGCCAGATGGTGCCAATTTGGCCAGGCATACGGAATTCTTTGTCTGCAGACCAGTTTGGAGAGCAAACATACATCAAGAAGAGTAAGATGCCTGGGGGTTTGAAGGGATTAACCATGTCAGAAGACCAAGTGGCCATATGGGCAGCGTCCTACCGCATCTGTGCCCATGTCACACTCGCCATAGAGTCCATGTATTCAGCTGATGATGAGATGAAGGAGGAGAAACATAAGGAGGAAGGAGAGAAGAGGCGCATACTCGATAAATATGTCTGAGGACAGAGACACAATCCACTCTCGTCTCTAAACTGAAAGGGGATGATCTTCAGCCACATGCTCCAGACATATTCATCGTCGATGGCCAACAACTCCTATATGACATTGTTTGGCCATGTGCTGGGTCTGCTTCAGATATCGTCAACAGCATGAAGGACATACTCGGTCAGTACCAACCAACAGAAGTGCTGGTCGCTATGATGACAGGTCAGCAAAAGATCATGAGCGAATCCGGTGTGCAGGTGAAGGGTCTGTTAACTACTATATCACAACATCAAGCAAGCCTCCCATGCCGCGATGCCATCATGTAGAGCAAAGCGAATAAGAAGCCTCTCGTCAGAATTCTCTCACATACAATTTGGGCAACAACGTGACGATGGTTGGAAGAGAGGAGAATATGTACAGCCACGATGAAGCGTCAGTTATCTTCTGGAAGCTGTAAGGAATGGTAAGAATATTGTACGAGTGATCAGCGATGACACTGACGTCTTTGTTCTGCCCGTGTGCAGCTAGATCGATGGTGTGGGCTATCCTCAATATCAATGAAACTGTTTCGCTCCTTGGTCCGAAATCCCTCCAATTGCTCGGTATGCATGTATTATCAGGCTGCGATGCTGTGACCTACCCAATTTCGTCATGGCAATGCAACGGCGGTAAAGGTACTGAATTCCGCCGATCACTCTGGCCTCTGCACTGTATTCGGTGAACAGAGTGCTAACCACAAACAGTTGCTAGAGACTGAACGCAAATTTATTTGCTCGCTCTATGGAGTTGCTGCAGGTGAAAGCATGGCTTCTGCCACGTATGCCCTCTACACCAAAAGGACACGAGGGAAAGCTGTATATGTCAAAACTCTTCCACCGATAGACGCTAATTTGGCATATCACATCCGGCGAGCACACTACCAAGTAATGCTCTGGAAGGCAGCAGATCAGCAGACTCGGCCTGCTGTTGACATCGCTGCTTACGGCTGGGAGTTGGTCAGTGGTGCAGGGTGTGTGCCAACTCCACGCATTGCAAGAGGACCAGCAGCTCCTCCTGCCCTCATCCACTTTCAGATTAGAGACGAGAATGGATTTTGTCCCTGTCCTCAGACATCCATATTCATCAATGAGGCTAGAACTTGTCATTTGTGAGGGTGGGAATGCTTCTTCATCTCTTCGTAAACACGAATTCCTGTCATCTGTATCGAGTATGCGCCTCTTCTCTCCTTCCTCCTTACGTTTCTCCTCCTTCATCTCATCATCAGCTGAATACATGGACTCTATGGCGAGTGTGACATGGGCACAGATGGGGTAGGACGCTGCCCATATGGCCACTTGGTCTTCTGACATGGTCACATGGTTAATCCCTTCAAACCCCCAGGCATATTACCCTTCTTAGTGTATGTTTGCTCTCCAAACTGGTCTATAGACACAAAATTCCATATGCCTGGCCTATGACGACATAGATGAGCACCTGCTAACAGATCCATCTTAGCATCATGTGGCAACACATGCTGCATTTCCATCACAGGCCATGTAATGTATCTAACGTTGGGAAAGCTTGCAGCAGTCATGCATGTAGCTGTCATTCTGCAGGATTGTCTTGCAAGCCATACTGTTATTGTGTTGGCGAAGCCATGTGCTTCAATCCTTTTACCAAACATGAGACTGAAGCTAGACATGATGATGAGGATGAAGGTGATAGTACGGAGGAAGAGGGGAGTAAAAGAGAATGGGTGAATAACCTTTTCTATGAGAACATAATGGGAATAATCTATCGTTTAAATACCAATGGTTAATAATGTACACTAGGTCAATGTCCAAATGAAATTTGCCATTGCAAATAAGTTCTCAGTGTGTATCAGCAATTATATAATTCAGTATTCTGACGTTATACTTTTAAAGTTGTACCATTTTGTGTGTCATTTCCCAAGCTTTTTGTGCTTCTTTTCAGCTGTAGTCATATACACATACATGAAGGTACAACTATTAGCCTTCCTGGAACTCAGTCATGATGAACGTTCAATGCTCTAGTGGAATTGAAAATACATCTTCAAGCTATTTTCGGTTGAAATGGCGGCCATCTTGAATTTGTGTCACGTGACCACATAAAATGATTACATTAAATTCCTCATGTGTTGGTACATGTATTTCACGTATAATTAAGGCCATACAAGTATATACCAGTACTGTGTTCTTGCCCATATGCTAAAACGTAGGAATAGGCACAAAATCGTGGCTCTTGCATATGTTTGGTTAAAATGACGGCAATTTTGGATATTACTCGGTTTTCTTGGGCGGACATCAGTTGAAATACTTCCTTTTAAGCCCTGGTATGGTAAAACATAGGAATGGACAAAATAAAATCATATTTATACAGCAAAATGCAATCAAATTATGCTCGATTTTAGCTACTGTTGGTGAAAATGGCGGCCATTTTGAATTTTTGTCATGTGAACATAGTCGGACATTATTATAAACGGTTCCATTGAATTCCTCGTACCTCAAAGCATGCGTGTACATAACATAATTATGTTCCTGACATGATGTAGTGTAAAGATGAACACATTTTTAATTTACCAGGATCACGGCAGCCATCTTGGATTTTCGTGGTTCCCACGAGTTGCCGAAGGATGGCGCATTGCCATCCCACGGATTTTGATGATTTTAGTCATCGCCGGCAATACAACATCGCTACACCTTTTCAGCAGTGCCGATGGAATCGGATCGAGGTCACAGGTTGTTCCTGGAGCATTTGAGAGTATCTTCTGTATTTCATCTTTAGACACTTCATGAAAACCCACAAACTTTGAATATGAAAGAGCTCTTGTAGGAGGGTGTAGATAATTTACTCTTTCAAACCGATATCGGGTGCAATTTATTTTATCGGTAACAAAGATGGAATTACCACCTGTCTCAAAACATAATCTGGCTGCTCAGTAACTGATAATCTAAATAGCTCGATGCTAGTCCTGGCCTGAGTGATGCAGGATTTAACCTGTAAACATGTTTTTCACATGCATATTTCCATCTGTAATGTGTTCTGGTGATGACACTTTTCAAATATATATGAAATTCACGAATTAAATCAGACATATATTGGTATTTGGTTAAAAACAGATGACACATCGATTAATGGATGGTCTTGCCATGTGATCTCATGTATACTGAGCGATAATATAACTAATGTCAACAGAAGGGTCAAACAGGTCTCCACTGTACATCAGCTACACACTTCGACAATATGTGGCAGATCGATTGACCTTCTGCCACATCCTAATTTCACGATTTCGCGTCTATGTTGTCTCTTTTCGAGAGACGACTTATCTATGCTGACCCTTATATATATTCGTGTTCTAACATATAATATGTGACACTGTTATGCAAACACTGATTTCCTTTCTGTGCACTCATAAAATAACCCCGCATATTCTACCCGGGTGTATCGTCTCTGCAGGCGACAGTTACAACCCTCTCAGAGTGTGTTACTACACGAACTGGGCGCAGTATCGGGATCAGGGCGGCAAATTCTTCCCCCAAAACATAGACGTCTCTGTATGCACACATATCGTCTACGCATTCGCCGTAATGGGGCCGAATCTTCAGCTGAAGGCTTTCGAGTGGAACGACGAAGAATATCAGAATATGTAAGTTCCTCCCTATTTCCACCTTTGCTGCTGCTATCATGTTACAGTTGTGATACTGAATATTTTTGCCTAAGCCAACAATCGACGTGCTACCGTGTGTGCAATCAAATGTGTTCAATGTAGTGTTGTTGTATTTAATGTGTGTCCACACTTTGGTGCACGTGACTTAAATTCGAGTGATCGCATGAATGTGCACTACGATTATAAATATTATTTATGTTATTATATTCATGTTGTCGGCATTGTTTAATCACCCGTAAACTGGTCATCGACAGGTTTACTTGTTTGAGGACTTGACAACGTCTGTCATCTACTCTTGTTTAAGCGGGTCACACTTAATGTACCTGCGTTGCTTTAATGCTCATTGTGCTAAAGTAATTTACCTGTATTGTTTACGTAATGTATATATGTATATATGTAGATGAAGGATCAATTTAGTCATTAATTATATGCAGTATAAAAGTAAAATATTTGATGATGAGTCACCGCTAACGGCAAAACATTGTTTAAACCCTTTTAAAGCAAGATATGCATGTATCATGTTAATAAGCGTTATCGTCATATTGTTGGCAGTTTGGCACTGTTTGCAACACATCAAACCCATTATATGACAATCCGTTCAGAGATCATATATGTAGGCCCTACCATTTCACACAGAACTTCAATTACAGACTAGTGCATGGCGTTGATGTACCTTAACGATATTCTTTGTTTAGTAGGTCATACACGACTACCCGTTAACTCCACATGACCCTTCGACAGTACTCATGTCATAATGACGATTGTTCTGCAGAACATACAACATGTGACTTTTACAGGTACCAAAAGGTAATCAACTTAAAGCGCCGTAAACCGTCTCTTAAAGTATTACTTGCTGTCGGCGGATGGAACTTCGGGACCGCATTAATGACACAGATGTTGTCAACGGCTACCAGTCGGGGACGGTTTGTGGCAACTGCTACCACGTTCCTGAAACATCGTCACTTCGACGGACTCGATCTGGACTTCGAGTATCCGGGTAGTCGAGGAAGTCCAGCGGGCGACAAGCAACGATTCACACTTCTCGTTCAGGTAGGTCTTGTTGAATTGATCATGTGTAAGTCCTTGCCTGCGTGTATACAATCCAACTGTAAGTTGCCAAAATTATATTAAACTTATCAGTCATATTGGATTTTTTATTTACCACTTATATAATTTGTTGTGCCCATGATATAAATCGTAAATAAAAAAATAATTGACTCTTATTGGCCGATCTCCCATTTCCACGGTAACACACTTACAAAATAATCTGTTAATTATAAAAGGTACAACACTCCAAAGCTAAAATGGCGTAGGGATCTAGATTGGATAAATGTGGTCTCATCGATATTGTTCATAATCCATATCAAACATTTCAATTTTTTGAATATACAATATATGCTTTATTTGTGAAATATTTAATTGTTATGTAAATATGACATTCTTTTTTACATTATACTAACGTGCAAACAAAACTAAAGCAGCAGAACACAAAAACCCAAGCAAGACGGCATTGTCATTTTTAGTTCTGAAATGTTATACACATAAGTTCGCAGTAATATTCATCATGTGCGCAAAGTTCCTGCAAATGTTAAATTATCACTTAAATATTACGCGTTAAGGCGTTCCGAAAAGAGCTTTACCCCACAAAACGTTGAGCATGAGGTCTTTATTCGTTTCTGTATGGTTGTAGCTTAATCTCTGATGAACGTTTCGTGCACGAGAAAAGCTTTAACATACAATAGTACGCAAGTTCTATTTAGAACGCCGACTTACCTGTGCAACGGGTGGATCCTGTGAGACCAGATTACTTTTAGCAGCTATGTAATTTCTTGCACGGATAATTCCCTTTGTCCATTTGAATATCCGCCAGTCTTGCAGTCTATATATGTATCCGTGCATTCGTTCGTCTTTATATATGTCTGCATGTATGTATGCCTGTGCTTTTTCTACAATGTGTGCGTGCGTGCGTGGGTGCATGCGTGCCTGTGTGCGCATGTGTGGTATGTATGTACTGCAAGACGGGCGGGCGGGTATTCCAACGTTGTGTGTGTTCCAACGTTCGCCCGCCCGCCCGCCCGCCCGCCCGCCCGCCCGCCCGCCCGCCCGCCCGCCCGCCCGCCCGCCCGCCCGCCCGCCCGCCCGCCCGCCCGCCCGCGCGTCCCCGTCCCTCTGTCGGTTCCAGACAATTGTTGTGCGTGACACTGCAATGCGACAAACGTTTGTTTTTCAGGAACTACGAGCAGAGTTTAATAAAGCTGGAAACCTGATGTTGACGGCCGCAGTTGCGGCGGGAAAGGACAACATCGACCGCGGTTACGAAATACCAAAAATTTCCAGGTAAATAGTGACGTGAGCAACGTTGGAACATACACCTTCTATTAAACCACAGTTTACTATTAGCATAACGTCTTGCACCGAATTGATTATAGTATGTGTTTATTATGTAACAGCACAAAGACAATAGTTTGTGTTATAATAGGTAATATAGGGTATTACAAAAAGAACGCTACTCACAATACATTCACCGAAAGGTTGCAGATCGGTGCCGACAAACTTAATAGTATTTGAAGGTTTGCACATTTTGCTATTCTGTCATGTAAATACTTTCCTGATAAACGCATATAAAAAGATGCTGTGCAGAGAGAGAGAAAGAGAATGAGAGAGAGAGAGAGAGATAGAAAGTGAGAGAGAGCGAGAGAGAGAGAGAGAGAGAGAGAGAGAGAGAGAGAGCGAGAGAGCGAGAGAGCGAGAGAGAGAGAGAGAAATCCGACAGTCGTGTCGTTATATTAGTCTACCCACTTCCCAAAGATGCTATATATATATATATATATATATATATGGATACTCGGAACAATCTGTGAGCTGGCTGGGAATGATTTGTTGTTGTATTGGAGGCCTGGAGAAAGTTACATTTAATGTATTCGAGCATTGTTACTCAATTGTTCCCGTAATACAGGGATGTATTCTCTCTCTCTCGATCTTGCTCTCTCTCTCTCTCTCTCTCTCTCTCGCTCGCTCTCTCTCTCTCTCTCTGTCTCACTCTCTCTGTCTCTCTCATTCTCTCTTTTGCCCTCTCTCTCTCGCTCTCACTCTCTCTCTCTCACTCTCTCTCTTTCATTCTCTTTCTCTCTCTCGCTCGCTCTCTCGCTCGCTCTCTCTCTCTCGCTCTCTCTCTCGCTCTCTCTCTCACTCTCTCTTTCTCTCTCTCTCTCTCACTCGCTCTCTCTCCCTCGGTCTCTCTCTCCCTCTCTCTCCCTCTCTCTCTCGCTCTCTCTCTCTCTCTCACGCTATCTCTCTCCCTCGCTCTCTCTCTCTCTCTCTCACTCCCTCTCTCTTTCATTCTCTTTCTCTCGCTCGCTCTCTCTCTCGCTCTCTCTCTCTCACTCTATCTCTCTCCATCGCTCTCTCTCTCTCTCTCTCTCGCTCTCTTGCTCTCTCTCTCGCTCTCTCGCTCTCTCGCTCTCTCGCTCTCTCGCTCTCTCGCTCTCTCGCTCTCTCTCGCTCTCTGTCTCGCTCTCTCTCTCTCGCTCGCCCTCTCTCGCTCTCTCTCTCTCTCTCTTGCTCTCTCTCTCTCTCTCCTCTCTCTCTCGCTCGCTCTCTGTGTCTCACTCTCTGTCTCATTCTCTCATTTGCTCTCTCTCTCTCGCTCTCTATCTCTTTCATTCTCTTTCTCTCTCTCTCTCGCTCGCTCTCTCTCGCTCTGTCTCGCTCTCTCTGTCGCGCTCACTCTCTCACTCTCTCTTGTTCTCTCTCTCCATCGCTCTCTCTCTCTCGCTCTCTCTCCCACGCTCTCTCTACCTCTCTCGCTCTCTCTCTAGCTCTCTCTCTCTCACTCTATCTCTCTCCCTCGCTCTCTCTCATTCTCTCTCTCTCTTTCATTCTGTTTCTCTCTCTCGCTCTCTCACCCTCTCTCTCTCGCTATCTCTCGCTCTCTCGCTCGCTCTCTCTCTCTCTCGCTCTCTCTGTCTCGCGCTCTCTCTCTCTCGCTCGCCCCCTCTCGCTCTCTCTCTCTCTTGCTCTCTCTCTCACTCTATCTCGCTCTATCTCGCGCTCTCCTCTCTCTCTAGCTCTCTCCCTCTCCTCTCTCTCTCGCTCTCTTTCTCTCCACTCTCTCTCTCGCTCTCTCTCCTCTCTCTCTCGCTCTCTCTCTCTCCCTCTCTCTCTCTCTCTTATCTCTCTCAATCTCTCTCTCTCCATCTCTCTCTCGTTCTCTCTCTCTCCATCTCTCTCTCACTCTCGATCTCCCTCTCTCTCTTCCTCCCTCTGCGGAAAGTGCTGCCTTCACCCACACCTCGTTACACGAGTGGTCACAATCACGTCATACTGTGTCAGACAACGCATGATGTTCAATATATATTTTTTTTCAATATATCTCGCTCTCTCACTCTAACTCTCTCCATCGCTCTCTCTCATTCTCTCTCTCTCTCTCTTTCATTCTCATTCTCTCTCTCGCTCTCTCACCCTCTCTCTCTCTCGCTATCTCTCGCTCTCTCGCTCTCTCTGTCTCGCTCTCTCTCTCGCTCGCCCCCTCTCGCTCTCTCTCCCTCTCTTGCTCTCTCTCTCACTCTATCTCGCTCGCTCTCGCTCTCTCCTCTCTCTCTCGCTCTCTCCCTCTCTTGCTCTCTCTCTCACTCTATCTCGCTCGCTCTCGCTCTCTCCTCTCTCTCTCGCTCTCTTTCTCTCCACTCTCTCTCTCGCTCTCTCTCCTCTCTCTCTCTCTCTCGCTCTCTCTCTCCCTCTCTCTCTCTTATCTCTCTCACTCTCTCTCTCCATCTCTCGCTCTCTCTCTCGCTCTCTCAATCTCTCTCTCTCCATCTCTCTCTCTCGTTCTCTCTATCTCCATCTCTCTCTCACTCTCGATCTCCCTCTCTCTCTTCCTCCCTCTGCGGAAAGTGCTGCCTTCACCCACACCTCGTTACACGAGTGGTCACAATCACGTCATACTGTGTCAGACAACGCATGATGTTCAATATATTTTAAGTGTCGGAACAAACACCAACAATCCAACAGCAATATTGTTCACGCACAGTATTGTAATTACTAGTAGACAATATACTGGATTACCCGGAAATAATGTATTCTCTAGCATATATTATCTGCATTTCGATGTATTAGTTTCTATTAACGTTGTTACTTTTGTTTATATAAATGGTACCCTTCATGATTGACTGTGCTACCATACACGTTCATATCCGTGTTTCAGGGAACTCGACTGGGTCGGTCTGATGTCGTACGACTTGCACGGATTTTGGGATAATAAAACCGGACACCACTCGACATTGTACCCCCCGAAGGGTTCGTCGGCTAAGGACCGCTACCTGACTATGGTAAGATAAAGTCGTGGATAACAAACGGTATACTGGTCAGTGTAGTTTCTGTTTATATTAATAGACAATATCATATCGTGGTCAGTGTAGTTTCTGTTCATATTAATAGGCAATATCATATAGTGGTCAGTGTAGTTTCTGTCCATATTAATAGACAATATAATATACTGGTCAGTGTATTTTCTGTTCATATTAATAGGCGACATCATATCGTGGTCAGTGTAGTTTCTGTTCATATTAATAGGCAATATCATGTAGTTGTCAGTGTAGTTTATGTCCATATTAATAGACAATATCATATCGTGGTCAGTGTAGTTTCTGTCCATATTAATAGACAATATCATGTAGTTTTCAGTGTAGTTTCTGTCCATATTAATAGACAATATCATGTAGTCGTCAGTGTAGTTTCTGTCCATATTAATAGGCAATATCATATCGTGGTCAGTGTAGTGTCTGTCCATATTAATAGGCTATATCATATCGTGGTCAGTGTAGTTTCTGTCCATATTAATAGACAATATTATATCGTGGTCAGTGTAGTTTCTGTCCATATTAATAGGAAACGCCATTTATTAAATATCGACTAAAACGTTAGAGCAAAAGGGAGTTACTTTTAGTGAAATATTTGCTTTGATGTAATGTGAGAACACCCTTTGAGAATTAACATGGGTGCAGGTTGACGGAAGGAGGAGCGGGTGAAGGAGCATGTATGGGGAAAGGTGGGGCGTGGGTAGACGGAGTAGTTTCGTCCGTTGGTATGACAGCTGTGGTAATACTGTGCATTATGTTGCTTTATGCCTTTGTCAGATTGGAGCGTCAGACTACTGGCAGCGGAAAGGATGTCCAAAAAACAAACTTGTTATTGGGTTGGCGGGCTACGGACGAACATTCACCCTGCCCGACCCAACGAAGCATGGCTTGAACGTTGTTGCCAATGTTCCGGGGACTCGGCATCATTACACTAACGTATCAGGCGCGATTAGCTACTATGAGGTAAGCTAAGACTAATGCAGCGCACGTTGGTCAGTTCATGTCTACTTTTACAGAATTTCGTATTCGCGTTTTTAGAAGAAACCAAGTTTTCCTGGATTTACCGAAAATGTAATTTACTTTTAACTGGACAGTATTCAATTAAATATTAAACTAACAAAAAACAATAATTGGCATCATTATGATAGAATGTATTGCATGCATCTATGTTTGATAATTATGTTTTTTCAACAGTTTTAACAAATTCTGAAATACATTAGAGTATGAAGTAAAACAGTGCCATAACACTCTGTTTGATACATTACAATACACATAGCTTCACAGCAATATTAATGCTATATGCAACTGCTGGAAGTCAGTTATGTTCCGACACCTGTGGGAGATGTGTTAGTTGAAACAAAGCAATGTTACAAGTGATTCTGTATTTCATGAATAAAACATATTTAGTCTAGCATACCTTATGGAGGTTTGTATTTCCAGGCCTGTATTTACTTGTCGTCGGGTGCAAAAAGGGTTTGGAACTCAGACATACAAGCACCGTACCTCTACAAGGGCAACCAGTGGGCTGGATACGATGACCCCGAAAGTATGAAGATTAAGGTATGCTATCCTTTAATGGTTAACTTGTTTTGCAGGTCACAAACCAGTAGCATATGCGTGTTATCGCGACCAATAGACAACAATAGTCAGGTTTAAGTTGTCGCCTGATTGCATGCATAATGTGCTCTGGTAAATGAGTTTGATTGTGTGTAGTTGTGTTTAAATCTTCAGACCTGTATGCTTTGTAATCACCAATCAAGCAAACATCATACCATTATTTAAAAAAGGTTCGAGAAGCAAGTCAGAGAACTATAGACCAGTGAGTTTAACATCAGTGATTTGCAAACTATTAGAAAGACTAATTAAAGATCACTTGGTTGATTTGTTGTTAAAAATAACTTGATAAACCCACCTCAACATGGGTTTCTAAAAGCGAGGTCATACTTAGCAAATATGTTATGTTTTTGGAAGATGTCACAAAGTGGGTAGATGAGGGATCACCAGTAGATATAATCTACTTAGATTTTAAAAAACCTTTGACAAAGTGCCACATCAAAGATTACTATGTAAACTAAAGGCATAGGAACGGTATGATTAACTGGATAGAAAAATGGCTTATTGATAGAAGACATTCCGACCTATTGTATTCTTAATATATATATCAATGAGTTGGAGGATGATATAACAAGCAAGGTGTTGTCGTTTGCGAACGATGATTTTAACAAAGAACAGTAAATGAATGGAACAGATTATCAGCTGATTGTCTAGGTGCTAGTAGTGTCAATATGTTTAAAAAGAAAATCGACATATACCTAAGAAGGGTGGGGTACTCTTAAATATATAGGTTGGACTTTCGATAAGCCAAAGGGCTTCCTTGACCATCTGCCATCAAGAGTTGATTATCTTGATGGCTGTCTTGTCAAATCTTGTTAAATTTGAAATACGTCAGCAGTGCTACTGTACGCTCTATTCTTTACTGTGGTTATAACAACACATCAATCTCTTATCTATCATCATCATCAGTCAATTATGTATCTGATTTTGTTATTGTTTATGATTTCATACTGTTTTATCCTGCATCAGCGAAATGTGACAAATTCGTACACAAATTGTAGTAATGTTGTGATACTATGATTTTCCAATTTTTTAGTCATGTCTTAAATGCCTAACATGTGTAGCTTAATGAAAATAGCAATACTGAACTGCGTATTTTCTTGTGAACCTCATACCACAACCGAGATGGCAAGCGCAGCAATACCTTACTACCATACAGTACAAGTATATGTACAGTACAGTTCATTATAATACAGTACATTATAGTACAGTACAGTATTTCCTCTCAATAATCGAATACATACTCTTACATATAAAATCAAAACTATAATGCATGCCTAACTTTGCAACATAGGTACGAAGTTATTAATAATGCGTTAGCCTGTTTTGGATTTCTTTTTTTAATTGCGGGCCGCAATTCAGAGTACATGCTATACTCAGTAATACCCTGTCTACTATATCGCCACTATTTATAGCTGCGTCGTTGAACCCTCATAAGTCAATTTGTTTCAGGGGGCATGGATTGGAAAACAGCGGTTTCTTGGATACTTATTTTGGGCTATCGACTTCGACGATTTCAATGGCCAGTTCTGCAAGCAGGGGAAAAACCCACTGCAGAAAGCCGTCATGAGAGGCATAAACGAAGGGCTCGCCGCAGGATTTTCTTCTAATAATGGTGAAGGAAGTGACGCTGCCGGCGGCGAGTGAGTACAGCTGGCATAGACTTCTCCATTCGATCGTACTTAGCTTCGATACCAGATATTAAACGTGATTTTCTTTTCAAGTTTCAAGCACATGATTAGCCCCGATTGCCCGGGCTCCCTAGTTTGACACCAATGTTTGAGTCCGAGATACCAGCAAGGGCGGTAGTATAACTTTGAAATATTCGCTGACAGGAAGCTTTGCCATGAATCTCAATGAACATGATGAACAGTTATTAGGCAGAGAAGTGGAACGTTGCCCAAGACTAAATGCTTTCAAATATTGATATGATTACGCAAATGATATAGTGTGAATAAACGTAAATGTGTCGACGTGTTTATTACATTGGGGTATTATTTCGTTTGTGGTAGGACACCGATTTTCTTAGGTGATCTATAAAGCACATGCCAGTAAATGTAGTTTAATTTATTTCATAAAGATAGCTCAACTGTGCAATTTCAAGTTTATATTATATGTACACAGTATCATTTACATATAAATATGACACGACGTTTAGACACTAATTTACTATTATTATGTTTATGCTTGTTAGCCAAACGACACCAGCCGAACCACCTGAGGAGGAAAGGGAGCCACCACGGACGCAACCAGCGACAACTAGGGCACCAAAACGACCATTCCGAAAAGGTAAGTGTCTTGTCCTGTTTAGTTACCATAATGTGTCCAATGGGAATATGTCAGCCATTGACAGTAGCTGGATATCGAAATTACAACAAATATTACTATCCATATTTTACTTCCGCCTAGCTTAAACAAGAAGTTTTCAGTTAATAAAAAAAAAAAAAAAAAAAACAGTGCAGTCCGAATAACCTTATAACTCTATACAGTGCGGTTGCCTTTGTCTAGCTTATTATTTCACATAATCCCCATGGTTTGACTTTTTAATTATGCGATTTTATCTTGTTATACATTTTTATACTGGCAGTTTATCACATGTATACCTCCTCTAAATGAATACACACAACAATGTTTTGCTAATGGTGAACAATTAAAGATAGCCGCTACTAGTCACAAAAGACGAACAGTGGCGTATCGTATTATGCCGTCGATAATTATGTTAGATGCCATGTTACGATCGAGTATGTTCTCGGGTCACCACTGTTCTGGAGCACCGATCATAGACACCTCAGAGTGCACAAGACGACATGAAAAGGGTCGATGCTAGCAATGGATTTCACACACAACATGGAACCAGAAAAGATATCTTCTGCACCCGTTGATACAAGTCAATATCTAGCCACACAAAGATTGCTTCAGCATCAGTTAGGTCATAGTACTAATGAGTTTTAGAAGGAGTGTATGGGTGTTTACCTTATCCTTGTTCGTCGTTCTGTCTTGCAGATTCAAGTATGAGAGAATGTTAAGTTGACCAGACGGGTACATGCTAATGTACTGCTTTTCTGCCGTTTTCTGAAAAATTCTCGTTTACAGCTTAGGGTGAATAGTGGTGGTATTGACGTGCCAAAAACACGCTCGCTCTCTCATTCAGCCTACATCTGTGCAACTCCTTTTGTCCCAATTTGTAAGCCTTGTAGTTTTTGCAGCTTGGAGACTTTGGTTTTCCACTACACCATAGAACTTATTTTAAGAATAGGAAGGATGTCTTTTGTTTAGGAATTACTCAGACTCAGAGCTATAGTCCATCTTCGTTTTTGTTTGTACACGGCCTATCGCAGGAATCGAATTATTACCATCTGGTGTGTTCGTCTGAGCATCAGTGCAATCACCGGAAAAGCGAGGCCTTTTTACGTGAAAAGTTCATCTGTGTTCTGCTGTACTCATTCAGCAGGGTGACTGACATATTGTTAGTGCCTTTGCTGTGGAACACCATCTGAAAACATTGAAATCAAATCCACCACTTGTTGTCTCCTCCCCTGATGATCGCAACACAGTGACATGCCAATTGTTAAATAGCTCGACTATAGGGGGTGTAAGTCTCGCGCGCGAAAACGAGGCTGGGGGCAGTTGGGGGCAGGAATTCCATATTCTCCATGTTAACATATGTTAACATAACATATATAGGACTTTGTTTTGTTTTGTTTGTAATAATCGAACTGTTCCCAAATAGCGTGTTTCAATTATATTTTCCGAAGAATTATTTCAAGCAGAAGCAATGGGACACTTTGCCGGTGACAATCATCAATTGTAATTGTTAAATTGATTATTATGGTGGTTGCCATGGCATTATCGGCGAGTACTTAAAAACTCGCCGAAAAAAAAAACTAATAATGAAGAGTGTCATTTTTTCGCGCTGTACAACCTATTTGGGGCAAACGTATACATGTGTTATGATTATGTGCATTTAGCCAACTTGGCAGATATAAATGCTTGTCGAAACCACAACGTACAGCAATGTAACATGCAAATCCGTAAAAGACACATACGGCGTAAAATCGTGTTTCTTATCTGCAGTACGTAAATCGCTATATGTCTATGATAGTGTGGTAAACTCAATGTTAAATCGGATACTCAAGGTAAGAAAGGTATAACACAAGATATTTAAGACCTGATTCTTCTAGTATTCATCTGTCGGAAGCTACAACTGTCATCCATTGTTAGAATATTAGTCTCGCCATGTGTCGTGACCCACTTACAGGCCCTGTTGAGTGGAAACCACGCTTATCTGCTGACATGATGTATATATATATATATATATATATATATATATATATATATATATATATATATATATATATATATATATATATATATATATATAATACTTGACGATCAGATGTGTGGGCCAGCATTACTTGGTGATGCTGATCTTTTTAGGACCTGCACACGTACTTGCGTTTTGAAAGTATTCAGTCTCCACGGTATCGAATCGCTTTTTTCATGTTATTACGTAGGACGCATATCTTTGATACGCAACACGTGTTGGTGTACAAGTAAGCAAAATTTCAGCGTGTCCAAAATTGTTTAGCAAGGGTAGTCACGCGTTCTCCTCGTTTTTCTCGCTCAGTGCCGCTTCTAAAATCATTGCATTGGCTCCCTGTGCAAAATCGCATAATTTTCAAAATGTGTACAATAGCCTATCAAACAATCTCATCTACACAAACAGCACATCTAAATTCAATGCTAAATCCAGCAAGAAATGCCAGACATCTACCCTCAACCAGTAGTAACCCTGTTTACATCCCTCGGGTAAAAACGAAAGCCGGGACCCGAGCTCTCTCGGTTGCCGCACCAACGGTGTGGAATTCGCCTCTTGCCAGTGTTAAATCAGAAGGTAATATAGTTTCATTCCGCCGACGATCTCTTTATAATGCTGCCCATCCTCTTTAGCCTAATAGCTTCTTCATCCATCCATTGACGATTCACGCATTGTTTTCGATTACGAGTTTGCTTAATCTCTTGGTTTTGCCGCGTCACTGAGCTTGATCATCTAGGATATTGGCGCAAAATAAGTCATTAGTATTATTATTATTATTATTACAATGTGGATCCATATAGTGTTTTGTAATGTGTTTGTTTCTCCATGTTGCCGCTGTGAATTGTGCGTCAGCAATATTCTGTTGAATTCCCTCCCACAGTAATTCCCTTTTATTCTAGATATATGGGCACGTTAACACATGTTAAACAATAAGTTGCTTTATCTTTGGAATATACCCGTTGTAATTAAGCCTTGTCAGTCGGAACGATTTCGATAGTGTTGATCCATTCTTTTTTTCAGCAAAGAACCCCAATTATGCCGATATGTACAGGATAGTGTCTTCCGTTTTGTCTCTAGTGCCATGGGTAAAGTGTCTGGAACTATGGTGCATGACTTCGTAAAGAACATGTGGTTTTTCAGATGCATTATATACATCAACCCAAAGGGTTTTTATTATTGAGTTCGTTAATTCAGTTACTTTGAAGCAAGGCAACCTATCAAAAATGATATCTCGCCACTATGGAAGATGAAAAACATACTGATAAATTTGCAAACATGAAACACGAAAAACGATTAGTGAAATGGTCGTATATATGATTTTTTTTATTGTTACATTAAAATTTAATATGGGCCCACGTCTCCTTCAGTTTTGCTTCTAACTGGCTGACACGTTGCATATCATCTAGCGAGCCCATTGAGATGGTTCTTATATTTAGAGTTTTTTTTAATTCGTCTGCCGTCAATGCTGTGAGGTACGAAGAATTCAATGGAACCGTTTATAATAATGTCCGACTATGTTCACATGACAAAAATTCAAAATGGCCGCCATTTTCACCAACAATAGCCAAAATCGAGCATAAGTTGATTGCATTTTGCTATATAAATATGATTTTATTTTGTCCATTCCTATGTTTTACCATATCAGGACTTAAAAGGAAGTATTTCAACTGATGCCCGCCCAAGAAAACCGAGTAATTTTTTTAATGGCCGTCATTGTAACCAAACATATGCAAGAGCCACGATGTTGTGCCTATTCCTACGTTTTAGCATATGGGCAAGAATATAGTACTAGTATATACTTGTACGGCCTTAATTATACGTGAGATGCATGTACCAACACATGAGGAATTTAATGTAATCATTTTATGTGGTCACGTGACACAAATGTAAGATGGCCGCCATTTCTACCGAAAATAGCTCGAAGATTTATTTTCAATTCCTCTTCAGCATTGAACATTCATCATGACTGAGTTTCAGGAAAGCTAATAGTTGTAACTTCATGTATGTGTATATGACTACAGCTGACAAGAAGCACAAAAGGCTTGGGAAATGACACACAAAATGGTACAACAATTTAAAAGTATAACGTAAGAAGTACTGAATTATATAATTGCTGATAAACACTGAGAACTTGTTTGCAAAGATAAGTTTCATTTGGGCATTGACCCAGTGTACATTATTAACCATTGGTATTTAAAGATAAATCATTCCCATTGCGTTCTCATAGAAAAGGTTATTCACCCATTCTCTCTAACTCCCCTCTTCCTCCATACTATCACCTTCATCCTGATTATCATGTCTAGCTTCATTCTCATCATGTTTGGTGAAAGGATTGAAGCACATGGCTTCGCCAACACAATAACAGCATGGCGTGCAAGACAATCCTGCAGAATGACAGCTACATGCATAACTGCTGCAAGCTTTCCTAACGCTAGATACAGTACATGGCATGTGATGGAAATGCAGCATATGTTGCCAGATGGTGCCAAGATGGCCAGGCATACGGAATTCTTTGTCTGCAGACCAGTTTGGAGAGCAAACATACATCAAGAAGAGTAAGATGCCTGGGGGTTTGAAGGGATTAACCATGTCAGAAGACAAAGTGGCCATATGGGCAGAGTCTTACCCCATCTGTGCCCATGTCACACTCGCCGTAGAGTCCATGTATTCAGCTGATGATGAGATGAAGGAGCAGAAACGTAAGGAGGAAGGAGAGAAGAGGCGTATACTCGATAAATATGTCTGAGGACAGAGACACAATCCACTCTCGTCTCTAAACTGAAAGTGGATGATCTTCAGCCACATGCTCCAGACATATTCATCGTCGATGGCCAACAACTCCTATATGACATTGTTTGGCCATGTGCTGGGTCTGCTTCAGATCTCGCCAACAGCATGAAGGACATATCGGTCAGTACCAACCAACAGAAGTGCTGGTCATCTTCGATCGCTATGATGACAGGTCAGCAAAAGATCATGAGCGAATCCGGTGTGCAGGTGAAGGGTCTGTTAACTACTATATCACAACATCAAGCAAGCCTCCCATGCCGCGATGCCATCATGTAGAGCAAAGCGAATAAGAAGCCTCTCGTCAGAGTTCTCTCACATACAATTTGGGCAACAACGTGACGATGGTTGGAAGAGAGGAGAGTATGTACAGCCACGATGAAGCGTCAGTTATCTTCTGGAAGGTGTAAGGAATGGTAAGAATATTGTACGAGTGATCAGCGATGACACTGACGTCTTTGTTCTGCCCGTGTGCAGCTATATCGATGGTGTGGGCTATCCTCGATATCTATGAAACTGTTTCGCTCCTTGGTTCGAAATCCCTCCAATTGCTCGGTATGCATGCATTATCAGGCTGCGATGCTGTGACCTACCCAATTTGGTCATGGCAATGCAACGGCGCTAAAGGTACTGAAGTCCGCCGACCACTCTGGCCTCTGCACTGTATTCGGTGAACAGAGTGCTAACCACAAACAGTTGCTAGAGACTGAACGCAAATTTATTTGCTCGCTCTATGGTGTTGCTGCAGCTGAAAGCATGGCTTCTGCCACGTATGCCCTCTGCACCAAAAGGACACGAGGGAAAGCTGTATGTGTCAAAACCCTTCCACCGATAGACGCTAATTTGGCATATCACATCCGGCGAGCACACTACCAAGTAATGCTCTGAAAGGCAGCAGATCAGCATGCTCGGCCTGCTGTTGACATCGCTGCTTACGGCTGGGAGTTGGTCAGTGGTGCAGGGTGTGTGCCAACTCCACGCATTGCAAGAGGACCAGCAGCTCCTCCTGCCCTCATCCACTTTCAGATTAGAGACGAGAATGGATTTTGTCCCTGTCCTCAGACATCCATATTCATCAATGATTGATGCAGGAACAGCGCACAATTCATAGTCAAAGAGTGTTTGAAGTTCGGCTTGTCGGTGCTGCCCTACTGTGATGAGAACACAGAACTGTGATGCAATGTCACACAGCGTCTTATCACCTATGGCAACTTGGCATTTGATATATTCCATGGCTTTGACTTTTCTTTTCAGGGGAGCGTGGAAACCATCAGGTAATGACGATCTGAAGTCAAGGAACATGCTCTCCCCCATCTTGAGGGTTTCCTGGACATTGACAAAAGCATTCACCACTTTACCATTAATGATGTTATAGAGGCTAGAACTTGTCATTTGTGAGGATGGGAATGCTTCTTCAACTCTTCGTAAACATGAATTCGTGTCATTTGTATCGAGTATGCGCCTCTTCTCTCCTTCCTCCTTACGTTTCTCCTCCTTCGTCTCATCATCAGCTGAATTCATGGACTCTATGGCGAGTGTGACATGGGCACAGATGGGGTAGGACTCCACCCAAATGGCCACTTGGTCTTCTGACATGGTCACATGGTTAATCCCTTCAAACCCCCAGGCATATTACCCTTCTTAGTGTATGTTTGCTCTCCAAACTGGTCTATAGACACAACATTCCATATGCCTGGCCTATGACGACATAGATGAGCACCTGCTAACAGATCCATCTTAGCATCATCTGAAGCTAGACATGATGATGAGGATGAAGGTGATAGTACGGAGGAAGAGGGGAGTTAGAGAGAATGGGTGAATAACCTTTTCTATGAGAACATAATGGGAATAATTTATCGTTTAAATACCAATGGTTAATAATGTACACTAGGTCAATGTCCAAATAAAATTTGCCATTGCAAATAAGTTCTCAGTGTGTATCAGCAATTATATAATTCAGTATTCTGACGTTATACTTTTAAAGTTGTACCATTTTGTGTGTCATTTCCCAAGCTTTTTGTGCTTCTTTTCAGCTGTAGTCATATGCACATACATGAAGGTACAACTATTAGCCTTCCTGGAACTCAGTCATGATGAACGTTCAATGCTGTAGTGGAATTGAAAATAAATCTTCGAGCTATTTTCGGTTGAAATGGCGGCCATCTTTAATTTGTGTCACTTGACCACAGAAAATGATTACATTAAATTCCTCATGTGTTGGTACATGTATTTCACGTATAATTAAGGCCGTACAAGTATATACCAGTACTATGTTCTTGCCCATATGCAAAAACGTAGGAATAGGCACAAAATCGTGGCTCTTGCATATGTTTGGTTAAAATGACGGCAATTTTGGATATTACTCGGTTTTCTTGGGCGGACATCAGTTGAAATACTTCCTTTTAAGCCCTGATATGGTAAAACATAGGAATGGACAAAATAAAATCATATTTATACAGCAAAATGCAATCAAATTATGCTCGATTTTAGCTACTGTTGGTGAAAATGGCGGCCATTTTGAATTGTTGTCATGTGAACATAGTCGGACATTATTATAAACGGTTCCATTGAATTCCTCGTACCTCAAAGCATGCGTGTACATAAAATAATTATGTTCCTGGCATGATGTAGTGTAAAGATGAACACATTTTTTATTTACCAGGATCACGGCAGCCATCTTGGATTTTCGTGGTTCCCACGAGTTGCCCAAGGATGGCGCATTGCCATCCCACGGATTTGAGCTCAGGGACACATAATCTATATGATTCAGCAAAAAAACCTTAGACGACCAAACATTTACAGGTTCACAAAATGGCAACTCGACTAAGACTGGCTTCAATTGGTTCTATTGCGTCATTAAGGTTTGACAGTGTAGGATCGACTGAAATGTGTATTTGAGTATCGTCTGCGTAACAATAATATTTCAGGCCATGCTTCCGGATGATATCAGCCTTTAGCTGAGATATAGCAGACGTCACGTTCTGCTACTCAGAGGTATGACTGTAACCAGTCAAGTGCAACACCGCCGATTCCAAAATAGCTGTTAATACTGGATAGCAGAATGGAGTAATCGACACTGTGAACAGCTGGAGATATATATAATAACACGAGAAGAATCAACTTGCCGCAGGCCATCGTTATGAACGTTTAGCAACGCGGTTTCTACGCTGTGGTGTGCACGATAGGTCGACTGGAATACATCGATAAGATTATTTTTGGCGAGGAATGTAGAGAGTTGTTTGGCTACCACCCGTTCCAGTGTCCTATTGAGGAAACATAAGTTTGATATAGGGCAATAGTTGGCTAACATGGATGAATCAAAGTTTACCTTCTTCAGAATTTCTCCCAAGTTCATTGAGTTTTGATGATTTTAGTCATCGCCGGCAATACAACATCGCTACACCTTTTCAGCTGTGCCGATGGAATTGGATCGAGGTCACAGGTTGTTCCTGGTGCATTTGAGAGTATCTTCTGTATTTCATCTTTAGACACTTCATGAAAACCCACAAACTTTGAATATGAAAGAGCTCTTGTAGAAGGGTGTAGATCATTTACTCTTTCAAACCGATATCGGGTGCATTTTATTTTATCGGTAACAAAGATGGAATTACCACCTGTCTGAAAACATAATCTGGCTGCTCAGTAACTGATAATCTAAATAGCTCGATGCTAGTCCTGGCCTGAGTGATGCAGGATTTAACCTGTAAACATGTTTTTCAAATGCATATTTCCATCTGTTCTGGTGATGACACTTTTCAAATATATATGAAATTCACGAATTAAATCAGACATATATTGGTATTTGGTTAAAAACAGATGACACATCGATTAATGGATGGTCTTGCCATGTGATCTCATGTATACTGAGCGATAATAATTATTATAACTAATGTCAACAGAAGGGTCAAACAGGTCTCCACTGTACATCAGCTACACACTTCGACAATATGTGGCAGATCGATTGACCTTCTGCCACATCCTAATTTCACGATTTCGCGTCTATGTTGTCTCTTTTCGAGAGACGACTTATCTATGCTGACCCTTATATATATTCGTGTTCTAACATATAATATGTGACACTGTTATGCAAACACTGATTTCCTTTCTGCGCACTCATAAAATAACCCCGCATATTCTACCCGGGTGTATCGTCTCTGCAGGCGACAGTTACAACCCTCTCAGAGTGTGTTACTACACGAACTGGGCGCAGTATCGGGATCAGGGCGGCAAATTCTTCCCCCAAAACATAGACGTCTCTGTATGCACACATATCGTCTACGCATTCGCCGTAATGGGGCCGAATCTTCAGCTGAAGGCTTTCGAGTGGAACGACGAAGAATATCAGAATATGTAAGTTCCTCCCTATTTCCACCTTTGCTAATGCTATCATGTTACAGTTGTGATACTGAATATTTTTGCCTAAGCCAACAATCGACGTGCTACCGTGTGTGCAATCAAATGTGTTCAATGTAGTGTTGTTGTATTTAATGTGTGTCCACACTTTGGTGCACGTGACTTAAATTCGAGTGATCGCATGAATGTGCACTACGATTATAAATATTATTTATGTTATTATATTCATGTTGTCGGCATTGTTTAATCACCCGTAAACTGGTCATCGACAGGTTTACTTGTTTGAGGACTTGACAACGTCTGTCATCTACTCTTGTTTAAGCGGGTCACACTTAATGTACCTGCGTTGCTTTAATGCTCATTGTGCTAAAGTAATTTACCTGTGTTGTTTACATAATGTATATATGTATATGTGTAGATGAAGGATCAATTTAGTCATTAATTATATGCAGTATAAAAGTAAAATATTTGATGATGAGTCACCGCTAACGGCAAAACATTGTTTAAACCCTTTTAAAGCAAGATATGCATGTATCATGTTAATAAGCGTTATCGTCATATTGTTGGCAGTTTGGCACTGTTTGCAACACATCAAACCCATTATATGACAATCCGTTCAGAGATCATATATGTAGGCCCTACCATTTCACACAGAACTTCAATTACAGACTAGTGCATGGCGTTGATGAACCTTAACGATATTCTTTATTTAGTAGCTCATACACGACTACCCGTTAACTCCACATGACCCTTCGACAGTACTCATGTCATAATGACGATTGTTCTGCAGAACATACAACATGTGACTTTTACAGGTACCAAAAGGTAATCAACTTAAAGCGCCGTAAACCGTCTCTTAAAGTATTACTTGCTGTCGGCGGATGGAACTTCGGGACCGCATTAATGACACAGATGTTGTCAACGGCTACCAGTCGGGGACGGTTTGTGGCAACTGCTACCACGTTCCTGAAACATCGTCACTTCGACGGACTCGATCTGGACTTCGAGTATCCGGGTAGTCGAGGAAGTCCAGCGGGCGACAAGCAACGATTCACACTTCTCGTTCAGGTAGGTCTTGTTGAATTGATCATGTGTAAGTCCTTGCCTGCGTGTGTACAATCCAACTGTAAGTTGCCAAAATTATATTAAACTTATCAGTCATATTGGATTTTTTATTTACCACTTATATAATTTGTTGTGCCCATGATATAAATCGTAAATAAAAAAATAATTGACTCTTATTGGCCGCTCTCCCATTTCCACGGTAACACACTTACAAAATAATCTGTTAATTATAAAAGGTACAACACTCCAAAGCTAAAATGGCGTAGGGATCTAGATTGGATAAATGTGGTCTCATCGATATTGTTCATAATCCATATAAAACATTTCAATTTTTTGAATATACAATATATGCTTTATTTGTGAAATATTTAATTGTTATGTAAATATGACATTCTTTTTTACATTATACTAACGTGCAAACAAAACTAAAGCAGCAGAACACAAAACCCAAGCAAGACGGCATTGTCATTTTTAGTTCTGAAATGTTATACACATAAGTTCGCAGTAATATTCATCATGTGCGCAAAGTTCCTGCAAATGTTAAATTATCACTTAAATATTACGCGTTAAGGCGTTCCGAAAAGAGCTTTACCCCACAAAACGTTGAGCATGAGGTCTTTATTCGTTTCTGTATGGTTGTAGCTTAATCTCTGATGAACGTTTCGTGCACGAGAAAAGCTATAACATACAATAGTACGCAAGTTCTATTTAGAACGCCGACTTACGCA
The DNA here is from genome assembly GCA_964017155.1 of Oasisia sp. SBJ-2009. Taxonomy (NCBI): domain Eukaryota; kingdom Metazoa; phylum Annelida; class Polychaeta; order Sabellida; family Siboglinidae; genus Oasisia; species Oasisia sp. SBJ-2009. The sequence continues at coordinate 36,407,205 of OZ024858.1, forward strand.
AGACAGTACGCAAGTTCTATTTAGAACGCCGACTTACCTGTGCAACGGGTGGATCCTGTGAGACCAGATTACTTTTAGCAGCTATGTAATTTCTTGCACGGATAATTCCCTTTGTCCATTTGAATATCCGCCAGTCTTGCAGTCTATATATTTATCCGTGCATTCGTTCGTCTTTATAAATGTCTGCATGTATGTATGCCTGTGCTTTTTCTACAATGTGTGCGTGCGTGCGTGCATGTGTGCCTGTGTGGGCATGTGTGGTATGTATGTACTGCAAGACGGGCGGGCGGGTATTCCAACGTTGTGTGTGTTCCAAGGTCCGCCCGCCCGCCCGCCCGCCCGCCCGCCCGCCCGCCCGCCCGCCCGCCCGCCCGCCCGCCCGCCCGCCCGCCCGCCCGCCCGCGCGTCCCCGTCCCTCTGTCGGTTCCAGACAATTGTTGTGCGTGACACTGCAATACGACAAACGTTTGTTTTTCAGGAACTACGAGCAGCGTTCAATAGAGCTGGAAACCTGATGTTGACGGCCGCAGTTGCGGCGGGAAAGGACAACATCGACCGCGGTTACGAAATACCAAAAATTTCCAGGTAAATAGTGACGTGAGCAACGTTGGAACATACACCTTCTATTAAACCACAGTTTACTATTATCATATAACGTCTTGCACCGAATTGATTATAGTATGTGTTCATTGTGTAACAGCACAAAGACAATAGTTTGTGTTATAATAGTTAAGTATACGGTATTACAAAAAAGTACGCTACTCACAATACATTCACCGAAAGGTTGCAGATCGGTGTCGACAAACTTAATAGTATTTGAAGGTTTGCACATTTTGCTATTCCGTCATGTAAATACTTTCCTGATAAACGCACATAAAAAGATGCTGTGCAGAGAGAGAGAGAAAGAGAATAAGAGAGAGAGAGAGAGATAGAAAGTGAGAGAGAGCGAGAGAGAGAGAGAGAGCGAGAGAGCGAGAGAGAGAGAGAGAGAGAGAGAGAAATCCGACAGTCGTGTCGTTATATTAGTCTACCCACTTCCCAAAGATGATATATATGTATATATATATATATATATATATATATATATATATATATATATATATATATATATATATATGTATATATATATATATATGGATACTCGGAACACTCATCTGTGAGCTGGTTGGGAATGATTTGTTGTTGTTTTAGAGGCCTGGAGAAAGTTACATTTAATGTATTCGAGCATTGTTACTCAATTGTTCCCGTAATACAGGGATGTGTTCTCTCTCTCAATCTTGCTCTCTCTCTCTCTCGCTCGCTCTCTCTCTCGCTCTGTCTCACTCTCTCTGTCTCTCTCATTCTCTCTTTTGCTCTCTCTCTCTCTCGCTCTCACTCTCTCTCTCACTCCCTCTCTTTCATTCTCTTTCTCTCTCTCGCTCGCTCTCTCTCGCTCTCTCTCTCTCGCTCTCTCTCTCTCTCTTTCTCTCTCTCTCTCCATCGCTCTCACTCGCTCTCTCTCCCTCGGTCTCTCTCTCCCTCTCTCTCCCTCTCTCTCGCTCTCTCTCTCTCTCTCTCTCTCTCTCTCTCACGCTATCTCTCGCCCTCGCTCTCTCTCTCACTCCCTCTCTCTTTCATTCTCTTTCTCTCGCTCGCTCTCTCTCTCGCTCTCTCTCTCTCTCTCTCGCTCTATCTCTCTCTCTCGCTCTCTCTCTCACTCTCAATATTTCTCTCTCTCCATCGCTCTCTCTCTCTCGCTCTCTCGCTCTCTCTCGCTCTCTCTCGCTCTCTGTCTCGCTCTCTCTCTCTCTCTCTCTCTCGCTCGCCCTCTCTCGCTCTCTCTCTCTTGCTCTCTCTCTCCTCTCTCTCTCTCGCTCGCTCTCTGTGTCTCACTCTCTCTCTCTCATTCTCTCATTTGCTCTCTCTCTCTCGCTCTCTCTCTCTTTCATTCTCTTTCTCTCTCTCTCTCTCGCTCGCTCTCTCTCGCTCTGTCTCGCTCTCTCTGTCGCGCTCACTCTCTCACTCTCTCTTTCTCTCTCTTTCCATCGCTCTCTCTCTCTCGCTCTCTCACTCTATCTCTCTCCCTCGCTCTCTCTCACTCTCTCTCTCTCTTTCATTCTCTTTCTCTCTCTCTCGCTCTCTCACCCTCTCTCTCTCGCTATCTCTCGCTCTCTCGCTCGCTCTCTCTCTCTCTCTCTCGCTCTCTCTGTCTCGCTCTCTCTCTCTCGCTCGCCCCCTCTCGCTCTCTCTCTCTTGCTCTCTCTCTCACTCTATCTCGCTCTCTCCTCTCTCTCTCGCTCTCTCCCTCTCCTCTCTCTCTCGCTCTCTTTCTCTCCACTCTCTCTCTCTTGCTCTCTCTCCTCTCTCTCTCGCTCTCTCTCTCTCCCTATCTCTCTCTCTTATCTCTCTCACTCTCTCTCTCCATCTCTCGCTCTCTCCCTCGCTCTCTCACTCTCTCTCTCCATCTCTCTCTCCATCTCTCTCTCTCTCTCGTTCTCTCTCTCTCCATCACTCTCTCACTCTCGATCTCCCTGTCTCTCTTCCTCCCTCTGCGGAAAGTTCTGCCTTCACCCACACCTCGTTACACGAGTGGTCACAATCACGTTATACTGTGTCAGACAACGCATAATGTTCAATATATTTTAAGTGTCGGAACAAACACCAACAATCCAACACCAATATTGTTCACGCACACTATTTAACAAGATTTAACAAGATTGCCACCTAGAGAATCAACTCTAGATGGCAGGTGGACAAGGAAGCCGTTTGGCTTATCGAGAGTCCAACCTATCTATCTAAGTATACCCTGCCCGTCTTAGGTATATGTCAATTTTATTTTTAAACATATTAACACTTCTAGCACCTACACAATCAGCTGATAATTTGTTCCATTCGTTTACTATTCTTTGGGAAAATGAAAATTTTCTAATATCTAGTCTACACTGCTTCTTTGCTAATGCAACTCCATGTCCTCCATGTCCTCTAGTCCTTCTCTCTTCCTTGACCGTGAAAAAAAATGTTCTGTCAATATTTTCATACCCATTCAATATTTTAAAAACCTCAATCTGATCTCCTCTCAATCTTCTGGTTTCTAGTGTTGTTAGACCACATTCTTTTAGACGCATTTCATAACTAATATTCCTGAGTTTTGGTATCATTTTTGTTGCTCTCCTTTGTACTCTTTCTAGCATATCAATATCCTTCTTGCGATATGGCCTCCATGCTTGTATACAATATTCTAAATGAGGCCTAACTATTGTTTTATAAAGCGGTATTATTAGTTATTTTTCTGTGTATACTATATTTCGCCTAATTAATCCAAGAATTTGGTTTGCCTTCGCTGCTGCAATTCCACACTGCTCTGATACCTTCATGTCAGCACTAATGGTTAAACCTAAGTCCTTTTCCTTTACAGTAGTATTTAGTACAGTACCACCCATTGTATATTGTGCATTTTCATTCCCATGTCCTGTGTGGAGGCACTTACACTTTCCAAAGTTAAACAGCATTTGCCATTTCTCAGACCATTCTATCAACTTATTTAGATCATCTTGTAAATGCTGTCTATCTGCATCACTTTTAATTTTCCTAAACACTTTTGTGTCGTCCGCAAACTTCAACACCTTGCTTGTTATGTCATCATCCAAATCATTGATATATATTAAGAATAAAATAGGTCCCAATACTGATCCTTGCGGTACTCCACTCAAAACAGATTTCCAATTTGAAACCTCCCCATCAACTACTACTCTTTGTCTTCTATCAATAAGCCATTTTTCTATCCAGTTAATCATACTATTTCCTATGCCATGGGCCTTTAGTTTAAGTAGTAATCTTTGGTGTGGCACTTTGTCAAAGGCTTTTTTAAAATCTAAGTAGATTATATCTACTGGTGATCCCTCATCTACCCACTTTGTGACATCTTCCAAAAAACATAACATATTTGTTAAGCATGACCTCGCTTTTAAAAACCCATGTTGAGATGTGTTTATCAATTTATTTTTAACAAGAAAATCAACCAAGTGATCTTTAATTAGTCTTTCTAATAGTTTACAAATCACCGATGTTAAACTCACTGGTCTATAGTTCTCTGACTTGCTTCTTGATCCTTTTTTAAATAATGGTATGATGTTTGCTTCTTTCCATTCTACCGGAACCACTCCTTCCTCTAATGCCAAATTGAACACTGTTGCAAGTGGTATGCTAATTTGTTCTACAATTTCCAGTAGTAATTTGGGAGGAATCCCATCCACTCCTGGTTATTTATTATCCTTCATATCTCTTATTTTCATAGCTACCATTTTTGGGGTTACAGTTAGTTGTCCTAAATAGTCACTCTCTCCCTTCGAACTTAGTCTCTAGTACTGGTAATGTACTAATATCTTCCCTGGTAAACACCGAACTAAAGTATTCATTTAGGTTTTCTGCCATTAAGAATCCCTCCGTTATTATGTTTCCATCACTACCTTCTAGTGGCCCGACCTTATCTTGAACTTTCTGTTTACTTCGAACATACGCATAAAAACTCTTGCTGTCATGTTTTATGTTGAAAGCTATTTTTTGTTCATAGCTTCTCTTCGAATTTCTAATTTCAGCTGTAGCTTGATTAAGTGCTTCTTTATAAATGGCATAGTCTTCGTCACTTCCAGTATGTCTATATGTCTTCCACATCATTTGCTTGTACTTGATTTTTCTAATGGCTTCCTTCGATAAGTGTTTCTTCTTTGACCTTTTCCCCTGTTTTTTCAAGGGGACAAATTTGTCAACGACGCAGTCAATTTCCCTCTTTAAGATATTCCAGCATTATGTTGCTGTCTTATTCTTCAGTGTGTTATTCCAGTCTATCTTCGCTAAATATTCCCTCATGTCCTTATATCTTCCTTTGTGAAAAATTTTCCTGTACCGTATTTTTCTGTTCCGTTCTCCTTTTACTTTGATGATAAAATGTATCTGGTTATGATCACTACATCCCAGTGGCTCACATATATTGACATTATCAACAAATTCCTTCTGTGAGCTCAAAACTATGTCCAACACGTTCTTGTCCCTGGTTGGTTCTAACACATGTTGAAAAAGGAAACTATCTTGTACTAAATTTAAAAACTCTTGATCCTCTCTCCCAGGACTCTGTAGAGATGTCCACTTTATATGCCCATGGTTAAAATCCCCCATAATACTACAGTCCCGTTTACTCACTTCTTTTATAGCGTTGTGCATTTTTTCATTCTCTTCTATGCTTATGTTTGGACTACGATAAACTAACCCAACAGTTAATGTTGAGTTTCCTGTAACTATGTTACACCAGACAGCTTCACATTCTGCTTCTTTTTCTAATTTTATTTCGTAAGCCTGGATGGATTCTTTAATATATAAAATAACTCCGCCTCCCCTTCTTCCTAATCTATCTTTCCTAAACATTACATATCCTGTCATTCCTAATTCGGCATCTGATATATCGGGGGTGGCCCAAGATTCAGTTATACCTATTATGTGAGGGTCAATATCTTCTACCATAATGTTTAGTTCATTTCTTTTGTTTACTATGCTCCTTGCATTTAAACAAACACATTTATAACCAAATTTCGTAGGGCTTTCCAGGCTGTTTTTTGCTGATTTCTTTTTGCTGTCTTTAGCTATGCCTCTAGTATTTGGCTTCTCTGTGTATCCCCCCTGCGAAACTAGTTTAAAAAATTGCAACCTGTTCCTCTGTCCATAGATTGAAGCAGGTTCTCGGAGAACACTGCTGCGCCCTTTCCGCTTAGATGGAGGCCATCTCTCACGTACATATCTTCCTTCCCAACAAAGTATCCCCACAAATCTACAAATCCTTCTCCTTCACACATCTGCTCCACCAGAGCATTGATTGCCATCCTCTTACAGTTTCTATAGGTTGCTCCCCTTCCTCCGATTACTGGCAAGATTCCTGAGAGAATGATCTGTTCAACTCTTGTCTTCTTCAGTTTCCCTACCAACTGTCTGTATCTTTGCACTATTCTAGTTGTCCCCTCCCTGTCTGCATTGTTCGTCCCTACATGTACTAATATAGATCCTCCCTGGCCATGCCCCAACACGTTCTCTACCCTATCTGTCACATGCTCAATCCGAGCGCCCGGAAGACAAACAACAACATCTTCTCCTTTGTTTAACGTCTTGTCCGTCTTTCGCAAAATTGAGTCGCCCATAAAAACCCTTTCTGTTCTCAATGCACCCTCGATCACTGCTTCAGAGTAGCTCCTCCGTTTTGCATCTCCCTGGTTGCTGACTTTCCCCCTGCCGCTTTCTCTGTTGGTCCTTTCTTTCCTGTCTCTTTTCTTCCTGACATCTTCCTTGTTATTGACTTCCGTTTGGTCATATCTACTCTCAGTTCCTTTCTTCCCTTCGTCTTTCCTCCTGTCGTATCTACTTCTATCATCTCCTGTCCCATTGTCCCCCCCTCCTTCTCTACTGTCACTTTCTCCACTGTCTCCTTCATGCATGGCATGTTTTCTGTTGTTCTTTCTCCATTTGTTTTCCTTGCTATCATCCTCCCTCCTCTCTCCATCCCCTTCACAAGATCCGTTAGCTTAGCTAGCTCTGCCGTCAGACAGTCCACTTTCCAACACCCTAAACATTGGAAAGTATACCCTTCCTCCGTTGTCTCTGACCAAGACTTTCCGCACCCCGATAAGGCAAAATCCACCAAGCTGTGGCAGTGATCACACAGCAAGTGCCTCCTTGCCTTCACTTGCCGCTTGGAAGGTGCCATAATACGATTGATCAAATCAACTTAGTTTATACCAACTTAGTCTTTAGAAAGACTGTTTGTTTATTGTGTACAGCAACTGCAGCACACTACGTGTTATAAACAACTTACTACCTATGCTACCATGAACAATAATTTTATTCTATACTGGTACCGTTCCCTAGCGGATACTTTGGACACTACCTATATAAACAGACTAGGGCTTCCTGCTAAAACACTTGCTTATTTTTAATAACAATGGCGCCGAATCAAAGAATTATCCTATGTATGCAGCTGTTTTGCTTACCACTTTATCTGTTATATATCATATCAATTTATCAGATTTGCTAAATTTTGTTTACAATCTTGTTGAAAGCTAGATTACCCTATTTCACCCACTATAAATAATAGTCTGCACAAACTAAGGATTCCTACTAAAAAGCTTGTTTATTTTTAATAACAATGATACCTATTCAGAGTGTTACCTTACACATATAGTTGTTGCGCTTATTGCTTTGTCTCTTATATACGATATCAAATAAACAGATTTTGCTCAGTCTTGTTTACAATTTGTCGAAGGCTAGATTACCCTATTATCACCCACGTATACTAATTTGTTCAAAAATACTGTTTACTCACTAAATTTAACCAAAACTGCCACTCAATATATGTCTAGTACACCCTTATGAATAACCTTAGCACAAAAATAATACTTATCAATCAATACTTCCGCTTGTTTTTCAACTTTTATACACCACCAAATTCAAACATCTGCATCCACCAAGTTTCCCGCCGAGGAATTGTAATTACTAGTAGACAATATACTGGATTACCCTGAAATAATGTATTCTCTAGCATATATTATCTGCATTTCGATGTATTAGTTTCTATTAACGTTGTTACTTTTTTTATATAAATGGTACCCTTCATGATTGACTGTGCTACCATACACGTTCATATCCGTGTTTCAGGGAACTCGACTGGGTCGGTCTGATGTCGTACGACTTGCACGGATTTTGGGATAATAAAACCGGACACCACTCGACATTGTACCCCCCGAAGGGTTCGTCGGCTAAGGACCGCTACCTGACTATGGTAAGATAAAGTCGTGGATAACAAACGGTATACTGGTCAGTGTAGTTTCTGTCCATATTAATAGACAATATCATATACTGGTCAGTGTAGTTTCTGTTCAAATTAATAGACAATATCATATACTGGTCAGTCTAGTTTCTGTTCATATTAATAGGCAATATCATATCGTGGTCAGTGTAGTTTCTGTTCATAGTAATAGGCAATATCATATAGTGGTCAGTGTAATTTCTGTCCATATTAATAGACAATATAATATACTGGTCAGTGTATTTTCTGTTCATATTAATAGGCAACATCATATCGTGGTCAGTGTAGTTTCTGTTCATATTAATAGGCAATATCATGTAGTTGTCAGTGTAATTTCTGTCCATATTAATAGACAATATCATATCGTGGTCAGTGTAGTTTCTGTCCATATTAATAGACAATATCATGTAGTTTTCAGTGTAGTTTCTGTCCATATTAATAGACAATATCATATCGTGGTCAGTGTAGTTTCTGTCCATATTAATAGACAATATTATATCGTGGTCAGTGTAGTTTCTGTCCATATTAATAGGAAACGCCATTTATTAAATATCGATTAAAACGTTAGAGCAAAAGGGAGTTACTTTTAGTGAAATATTTGCTTTGATGTAATGTGAGAACACCCTTTGAGAATTAACATGGGTGCAGGTTGACGGAAGGAGGAGCGGGTGAAGGAGCCTGTTTGGGGAAAGGTGGGGCGTGGGTAGACGGAGTAGTTTCGTCCGTTGGTATGACAGCTGTGGTAATACTGTGCATTATGTTGCTTTATGCCTTTGTCAGATTGGAGCGTCAGACTACTGGCAGCGGAAAGGATGTCCAAAAAACAAACTTGTTATTGGGTTGGCGGGCTACGGACGAACATTCACCCTGCCCGACCCAACGAAGCATGGCTTGAACGTTGTTGCCAATGTTCCGGGGACTCGGCATCATTACACTAACGTATCAGGCGCGATAAGCTACTATGAGGTAAGCTAAGACTAATGCAGAGCACGTTGGTCAGTTCATGTCTACTTTTACAGAATTTCGTATTCGCGTTTTTAGAAGAAACCAAGTTTTCCTGGATTTACCGAAAATGTAATTTACTTTTAACTGGACAGTATTCAATTAAATATTAAACTAACAAAAAACTATAATTGGCATCATTACGATATAATGTATTGCATGCATCTATGTTTGATAATTATGTTTTTTCTACAGTTTTAACAAATTCTGAAATACATTAGAGTATGAAGTAAAACAGTGCCATAACACTCTGTTTGATACATTACAATACACATAGCTTCACAGCAATATTAATGCTATATGCAACTGCTGGAAGTCAGTTATGTTCCGACACCTGTGCGAGACATGTGTTAGTTGAAACAAAGCAATGTTACAAGTGATTCTGTATTTCATGAATAAAACATATTTAGTCTAGCATACCTTATGGAGATTTGTATTTCCAGGCCTGTATTTACTTGTCGTCGGGAGCAAAAAGGGTTTGGAACTCAGACATACAAGCACCGTACCTCTACAAGGGCAACCAGTGGGCTGGGTACGATGACCCCGAAAGTATGAAGATTAAGGTATGCTATCCTTTAATGGTTAACTTGTTTTGCAGGTCACAAACCAGTAGCATATGCGTCTTATCGCGACCAATAGACAACAATAGTCAGGTTTAAGTTGTCGCCTGATTGCATGCATAATGTGCTCTGGTAAATGAGTTTGATTGTGTGTAGTTGTGTTTAAAACTTCAGACCTGTATGCTTTGTAATCACCAATCAAGCAAACATCATACCAGTATTTAAAAAAGGTTCGAGAAGCAAGTCAGAGAACTATAGACCAGTGAGTTTAACATCAGTGATTTGCAAACTATTAGAAAGACTAATTAAAGATCACTTGGTTGATTTTTTGTTAAAAATAACTTGATAAACCCACCTCAACATGGGTTTCTAAAAGCGAGGTCATACTTAGCAAATATGTTATGTTTTTGGAAGATGTCACAAAGTGGGTAGATGAGGGATCACCAGTACATATAATCTACTTAGATTTTTAAAAACCTTTGACAAAGTGCCACATCAAAGATTACTATGTAAACTAAAGGCATAGGAACGGTATGATTAACTGGATAGAAAAATGGCTTATTGATAGAAGACATTCCGACCTATTGTATTCTTAATATATATATCAATGAGTTGGAGCATGATATAACAAGCAAGGTGTTGTCGTTTGCGAACGATGATTTTAACAAAGAACAGTAAATGAATGGAACAGATTATCAGCTGATTGTCTAGGTGCTAGTAGTGTCAATATGTTTAAAAAGAAAATCGACATATACCTAAGAAGGGTGGGGTACTCTTAAATATATAGGTTGGACTTTCGATAAGTCAAAGGGCTTCCTTGTCCATCTGCCATCAAGAGTTGATTATCTTGATGGCTGTCTTGTCAAATCTTGTTAAATTTGAAATACGTCAGCAGTGCTACTGTACGCTCTATTCTTTACTGTGGTTATAACAACACATCAATCTATTATCTATCATCATCATCAGTCAATTATGTATCTGATTTTGTTATTGTTTATGATTTCATACTGTTTTATCCTGCATCAGCGAAATGTGACAAATTCGTACACAAATTGTAGTAATGTTGTGATACTATGATTTTCCAATTTTTTAGTCATGTTTTAAATGCCTAACATGTGTAGCTTAATGAAAATAGCAATACTGAACTGCGTATTTTCTTGTGAACCTCATACCACAACCGAGATGGCAAGCGCAGCAATATCTTACTACCATACAGTACAAGTATATGTACAGTACAGTTCATTATAATACAGTACATTATAGTACAGTACAGTATTTCCTCTCAATAATCGAATACATACTCTTACATATAAAATCAAAACTATAATGCATGCCTAACTTTGCAACATAGGTACGAAGTTATTAATAATGCGTTAGCCTGTTTTGGATTTCTTTTTTTAATTGCGGGCCGCAATTCAGAGTACATGCTATACTCAGTAATACCCTGTCTACTATATCGCCACTATTTATAGCTGCGTCGTTGAACCCTCATAAGTCAATTTGTTTCAGGGGGCATGGATTGGAAAACAGCGGTTTCTTGGATACTTATTTTGGGCTATCGACTTCGACGATTTCAATGGCCAGTTCTGCAAGCAGGGAAAAAACCCTCTGCAGAAAGCCGTCATGAGAGGCATAAAGGAAGGGCTCGCCGCAGGATTTTCTTCTACTAATGGTGAAGGAAGTGACGCTGCCGGCGGCGAGTGAGTACAGCTGGCATAGACTTCTCCATTCGATCGTACTTAGCTTCGATACCGGATATTAAACGTGATTTTCTTTTCAAGTTTCAAGCACATGATTAGCCCCGATTGCCCGGGCTCCCTAGTTTGACACCAATGTTTGAGTCCGAGATACCAGCAAGGGCGGTAGTATAACTTTGAAATATTCGCTGACAGGAAGCTTTGCCATGAATCTCAATGAACATGATGAACAGTTATTAGGCAGAGAAGTGGAACGTTGCCCAAGACTAAATGCTTTCAAATATTGATATGATTACGCAAATGATATAGTGTGAATAAACGTAAATGTGTCGACGTGTTTATTACATTGGGGTATTATTTCGTTTGTGGTAGGACACCGATTTTCTTAGGTGATCTATAAAGCACATGCCAGTAAATGTAGTTTAATTTATTTCATAAAGATAGCTCAACTGTGCAATTTCAAGTTTATATTATATGTACACAGTATCATTTACATATAAATATGACACGACGTTTAGACACTAATTTACTATTATTATGTTTATGCTTGTTAGCCAAACGACACCAGCCGAACCAAAAGAGGAAACGGAGGCACCAGCAGAGGTAACGAAGCCACCTGAGGAGGAAAGGGAGCCACCACGGACGCAACCAGCGACAACTAGGGCACCAAAACGACCATTCCGAAAAGGTAAGTGTCTTGTCCTGTTTAGTTACCATAATGTGTCCAATGGGAATATGTCAGCCATTGACAGTAGCTGGATATCGAAATTACAACAAATATTACTATCCATATTTTACTTCCGCCTAGCTTAAACAAGAAGTTTTCATTGAATAAAAAATAAAATAAAATAAAAACAGTGCAGTCCGAATAACCTTATAACTCTATACAGTGCGGTTGCCTTTGTCTAGCTTATTATTTCACATAATCCCCATGGTTTGACTTTTTAATTATGCGATTTTATCTTGTTATACATTTTATACTGGCAGTTTATCACATGTATACCTCCTCTAAATGAATACACACAACTATTTTTTGCTAATGGTGAAAAATTCAAGATAGCCGCTACTAGTCACAAACAACGAACAATCGCGTATCGTATTATTCCGTCGATAATTATGTTAGATGCCATGTTACGATCGAGTATGTTCTCGGGTCACCACTGTTCTGGAGCACCGATCATAGACACCTCAGAGTGCACAAGACGACATGAAAAGGGTCGATGCTAGCAATGGATTTCACACACAACATGGAACCAGAAAATATATCTTCTGCACCCGTTGATACAAGTCAATATCTAGCCACACACATATTGCTTCAGCATCAGTTAGGTCATAGTACTAATGAGTTTTAGAAGGAGTGTATGGGTGTTTACCTTATCCTTGTTCGTCGTTCTGTCTTGCAGATTCAAGTATGAGAGAATGTTAAGTTGACCAGACGGGTACATGCTAATGTACTGCTTTTCTGCCGTTTTCTGAAAAATTCTCGTTTACAGCTTAGGGTGAATAGTGGTGGTATTGACGTGCCAAAAACACGCTCGCTCTCTCATTCAGCCTACATCTGTGCAACTCCTTTTGTCCCAATTTGTAAGCCTTGTAGTTTTTGCAGCTTGGAGACTTTGGTTTTCCACTACACCATAGAACTTATTTTAAGAATAGGAAGGATGTCTTTTGTTTAGGAATTACTCAGACTCAGAGCTATAGTCCATCTTCGTTTTTGTTTGTACACGGCCTATCGCAGGAATCGAATTATTACCATCTGGTGTGTTCGTCTGAGCATCAGTGCAATCACCGGAAAAGCGAGGCCTTTTTACGTGAAAACCTCCATGTTCCTCTGTGTTCTGCTGTACTCATTCAGCAGGGTGACTGACATATTGTTAGTGCCTTTGCTGTGGAACACCATCTGAAAACATTGAAATCAAATCCACCACTTGTTGTCTCCTCCCCTGATGGTCGCAACACAGTGACATGCCAATTGTTAAATAGCTCGACTATAGGGGGTGTAAGTCTCGCGCGCGAAAACGAGGCTGGGGGCAGTTGGGGGCAGGAAATCCATATTCTCCATGTTAACATATGTTAACATAACATATATAGGACTTTGTTTTGTTTTGTTTGTAATAATCGAACTGTTCCCAAATAGCGTGTTTCAATTATATTTTCCGAAGAATTATTTCAAGCAGAAGCAATGGGACACCTTGCCGGTGACAATCATCAATTGCAATTGTTAAATTGATTATTATGGTGGTTGCCATGGCATTATCGGCGAGTACTTGTGTTTGGTAATCTTGACTAATAATGAAGAGTGTCATTTTTTCGCGCTGTACAACCTATTTGGGGCAAACGTATACATGTGTTATGAGTATGTGCATTTAGCCAACTTGGCAGATATAAGTGCTTGTCGAAACCACAACGTACAGCAATGTAAAATCCAAATTCGTAAAAGACACATACGGCGTAAAATCGTGTTTCTTATCTGCAGTACGTAAATCGCTATATGTCTATGACAGTGTGGTAAACTCAATGTTAAATCGGATATTTAAGGTAAGAAAGGTATAACACAAGATATTTAAGACCTGATTCTTCTAGTATTCATCAGTCGGAAGCTACAACTGTCATCCATTGTTAGAATATTAGTCTCGCCATGTGTCGTGACCCACTTACAGGCCCTGTTGAGTGGAAACCACGCTTATCTGCTGACGTGATGTATATATATATATATATATATATATATATATATATATATATATATAGATATAATACTTGACGATCAGATGTGTGGGCCAGCATTACTTGGTGATGCTGATCTTTTTAGGACCTGCACACGTACTTGCGTTTTGAAAGTATTCAGCCTCCACGGTATCGAATCGCTTTTTTCATGTTATTACGTAGGACGCATATCTTTGATACGCAACACGTGTTGGTGTACAAGTAAGCAAAATTTCAGCGTGTCCAAAATTATTTAGCAAGGGTAGTCACGCGTGCTCCTCGTTTTTCTACCCTCAACCAGTAGTAACCCTGTTTACATCCCTCGGGTAAAAACGAAAGCCGGGACCCGAGCTCTCTCGGTTGCCGCACCAACGGTGTGGAATTCGCCTCTTGCCAGTGTTAAATCAGAAGGTAATATAGTTTCATTCCGCCGACGATCTCTTTATAATGCTGCCCATCCTCTTTAGCCTAATAGCTTCTTTATCCATCCATTGACGACTCACGCAGTGTTTTCGATTACGAGTTTGCTTAATCTCTTGGTTTTGCCGCGCCACTGAGCTTGATCATCTAGGATATTGGCGCAAAATAAGTTATTAGTATTATTATTACAATGTGGATCCATATAGTGTTTTGTAATGTGTTTGTTTCTCCATGTTGCCGCTGTGAATTGTGCGTCAGCAATATTCTGTTGAATTCCCTCCCACAGTAATTCCCTTTTATTCTAGATATATGGGCACGTTAACACATATTAAACAATACGTTGCTTTATCTTTGGAATATACCCGTTGTAATTAAGCCTTGTCAGTCGGTACGATTTCGATAGTGTTGATCCATTCTTTTTTCAGCAAAGAACCCCAATTATGCCGATATGTACAGGATAGTGTCTTCCGTTTTGTCTCTAGTGCCATGGGTAAAGTGTCTGGAACTATGGTGCATGACTTCGTAAAGAACATGTGGTTTTTCAGATGCATTATATACATCAACCCAAAGGGTTTTTATTATTGAGTTCGTTAAGTCAGTTACTTTGAAGCAAGGTAACCTATCAAAAATGATATCTCGCTACTATGGAAGATGAAAAACATACTGATAAATTTGCAAACATGAAACACGAAAAACGATTAGTTAAATGGTCGTATATATGATTGTTTTTATTGTTACATTAAAATTTAATATGGGCCCACGTCTCCTTCAGTTTTGCTTCTAACTGGCTGACACGTTGCATATCATCTAGCGAGCCCATAGAGATGGTTCTTATATTTAGAGTTTTTTGAAATTCGTCTGCCGTCAATTATGACTGAAAATGTGTTTATTTGTACTGATAATAAACAAATCAATCTTGAGTTTTGCGAAAGGCGACGAATTTAACATTATTTTATTGTAATGTTATTTTATTTATTAGCGAATTAGTTAACAATTGCGGTTACAGAAAAATCATTATTATCAATACTGGGCTTAGTTTTGGCCGAGTTACTGGGAACCAGATGATCTAAGGGTATGTACTGTATGTATCAGAACTACATTGGCTGGGTAGGGTACAGTGTGTAATCGCAGCTCACTCGAATCCGATACGACAACAATTCAGCAAAATATGTTTTACAGAGGCAATTCTATGCGAGACTGTTCTTTGAAATGGGATACCGTAATTTTAATATAATTTACCTATCCGATTTGCTTAGCAAACTTCGTCAAGCGTTAAACAACATGTCTGCCTGAACACGTGCTTTCCATCGTATATTTTGTTAACGACTATCTTAATGAAATACACACAGACACACACACACACTCACATACATACACAAGCCCGCATGCACACATACACATATACGCCCGCCTGCACACATACACACGCGCGCGCGCAAGTCTTTGGTTGTGTTGTAGAGAAACTTCGACATATACGATCTTATTGTACTGTTTTTTTAGTGGTCCGCTGGAAATGATGCGGTTCCCATATTTCGTGTTTCACCAGAACCAATTTTATTGCAGGACGGTTCAAATGTCCGCGTCCGTCAGGCTTCTTCCAGAATCGTAAGAACTGCTCCAAGTTCTATCGTTGCTACAGGAATAGGGCATACCCTAAAAGATGTACTTCCAACAAGCTGTTCTTTGACCCGTCGGTCAACGTGTGTAACTGGTGGTACATGGTATCGAAGAAATACCGAGCAAAATGCCACGAACCAGAGGATATGTCGCGTTACGGCTGACATATGACGTCTCGTGAAAGTGTTGACTCGAACGTTTTGAGATGCTGATGACGATCGTTGTAAAATTCCACCTTTCGTTTATCGATGTTATGTCATGTTATGTTATGTTATGTTATGTTATGTTATGTTATGTTATGTTATGTTATGTTATGTTATGTTATGTTATGTTATGTTATGTTATGTTATGTTATGTTATGTTATGCACAAATCCGTGAGATGTCAAATAAAATGAAAGCTGAACTTTGAGCTTTGTTCATGTTCTCAACTCGGCTACTCATCTAGATATTTAATTAATATGGCGACCAAAAAACAATGGCTGGCACAGTATATGCGGTGACCCATATATGTTACCTATATTCATCCAAAATGTCGCTAACACGTTATCTTAGGTTGGGTGTTATGTGGTTTATCGCGACGTTTCACTTAGAAAATAAATGGATAAAATAGTCCCACTTGTCAATTAATTAAATGATTCACATCAATACAGTTACGAGATGGTATCTGCGTGAACAGGTCTGTCAGGGAAGTAAAGAGTAAAGCGCTTTGAACGGTCCTGAGGACTGGACACTGCGCTAAATAAGAACTTGCATTTTGCTTTTATCACCTTATCCCATTGGATAGAAACGAACTAAGCACTTTATTTAAAAGTTTTTATTTGTATGCATGCGGGAGGGTTGATAAAAAGACAAAGACGGGTCTCATCACACCGGTAACAGTGCAGTAACAGGGCGGTATGACGTCATCACGCATGTAACAGTGCGGTAACAGGACGGTATGACGTGTCATCATACCTGCGACAGTGCAGTAACAGGACGGTATGACGTGTCATCATACCTGCGACAGTGCAGTAACAGGACGGTATGACGTGTCACCACACCTGTAACAGTGCGGCAACAGGATGGTATGACGTGTCACAACACCTCAACCAGTGCGGTAACAGGGCGGTATGACGTCATCACACCTGTAACAGTGCGGTAACAGGACGTTATGACGTCATCACACCTGTAACAGGGCGGTATGACATGTCATCATACCTGTGACAGTGTGGTAACAGGGCGGTATGACGTGTCATCACACCTTTGACAGTGCGGTAACAGGGCGGTATGACGTGTCAACATGCCTGTGACAGTGCGGTAACTAGGCGGCATGACGTGTCAACATGCCTGTGACAGTGCCGGTAACAGGGCGGCATGACGTCATCACACCTGTTACAGTGCTGTAAGAGGACGGTATGATTAGTCATATCTCCTGTAACAGTGCGGTAACAGGACGGAATGACGTGTCATCACACCTGTAACAGTGCGGTAACAGGGCGATATGACGTCATCACACCTGTAACAGTGCGGTAACAGGGCGATATGACGTCATCACACCTGTAACAGTGCGGTAACAGGGCGATATGACGTCATCACACCTGTAACAGTGCGGTAACAGGACGGTTTGACGTCGTCACACCTGTAACAGTGCGGTAACAGGGCGATATGACGTCATCACACCTGTAACAGGGCGGCAATAGGGGGGTATGACGTCATCACACCTGTAACAGTGCGGCAACAGGGCTGGATGACGTGTCACCACAACTGTAACAGTGCGGTAACAGGACGGTATGACGTGTCATCACACCTGTAACATTGCGGCAACAGGGCGATATGACGTGCCATAGCACCTGTAACATTGCGGTAACAGGACGCTATGACGTGTCACCACACCTGTACCGACGGTATGACGTGTCATCACACCTGTAACAGTGCGGTAACAGGACGGTATGACGTGTCATCACACCAGTAACAGTGCGGTAACAGGACGGTATGACGTGTCACTACACCTGTACCGACGGTATGACGTGTCATCACACCTGTAACAGTGCGGTAACAGGACGGTATGACACGTCATCACACCAGTAAAAGTGCGGTAACAGGACGGTATGACGTGTCATCACACCTGTAACAGTGCGGTAACAGGACGGTATGACGTGTCATCATACCTGCGACAGTGCAGTAACAGGACGGTATGACGTGTCATCATACCTGCGACAGTGCAGTAACAGGACGGTATGACGTGTCACCACACCTGTAACAGTGCGGCAACAGGATGGTATGACGTGTCACAACACCTCAACCAGTGCGGTAACAGGGCGGTATGACGTCATCACACCTGTAACAGTGCGGTAACAGGACGTTATGACGTCATCACACCTGTAACAGGGCGGTATGACATGTCATCATACCTGTGACAGTGTGGTAACAGGGCGGTATGACGTGTCATCACACCTTTGACAGTGCGGTAACAGGGCGGTATGACGTGTCAACATGCCTGTGACAGTGCGGTAACTAGGCGGCATGACGTGTCAACATGCCTGTGACAGTGCCGGTAACAGGGCGGCATGACGTCATCACACCTGTTACAGTGCTGTAAGAGGACGGTATGATTAGTCATATCTCCTGTAACAGTGCGGTAACAGGACGGAATGACGTGTCATCACACCTGTAACAGTGCGGTAACAGGGCGATATGACGTCATCACACCTGTAACAGTGCGGTAACAGGGCGATATGACGTCATCACACCTGTAACAGTGCGGTAACAGGGCGATATGACGTCATCACACCTGTAACAGTGCGGTAACAGGACGGTTTGACGTCGTCACACCTGTAACAGTGCGGTAACAGGGCGATATGACGTCATCACACCTGTAACAGGGCGGCAATAGGGGGGTATGACGTCATCACACCTGTAACAGTGCGGCAACAGGGCTGGATGACGTGTCACCACAACTGTAACAGTGCGGTAACAGGACGGTATGACGTGTCATCACACCTGTAACATTGCGGCAACAGGGCGATATGACGTGCCATAGCACCTGTAACATTGCGGTAACAGGACGCTATGACGTGTCACCACACCTGTACCGACGGTATGACGTGTCATCACACCTGTAACAGTGCGGTAACAGGACGGTATGACGTGTCATCACACCAGTAACAGTGCGGTAACAGGACGGTATGACGTGTCACCACACCTGTACCGACGGTATGACGTGTCATCACACCTGTAACAGTGCGGTAACAGGACGGTATGACACGTCATCACACCAGTAAAAGTGCGGTAACAGGACGGTATGACGTGTCATCACACCTGTAACAGTGCGGTAACAGGACGGTATGACGTGTCATCACACCAGTAACAGTGCGGTAACAGGGCGGTATGACGTCATCACACCTGTAACAGTGCGGTAACAGGACGGTATGACGTGTCATCAAAACAGGTCTTGTACGAGTTTTGCTAAAGTTGAGTATTTACTTTCTTATGTTAATTTGAGGTCAGACTATCAAAAAAGAATAGGTTTCAGTTTCATATCCCTCTTCACCTTCAGTGATGCAGTGTACATCCCGGGATCCCCAGAGTGGTCTCTGTAATCATTAACTTGTATTTTTAATTTTTTTGGTCGTTATAGGCGTGGTAGATCTTGCTTTCGTCTTCATTCAAACACTATCTCGAAATGTGTGGGAAGTATTCAGGCACAACTCAGTATCGACACAAATAATGTTAACGCACACATGTCCGCCACGGTCAGGCATTCATCCATCCGGCTGAATGCTCTGAAGCCACGTAGTGTGTTCGAATTTTACCGAGTTTCGAATCGGCAGCAAAGTATTCAAACCCGATCCCTCTAGATTGTGACTCCGATATTCTCGTATTTACGCCACAACGCTCAACAGCTAAAAACACTTGCTACATGTAAGAAGACTCCAAAATAACAGAAACATGTCAACATCATTAACCATCATAGCAATATAATAGTTGTGTCAATTACAATTGACACAACTATTATATTGCTGTAGTCATTTGTTAATAATTAAGTACTATGTATATTATTATATATTTATTTATTCTGCTACTTTATTTATTTATTTACTCTTAATTAGCTCAACCAGCGTGTCATTTTAATTATTTATTAATTAATAGTTTACAAATTAACATATATTTGAGTTTTTAATAATTACAACTGATACAACTATTATATTTCTGTAGTCATTTGTTACAAATTAAGTACTACGTATATTATTACATATTTATTTATTCTACTACTTTATATACACACATATATATATATATATGTATGTATATTTTCTTGACTACATTGACATATGATATAATAATAATAATAGTAACTTCTTTTGCGCCAATATCCTCGAAAATCAAGCTCAGTGGCGCGACAAAACCAGGGGATTAATCAATCTCATAATCGAAGGCAATGCGTGAGTCGTCAACGGATGGATGGAAAAGCTAGGAGGCTAAGGAGGATAGGCAGCATTAAAGAGATAGGTTTTTAGATGTCGGCGAAATGAAACTATATTACCTTGCGATTTAACACTGGCCGGAAGCGAATTCCACACCGTTGGTGCGGCAACCGAGAAAGCTCGGGTCCCGGCTTTCGTTTTCACCCGAGGGATGTAAAGAGGGTTACTTCTGGTTGAGCGTAGCTGTCTGGAATTTCTTGTTGGAGTTAGCATTGAATTTAGATATGCTGGTTGTGTAGATGAGAGTGCTTGATAGGCTACTGTACAAATTTTGAAAATGATGCGATAGTGCACAGGTAGCCAATGCAGTGATTTTAGAAGCGGCACCGAGCGAGAAAAACGAGGAGAACGCGTGACTACCCTTGCTAAACAATTTTGGACACGCTGAAGTTTTGCTATGTCCTTGTTTGCGGTATTGTAAAGGAGGGAATTGCAGTAGTCGAGTCTGCTGCTTACTAGAGCTGTGGCGATAGTTTTAGCAACGGAAAGTGATAAAAACCGGCGGATACGACGAAGATCACGGATATGGTAAAAACATCAACGGCATGTTTTCGAGATATGTTGTTTGAAATTGAAGTTTTCATCAAACGTTACTCCGAGATTTAAAACTGAGGCGGCTGGTGTGATACTCTGACTCAGAATATGTGTCGGGAAAAAGCCATTGAGTTTTGCCCGCTGCGTTGAGGTACCAATGATGAGAAATTCGGTCTTATCTGCATTTAGTTTTAATTTACAATGTTTCATCCAAATGGAGACATCTTGGAGACAATCCCTGAGCTGGCTTAGGGAGCGACAAGTATCTGGTGTGGTCAGAGAAACATAGATTTGTGTGTCATCTGCATAAAGGTGGTGATCCAGGTTGTGACTCTGGATAACTGAGCTTAATGGTGTTGTGTACAGAGTGAAAAGCAACGGACCCAAAACAGAACCCTGGGGGACACCACAAGAGGTGGGCAGCATGTCTGAGAAGCAGTTACCTATTTTAATGGCTTGCCGTCTGTCAGTAAGGTATGAAGTAAACCAGCTCAAGGCTGTGCCAGATATCCCGTACCACGTTGATAAGCGTGTAATGAGAATGTCGTGGTCAATGGTGTCGAAAGCGGCGGATAGGTCAAGCAGGGTCAGTGCAGTAACTTTGCCATTATCAATGTTAAGGTTTATATCATTGTGTACTTTTAAAAGAGCAGTTTCTGTTGAGTGAAATTGTTTGTACGCAGACTGTGATGCATTGGTTAAACCATTTATGTTGATGTGAGAAGTAAGTCGATTTGCAACGACCTTTTCGAGTATTTTGGAAATGAAGCTAAGGTTAGAAATAGGCCTGTAGCTGTTTAGATCTTCTTTTGATAGAGTTGTCTTCTTAAGAATTGGGTTTATATGTGCACATTTAAAGTCTTCAGGGAATAAGCCGGAACAGAGTGATGCATTTATTATATCAGTTATTGGTTTAATTAAAACGTCAAGGCATGCTTTTAGTAGTATGGTCGGAAGTGGGTCAAGATCACAGGATTTACTTGGGGATGACATGATTATTTTTCTTACTTCAGTAGTTGTGGCTGGTTCAAACGATGTGAGTTGAGAATTTAGTTGTGGAGAGTCGGCATTTATAGTGTCTGAGGTGTGATCTGTGAAGGCTGAATGTATCAGGCTGATTTTGTCTTTAAAATGACTTGAGAAAGAGTTACACAGCGACTTGATTGATGCATGGGTTGGTAGAGAAGGAGCAGGCCGCCTGTGTAAGATCTCATTTAGGCATTTCCATAGCTGTTTTGGTGTAGCAGAGTTATTTGCGGCCATGTTTTCGTAATAATACGACTTTGCTTTTGACATTTGTCTGTTACATAGATGACATTGCCGTGTGTAGCGTGACCTGTCTAAGGATGAACGAGATTTACGCCAAACACGTTCCAGATAGCGACGGCGCCGTTTAGATTGGATTATTTCCGGGGTCATCCAAGGAGCTGGCGGCTTTCGTGACACAGATTTGGATTTAGTGAGTGCATGTTTGTCAAGCAATGTCTTCAGTATTTGACGGTACTGTTCGTATAGGTCTGATACATGTTCTTTAGGATGTGTGACAAGGTCGGATGTAATTATATCAGTCATAAATGATGCAATGTTGATACTGTGAATGGCTCTGTAGAACATGTTGTGTTTGGACACGGCTGGGGCTATAGGAACTTCAAGATCTGCAATTACTGTGTTATGGTCCGATAAGCCATCTACAACTGTGGGTGTCTGAATGTTTTTACAAGAGGAACGAGTTATCAAGATGTCAAGCCAATGTCCATGTATGTGTGTTGGGAAATTTACATGTTGTTTTGTGTCAAATGATGCCAGGATATCATTAAACGTGGTAGTTGTTGCAGATGGTATATCCAGGTGAAGATTAAAATCGCCCACAATGTAAAATTCTGTGTGCATGGTTGCAACATTTTCCAAAAGATCCTGGAATTCTTCAAAGAAGTTAGCTGGATGACCTGGAGGGCGATAAATACAAACGAAAACCCCACAGAAGCACGAATTAGATATATTAAGACAAATAGATTCAAATGTGGTATAGTCCGGGCTGGTGTACAGGGTTACATTGAATAGTTTTGAAATAAGTAAACCGACACCTCCGCCTCGTCCAACTGGACGTGGTCGATGGTGGAAGGTATAGCCAGGAGGGGAGATGTCGGCAATACATGCATCTGTGTCATGCGGTCTGAGCCAGGTCTCAGTCACAGCGAGAATGTCTATTGTTTTGGAAATTATAAGATCAGTGAGAGAGGCAGTTTTTTCACGAATTGAACGAATGTTAGTGGTGGCCAGGCGGATGTTATGCCTGACCACAGGTTCAGGATTAAGACTAACATCTCCCGCTAGCAGTAAGATCAAGGCCAATTTAAATGTTGGCCTGGAACGGGGTATAGGTAGTAATTTTCGGTTGAAACACAGATTAAGGCATGGCAGACTGTGTAAGTAGGTCAAGGATTCTTGTGTGGTCATGTATTTGGAAGGTGTTGAAATTACATCCGACCATTGTGCCAGTGTGTTACACAAGGTGAAATCATGGCTTCTAGAAGCTGCAGAACAGGATAAAAATAAAACACACAGTGAGAACAATGGTGACATTTGACAAAATTTGCTCAAGTGATAAAATTAATGTATCATAAAATAATTAGTGACTGAGAGTGGCCAGACGTTCTAAAATAATGTAAATGTTTGGCATGGGTCAACAGCACCAAAACTTAATAAATAACATGTAATAAATAAATAAATAAATAAATATATGAGAGTATAAGTTCACACTAATTCTAAAATTACAGTAGTTTCTCAGATGTAAGACTAATAAATATAGCGATAAAAATAAATAAATAAATAATGTGTTATAAAATAAATATTACATAGACATAATCAAGTGGTATTTAAAATTAATAAACGAAATCAGTAGTTTCAAATGACTTTGTAAAATGCTAAATAAGTCTGTAAAATGCTAAAGTCTGTAAAATGCTAAATGTAGAATGAGTTTTTAAAAGGCTAAATACAAATCAGTTTAACAAATCAGTTTAAAAGGCTAAACACAGATCGTTTAAATTTTCGCGCTCAGCAAAGCCTGTGCAAAGGTAATAAGACGTTTAGTGCCAGTGCAGATGAAACGTAGAGGTCTTCACCCCCAGGGCGATACTGGGTGTAGAGGAACGTCTTATGAAGAGGCCTGTTAGTTAACAGTTTAAAAGGGCTACCCCTGTCTGTATGTTATTTGTAATGTAAAACCGTACCGCAGCGCGAAAAGTTAACTATCTGTATTATCGCCCACTATGTTGTAAATGATTAATTTTAGCGGCGTAACTGGTGTAATTTATCAAATTTCTGCGTGTCCAAATAAAGTAGTGTGTTGGTCTTATAACTGCAGTAATGTCAAACACAAAAATGCAGAATTTAGATTAAAAATGTAAATTTGAACGAGCAGTGAAATAGAAACATGTACCACCTTACGCCACCTAGCGACCAACCAAAAATATAGACTACAACAATGCCATCTCTGTTTAATTTCAGTTTCTCTTGTAGTTCTGTACAACACTGATTTAGACAAACGTATTCATATGTTTTACTTGTACTTTTATTTTATTTACTTCTTAGGATGATTTTTAATGTTGTCAACACTACTGAACAGAGTTTGTACTTTGGATTTTAGTGTCTAAATAAAGTGTATTATTATTATTATTATTATCACCGAGCGCTGCTGCTGATTACGCCAGTACCATGCAGCAATGCCCTAGTTGATTCCTTAGCGAAACTCTCAGTTTAAGCTCAGCGTGTGACATCGCCCATAGGGTATATGGTTGGCCTCCGATCATGTAATAATTTTGAATCATTTCAGCCAGAGGCTTGCAATGTTACACGCAATGTTTGGGATGTGGAAGCAAATATTATAATACCAAAAAACGTTCAACTGTTCGCTGAATTGGACGAATGAGTCGTTATACTGGGAGCACATTGCAGCAACAGGTATAGATGAAGGAAACTAAGTATAATGTCGCTATGACACATCTCTTTCTCGACCATAAAATAAGTGATATGTTTCACCTATTAAAGGACTACTGGATCAATATCAGATCAATAATTATGTGGTCAATGTTATACTGTATTTTAACAATATGACTTTGAATGCAGCAGTTATTCTGGATTAATTTAGCCAGACCATTGATCTCAGCTACTGTACATATATACAATATTATGGCCTGATAGTAATCTTTGTTAGTAATGACTCTCATTTTAAACAGTATTAACCTAAATTAAGGTAGCAATATATCACTAATAGGTTTATATACCATGCTTATTGTATACAACTACACGTCTGTTCCTGATTACAAATATTTGAAATGTTTTATGCTCATTTTCTAAGTTATTATATTCATTTTTAGATAACTTTCCAGGCAAAAATGCCGCTTAGAGGGGCCTTAGTTTCAAGGGGTATGTACATGGGGGTTAGCATCGACCAGATGACGAACGACGGTTATTTCCTCACTCAGAAAGACCACCTCCATCTTTTTGGAGCGGGTATCTAAAAATATTTGGTTTATGACCCCCCTCTATTTATAAGTGGAACATGAATTTTAGCTAATACCTTGTTTTTGTTCCTTTAACAACTACATATTGTTATGTTAAGAAGTAATATGCACTGCAAATATTTGTTTCGACTCGCCCGCTGGTGACGAAGCATGGACGCCTGCAGCTTTCCTCGGCGGCAGAGCATGGATGACGGTCTGCTTGCTCATCATCGTCTACTTTCACAGTTGACGCTACGATGTCTGTTGCCGGACAAACACACGCCGTGTTGTGCGATCGAAGCCGTCTACGCAGATCGTACCTTCT
This sequence comes from Oasisia sp. SBJ-2009, assembly GCA_964017155.1. Classification (NCBI taxonomy): domain Eukaryota; kingdom Metazoa; phylum Annelida; class Polychaeta; order Sabellida; family Siboglinidae; genus Oasisia; species Oasisia sp. SBJ-2009. Next base: position 36,432,851 of record OZ024858.1, read on the forward strand.
TGAAATCAACCAACAATTTAAACAAAACATATGTTATGCACTCCGTGTAGCACAGACGATTCGTTGTATCTGCCAGTCCAAGGCGAGATGCCATGTCACAAGCTGTCTCAGAACGCTAGTGTGCTGATAAACATTGTCAAGCTCCACTGTTTATATCCCAAAGATAACTCGTAAATGACCCACATGATGCAGCCTCTGGATGTGTCCTCTGGTCATCGTGTATGTACCGGAAGTACAACTATCAGTCGGAGGCACACGTCTACCTTGACATTTGACGTTTAACAGTGTCGTAAACACGTCAACAAGACCGCTGTCACGCGATGTGAACTTCATCCACTCCCACCGGCGTTTCACATTAGGCATCCTGATGTTTTCTGTCTCCGATCCTAGACCGTATAATCAATGCGTCTGTATCCTCTTCCGTGGTTCTTGCTATAAAACCGGCTCGAGGGGAAACGGCGTATATTCGTGTTGTATATTCCATAATGTTTTCTTTGCCTGATGTCGTGGAATGTGTATTGAACGTTACTGTTTCCTTCAACGTTTTTGATTTCTTAATGCTTCGTTTGTTTGACTGATAAACAATTTCAAATCATGCGCAAATGGATTGACTGGTTACTCCGAATTTGCCTCATTAAGCCTAGACAATGCAGTGATATATCTGGAGATAACCCATCACGTGGAAAGCACACGAAGATACAACCATTAAATGAGGCAAAACGCAATATTACTACCACTATCATCGGTGTCGCTCACAAGTCAAGAAATAATGTAAGGTTCACACGATCACGTGAACATACGACCGACAACATGTCGTCCTCGAGAGTAGCGTTTGATTTTGCCATATAGTCCTTCCAGTCTTCCAGTTACAACCGACAATCGCCGGGTCAGAGTAATCGGAATCGTAATCGGAATCGTAATCGGAATCGGAATATTAATTACATAACAATTAAATATAGTTGACTATTTTAAACACTTCCAAATAAACACATATGCATAATACAGCAAACACAAGAATGTCATTTCTGGTAACATAAGACACAAATCTCAACTAACAAAACAACACAAATTTGTTAAATTCACTTGGAAATTAGCCAATGATTATAATAACACTACTTAGTATATGTACATTTAGTATATGTACATTTACGGAGGTATAACAAAGGGAAGAATCACTGTAAATGTGTACGTTGCTTGTTATGAATGTCCACATATGTAACAGTTTGGTAAAAAGCAGTGTTTTGTAATGTTGTAGAAAATTCTCTTTTGCGTAACTAATAAACCCTCGTAAACTGTGCGTTGTAATTTTGTTTTTAATGTTAAATGTAGTATTGTTTATTAGTAAAGGGATATCGTGCCTAATGAATCGCTTGGCAAAGTCATGCTTAGCCCTATTTGTATGAATATTGTCATGTATCCGTATGTTAAATGTGTGGACTGCTTTATTTAATATAAATGGTAAGTTTTGCAAATATACTGGTAATGTTGTGTGCACATACTTATAGTACAGTTTCAATTCATGCAATTTCAGCATATCTGTAACATTAAGAATCTTGAGTTTCTTCAACAACGGCTCAGTATGTGCATTATAATTTGTTAAACATATTATTCTAATTGCTTTTTTCTGTAGTTTGATTATTCTGTTACAGCTAAAACCCCATACCATTAGGCCATAATTGATGTATGGTAACATTAGTGCATTATATAAAGTAACTTTTATATTTAGTGGCAAGAATCGTTTTAATTTGTTTAATATGCCTATCAATTTGGAACATTTAATTGAAATATATGTTTTATGAACATCCCAGCTTAGGTTTTCTTGCAAGGTTACCCCAAGAAGATTACAATTTTGAACTCTTTCTATTACGGTTTCGTCTATTTTGAGGAGGAGATTATTCACTTGTTTATTTCCCAATTTATGTATTATATACTTGGATTTCTTTACGATTAACGACAATTTATTGATTTTCAGCCATTTGGTTATCTTATTTAAATCTGAATTTAAATTATATTCGATGTCTTTAGTGGGACATGTGTTAGACAACTGAATTGTTGTAAACAAAGTTGTATCGTCTGCATACATTATATATTTGAATGTTTCACATGAGATTGGTAAATCATTTATATATATTAAGAACAAAAGTGGACCTAAAATAGAACCCTGTGGCACACCAGTGGTAATGGGCAGAGTTTCAGAGATAGAGTCATTGTAAATTACATATTGTTTTCTATTTTTCGGTCTATAATTACAGAACGATGTTTGATCCTCATTTTTAAAGATAGGAATTACTTTCGCAATTTTCATCTTATCTGGAAATAGCCCAGTGTTTAATATTTGATTTATAAGTATAGTTAGAGGGTTTATAAGAACATATTTTAAATATTTCAATTGTTTTAATGTAATACCGTCGCAGCCTACTGGATTTAGCAGGACAATTGTCAATTATGTTGAGTATGGACTCTTCGTTAATTTCTTGAAATTGGAATCGATTTTCAGAATTTCCTGTTAAGTAGTAACTATAATTTGTATTATTATCGTCTTTTATTTTGTTTGCAAGATCCTTACCTATGTTTGTAAAAAAAAACGTTCTTGAAATATTCAGGTAATGAACTTTTTTTAATTGACCTATGTAATATTTCGTTAATAGTTTTCCATGCGTCATTTTTATATGAGTTAAATAGTTGTTGTTTGATAGTTTGGCTGCTCTGATACTTCTTTTAAGGATATCATTATATGTTTTTAAATTTGACGTTTTAATAACATGTTCGATAGATGTTGGATTTAAACGTTTAAGCTGATTATGCAGGTTGTCTCTGTATTTTTATAGATTTAAGTATACCATTTGTCATCCATTGAGAATGTTTATGTTTCTTAAACTTGACTTTACGGTTTGCCTTTCCCAGTACCTCAGTAATTATTTTATAATTTTTATTACGATCAGACAAACTGTTTTGTCTAATTTCTCCATTATATTTGAGTTGGTTATTTCAGAGGCAAAGTTCCACATAGCTATTTCATTCTGTATATGTATTTTGATTAATTTGGGAGGACATTTTTTGACTGGAGCATTGTCAATAAATATGAAATATGGGTGGTGATCTGAGAATTGTTTGATAAGGATACCTGCTGTTGATTCTAGCATTAATTCACTAATTTTGCAAAACAAGTTGTCAATCAGCGTGCCATTCAGGGAAGAAAATCTTGTTGGGAATGTTATTTTGAGAAAGAAACTAAATCCTGTTAAGGTGTCGTAAAATTCGCTACAATATTCTTTTTCATTGATTTTAAGCAGGTTTATATTAAAGTATCCTGCAATGATTACTTCAGATTTTTTAAAATCAATATGTGATAATACTGATGCAAATTCATCAATAATTTTTTTGTACTCACAATTTAGGACAGGTTTTATAAGGCCGCCCCCTGTGACTTCAATAAACTGACCCTCCCAATTTACATTTTTATTACTTGCAGGACCTTATATTTATACTGTGATTGAATATACATAATTAAGCCACCTTTTGTACTACTAGTCTTGCCCAACGAGATGCAAGTATAGTCTTCTAATTGGATGTTACATAAGTCGTCTTGTTCAGTTAGCCAGCTTTCCTGAATATATATAACACTGAAAGCATAATTAAGTAGCCGCAGGTCTTGTGTGAAAAACTTCTATTTCGTTTAATTTAGCATTAATAGATTGAATGTTTGTGCTCAATACGCCAACATTATTTGTTTTTGTATTTATCAATGATTTAAAGTTGTTTGTGTCGTAGTACGATGAAGATTTCATTATTGGCAAACTATCGTTATCAAAGTTTTCATCATCGCTATGATGTAAAACTTTATTTAGGCAATTTTTATGAATACCTCCGTAATGTCGTAGACATTGGTAATTAGAATCTAACATTTGTTCAGTGCGTATTTTATATATTTGCTTGTAACATTTTTCAAACAGTTCTGTAAATATCTGCTAGTTGTGAAACAATTCAAATAGTAAAACATGTAATACAAATGCATAAACATATTAATTATTCCAGCGTACTTTCATAACATAAAACTATATTAAACACAATGAGTAGGTGGAGACATACATCACACGGATTGTAGTCTCAAGACAAAACAAAATAAACATAAAAAAGCCAACGTCACATGAAGTCAAGAACATCATGTGATATCCGTTTGCATTATGAAATGCAACATGACCTTTTTTCGTGGGAGAGGTATTGCCCTTTTAAATGTTTTGTTTTTAACACGCCACTGCTTAAAAATAAATGCATTTTACTGATAAAGAAGCGAACCTAAATATTTCGCTGTGATAATTTAGAGATACCAGAATATATCAATCAACATAAATAACATTTAGTTGATATGAAAAAACAAATCAAGTTGACTGGTTCACCTTAACTACTATTTCAATGAAAAGCACAAAATATTAAGGTAGTATAGTTCTAAATATCACGTGTGTGACCATTAGAACAAGAATAGCACCATATATCTATAATTTACTTCATAATTTAGATTTTAATGTTTAGCGATAATTAATAATTAACATAAAGTACAATCAGCCTAATGACAACATACTTCATCATTTAAATTAAAATGCCTAGCGATAATTAATAATTTACATAACGTACAGTCAGCCTAATGTTAACAGACCTTCTAGGAATGTCACAGCTTCATAATTAATAACGTACTTGCAAAATATATAATAAAAAAACAGAAGAGAAAAATATATAATATAGATAAAACATTCATATGACAGACATTGGTTCTGGTAAACGTTCATGTTACGGACAATGTGGATGATCCCGATCAAAAGTCACTAAAGGCCGGGTGTCAGCGTTTAGCGAAGATTATCAATCTCCGCCTCCGTGTTGATGACCTTGATTATGTTGGTCAAGGTCTTTATCACAATTTTGCCATTGTACGTCCAGCAGTCGTTGATCTTGTGGGTTTTCTTCATCTGCCTTGTCGCGGCGGCAAGTGCAGCGCGGCGCTGCGTCAAATCCTCGTTGATGTAGATTTGTTCGGTGCTGTCGTTATTGCGTAATCGGCGCCGCGCCCGGATGACCCCGTCACGCACCGTAACTTTGTTGAAACGAACAATGAGGTACCACAATAACTAATCTGACAGAGGGCGCTCTGACACAACTAGGGTCTTTGTGCCGTCTTTTACGTATTCTTGACGTGTGTAAAATGCGGCACTGTTTTGCAAACATTTTGTGGAACGCTTGTTTATATCATCCTACAATCAGCTGTTGAACTCGCATTACTCCAAAGCCTCACACATAACTAAATAATATGGATACAGTCTGACATGTCCGAATGTGAAGGTATAATAAAATATATTATGTACATTAACGAACATTTACAACCGATTGAACGTCGACTGGTGGCCCGACGTCGGCGACGACAGGTTTGCTGGCTCGATGCCGGAAAGGATGTTTAAAATCATCTATAGGTCACCGTATGCATCACACTAGACTGCTACGTCTTCACACATAGTTAAATATTGATATCGTATAACATGTCCGTGAATATGAAAGCATAATGTCTACATTAATGTACATTTACAGTCGATAAAACGTCGGGGGACTTTCGATAGAATTCAGTGCTAAGATGGCGTTGTTTTGGCTGTTCTGTCTATTGAACATACGGCACGCTGTTCTGTCTATTGACCACGCATACGGCATGCCCACATACAAACTATCGCTGGCTACGCGCCTGCACGGTAAATAGCTGATTTAAACGATGAGGATGATTTAGACAAGCGTTCAGCAATACATGCAAATAATGCCACGTTAGTCGCTGGAGGCGCTGATACACAACTAAGGTATAATTGCGTATTACGCCTCTAGCGACTAACGTGGATTTGTGGAAGCTTATTACGACGCTGCGCCGGGCGCCAGTGTCACTCCTCTTTCCCAGCCTGTGGCTGACAAGAATGTCCTCCTGAGACACTGGGGGGTAAAGGCCATTTTGGTATTGATAATGTCGACCACCTTTGCCGTAGTGTCCTCTCCCTCCCCAGTCTCAGGGATGCCGCTAAATCGCAAATTTGCCCTACGGGAATACTGCTCCAGTCTGTCGCACTCACGCTCTAGTCGTTCCACCCTCTCTTCCAGGGCAGTGATTTTCATTTCTTTGTTTTCGAGCTGCGACGTCAGGCCAGCTATTATCTCGGTCAGTTTATCAAGCTTGTCCGATAGCGCATGCGGGTACAAAGCAGACCTCATAGTTGTAAGTACCCCCTCGTCTTTCAGTAACTCTACGAACCTCATTACCATCACCTCAGTGTCACCGACATCACTGTCAGTGACACTGGAGGGCTTTCGTGCTTTTGGCATGTTATTTTTCCAAATTACCTTCCCAACGATAAGTGTGGTCTCACGCCACGGCAGCCATCTTGGATAACCTCTTGACCGGATGGACACATTGAAAGCAGGAAAAGATACCATCTCGAAGACACTTGCTAATCCTTACACTAAATGCTTATCAGAAAGATGAATCCCACAGCGTGGAAGAACGCTAAGATGATGATATTCTTCAAGAAGGGAAATAAGAAATACCTCAAGTATTACATGCCGATATGTCTTCTATCAAACATGTATAAAATACTCATGAAAATACTAACGAAAAGGCTAAGGAAAACACTCGACGAAAACCAGCCACGAGAATAAGCTGTATTCAGAAGCGGATACTCAACGACAGACCACATCCACGTGGTAAACCAACTGAAGGAGAAGTGCAGATAATATAATATCCCACTCTGCATCGCATTCGTCCACTACGAGAAAGCCTTCGACTCAGCACAAACTCAATCAGTACTGACCTGGCTTCAAGAACATGGGATAGAAGATGTGTACATCGAACGCCTGAAGGAAATCAACACCAACAGCTAGATGACAGTCCACCTATATAAAGAAAGCTACAATATCAACATCAGGAGAGGTGTACGACAGGGAGATACCATATCGCCGTTCACGGCTGCGGTTCACGGCTGCAATCGAAAACCTATTCCGACGACTGACTTGTAGTGGGGCAGATATGTGATTTGATTGTGGGTTTGGTGGTAAAAACACCAAAATTGGCATAGTTGATGCTAAGAAGGTACTAATTCCTTTCAGATATAGTGCCAAGCTAAATATCGTATAAACATGAATGAAGTGTCGTTGTGTATGTTTTCTGACATAAGGAATCAAATGCCACCACCTATTCGTCGATGCAATGCATTTATATTCATATTATGATGATATTGAAGTTAAAATGGGTGCGGCCAAGACGAAATGGATAGATTATTCTCAGAAATGGATGTTATATATCAGTATACTATTATCCTCATTCATTTCACATAGTGCCAATTTGACTTTTTGTCATATGAGCTACATGGGCCAGACATACACATGATACATGGTGATGCTCATGATATATTTGATGAGTACCTAACCTAGCACCCATTTCGATGAAAATATAGAACGTACACATGAACTCCTGCCACTCTTCCCTGATAACTCCAAGTCTGTGGCCATGATACGTCACTCGATGGATGTTATCAAGCGCGTTGTCGAACATCTGAATCCTGGACAGGTTCCTGTACTCACAGTGGATCAACCGTTTGCGATTGCGAAGATCATCCAATGGAATTGGCCAGTATCATACGGAGAAGACAAGTTTGTAGTTCTACTTGGCGGGCTACATATAGAGATGGCAACCTTGGCGACCCTCGGAAATTTTCTCGACGGAAGTGGCTGGACAAATGTTCTCACTCAGGCAGGTATTGCGACTCCAGGAATGGCTGACTCCTTTCTTAAGGGCGCACATGTCAAACGAACCAGGCATGCACACCAAGTCACCTCCAGTGCATTGTCAATTATGCTTCGTACAGCATATGATGCATATTGCTTGGACACAAGTGAACCACTACCGTTTGATGATTGGTGTGTGAAGCAGGTTGAGGCTTCTCCGCAGTTCCACTACTGGTACATGGCCATGCACTTGGAATGCCTTATGCTGGTCTTTGTGCGATCAATTCGCGAAGGAAACGTCCCACTCTACATCATTGCATTGAGAGCTCTGGCTCCATGGTTCACATACACTATTCACGCTGGGTTCCCGTACATATACGTGATATGACAACACTGCACGAACGACTCCCTGATGTAGCGAAAGAGTTTGACCGAGGCAGCTTCGTAGTGCACAAGTCGACCTGTCCCTTCTCAGCCATAGCTATCGACCACGCGCATGAGCAAAACAACGCAGTCGTCAAAGGTGATGGTGGAGCAATCGGCTTGACACAAAACCCTAGAGCTCTACTGCGATGGATGGTAGCTGGACCAGAAATTGCGAGGACCATCGACGGCTTTGAAACAGCATGCCTGGATAACCACACTGGCAGGGACAACGGCAGGCACCACGAACACACATTGGCTGTACAAGTCCGTTCATGGAGGAGAGTGGAGATCTTTTGGTTTTGGATACCAGAGACATCGCAGATCCAGCCGTAGTGACAACTGTGCGAGGGGTAGAGAAGAAGGGGCATAATCAGTATGACAGCTTTGTAACGGATCGGTTGGTTGAGCGTACATCACCTGTATCAGACACCATCTCTAAGAACAGCATGCCACTGTTCAACAGACCATCCAAAAGGACACCATCCAAAGCTACACAGATGATAACATCCCTCAAGAGCGACTGTGCACTATTTTCCAGGCTGTACATCGCGTGCCAGACACGAGACGGAGACTTGGACAATTTCTTCAAGCATGAAAATCATGCATACCCACCATCCTTGTCGCAGCTGGGAAAATTGCGGTTCGGTACAAAGGCAACTCTCAGAGATTGCCTGGAGAAACTGTGCACATCCAAAGGCGAAGCTCCAGTCATCCACGTCATCATACTGGATGGATCTGCTATCATCAACATGCTGAAGCCAGTTGGAGCGAAAACCTTCCAAGACTATGCCATGTTAGTGTTCCTTCCATACATCAAAGCACAGTTGGCTAGAGTCGCAAGGGTGGACATCATCTGGGATGTCTACATACCAGATAGCCTGAAGTCCACAGCAAGAGAAAATCGTGGAAAGGGCGTCAGACGGCGTGTTGCAGCAGCCAACTCCATCCAGGGAAACTGGCAGGAGTTCCTGCGAGTGGACGAGAACAAGACAGAACTATTCAACTTCCTAGCACATGAAGTCATGGAAAATCTGTCTACAGAGAAACAAGTCTGCTCAACCTGTGGGAAGCATGTGCTGTGCTCACGTGTCCATCAAGATGTATCGGCCTTGGCACCATGCTCTCACGAAGAGGCGGATACGCGCATGTTCCTGCACGCTAAGGATGCGGCCGGAAAAGGTCATCGGCGGATCATGCTGCGAACAGTGGATACAGACGTTGTCGTCCTGGCTGTCTCCACTGTTGTGCCAATGGAGAACACACAGCTGTGGATAGCGTTTGGCACGGGTAAACACCTGAGGTACATACCAGCTCATGAAATTGCCACCTCTTTGGGTGCAGAGAAAGTACAAGCTCTTCCCATGTTCCACGCCTTCACCGGTTGTGACACAGTCTCGTTTCTTGCTGGGAAAGGCAAAACGACAGCCTTCGACACGTGGAGGTCATTCAATGCTGCAACGGAGGTCTTCGCTAGATTTGTCACACGACCGACAAGTTTGGACAATGTCCGCATGTCTATACTCGAGTCATACATGGTGCTTATGTATGATCGGGGGAGTGACGAAACTACTGTGGACTCTTGGCGGGAAACTTGGTGGATGCAGATGTTTGAATTTGGTGGTGTATAAAAGTTGAAAAACAAGCGGAAGTATTGATTGATAAGTATTATTTTTGTGCTAAGGTTATTCATAAGGGTGTACTAGACATATATTGAGTGGCAGTTTTGGTTAAATTTAGTTAGTAAACAGTATTTTTGAACAAATTAGTATACGTGGGTGATAATAGGGTAATCTAGCCTTCGACAAATTGTAAACAAGACTGAGCAAAATCTGTTTATTTGATATCGTATATAAGAGACAAAGCAATAAGCGTAACAACTATATGTGTAAGGTAACACTCTGAATAGGTATCATTGTTATTAAAAATAAACAAGCTTTTTAGTAGGAATCCTTAGTTTGTGCAGACTATTATTTATAGTGGGTGAAATAGGGTAATCTAGCTAACAAGATTGTAAACAAAACTTAGCAAATCTGATAAATTGATATGATATATAACAGATAAAGTGGTAAGCAAAACAGCTGCATACATAGGATAATTCTTTGATTCGGTGCCATTGTTATTAAAAATAAGCAAGTGTTTTAGCAGAAAGCCCTAGTCTGTTTATATAGGTAGAGTCCAAAGTATCCGCTAGGGAACGGTACCAGTACAGAATAAAATTATTGTTCATGGTAGCATAGGTAGTAAGTTGTTAATAACACGTAGTGTGCTGCAGTTGCTGTACACAATAAACAAACAGTCTTTCTAAAGACTAAGTTGGTATAAACTAAGTTGATTTGATCAATCGTATTATGGCACCTTCCAAGCGGCAAGTGAAGGCAAGGAGGCACTTGCTGTGTGATCACTGCCACAGCTTGGTGGATTTTGCCTTATCGGGGTGCGGAAAGTCTTGGTCAGAGACAACGGAGGAAGGGTTTACTTTCCAATGTTTAGGGTGTTGGAAAGTGGACTGTCTGACGGCAGAGCTAGCTAAGCTAACGGATCTTGTGAAGGGGATGGAGAGAGGAGGGAGGATGATAGCAAGGAAAACAAATGGAGAAAGAACAACAGAAAACATGCCATGCATGAAGGAGACAGTGGAGAAAGTGACAGTAGAGAAGGAGGGAGGGACAAGGGGACAGGAGATGATAGAAGTAGATGCGACAGGAGGAAAGACGAAGGGAAGAAAGGAACTGAGAGTAGATATGACCAAACGGAAGTCAATAACAAGGAAGATGTCAGGAAGAAAAGAGACAGGAAAGAAAGGAACAGAGAAAGCGGCAGGGGGGAAAGTCAGCAACCAGGGAGATGCAAAACGGAGGAGCTACTCTGAAGCAGTGATCGAGGGTGCATTGAGAACAGAAAGGGTTTTTATGGGCGACTCAATTTTGCGAAAGACGGACAAGACGTTAAACAAAGGAGAAGATGTTGTTGTTTGTCTTCCGGGCGCTCGGATTGAGCATGTGACAGATAGGGTAGAGAACGTGTTGGGGCATGGCCAGGGAGGATCGATATTAGTACATGTAGGGACGAACAATGCAGACAGGGAGGGGACAACTAGAATAGTGCAAAGATACAGACAGTTGGTAGGGAAACTGAAGAAGACAAGAGTTGAACAGATCATTATCTCAGGAATCTTGCCAGTAATCGGAGGAAGGGGAGCAACCTATAGAAACTGTAAGAGGATGGCAATCAATGCTCTGGTGGAGCAGATGTGTGAAGGAGAAGGAGTTGGATTTGTAGATTTGTGGGGATACTTTGTTGGGAAGGAAGATATGTACGTGAGAGATGGCCTCCATCTAAGCGGAAAGGGCGCAGCAGTGTTCTCCGAGAACCTGCTTCAATCTATGGACAGAGGAACAGGTTGCAATTTTTTAAACTAGTTTCGCAGGGGGGATACACAGAGAAGCCAAATACTAGAGGCATAGCTAAAGACAGCAAAAAGAAATCAGCAAAAAACAGCCTGGAAAGCCCTACGAAATTTGGTTATAAATGTGTTTGTTTAAATGCAAGGAGCATAGTAAACAAAAGAAATGAACTAAACATTATGGTAGAAGATATTGACCCTCACATAATAGGTATAACTGAATCTTGGGCCACCCCCGATATATCAGATGCCGAATTAGGAATGACAGGATATGTAATGTTTAGGAAAGATAGATTAGGAAGAAGGGGAGGCGGAGTTATTTTATATATTAAAGAATCCATCCAGGCTTATGAAATAAAATTAGAAAAAGAAGCAGAATGTGAAGCTGTCTGGTGTAACATAGTTACAGGAAACTCAACATTAACTGTTGGGTTAGTTTATCGTAGTCCAAACATAAGCATAGAAGAGAATGAAAAAATGCACAACGCTATAAAAGAAGTGAGTAAACGGGACTGTATTATTATGGGGGATTTTAACCATGGGCATATAAAGTGGACATCTCTACAGAGTCCTGGGAGAGAGGATCAAGAGTTTTTAAATTTAGTACAAGATAGTTTCCTTTTTCAACATGTGTTAGAACCAACCAGGGACAAGAACGTGTTGGACATAGTTTTGAGCTCACAGAAGGAATTTGTTGATAATGTCAATATATGTGAGCCACTGGGATGTAGTGATCATAACCAGATACATTTTATCATCAATGTAAAAGGAGAACGGAACAGAAAAATACGGTACAGGAAAAATTTTCACAAAGGAAGATATAAGGACATGAGGGAATATTTAGCGAAGATAGACTGGAATAACACACTGAAGAATAAGACAGCAACAGAATGCTGGAATATCTTAAAGAGGGAAATTGACTGCGTCGTTGACAAATTTGTCCCCTTGAAAAAACAAGGGAAAAGGTCAAAGAAGAAACACTTATCGAAGGAAGCCATTAGAAAAATCAAGTACAAGCAAATGATGTGGAAGACATATAGACATACTGGAAGTGAAGAAGACTATGCCATTTATAAAGAAGCACTTAATCAAGCTACAGCTGAAATTAGAAATTCGAAGAGAAGCTATGAACAAAAAATAGCTTTCAACATAAAACATGACAGCAAGAGTTTTTATGCGTATGTTCGAAGTAAACAGAAAGTTCAAGATAAGGTCGGGCCACTAGAAGGTAGTGATGGAAACATAATAACGGAGGGATTCTTAATGGCAGAAAACCTAAATGAATACTTTAGTTCGGTGTTTACCAGGGAAGATATTAGTACATTACCAGTACTAGAGACTAAGTTCGAAGGGAGAGAGTGTGACTATTTAGGACAACTAACTGTAACCCCAAAAATGGTAGCTATGAAAATAAGAGATATGAAGGATAATAAATCACCAGGAGTGGATGGGATTCCTCCCAAATTACTACTGGAAATTGTAGAACAAATTAGCATACCACTTGCAACAGTGTTCAATTTGGCATTAGAGGAAGGAGTGGTTCCGGTAGAATGGAAAGAAGCAAACATCATACCATTATTTAAAAAAGGATCAAGAAGCAAGTCAGAGAACTATAGACCAGTGAGTTTAACATCGGTGATTTGTAAACTATTAGAAAGACTAATTAAAGATCACTTGGTTGATTTTCTTGTTAAAAATAAATTGATAAACACATCTCAACATGGGTTTTTAAAAGCGAGGTCATGCTTAACAAATATGTTATGTTTTTTGGAAGATGTCACAAAGTGGGTAGATGAGGGATCACCAGTAGATATAATCTACTTAGATTTTAAAAAAGCCTTTGACAAAGTGCCACACCAAAGATTACTACTTAAACTAAAGGCCCATGGCATAGGAAATAGTATGATTAACTGGATAGAAAAATGGCTTATTGATAGAAGACAAAGAGTAGTAGTTGATGGGGAGGTTTCAAATTGGAAATCTGTTTTGAGTGGAGTACCGCAAGGATCAGTATTGGGACCTATTTTATTCTTAATATATATCAATGATTTGGATGATGACGTAACAAGCAAGGTGTTGAAGTTTGCGGACGACACAAAAGTGTTTAGGAAAATAAAAAGTGATGCAGATAGACAGCATTTACAAGATGATCTAAATAAGTTGATAGAATGGTCTGAGAAATGGCAAATGCTGTTTAACTTTGGAAAGTGTAAGTGCCTCCACACAGGACATGGGAATGAAAAGGCACAATATACAATGGGTGGTACTGTACTAAATACTACTGTAAAGGAAAAGGACTTAGGTTTAACCATTAGTGCTGACATGAAGGTATCAGAGCAGTGTGGAATTGCAGCAGCGAAGGCAAACCAAATTCTTGGATTAATTAGGCGAAATATAGTATACAAAGAAAAAGAACTAATAATACCGCTTTATAAAACAATAGTTAGGCCTCATTTAGAATATTGTATACAAGCATGGAGGCCATATCGCAAGAAGGATATTGATATGCTAGAAAGAGTACAAAGGAGAGCAACAAAAATGATACCAAAACTCAGGAATATTAGTTATGAAATGCGTCTAAAAGAATGTGGTCTAACAACACTAGAAACCAGAAGATTGAGAGGAGATCAGATTGAGGTTTTTAAAATATTGAATGGGTATGAAAATATTGACAGAAATATTTTTTTCACGGTCAAGGAAGAGAGAAGGACTAGAGGACATGGAGTTGCATTAGCAAAGAAGCAGTGTAGACTAGATATTAGAAAATTTTCATTTTCCCAAAGAATAGTAAACGAATGGAACAAATTATCAGCTGATTGTGTAGGTGCTAGAAGTGTTAATATGTTTAAAAATAAAATTGACATATACCTAAGACGGGCAGGGTATACTTAGATAGATAGGTTGGACTCTCGATAAGCCAAACGGCTTCCTTGTCCACCTGCCATCTAGAGTTGATTCTCTAGGTGGCAATCTTGTTAAATCTTGTTAAATCATCCAGGAAGCACATGTTCACGTCAAAAGCCAGATCTATCGACGCCATTCCACCAACCATAGCTGCACTGCTGCAGCATGCAAGACGAGCAACATACCAGGGTGGCCATGTATGGGGTCAGGCCCAGGTCCGAGATCCAGATCTTCCTTCTCGAGGGTCCTGGGGATGGAGCAAGAATCCGACGCGAGGATGGGAACCGATGTGGACGTTACTCCCAGAAGCGGCCGTGTCCTGCTTAGAGTTGTTAAGATGCGGCTGTAAGAAGGGATGCAGAGGGCTGCGCAAATGTGTTAAAGCTAATCTGAAATGCACCTCACCGTACCACTGCTGTGGCAACTGTGAACACAGTGGTCACAATTAAGATGTGATGTATACTGTCTAGCAGCTGTTCAGTTCAGTGTCTATCAGAGTTATTGTTTTGTTCAGAACTGTATGTGTTTGGAATTACCAAATTGTTTTGATAATGTTTCTAGTCCATTTTACATCGATATATCTGCCATTGTATCACATTTGCCAACTGTGAAGGCTTCAATTAGATAACATAGTAATCCCACACGAATGATGGTACTTTGTGTAGTATTACTTATGTCACTCAGTTGTATATTATATATATGTTAGGTTTTTTAAATTTGTATCGGTGGCTTTTAGCAGTGAGTCGAGTCTGTATTTTCACCATTTTATTTAAGATGGGATGTCTAGCAGCAGTTGCGCATTCGGCAACTGTGAACACAGTGATCACTATTAAGATGTGATGTCGAGCAGCAGTTCAGTGTCTAGCAGATTTATTGTTTTTGTTTACAACTGTATGCGTTTGGAATTACCAAATTTGTTTGTTAATGTTTCTAGTCCATTTTATATCAGTTTGTCAGTCATTGTATGGCATTGTGTAAAGTGTGAAGGCTTCAATTGGATAATGTTGTAATAACACAGGAGTGATGGCAGTATTAATTATGTCACTCAGTTGTATATTTGTTTTATTTTGTATTGTCACTTTTTTGCCAGTGATGAGTCCAGTCTTATGTTCAACATTTTATTGTGAGTGGTGTTTTATTTTATTTATTTATGTTTGTTTCATCTTGTCAAGCTCTATAAAATGACAGCAATTATCATTATTGAATATCGATGCTAACGTTTTGAATTATATTCAATATAAATGTATGAACAGTTGAAAATATGATTCGATGCTATTGTACCAACATGATTGGCAATACAAAAATCCATTTATTGCACCCAAAGTTTCTTGTCGTTTTGCATTTTGTTCGTCCATATTTTACACATTTGTCTTGTAAATGTAAATTGTTTTACATTTTACCATTCAAATGATGGTTCCGTTTGAATCCCCATACCTGAAAACATAGAAATAGACACTTCATTCATCTGTTTATGTCAATTATCAATGAAGATAAAGCCTTTTCTAAATTGTCACACTTCGATTGGTGGCCATCTTGGATTTGGTCATGTTATGAACACCAGGGGAAAAATTGAGCTTGGCACTATATCTAAAATCGTTTAGTACCTCTTTAACACCAACTATGCCAATTGTGGTGCTTTTACCACCAAACCCACAATCCCTCTGATATTTTCCACATATCCGCCCCACTATTGGTAAACCACAGGCTTGAAGATAGACGGCGAATATCTCAGTAATCTTCGCTTCGCCGATGACATACTCATATGCGCTAAAACACCACATGAGCTACAATAGATGCTACAGGAATTAGCTGATGAAAGTAACAATCAGGGTCTGAAGAATAAACAAGTTGAAGACAAAGGTAATGATGGAAACCGACACACCAATATATGTCAACAACACTCAGATCGAGAACGTTGAAAGTTGTATAACAACATTGACCTGTATAAAAATTATATAAAGTACATATATCAATGTAGTTATTTGGCAAACGTATTTCTATATAACATAATATAAATGCAGACATTTTACCTACATTAATCGGTGTCTCACTAGGTATTGCTCTAGGACCGCTATTATTTATCATTTATATAATCGATGTTTCACAAGCTAGTTAATTAGCTAGTTTATGTGTGCTGTGCTAATCGCACTGCATTATCTACCTCTTTAAACTATCTGAATAAAATCACTCTCAATAATAACACTACAAAACCATAATAATAAATTAATGAATGGCTTAATATAAATCAATAATTATTATTATATAAAAGCCAAACTAAATATATAGTTTACATATGCCTAATAAACGTATGCAAATTCTTACATTAAAAATATATGCTTTATATATTTAACTAGTAGATTAATTTAACTGTCTAAGATTAACTCTAGACAATAATCTAAATTGGAGAAAAACACGGAGCAAATATCAAATAAGTTTTCAAAAACAGTTGGCATGTTAAATAGATTATAACATATATTACGATTATATGTAGTAAGTCTTATTATATTTCGATATTTAATATTTTGACATATAAATTACTGTATTAAAATTTTTGGACATCAAAGAAATATAATTATAACATTTAAGTTGTCCGAATCATAATGTTAAATACATATAAATCACACAATGAACAACGTGAACTACTAAATATTGAAGATATATTAAAGTTACAATAATTACAAGAACATTTTATTTAAAATATATTCATAAACAATTACCATTTAACAAAAAATGGAATAATAACAAGTATTTATCTATACAATTATAATAATCGTGTAAAAGATAATAGACATACATGCTTGTATAACTAAGCATGACTTTGCAATGCAATGTCTTAGATATAGCCTTCCACATACTATAAATGACAGTTTGCATGGCTTTATATGCTATATAAAATATGTTTGCTAAATAACTACGGTGGTATGTGTACTTCATCAAATTGTTGTACATGTTAACTGAATCAATAAATACAATATATATTATTCTCATTACGATTAACACACCTCAACATCACCACACACAACCTCGCCTCAAGCAAACGTTTCCAAATAAATATATGAGGTAGACACCTCGCATAAAGGATCACATTAGTTTTCGTCATGAAATTACGGTGGCTCATATGACAGCGATATTATTGTCTTAATATGAACTATTGGACCCAGTAAAAGTTACACGATTGTGGTGTTGCTGGTACAACAATAATTACTATGAGAGTACACACGTTTCCATGTATTGTCGGTCTACTGTACAGTGTAACACTAGTAGGTATGTCAACATGAAATATTATGTGTGTGTATATGCGTGTATAAATGTACTAACGAAATTGATGTACTTACAAGAAATCTTACATACTTACTTGGGGTCAATAAACATTATGGTTTTGGTGGTTATTGTACGTATGTGGGGTCATTGAAGGAATTTCCAGCCCGGAACTTCATTCACACTGGTACACGTGTATAGAACATTATAATATTTGTCTTCATTTCACAGCGTACAGAGTATTGCTGATTTCAAATCACGGGGCACCGGCGGTAATAGTTACTCCGAGTTGTCGACATTAAGAACACACACTGCACTGTAAATATATATATAACAGTTTTAATCGAAATACACAAACACATAGGTACCACGTGAACATATGCAATCAAAAAACAAAACAAACACCGCGATATTACTAGGACTATCATCAGCATCGCTGACAAGTTCAACAACAATTCCGAGTTCACACGTACCCCCGACATAATAAATTATGTCACCCGTATTCCCGACACACGACATGAGGTCATGGAGACTTTGACATGCATTTTGCCAGATATTCCCTTTTCAACATCGACTTCCAGTTACATACGCCAATCGATGGATCAAAGTAAAGACCGGATGAACACGTCTTATGGTATGGCATATCCATGAAGCAACGATAGAATTTGGTGCAGTCGGCAACATCCTGGAAGCGGCCAACACTCTTCGGGCATTTGAACGGTTCTGCAAAACATTAATTGTTCTGGTGAAACACGAAACATGGTGAGCACATAATTTCCGGTTGACGGGTTACTTGCAAACCAACAGCGGGTGATGGATCACATGTGTGTGTGTGTGTGTGTGTGTGTGTGTGTGTGTGTGTGAGCGTGCGTACGTGCGTGCGTGCGCGCGCGCGCGCGCGCGTGTGTGTGTGTGTGTGTGTGTGTGTGTGTGTGTGTGTGTGTGTGTGTGTGTGTGTGTGTGTATGGAGAACCATGTAGCTGCCCTACACCGAAATAATATATATATATATATATATATATATATATATATGTATATATGTATATATATATATATATATATATATCTGGCTTCATTCTCATCATTGTTGGTTACAATATTGAAACACATGGCTTCACCAACACAAATACAGTATGATGTGCATGACAATCCTTCAAAATGACAGCTACATGCATGACTGCTGCAAGCTTGCAGAGCATGATTTGGTAGTGTGCTCGCTTGATGTGATATAACAAATTAGCGTCCGTCGGTGGAAGAGATTTGACACATACAGCTTTCCCTGTTGTCCTTTTGGTGTGGAGTGCATACCTGGCAGAAGTCATGCTGTAGCAACACCGTAGAGCGAGCAGATATGTATACGTCCAGTCTCCAGCGATTGTTGGTGATTAGCACTCTGTTCACCGAATACTGTGTAGAGGCGAGAGTGGTCGGCATACTTCAGTACCTTTAGCGCCGTCGCTTTGCTATGGCCAAATGGATAGGACACAATATCGCAGCCTGACAACGCATGCATACCAAGCAGTTGGTGGGATTCCGCAAAAGGAAGGAAGAACTTTCATTGATGTTGAGGATAGCCCCACACCATCGATCTAGCTGCACACGGGCTGTCATCAGCAATCTCCACACCCAGAAGATTAGCAGAACAAAGACATCAGTGTCATCGCTGATCACTCGTACAGTGTTCTTACCATTCCTTACAGCTGCCAGAAGATAACAAATTACCGTTGTTTATGCTTCATCATGGCTGTAGATGCTCTCCTTTCTTCCAACCGTCTTCACGTTGTTGCACAAATTGAAAGTGGAGAGAACTCTGACGGGACCCTTGTCATTTGTCTCGCTCTTCATGATGGCATCGCTGCATGGGAGCTTGCCTGATGTTGAGATATTTAGTCAACAGCTCCTATATCTGCACGCCGAAGTCGCTCATGACCTGTCACCATTGCGATCGAAGATTACCAGCACTTCTGTTGGCTGGTACTGACCGAGCACATGGCAAAATAATGAAATATAGCAGTTGTTGGCCATCGACGATGACTATGTCTGGAGAATCTGGCTGAAGATGATCCACTTTCAGTTTAGAGACGAGAGTCGATTTTGTCCCTGTCCCCAGCGTCCATATTCACCAATGATTGATGAAGGAACAGCACACAATTCAAAGTCAAGGAGTGTTTGAAGTTCGACTTGCCGGTGCTGCCTTATCGTGATGAAAAGGCAGAATAATGGTGCCATGTCATAGAGCATCTTATCACCGATGGCTACGCCACATTTGATAAATTTACGTCACGTGTCAATAATCATACATCATTTAAAATGATTACGTTAAATTCCCCATATGTTGGGACATTGCGTGTATTTATTTCACGTATAATTAAGGCAGTATAAGTGTGTGTAAGTATAGTGTTTTGCCCGTATGCTAAAACTTAGGAATAAGCACAAAATCGTGGCAATTACATATTTTCGGATAAAATGACCGCCATTTTTAATATTAATCTGTTTTAATAGGCGGGGAACAATGGAAATGGTTCCATTTAATTACTGATATGGCAAAACATGGGATTGGACAACATAACATCATATTTATATAGCATCAGTCAATCAAATTATGCTCGATTTTGGCTATTGTTGGTGAAAATGGCGGCCATTTTGCATTTTGGTCACATGAAGATAGTCGGACATTGTTATAAACGGTTCCATTGAATTTCCCATACCCTAAAGCATGCGTGTACATTCAATAATTATGTTCCTAGCATGATGTAGTGTAAAAATAAATACATTTTGTAATTTACCAGGATCACGGTAGCCATCTTGGATTTTCCTGGTTCACACCAGTTGCCCAGGCCAAGGGCATTGCCATCCCACGGATTTGAGTTCAGGGACACAAGCTATATGATTCAGCAATAAACCGCACACGACCAACCATTTCCAAGTTCCTTATACTTAATAAGGTAGCAACTCGACTACCTGAGGCTGAGCCGCTGTAACGTTTATTTTTGCCAGGACATTACAAGTCATTATAAACTATCCAGGTTACGTTTCTGCGCACGTGCGGTACATGTAAAGTCATCAATATGCGGCTAAGCGCAAAGCATTTATGGTATAAAAGTATTTGCCTCTTCGAATCTTGTCATGTAATCTGCATTGTTTTGCTTTGCCTTTGTACAAGTTGGCGTGGCCGTGGGCTTGGTCTTGCCACCAACTGAGAAATACATTTATTTTAATCTTGATAAGATAAACAAGTCAGAGTATGTGCGTTTATGTTTAGTTGTTTATACTTAAGAGTGTGCTTCTGACTTACTAACTAACCTGCAGTTGTCTTGTTTGTGAGCAACGCCCCCACAACAGTGGCGCACAGCCACGCTGTCAGCGACAAAGTCAACGTCTGCCTGAAAAACATCGCCATCTTAATTACTTCCGCTTTCGCCTTTCGTGCTCAATATCACGATACCTGAACACTATTAAAGGCATGCCCTATTAAATACATGTAACGTTTCTCTCATGCTATTTTTGTCTCTTGAAAGTTGTACCTAAACTAGTGAATCCGAGTTCTCGTTCAGGCAATTGCTAACCGTCGAAATGCCGCTTATATTATCGCTTCGTTTGAGGGAGCGATCATTATTTGTGTTATTCAAGACGATATTGTAGCACTGTCACTAGTTGCGAAGTAGGGGAAGGACGGGTAAAGTGGGCCCCTCGGCCAAAGTGGGCCCCCTCTGTCACAACATTCCTTGTATGCAATGCAGTCAGTAGTAGTATTTACAGACCGTCCAGGGGACATAATTCAACGTCGTATTTGTGTCTTTGGTGCGAATGCAAAACGGTAAGTAGCAACTTTGTATTTTAGGCACTTTTCTTAAAATAATTGATTTGCCTTACAACACCGCCATTTCATAAATTGGGTGATTCCAGATTTTCGGTGCAATTCAGTGCCCTCAGAATATTCTAACCTGTAATTTGGCGAAGATATTACAATTACATTCCACTTTCATGCGTTGTTTTAGCTGCCAATATGCCATTAAGACAAATTATAATTCACTGTGATAAATCAAGGATATCGTCTATATTAGCAAAATGTCCAAGTCATATAAAATAGTATGTGCTCTTCCAAGAGTGGTGGCTTGATTTTCACTGCATGACTTGTTCCCCGTTTGCATGATTTACATATTAAAAACTCCATTCAGTGAAGACTTACATATATAGTGTTCTAAACAAATCTACCGATTTACTATTACAAGTGCTTATGTTTGGTACTCATTTACTGAAAAACCAACAACTTATCTTGTACAATAAAAACATAAGTACTGTTATGTCAGTACTGTTACGGTGACAAACACCATGACAAATACCATCATGTAATCAGTTACTCTGATGAAACATAATGATAATAATGAAACATCCCTACCTTAACATATATCATGTGGCGTTGGCGCTCAACCAATGACTTCATATCATGTGCGTTGCGTATTACAATTTATAAATTCACGATAGGAAATGGATTTTTCTTCAGTGCCAAATCCACTAGATTAATTGCATTGGTTACAGTGAGGATTATAGCCGGGGCAAACGCGTGGAGGAAAGTCGAAGGGCTGATGGGAGATAGAAGCATGTAACGTAGTCGTAGAGGTAAAGGAAATGTGCTCCGTTTGTGTGTTGCCCCGGCATACAAGAATGGACTAGCGACGATGGCACTAACAGAAAACGAACATGAGAAGGTCCAGCTTTGTGAAAAACAACATGGTAAGAATAATTGTGGGGATTAAGACAGCTGATAAGAGAAAATGGATGAGATGAGAGTGGAGGTTAGAATGAAGGAAAGTTCTAAGAAGAAATTGATGTTTGTGATTGGGAAATTGGGACATAAAATGCTGGCAAAGAGAGTAGTTGCCTAGAAAGTGGATGGGGAAATGGATGCGAGGACGACCGAAATTGCGATGAGGGATTGCATTAAAAGTAACCTAGAAAGAGTGGGAAAAGAATGCAAAATATGATAGAGAGAATAATTGGAGACCGCTGACAAAAAACCGTAGTAAGAGAAAAGTGAGAGGAAGGAAAAAGACAATGGCAATGCCAAAGGAAATTATGGTCAACTCACCTTGACCTTGTCCTTGATGAGAGTGATGCCAAGAAAATAATAACAAAAAATGCAATTTGACACTAATCTAGTAACGGGACAACTATTATTTTGAATCCTTTGTAGCCATGAGCCATCATGCACATTGAGAATAATGACAGTGACTGTCAGTGTCATTCCTCTTTCAAATCTTATGCTGCAGCCAGAGACAAAAGTAGATAATTCGTACCTTAATCATATTTGAATGATGACAAGTTCTTGCGAAAGGGTAGGACTGGGAAGGACAATCTTACATAGGCATCCTGAAACCCACTGTACTTTGTGACACTGTGAATTGAATTTAGCAGCCAGCTATTGGTCCTCCGTTCCCCATCATCATCACTTTTTACGGGATTGGGGGTGTCGCGGTCCAGAACGTCGATGCAGTCCAGAACGTCGAAGGTTAGCAGTTCATTTCAAAGGTTAGCGGTTCATGTCAAAGGTTAGCGGTTCACGGCAAAGGTTAGCGCGACGGTATGTGTGGTGGTCCAGGTTTCGAACAGTCCAGGATTCGACCGAATCTGGGACCGCGACGGTAGCGGTCCCAGATTCGACTCGGTCCAGGATTCGCCTTTGTTACTAACGTAGTTTCCGTTAGTAATATGTCAAGTATTGATATAATATTGTTATCACACACATCTTTAATACAAAATAGATTAACTTATGTGATCATTTTCACTCACTCGAACGTGCACAGCCGCGGTGTCCTGCTTCGTTTTATTGGGAGATGGCTAATTGCTACCTCCCCACGAACAAATGCATGTAAAAGCCTGGTGTGAATCTTGTAAAAGGTACCTTCAGTCCAGTGGCGTAGCCAGGATTTAGCATTGCAGGGGCCATCCGGCAACCAAGCAAACTCGGTGTGTGTATATATATATATATTATATATATGTCTATACATTTATATGTATATATATATATATATATATATATATATATATGTATGTATGTATGTATATATATATATTATACATATATACATATAAATGTATAGACATATATATATACATACATACATATAAATGTATAGACATATAGATATATAAATTGATCCCCATATGTAATCATGTTATGTATATATATATACATAATATACATATATATATATATATATAATATATATATATATATAATATTACTAAAATATATTATATATATGTTATATTACTAAAACAATGTTATATGCATTCCGATGTTGTGTATGTATGTATATATATATATATATATATATATATATATATATATATATATACATATATATATATGTATGTATATATATATATATATATATATATATATATATATATATATATATATATATATATATATACATATAAGCATCATCTGAATGCATATCACATTGTTTTTAGTAAAATAATATATATACTCATTTATTGTTGGTCTATTACTAATTATAAAATAAACAAAGGTGTTTATTGTATGCTATTTAAAATAGTTATGTTGACTACATGACTATATTGTATGTTATTTAAAATAGTTATGTTGGCTACGTGTATTTGAATATTGTGACTGTGAAACAAATTGTATGATCAACACAATTTTATAATTATAAATAATATTCGAGTAGCAGAGGGGAGCCTCGAGGATCATGGCCTGCCCTCAATCACAGAAAATGTAGACTGAGGACCTATGGTTGCCTGATGCATAGAGTGACAAGGTGCAGAGGCTACATGGGTGCCTGTCTAGGACTTCCCAATCCGGTCTTTTGACAAAGAAATTTGTCATCACTCAAATAGCACTAAATTACACAAAGTGCAGGAATCCACTGCTTTAGCCATACGTGATAAGCATCCTATTAATATACTGAAGTATATCAAGTTGCATTCTGTTTTCAACCAAGCGATTTATCTAGTCGATGTTTCCTCTGGGTAGTGAGAATTTCATATTGTGAGTTTATTATATTCAGCTACTAGATCTATGTAGGGGCATATGAGATAGGTGAGAGGGAGACCGATTTTTTCTGGAATGAAGAGGTGAAGGGGACATTTCCTATGCTGTCCCACTAAAGCTAAAAATGGGGGGTCACCCTCATCCCCCACCAATCAATGCCCATGCAAGCATTATGACAAAACATATACAGATGCTGCCATGAACAAGAGGTTCTTGTAATATGTTAGTATAACCGATTCCACCATCGAGGACGAAAACCCTCTGTTGATTGTTCCATTAAATGCTGATATTAATACTAGCAAATAATATATAACTTCTATTGTGCCTAAATCCTTAGAAATTAGGCTGGTCAATATAAAAATCGATAAGAGGCATTTAATTTGTCAACAGATTTATGTATACGACAGGGATCTATGGTGGTTATGAAGGCGTGACTTTAACTAATGGCGGAATTTGGCTACAGGTTTTACTGATTTAATACAACTTTCACATGAATATCAGCATAATTACAAGGGGAATGCAATGTTTCGGTCAATAAACCCATATTTTGCACAAAGGCATACAAGTTGGAATTGAGCCAACAAGTGAAACCGAGACATTAGTACTTACTCTTAATTACAATGCAAATATATAATTCAATTGATTAATCCACAAGACAAGTTAATTGTCTTTGTAAAACTACTTTATGTTGTGAATGCATTGCACACTTCTCTCTTGGCTCCCCTTTGTCCAGGTTGGTGAAACAGTACTGGTGACTTACAACAGGTAGAAGATATAATGAAAAAACAAGTTAACAACTACATAATGATTATGATCTCTGCAGGAAGTCCATCAGACAATTAAACAACAAGTTGTTAAAAATAAGAACATTCGCAACATAGCATTTTCATGCCTTTATTATTAAAGCCAATAAAGCATCAATACATTCATATTTTCCTATTTCACAACACAATTATCAATAACATATTTCTGTTTTTAATAAGTGAAACATACATACAGAAAAGAAGACAAAAATTATGAATATGTGCATGATATTTTATTTTATTTAATAAAGTATTTACTAATACAGTGTCTGATTGTGTTCATGCTTGGGGGCTGAAGTACTTGTTAGTACTATTAGTATTCGTGGTTAACCGAGAACAAACTATTATTGTCGTTATGCAATAAGTAAACTGGAAAGTATGTTCCGACAATAACATTTTCATCAAGTAGGTATATAAATAAAAATGAAAACAATCTTATATTAAGAGCTTGAGTCCAAAAGCGTTATGTTTTATTTTTACAATATCCTCATATAAATCACAAATATGACTACTTTCAAAAAAACTCATACTTGTTAGACAACTATCTGGGATGAAATCCTCATTACTCATACACATGTCACATATAGTACTCACCCCAAACATGACTTTTCCTGGTTACACAATATAAACAAGATACACGGTTTTAGAGAGCAAGCATATAATGCAACATCTGAATTTTTACTATTTTATATTCATATAAGTACATCACTCCAAAGAATGTTTTAAAATATTTTTTATGAACAACAATCATGGAATTACAGACATAGCACACTGATATACTGTGAAAGATTGTTCTGTTCTGTGTAGTACCAATAAAGTGGTTTAGCCTAGGTAGAGCGAATATTAGTTCTACCAGTATGCGCTGAGCATCTGTGTGAATAGCCTCTGCCCTTTGGGAAGTGTCGTTGCAACAAGCTTGCGTCATAACGGGCTCTGACGTACATTGCGCATGCGCAATGTCCGTTTAGCCGAATCTATGACGAACATTGCGCATGCGCAATGTCCGTTTAGCCGAATCTATGACGTACATTGCGCATGCGCAATGTCCGTTTAGTCGAATCTCGGCCCGGGCATGACGTTTCCTGTTGCCACTACGTCACAGCGCGTAAAAAACAGCTAAAAGCGGTCACTGCGCATGCGCGATATGCGTTTAGTCGAATCCTGGACTAAGTCGAATCTGAGATCACCACATATGCAACGTCGAGCGGTCCAGAACGTCGTTCCCCGTAGGCACATGCGCGCCGAACTGGCGTGACCTCAGGTGGCCGAACAACTTTGACCCCGTGCCAGAATGTCGAGACTGAGTTCATGACCCCCGCGGCGACAATATTACCAGAGAAGATCTAACAGAGAAGGGTCACTTCGGCAGTTCCATTTTGAATTTTGAGACAGTAGCGCCTCTAGCGGACGAATGTGCCGTGTAGCAGACGGCCAGATCAAACTGCAGTACAAATTATATGTTCAATTATTCATACGTTATTGAAATTGCACTTGAAGCACTTCATAAACACTGAAGCACGTAAGCTTGCAATGGTGCATGTAGCAACATCTTTTCTCACTATCAAGACACTAGATAGGCCAATTAGTAATTGTTTTACATCATATTACAGCGTGTTATTTACTTGCTTGCACACGTGTGACTGACGTTGGCCGGTATCATGCACCCTCCCCAGCCCCCCCCCCCATTTCCTATACCCACATCAGCACTTGTTTGGGTTTTTATATTGTTGTGTTTGTTTCTAATGATAATATGTATATATATATATATATATATATATATATATATATATATATATATATATATATAAATATATATATATTTAATATATATATTTTAATATATATCACATAATATATAATTATATATATATATATATATATAATATATTTACATATTTTAAATGGTAATGATAATTTGCATATATCAGATTATTGATATATATATATATATATATATATATATATATATATATATTAATGTATATATTATTTAATATATGTGTATATAATAATGATATACTTAGTATATATATATATATTATATATATATATATATATATATACATAAATATATATAGTTTATAATTATTGTATAAACATATATATTACATATTAAATATATATTAAATAATATTAAACAATATTAAATAATATTAAATAATATATATATATATATATATATATTACATTATCATTATTATTTATAATATGTATATTATATATTAAATTATGTATTTTATATATGCAAAAACACAATAATTATATACTTATATATAGATATAATATATATATATATATATATATATATATATATATATATAATTATATATATATATAATATATTTATATATTTAAATGGTAATGATAATTTACATATATATATATATATATTATTGATATATATTTAATATATATAATATATTATTAAATATATGTGTATATAATAATTATATACTTATTATGTATGTATTATATATATATATACATAGATATATATATATATATATATATAATGTATTTTATATATGCAAAAACACAATAATTATATACTTATATATAGATATAATATATATATATATATATATATATATATATATAATTATATATATATAATATATTTACATATTTTAAATGGTAATGATAATTTACATATATATATTATTGATATATATTTAATATATGTATGTATTATATATATACATATATATATATATATATATATATATATATATATATATATATAAGTTTATAATTATTGTATACACATATATATTACATATTAAATAATATTAAATAATATTAAATAATATATATATGTATATATATATATATATGTATATGTATATATATATATATATATATATATATATATATATATATATATATATATATATATTACATTATCATTGTTATTTATAATATGTATATTACATATTAAATGATTAAATTATATATATATTGTATATATATATATATATATATATATATATATATATATATATATATATAT
Source organism: Oasisia sp. SBJ-2009 (assembly GCA_964017155.1). NCBI lineage: Eukaryota > Metazoa > Annelida > Polychaeta > Sabellida > Siboglinidae > Oasisia > Oasisia sp. SBJ-2009. The sequence continues at coordinate 36,461,416 of OZ024858.1, forward strand.
ATATATACATATATATATCTTCCAAAAACACAATAATTATATACCTATATATATATATATATATATATATATATATATATATATATATATATATATATATATATATATATATATATATATTTAAGTATATAGTTATTGTGTTTTTGCAATATATAAAATACATTTGTATTTAATGATGATTATTTCCTGGTAGTATAAAATAATAAAAAGTTCATAACTATGTGCTCTTATCTTCAACTTACTCTTTGCACCCGTAGGTCGCGCAAAATGAGCCGGTTGATCGACTTTTCGATGTGCTTGGCGGTGGTGTTGCCATTGTCTAATATGTCAAGCAAATGATGCGGCACATTCGTCCGCTTGGGACGCTGCGCTCCACGCGCTAAAATGGCGGCCCATTATAAATTGCGAAGTTACCCTTCTCTATTAGATCTTCTCTGGTATTACATAATAAATCATAATAATTATATACTTATTATGTATGTATTATATATATATACATAGATATATATATATATATATAATGTATTTTATATATGCAAAAACACAATAATTATATACTTATATATAGATATAATATATATATATATATATATATATATATAATTATATATATATAATATATTTACATATTTTAAATGGTAATGATAATTTACATATATATATTATTGATATATATTTAATATATGTATGTATTATATATATACATATATATATATATATATATATATATATATATATATATATATATATAAGTTTATAATTATTGTATACACATATATATTACATATTAAATAATATTAAATAATATTAAATAATATATATATGTATATATATATATATATATATATATATATATATATGTATATGTATATATATATATATATATATATATATATATATATATATATATATATATATATATATATATATATATATACATTATCATTGTTATTTATAATATGTATATTACATATTAAATGATTAAATTATATATATATTGTATATTATATATATATATATATATATATATATATATATATATATATATATATATACATATATATATCTTCCAAAAACACAATAATTATATACCTATATATATATATATATATATATATATATATATATATATATATATATATATATATATATATATATATTTAAGTATATAGTTATTGTGTTTTTGCAATATATAAAATACATTTGTATTTAATGATGATTATTTCCTGGTAGTATAAAATAATAAAAAGTTCATAACTATGTGCTCTTATCTTCAACTTACTCTTTGCACCCGTAGGTCGCGCAAAATGAGCCGGTTGATCGACTTTTCGATGTGTTGCCATTGTCTAATATGTCAAGCAAATGATGCGGCACATTCGTCCGCTTGGGACGCTGCGCTCCACGCGCTAAAATGGCGGCCCATTATAAATTGCGAAGTTACCCTTCTCTATTAGATCTTCTCTGGTATTACATAATAAATCATTTCTGCGCGCAACAGCGACGACCTACTTTTTGACCCTCTACGTTGCACACTACAGGCACGTTAGTAGACAGTTACATATATCTTAAACTGCCAGAGTTATGTGTCACGAAGACGCGGGGATTTGTTTTCAATGCTGCACGTACTATAGACTGCCCTGAAAACCATGGCTGTAACGAAGCCATAACATGCACAACGCTCTGAGACAAGGACATTAAATTAATAAAACAATGTTTATAAATAATTACAAGCAACGCTGATTGTGAATTTTTGTTAGATTTATTAATAATAATTGAAGAAAGGAAGCGCATCAATATAATCAGGTATAATGTAAAAGAATTTCAATTTATCAGAAATATGAATGAGGATAAAATGGCATCATTTTTCAATGAACTAAGTCAACAAATCTGGGAAAATGTGCTAAAAATGATGATGTTAATCAAGCATATGACTCTTTTTCTACACATATTTATGGATATATTTAACAAACACTGTCCAGTAAAAAAGTTCCCCCTAAAAAGCTTTGAAAATAAAAAAAACCCTGGTTCACCAAAGGTTTAAAACGTGCTTGTACAAAGACAAAGCAGAAAAAAAATACAAAACATACACAAATTTATTATCATCTATAATATATTATTAAGAATTACAGAAAAAACTATTATAGCTCGTTGTTAGAAAAACAAAAAGCAAATGTTAAAGATACCTGGAAAATACTAAATGAAGTAATTAACAAACGCGTAAATAAGCCAACATATCCAGAATACTTTATAAAAAGCAACAAGAGAATTTCACAGAAAGAAGATATTGCTAATGGATTTAATAACTTCTTAACACATGTTGGCCTATATCCCCTTACCTAAAACCGATACAGCTATTTATGATTACTTAGAAGAAAACATTGAACATACCATGTTTCTAAGTCCTGTTGATGACCTAGAACTGTTCAAAATTATAAAAATAAAAGATCAACTGATTTCAGTGACATTAGCATAAGCCTGCTTAAGAAAGACATTTCTAAAATAGTTAAGCCATTTGCTCATTTATGTAACGTTTCATTTCAAACAGGTGTTTTTCCAAATAAAATTAAAATAGCTAAAGTGATTCCGCTATATAAGTCTGGATAATTGTTTTAACAAATTACAGGCCAATAGCTGTATTACCACAATTCTCAAAAAGTCTGGAGAAACTATATAACAACAGATTGGACATGTTCATTGATAAATGTAACATACTCAGTCCAAGTCAGTATGGGTTTATAAATATCTAGCATGTCAACACCTGAGGCTCTTATAGATTTGGTAGAAGAAATTACAACTTCATTAGAAAAACATAAGTATACTCTTTGAGTATTTATTGACCTAAAGAAGGTCTTTGATACTGTTGATCATGATATACTGTGTACAAAACTGCATTTCTGTGGTTTGCGTGGTGTCGCACAGGAATGGATTCAGAGTTATTTAGAAAATAGGCAGCAATTTGTCAGTTTTAATAACTGTCATTCAGAAATACTAAATGTATCGTGTGGTGTGCCTCAGGGTTCCATTTTTGGACCAACATTATTTATCATGTATATTAATAACATCTGTAAAGTCTCACAAGTGTTCAAGTATATTTTATTTGCTGATGATACAAATCTATTATGTTGTGATAGAGACTTAAATGAACTTGTTCGGGTGATAAATGATGGATTAGAACAACTGCAGACATGGTTTTCTGTTAATAGATGGTATCTTAATATATCAAAAACTAATGACAAAATATTTGGTAATCGCAGAATAACTGCAGATATTTGTGATAGAATAAATAAAGAGAAAATCAATAGAGTAAACTACACACAATTTTTAGGTGTAGTAATTGATGACAAATTAAACTGGAAAAGTCACATTTTATCAAAAAGATCTAAACTGTCAAAATGTTGTGCTATTATATATAGAGCCAGTTCCTTGATTAACAAACATGGTATGCATATTTTGTACTATTATTTTGTTATGCCTTATATTATGTATTGTGCTGAAGTATGGGGTAACACATGTGCTACAAATATTCATTGTTTAGTTTTATTAGAGAAACGGGTTATAAGTTTAATTTGTGGTGCCAAAAGACTTGATCACACAAACTTACTCTTTCACAATGTATATATTCTTAAAATACCAGATCTTGTAAAACTGAAAACTGTTATAATTATGTTTAAGGCATATCGTTATGTATTACCAATGAATGTACAAAAAATATTCGGAATACATGAATCACGATATTCATCCAGGCATAAATGTTAGTTCAAGCAAATATATGTACGTACTAACTTTAAAAATATGTGTATTTCTGTTACTGGGATTAAACTTTGGAACACCCTCGATAATTCACTGATTAGTAAAAAAATTCAGCGTTTCAAAAAGTGTTATACAGATAGATTGTTGAATAGTTATGTGTTAGAGTCCTAGACTATTTTACCAAAATAAATTAGATAACTAAGTTAAACATTCACATTGTTTATTGTCATAAAGGTTTTTTCTTCAATAAATGTCACAATGTCTTATTTTCGATTAAATGTGGTATGGTTATACATGTAAATAGTGTTGTTGCACCTTCTATTGCACTGTTCAGATGCTTTATTATGCAATTAAGCAATTATAAGGGTAAACATGATAACTATTGTACTTCTTTTACCCTTTTTTTCAACAATTTGTATTTTATGCACTGTACGTATAATGTAGTAGTAGTAATTGTTGTTATTGAAATAAATTCCAATTCAATTCAATAGAACAAGAACAAGATGTTTATTTTGACCTCAAAACAATTACATTAAATAATAGCAAATAATATGCACATGAACAAATGTCACCATATAAGTAATTAAGAATACATATGAAATTGGGGTCAGTGACTCCTGCTAAGACTAAAAAGTCGCAGGAGCCACTTGGATTATTACACGTTATAGTATTTGTATTAATTCAATACGATGTTTGTCTCTATATGTGTTAATCTTTCCATAACACATGTGAACAATTTGAAATAATGAAATGACAATACTTACAATACATAAGAACATATAACATTAGTTTGCATCTATCCATCTATATGTATATTTGAATTATAATGATTTTGAAGATTGAATTTTACAAGATCTGGTATTTTAAGAATAAATGATGTACATTGTGAAACAGTAAGTTTGTGTGATGAAGTATTTTGGCACCACAAATTAATCTTATAACCCTTTTCTGTAATAAAACTAAACAAAGTATATTTGTAGCATATGTGTTACCCCATACTTCGGCACAATACACATATCTGCAGTTATTCCGCGATTACCAAAAATCGTGTAATTGGTTTTTGATATATTACGAGACAATCTATTAACAAAAAAACATGTCTGCAGTTGTTAATCCACCATTTATCACCCGAACAAGTTCATTTAAGTCTCTATCACAACATAATAGATTTGTATCATCAGCAAATAAAATATACTTGAACACTTGTGAGACTTTACAGATGTGATTAATATACATTATAAATAAGTTTGATCCCAAAATGGAACCCTGAGGGACACGACACGAACCATTTAGTATTTCTGAATGACAGTTATTAAAACTGACAAATTGCTGCCTATTTTCTAAATAACTCTAAATCCATTCCTGTGCGACACCACGCAAACCATAGAAATGCAGTTTTTTTACACAGTATATCATGATATCAACAGTATCAAAGGCCTTGTTTAGGTCAATAAATACTCCAACAGTATATTTATTTTTTCTAATGAAGTTGTAATTTCTTCTACCAAATCTAAAAGAGCCTCAGTTGTTGACATGCTAGATCTAAACCCATACTGACTTGGACTGAGTATGTTACATTTACCAATGAACAAGTCCAATCTGTTGTTATATAGTTTCTCCAGAATTTTTGAGAATTGTGGTAATAAAGATATTGGCCTGTAATTTGTAAAAACGTTTTTTTATCCAGACTTATATATAGCGGAATAACTTTAGCTATTTTCATTTTGTTTGGAAAAACACCTGTTTGAAATGAAACGTTACATATATGAGCAAATGGCTTAACTATTTTAGAAATTACTTTCTTAAGCAGGCTTATGCTAATGTCACTGAAATCAGTTGATCTTTTATTTTTATAATTTTGAACAGTTCTAATAATTTCTAAGTCATCAACAGGACTTAGAAACATAGTATGTTTAATGATTTCTTCTAAGTAATCATAAATAGTTGTATCGTTTTTAGGTAAGGGGATATTGTTTGCTAAGTTGGGGCCAAAATGTGTTAAGAAGTTATTAAATCCATTACCAATATCTTCTTTCTGTGAAATTCTCTTTTTGCTTTTTATAAAGTATTCTGCATATGTTGGCTTATTTTCGCGTTTGTTAGTTATTTCATTTAGTATTTTCCAGGTCTCTTTAACATTTGCTTTTTGTTTTTCTAACATCGAGCTATAATAGTTTTTTTCTGTAATTCTTAATAATATATTATAGATGATAATAAATTGTTGTATGTTTTGTATTTTTGTTCTGCTTCTGCAGATCTCATTACAATTAATGTTTTATATAACTTATTTGTCTTTGTACAAGCGCGTTTTAAACCTTTGGTGAACCAGGTTTTTTATTTTCAAAGTTTTTTGGGGGAACTTTTGTTACTGGACAGTGTTTGTTAAATATATCCTAAATATGTGTAGAAAAGAGTCATATGCTTGATTAACATCATCAATTTTTAGCACACTTTCCCAGGTTTGTTGACTTAGTTCGATGCCATTTTATCGTCATTCATATTTCCGATAAATTGAAATTATTTTACATTATACCTGATTATATTGATGCGCTTCCTTTCTTGAAATTGTTATTAATAAACATAACAAAACCTCAAAATCATCATTACTTGTAATTATGTATAAACAGTGTTTTCTTAATGTCCTTGTCTCAGAGCGTTGTGCATTTTATGGCTTCGTTACAGCCATGGTTTTCAATGCAGTCTATAGTACGTGCAGCATTGAATACAAATCCCCGCGTCTTCGTGACATATAACTCTGGCAGTTTAGGATATATGTAACTGTCTACTAGCTGCCTGTAGTGTGCAACGTAGGAGGTCGAAAAGTAGCTCGTCGCTGCAGCCTGCACGCGCAGCGTGCAGAAATGATTTAAATTATGTAACACTGTCGCCGAGGGGGTCATGAACTCAGTCTCGACATTCTGGCACGACGTTCTGGACCGCTCGACGTTGCATACCGTCGCGCTAACCTTCGCCATGAACCGCTAACCTTTGACATGAACCGCTAACCTTTTGACATGAACTGCTCACCTTCGACGTTCTGGACTGTATCGACGTTCTGGACCGCGACACCGCCTGCCCCACTGGCTACACCACTGGTTAACATGTCGTTAATGGTCAATCCTGTTACACCGAATATGTAACAGTACTGGTATTTATATACCCATAATTTCTAGTGGTTACTAAAATTAAAAGGGGGATCCCTTAGGATTATTATTAGCATAATATGACTTGTAACTGTATATTGTCACATACACCATTTTCTTGCAGATAATGATGAAAACAAATGCTGAACGCCAGCGGTTGTACCGGCAGCGACGATATGCTGATGCATCTAGAAGAAAAATATATCTGCAAGCAGAGTAAGCGCGATACACCAAGCTGAAAACACTTAAAAACGAAAATTAATGTCTGACCAAGCAGATAAACAAAGGAAAATCATATGGAAGCATTGGAGGAGATACCAGCAATCAAGTAGTCATGGAAAACAAGAAGTTAGGAGAGTTTTGACTGTCACGAGAGCACCTCCTACAACACCAAGCCAAGCTGTATCACTAGAGAAAAGAGGGGACCGTGACAGGAAACAAGTGAGACGGGATCGAGCGATATGGTACAATGAGGGCAAGAAGGTTATAATAAAAGGACAGGAAAGTACAAGAACATATTCCAGCATGCCACCAAATGTCGGGAAGAAAAACGTATTTCGAAAGCTGAATTCTCCCCCAAATCGTACAGGTTTCCGGAAAGTGTTAGAATATTCCGACTTCAGACACTCCTCACGTGTTAGAAAATATATTTGCCAATCATAGCAAATACTATATATATCAATCAATCAATCAATCGATCGATCCATCGATCGATCGATCGATCGATCGATCGATCGATCCATCCATCCATCCATCCATCCATCCATCCATCCATCCATCCATCCATCCATCCATCAATCAATCAATCAACCAACCAATCAATCAATCACTTTATTGTCCTTAAAAAGGATATGCATTGTACAACTCATGATCTACAATGTATGGGATGGTCACAACAAAATGCAAGTGAATTCCAGATGTATCCACTATAAGAACAGTTCAACCAGTTGACAGCAATATGAATCATTTAGCATTCAACATTATAATGGCCACAGGCACAAAACTCCTGCTATAGCGAGATGTTTTACATTTTATACAACGGTATCTCCTTCGAGACGGAAGTACATGGAAGAACGTAGAGAGCGGGTGATCAGACCCAGTAGCGACAGCACGAGCTTTCTTCAAAATTGCATGGTCGATTATTTCGGAGAGCATTGGTGTAGGTAAGCCAATGATCTTGGCGGAAACGTGTGAGATTTTTAGAAGCCTGTTACGGTTTTTCACAGAAAGAGCAGGGTAGTAACATATGCAATAGTAGGTTATGAGAGGCTCAATTATGCTACGGTAAAGACAGAAGAAGTAGTGGATCAACGTAGAAAGCTCGTAACTTTCGAAGAACGTGCAGTCGCTGCTGAGACGTTTTCTGCACGGCTGTAACATGCTTTGTAAATGACAATTTTTCATCTAAGATATCGCCGAGGTACTTGAAAGAATCAACCTGTTCCACAGGTTCACCGTTGATGACAATAGGTCTATTGACAGTTCTATTTCGACGGAAGTCAATGCACATTTCTTTGGTTTTGGAAACATTCAGCTGTAGAAAATTGTTAATGCGCCAACTCGAGAAACGTACCACTGAAGAAACATATGACTAGTATGAGGCAAAACCACTCAAAAGAGCGAGCATGGCTGTATCATCAGAAAACCTCACATATTGGGTAGATGGATCCACACTCCGACAGTCATTTGTATACAAAGTGTACAAATATGGGCTCAGGACACAACCCTGAGGCGCATCTGTGTTGCTAACAATCACTGGTGACTTTATGTCACCCACTCGAACACACTGCGGGCGATTACTTAGGAAATTGAATATATACATATATATGTATATATGTATGTATATATATATATATATATATATATGCATGTATATATATGTGTATGTATATATATATATATAATATATATATATATATATATATATATATTATCATCGATGCAACAAAGACTGCTTTCATCACTTGACTAATGCTCTCCATTTAGCTCTCTGCTGTGAGAGTGATGTCCATGAGTCGGTCTTTATGTCTTTCAACTTCAGGTTTCTCTTGGTGGTATCCTTGATGAGGAGACGAGGGCGCCCTCTATTTCCTTTCAGAAGACAGTTCAAAGTAGAGAACCTCCTTTAGTAACGTGTCTGGTGACATCCTCATGAGGTGACGAGTCCACCGGAGACTCTTTCTGATCAGAAGATCTTCCATAGATGGCAGCCCTGTCCGTTCGAGTATTTCCTTGTTTGTCACTTTGTCCATCCAGGTTATCCTCATGATCGAACGCAGATGTCGCATCATGAAAGCATGCAGCTTTTTCACCTGTCGTCGGTACACTGTCCAGGGCTCAGCTCCATGTAGGAGGGTGGACAGCACGATTGCACGGTATATTTTGCCTTTAACCCGCATGGACACATGGTGATTGTTCCAGAGTCTCTGGCGTAGTCGGCCGAAAGATGCACTAGCCTTGGCCATCCTCCTCTGTATTTCATCGTCGATGCATCCATTTCTTGATATAGTGCTTCCGAGGTATGTGAATTCAAAAACAGAGTTCAGCTTGTTTCCATCAACCATAATATCTTCCTCTCGGATTCTTGTAGAGTTGATGTTAATCTTCAGGCAGTTCTTCTTTCACGCATCGGAGAAAGCGACGTTGAATAGGTCAACGCTCTTTATGGATTGTATGTAGACGCCATCCCCCATGTCTCGGAAAGCCTCGTCGAGCATTGCTGATAGGAAGATGGAGAAGAGCGTGGTTGCCAGTACACA